>CM032453.1:116964627-117147858 GCA_019049505.1 Pachyrhynchus sulphureomaculatus
ATATATATATATATATATATATATATATATATATATATAATATATATATATATATTATATAAAAATTGACCGCAAGACCAAGAACAAAAAACTGTCCTAAATTTATTCATTAACGGTCAGGAAAAAAGAAAAACACACACATATATATATACATATATATATATATATATATATATATATATATATATATATATATATATACGTATATATATATATATATATATATATATATATATATATATATATATATATATATATACATTGGTACTACAATGACATGACACTGAAATTCAAAGAAATTCTAACACCTTAATACTCGTGAGGTCTTCCAAAAAATTAAAACAATGACCAGCTAAGACTTGGGCTGTAATAAATGAAGACCATAAACTGGTCACTGAGTTTGTTTAGGTTCTTGAGAGATGACAACGATCTTGTGCAGATGTATACCGACAATAACGATATTTATGAGATTCCTGTTGAACACCTAGGGGAACAAGACACTCTGGTAGATGAAGTCAAATGTGCTGTCCGTAGATTAGCCAACAATAAGGCACTTGAAGTTGACAGGATATCTGCAGAAGTAATAAAATATTTTCTTGGAAGTTATCTAATGATTATTCACGTATATGCACACACATATGGAGGACAGCAAAATGGTCAACAGACTGGATAATATCCGTCCTTAACTCTCTTAAAAAAAATGGTCAACGACTAGTTGCGATAACTTTAGACTGCTTGCTCTTGTATCACAAGTGAGCAAAATTATGCTGTATATTATACACTCAGGGCTGCGGCCCTTTAAATCATGCCAGTTGTCGCCTTAGCAGGCTGGTTTTTGAAGGGCAGAGGTACTAAAGAACAAATATTGAATATATGCCAGATCATCGAAAAAGCAAGGGAATATACCTTGCGTCGTAGACTCCTCTACAGCCTTCAATAACGGTAAATGGACTAAATTATGTTACATACTCTCTCCCATTTCTATTAACATTTATAGTGAATTTATAATGAGACACGTATTAGATCGATGGGAAGGAGGAATTAATAAAGGTGGTCACAGCTTAGTAACCTTTGATTTGCAGATGACAAATCAAGAAGAACTCTTGACCTTAATTGAAAGATTTCGGAATATCAGTAAAGAATACTGTCTACAAATAAATAATAGCAAGACGAAAATTCTGATAGTCGATAGAGAAAACAATAACTTCCCAAATGTAAAGCAGATTAATGAATATGAGGTAATTAGCAGCTTCACATACTTGGAAGCTTTGATCAATAACAACGGTAACTGTGAAGATGAAATACGTCGACGAATACAAATGGGTCGCACAGTTATAACTCAAGTCATAAAGCTTTAGAGATCCAGGGACATCAGTGGCGATATGAAAATATTCCTAGCAGAAACCCTTGTATTCTCCATATTCAAGTATACATCTGAAACCTGGACAATACACACCGCTGATCGACGCCAAATCAACGCACGCGTTTGTAACGTGTTGCTGGCTCAGCGAACAAATGCTTCAGTGCTTAATGAGGTCAAACCGAAACAGAGACTTTCCACCACAGTATGTGCTAGCATCCTAAAGTATTTTGATCACATTACAGGTGCTGATAATATGAAGAAACTTGTGCGGCAGAGCAAACCAAATGGAAGGAGGCAACGCGGAAGATTACCTATCCGCTGGATGGATACGATTGAGATGCTGTTGGGTACCAACATGGCGCAGATACAAGACAAACAGCTAACAGAGAACGTTGGCGTGCCACTATCAGAAACGTGGCCAACAGACTGGATAGCCAGAGACAATCACGATATGTCTGGCAAGACATTTAGACTTGAGGAGAAGATACATAAATATATATATATATATATATATATATATATATATATATATATATATTGTTCGTATGAGTTTTTGATACTGTATTTAGGTTCAAATTTGCTATGATATTTGATTAAATCAGTTAAAAAGGATGACGTCTTATATGCTGAAGCAACTCGTGGATAAAGTTAAAAATATAACAATACCAGATAATCCTAAATTAGTTTCTTTCGATGTCAAAAACTTATTTTCAACAATAATTTTAATAGAGAGCCAATTAAAAAAAAATAAAATAATGAAGTTATAAAAATGGACATAATTAATTTATTAAGAACTTGCCTAAGACAGAATTATTTTTCTTTTAACAATGAATTCTACAATAGTAAGGAAAGGTTAATTATGGGGAGTCCATTAAGCCCATTACTTGCCGAAATTTTCATGGACAGTATTGAAACAATGATATTTAACAACCATAATAACAATGGTAATAATTGTCTATATTAGTATCGATACGTAGGCGATATAATTGTATGCTTTACAGGTACGGACAGACAATTAACTCACTTTTTACAGTACATTAATTCTTTACATAGAAATTTCAGTTTTACAATGGCAGAAGAAGTCGAAGGGAAAATCAACTTCCTAGGCTTAAGAATCAGTAAAACCAGGAAAAAACATGAATTTGTAACATATCACAAACCTTGTCATACAGATACCAAATTCACAATAGTTCTCACCACCCTAACCATCACAAACTCACGGCCTATCATAGCTTTATACACAGACTAACTAATATTCCCTTATCAGAGGACAATTTTACTAAAGAATTAAACTACATCAAACAAGTAGCTGTTCACAACGGTTATTCAGTTACTTTAATCGATAACATCGTAAGGAAAAAAACTTAGAAAAGGCAATCTCAGAAATATACCCATGTTTCGAGGACAGAAAAACCACATTTAAATGCTTAATCTATTTCGGCAAACCAACAGAAAAACTGGAAAAATTTTTAAATCAAAAAATATCAACATAGCTTACAAGTCTAACAATACTGTAGGGAAATATCTCAAAAACTACAAACCGTAAATCAATAAAGATAATAAATCAGGGGTATATCAACTAACATGTGGGTCATGTCCTAAAACATACATAGGACAAACTGGACGTACATTTATACGAAGAATTACATGACACGAAAAAAGTTTTATCCATAGAAAGTCGAATTCAACATATGCTAATCATCTTTTAACAGAGAATCACACGTTTAATAAGAATTTGAAAATTTTACATACCCAACAAAAAGGTGTGAAACTAAACGTTTTAGAGACAATGCAAATAAATCGATTAAGGACTACAGGTACTTTGCTCAACGACCACGCAGATTTAAACAATTCACCATTATCGAACTTATTCTCCTAATTCCATGTCTATGTGGGTTTTCCAATACTATCAATATAATTTAATTAGGTGTAATATTATAATTAAGAAATTATATATAATTGTAAACATTAAACCTAACTTAACAGTGTAAAATGTAGATCCGAAGAAGTTGCATCGACAGCGAAACGCGTCATCACAATTATAAATAAACCAGTGGAAATTGACTAAAAACAGTCTTTTATTATATATTTATAATGAATTTACAACAAGTAGAAGCTACAACCATCCGATACATAATTAACTCTTCTCCACTTTAAGTAATTGTCAATTAAAAGTGATTGTCTTAACTTTAGCAAAATAAACTGTTGAGCATTTTAGATCTTTAGACAAATTTTTATATAATCGTGACTATTTTGGAAAAATATTTTATGATTTTTCACGTATAATCTTAAGCTATTTACTATTTATTGCATCTTTGAAAGTTTGGTCTCATGTTTAGCTCTACATTCCTTGTAGAGCTAAACATGAGAGCTATACTACACTATTTGTTTTCTTTCTAATCTCTCTATTTTTGCCTATCATTTATTTCACAGTTGGGAATATGCCCTAGTCTTGATATCATGCAGTGTCCTTTCATCGTAATCCATTTAATTTTTTTGTGTTTCTTACTTACTTTCCATACACGAATTAATTAACGTTATACTATGTCAATGTAGGTATTTATTTGTACCCTTTTTTTATCTCTTTACTTTACAATCTATATAGTATTCGTCACCATCTGGTGTGTTTGACTGATTGCCTAATGTAGAGTACTCTCTATAGTTCCTTATCATACCTTATATGCAAACTTTCACCCTTTGTTTTAATTACTAAATATTTTGTCCAGTCAAGGTTCATGTACAACTTCTATTTTAAATATTCTCAGAACGCTCCGTTTCCGTTATTATTCGACTTTTACATAAGCTGTATTAAGTAAAGTGATTATACTCAGCAAATATAGTATAATATTTAGAACATATTCTGCATAATATGAAAAAAAACTGTATTCTACATATTTTTAAATGTCTTTGAATTATAGTACTATCGGATTTAATGGACATATATGCTTATCGCTCTCATCACCATTATAAATTGTAATATTTATACCACCAGTGGATACTAGTGAATACATAGTTCTACAAATCGTTCCCTGTGAAATCAAGGTCAGTTCATCAACCATCATAGTCCAGCATTTCAGGTTTAAACGTAACTGGAGAATCTGTTTTGTCAGAAGCTATCCCTCATACCAACGAATTATACTAACTTTAGAACACTTGTCGCTTCTCTTGCAAACAGCGCCGATCATTTACAAATTAACTATCAGCGTTACGTGCGCTATTAGGTTCTTTTGGACCATCAACTGCTCTCGATATCGAGTATTCCACCGATCAGTGATAGAGAGGCGCCTAAACCGAGCAAGATTTGGCACTACAAATTTGCTAAATGAGAAGAACTGAGCAAGTATTTTCGAACTTTCCCTTGGTTAGACATTTGTTTTAGATCCGACGACTCATCTGACTGTACTAAGAACGTTTTCGATGTCATTTTAGCTGGTATAGAATCCTATATCCCTTTTTCAAAGAAATGCCCTTCTAACGAAAAGCCTTGGATAGACCAAAAATGCAAAGAAGCTGTTGCTTCCAAATATCTTGCCTACCGACAAACGTAACATCTTTGTTCGTACACACAATCAAAAAATTAAAAACAAACTTTTTGTTTGACCCAACCATTTCAGGGGCTTTTGGTCAGTCGCTAAGATCATTAATCAAAATTTCACTAATCCACTGTACCACCACTCATTGCCTAAATAATATTATTGCAACCACACCGGTTGAGAAAGCCAACTTGTTAGTTCAACTTTTGCTCTACATTCTACTGTCGATTTCCAAGGAAAAACACCACCAACTATTCCCACAGTGTCGTCAAGGCTGCCCGATATTGTCTTCAGAGAGCGTATTAAAAAAATTATCTAAATTAAGCTAAAACAAGCTTCTGGCGCTTATGAAATACCCGCTATACTACTCTAAAGATGTACAAGTGAACTACCATGAATATGGTATTCATAAGGAAAGTTCAACAGGAAATCTTCTAACGTGTGTACTCTAGCACATGTTTGAAACAACACAATTGAATACTTTGGAGAATCTCAACCGATTTCACTTGATATATTCAAGACATTCGACCGTATATTACGGGTTGTTAAGCTAAGCTACCCTCTCTCTTTCTGAAAAGTTTTGTCTAGGGCTGTCGTGTTTCTTCAGAGAACGTTCTTTACGAGCGGCAGTAGATTTCTTTCTAATACCTGCACTATCAACAGCGGTGTGCTCCAAGGTTCCATACTGTCTCGTCCCTTCTTTACCATTTACATTAACGATCTGCTGAAAACGACCAGAAATCCAACCTACAGCTTTGCAGATTACGCTTATTTCTTTCTTCACTTTAAATGCTCAAATATCGGCTACTTATGTAAATATATGCACAGCAGCGTTGCTAAACCCAACTGTCTGGACACTCCATTCCTCTAGCATCGTCACTCAATTTTCTTGGCGTTAATTTGGGAGCAAATATGTGTTGACATTAACTTATTGTATGCGTAGCAAACAGAGCTTCTCAAAAGCTGAGAATCTTATTTCGAGCTAGAAAATTTTGCACTCCTCAACAACTTTTAATTTTTTATAGAGTTCAAATTTAACCAATGACAGAATACTGTTCCCATATTTAGAAGTCTGCTCCCAAATATACACTGCATTTATTGGATTCTATTTAAAAGAGAGCAGCTTGCCTGATTGGAGATCCAGAACTTACCAGTAACCTTTATTCCTTAGATCATTGAAGAACGGTTGGCACTTGAATCTATTCTGCAAGTATTTTCATAGAAAGTGTTCGATGAAAGTAGCCCGCTTAATTCCTCCCAGAGCGGTGCATAGTAGGAATACACCCCGCCCTAATACTTCACATCTATATGTGGTTCAGCTTGGCGCTCCTCGTACTACCCTTTTCAAGCAGTCTTTTATATGGAGAACCTCGTCCCTTTGAAACTAGTACAATTTACAGCGATTCAACACCAACGACCAAATTCCTTAAGAAGTAAATAATTAATGATACTAGCGATAAATAAATAAACTACTATAAACTATTTGTAAACTCATTAATTACTTTATTTACTACTCGCGTATCTTTGGTTACACGTGGTTTGCCATTGTCGTTTCGACTAGATAATAATTACACTATTCCTGTAGAACCCAATTTATCATAAAAACTTTTTAGATCTTTCAAAATTATGCATTCAGATGCAATTCTTTTAATCATAAGATCTGAAATAACAGTTTTTAAAGGCATTAACGATGGCAATTTTAATTTTTCTATGACGCACTCTTTATATGATACGTAATTTGTAATTAAATCTTCTCTCTTCAAAAACTCATTTTCCAAATTCTCAAGGATTTTAACGTCATATATCGCCTCATGGAATTTTTCGTTTGGTACTATTTGCAATAAATCATGCGCTAACTTTCCGATCTTAACCATTTCTTAGCCTTTTCGGTCAGGAAGGCGTTTTTTAAAAAGACTTAATGTGTCCGAAAAACCAAAATTTTTAAAATCCTTGATCATTGCAAAATTAATTGTACCTTGAATTAAATGGAACGAATCAAAACGTGCACTATGGTCAACGAGTACGCAAGGTTTTGGAGAAAAATTTAAAAACTGTTGGGATGAAATTAATGCGTTCTTTAGAGTGATTGTTTTGATAGGTTTACCATATAAATACAGGTCGCCATTAATATGTTCTAAGCCCGTAACTTTGAAAGCGTGATAATTAATCGGTTGCGTAGGGCTAATATAAACATTGAATGTTTTATCCTGATATTTCGCCGCTATTTGGAAAATATCAACTGTACTTGAAAATTTCGATGTTCCTAAATCGAAATACACTAAGCCACCGCCTTCAGATGTAATTGAAACATTATTCAATATATTAGTTAACGCTTGAGGATTAATAATGTCACCAGTATGATAAACGTCCACCTGCAATTCACAATTTGAATGATACTCTACTCCTTCATGTTCCTCTTTATTTTTTCTCGTGGCCTCTTTATTTCTAACTCATAGATTTCTAAGTTTTTTTCGTTGCAGGCAAATTAGCTTTTGTTGCTCTTTATTTTCTTATTTCATCTTTTCTTGCCATATAAGATCTTGTATGTTTCCCAGGGGAGTTTATTGTTGAGCTTTTCTTTGCAAATTTGCCTTGATATCGCAACTGATTATAATCAAAAGGCATTTTTTATTTAAATTATATTTTTTTTTATTTTAAATAGAAGTAATATGGTCTAGCTAGAAAATTTTGCACTCCTCAACAACTTTTAATTCTTTAAGGAGTTCAAATTTAACCAACGACAGAATACTGTTCCCATATTTAGGAGTCTGCTCCCAAATATACACTGCATTTATTGGATTCTATTTAAAAGAGAGCAGTTTGCCTAATTGGAGATCCAGAACTCACCAGTAGCCTTTATTCCTTAGATCATTGAAGAACGGTTGGCTACTTGAATCTATTCTGCAAATATTTTCAAAGAAAGTGTTCGATAAAAGTAGCCCGCTTAATTCCTCCCAGAGCGGTGCATAGTGGGAATACACCCCGCCCTAATACTTCACATCTATATGTGGTTCAGCTTGGCGCTCCTCGTACTACCCTTTTCAAGCAGTCTTTTATATGGAGAACCTCGTCCCTTTGAAACTAGTACAATTTACAGCGACTCAACACCAACGACCAAATTCCTTAAGAAGAATACAGTAAGAACTAATATTAAATACTATTTTTTAATATCACTTTTGGAGTATTTGTGAATATGTAGTTAACTGAATCATACACATAACTATGTTAGATTTACAGTTTCATGACTTATTAAAAATAATAGCCCAGTCGCCAGAGATTTTGAATTTTCACTAAATGCTAACAGACTACATTTTGGTACACAGATAGTTTTTTCGACGTAGCATACGATAAAAAAAAGTTTGCTAAAGTTCGATATACGCTAAGCCCACAAAATCCAAAATAAAATCAAAAATTCGGTTTTTTTGGTAATATCTCAAAAAATAAAAAAGAAATCGAAAAACTGTTAGCACCACCTGAAAGAGCGTTAAATTTTACAAAAAAGCAGTATATAGACTCTTTTTCCAGATTTTTTTTATTAGCGTGAGAATTTATTAAAAATTCGAATAGGTGATTCAAAAAGTGTACCGCGCCAAACAGGTTAGCGCACCGCTCTAAAGTTATTCGATATTACTTGTTTTCAGAGTGTAAAAATAAATAAAAGATTACAGATATGTTTTGAAGAGGAGACTTTCCGGTGATATTAATAGGTTCTATTTCTTTATTGCTTTATAATTTGTAAAACTTAAAACAAAATTTTTGTTTGCATGATTTTAACGGCCATACAATAAACTACAAATATTTAATAAAATATAGTTGTGCATATATCATTTTTATATTTTAGGTTTCAATATAAGAAAAATTTAAAATACCCACATTGATTGTGTTATTTAAAAATTGAGTTTTAAAATATAAAAATTTACATGCTATATTGCGCCGCCGGCAATTATACGTTCAAAACACAAACGAAATGGTCAAAAAAGTCGCACATTTTTTTAGTTACAGTTAAAAGTATACCTAATAACATATTGGAAAATCAATAAAAAATTTAAAAAGAAACTTTCTCCTTTTTTGTAAGTTTGCTCTTTGCAAGTAAAACGGTGTTGGTTGGAAAATGGAGGACACCAACTCAAAAATATTAACACCTGTAAAAATAACGAAAATGCTAGTCCCTGCATTCCTATTACCAATGATATTTTGCAATTGTAAGAAAGGTTGTGAAAAAAATTGTAGCTGCAAAAGAGCAGGACTGCTATGCTCTTTTGTACTTGACTTCTGCTTTTTTTCAAAAGGTTGCACAAATTTACCTATTCTTCCATTCCAGGATGGTGATGACGAAAATTATGAACAAATCGAAGAAGAAGAAAGTAACTAACTTTTTGTAATTTATTCTTTATTTTATTGCATTGTCTTTATACAATTATTATTAAATACATTAATTTTTTTTTGGTATAAATATGTTTTCATTTATTTTTTTTATATGCACTGACTGCCATTTTGGAACACCTATTTTGAATTTTTTAAATCTGTTTTCAGTTTCTTAATAAGCAACCCAAGAAACCCTTTAGTAGACACTTTAAAAGGAAAATTGGAAAATTAAATGAATTACGTACTCTCTGGTCGCTATATTGAATTTTTCAAATCTGTCATCGGATTCTTAATCAGCACCCCGAGAAACTTCTTAATAGCTATATTTAACGGTATACAGAAACGTTAATTTAATCATAAATGAGGTTGGAAGCATGATTCCCACTACAGCTAACGTTATACCAGCCATTTTATTTTAAATATTTCTTTTTAATTAAGATAAAACAAAAAAAAAAATAGTAATCTAGATATTATTTTTTTGTAAAATTTCCCGTTCTTTCTATTAGTTTTTCGATATCTTTTTATTTGTCGAGATATTTCCGAACAATTCAATTTTTCATTTTTTTTTCGATTTTGTAGGCTTAAGAGGAGCAAACTTTTTTATCCTATTCTAACTCCAAAAAATTACCTGTATACCAAAACGCAGCCTGTTAACATTTAATGAAAGCTTTTCGTCAAAATTTGCCTCTGACGACTGATCTATAAATAAATTAGTAACTAAAATATATGGAGTAATTTACTTACAGTTTCATCAGAGACGTAGAGTTGATGGATATCTACCAATATAATAATATTAAGGCAGGTCACTCGTAAATCCCCTTTTTTTAAGAATTTGATGAAATTGAAATATGATGTTATTCTAAATGTTTTTCATTTAATTAAAAAAAATTGACCGATTGCAAAGCGAGATATTCATAATTAATGTGCACACAATTAATATACAATAGGCCAATGAAGAATAAAAAAAGCCTTAGTTTCATGTATATCTTAAGAACTTTTCTTACGAATTTTTAGAAAAAACTAATATTTAGAAAAAAAATTAGAAAAATTTTAAAATAAAATAATTTTTTTTATCGACTTGTTAAAAAGATATAAATATTTAAAACTGGTATTTGTTTAAAATAATAACCGCGTAGTGAGGGACAAATATTACAATTTGACAACGCTGTATGTCGTCATATTTTACGCGCCAACATTCAAACAGCATTTAAAACGCTTAACTTTTAAACAGAAATTCATTTGTAGGTTAAATAATTTATTGAATAATCACAATATAATTATCAACTTTATCTATAATCATCAAATAAAAATATTAAATGTATTAATTAAAAATTTGAATTTGTATCTTGATATTTATTGTTTCTTTCTTTAGTATTTAAAAGATTTATATTTAACAATAATATTTTAAGTTAATATTATATTTATTTATCAACACTATTACATATCAATTGATAACAATATTAAATATATACTAAAAAAACGGTTTTAAATATCTTCTCCGTAAAACTAAGTAAATAATTAATGATACTAGCGATAAATAAATAAACTACTATAAACTATTTGTAAACTAATTAATTACTTTATTTACTACTCGCGTATCTTTGGTTACACGTGGTTTGCCATTGTCTTTTCGACTAGAAAATAATTGCACTATTCCTGTAGAACCCAATTTATCATAAAAACTTTTTCGATCTTTCAAAATTATGCATTCAGATGCAATTCTTTTAATCATAAGATCTGAAATAACAGTTTTTAAAGGCATTAACGATGGCAATTTTAGTTTTTCTATGACGCACTCTTTATATGATACGTAATTTGTAATTAAATCTTCTCTCTTCAAAAACTCATTTTCCAAATTCTCAAGGATTTTTAACGTCATATATCGCCTCATGGAATTTTTCGTTTGGTGCTATTTGCAATAAATCATGCGCTAACTTTCCGATCTTAACCATTTCTTAGCCTTTTCGGTCAGGAAGGCGTTTTTTAAAAATACTTAATGTGTCCGAAAAACCAAAATTTTTAAAATCCTCGATCATTGCAAAATTGGTACCTTGAATTAAATGGGACGAATCAAAACGTGCACTATGGGCAACAAGGTTTTGGAGAAAAATTTAAGGACTGTTGGAATGAAATTAATGCGTTCTTTAGAGTGATTGTTTTGATAGGTTTACCATATAAATACAGCTCGCCATTAATATATTCTAAGCCCGTAACTTTGAAAGCGTGATAATTAATCGGTTGCGTAGGCCTAATATAAACATTGAATGTTTTATCCCGATATTTCGCCGCTATTTGGAAAATATCAGCTGTACTTGAAAATCCCGATGTTTCTAAATCGAAATACACTAAGCCACAGCCTTCGGATGTAATTGAAACATTATTCAATATATTAGTTAACGCTTGAGGAATAATAATGTCACCAGTATGATAAACGTCCACCTGCAGTTCACAATTTGAATGATACTAAGCTCCTTCATGTTTTTCTTTATTTTTTCTCGTGGCTTCTTTATTTCTAACTCACAGATCTCTAAGTTTTTTTTCGTTGCAGGCAAATTAGCTCTTGATGCTCTTTGTTTTCTTATTTCATCTTTTCTTGCCATATAAGATCTTGCATGTTTCCCAGGGGGTTTTTGATGAGCTTTCCTTTGCAAATTTGCCTTTATATCGCAACTGAATATAATCAGAAGGCATTTTTTATTTAAATTATATATATTTTTTTTATTTTGAATAGAAGTAATATGGTCTAAACAGCAAACATACACAAAGTATAATAAATAACCTATATAAACGTCATTCTATAGAGCATTCGGTATACGCATTGGCAGCGTTGCCACATTTATTTTCATTAAAAGTGTGATTGTATTAGGCTGTGTCTGCATATGAAAGTTTCCATGTATCAAATACAGTCTCCGACAAAAATAAAATACTCTGCCATTGAGTATTTTAAACTTTTTGTATTTATTATCGGACTATATTTTTGGCTCCCATTGTCACACACCTTAATGTAAATATTCAAATTAATATTGACCTAATTTAAAATTTTAATTAAAATAGAAATAACTATTATTTCTTCTTTTTTCTAACTTTAGTCATTAATTATAACTTTAAAGTATCAAGAACAAACACGACAAGTGATTTTACGGTGTACAATGCATTAATCAAAATAATGAGATTAATCTTACCGTGTAATTTCCTTCCAGTTTCAAGATTACAGTAATTAATAACATCTTCGTTTAGGATGTTCTGATAAATTTGAAACAATTTTTTATGTTGGTCAGACTTCAGAAGGTAATAATTATCACTAATTCATTAACATAAGAAAAAGAATAGAAGCGAACATGCTTAGTTTCCTAAGAACAGGGGTTTTGGACACTTAAAGTTAGTTCAGTCAAATTTGGCATATCCAACATACTATACTATATTTCTATAATATGTTCAAGTATCTGTTAAACCAGAAGTTGTAAGAATTTACCTGTTTTCTATTATTATAATATGACACCCTCAGACATTTTTTTGCTAAAAAACCCAAAAGGTTGAATAATGAATTAATCAATAGCCAGTAATTCCCTAGCAAATATAAATATATTTTTTTTAATGTCGCCATATCATAGTTTCGTCTATACACTGTTTTTAAGGCATATTAAAAAATAAAAATAACATAATAAATTTAATATACGAGGGTTGTATGATAAGTTCCTAGAGTCGAAAAGAAAAAAAAAATTTATAAGTAAAATTTATTTTATTTGTCAACATAGTTTTATTTTAGTTCGATACACTTGGTCCAACGTTTTTCTATTTTTTTTGCATCCCATCCAAAAAACACGATTTCTCCAACCCTTCAAAATAGGCGTTTGTTTCAGCAATCACTTCATCGATTGAGCCAATTTACTTTTTTCGCTGAGCCATTTTTTCATATTCGGAAATTGGAAATAATCGCTGGGGGCTAAATCTGGCGGATATGGTTCATGCAGAAGTGATTCGTATCCTAACTGATGGAATTTTGCCATGGTGATGACACAAATGTGTCATGAATGAATTTTTTTCTTCGCCAAATGCGGACGTTTTTCTTTCACAGCGTGGTTGAAACAATTCAGTAAGTTGACATAATATTCTCCATTAATCGTTTTGTCCTTTTTAAGATAATCGACATGGATTATGCCTTGCGCATCCCAAATATCATGACTTTGTTGGCCGATAAAGTCGCCCTGGCCTTCCTTGGCGCTGGTTCGTTACGGAAAATCCACTGTTTGGACTATTCTTTGGTCTCGGGTGTGCTGTGATCAATCCATGTTTCAACAGTTTTAAATTTTTTTTTAAATTTAACATCGCCAAACATTCTTTTGAAGTTGACACACTTGCGTGTTTATTGTCAATTGTGAGCAATTGCAGCACCCATCTTGCAGAAAGCTTTCTCATATCCAAATGAGTTGTTAAAATGTTCTGCACAACTTCAATTGAGATTCTCGCAGTCTCAGCAACCTTACACTTTTTTCCATCATTTCTGATGTGGTGACTGATTAGGCGTTATTCATCAAAAATGTTTGGACGGCCGAGTTTAAATTCAGCTGTCCAATATTTTATGGTCAATAACGAAGGTGCAGAATCCCCATAACCTTCTGTGAGTTCCGCTTTTATCTCATTATTCGTTTTCTTTTTCAAAAACAAATATTTTATCACTGCTCGATATTCAATTTTTTCCATTGTTGTAAAATCACAAAAGTTTTTTTAAATGGCTACCACTCACAAACTAAATCATGCAGCGACTTCAAAATTTAAGAAAATTCTTGTGAAAGGTTATGTTACGAAAAATATAATTTTTTAAATAGTAGTAGCGCCATCTCTGACCGAGGGTAGGTACTTATCACACAACCCTTGTATCTTGTGGTTGACTCTGAGTAAAGCATTGTAATGATACCTGAAATTATTTCACAATTTATTTGCCTTTCTTTGACATAGTTCGGTCTACGTTACTATTATTGAAGAGATCCTAAAAAGTACGGTTCCATTTAAAATAATGGCCGCGTAAACAGAAATATGTCAGAAAGAGATAAATAGATTGTGAAACCAAGTGTGGTTTAAATTACTTTTAAATTACTTAAAATAAAGTTAAGTTTCAGACCCTGAAAAGAATATGTAACCTGGTATATTCAAAACCCATCCTTATGTAGGTAGTTATAAACAAATATGTGTCAATTTTGTTCATTTTTCCAATCAAATTCCAAAGACACTTATCTAAAAATTAAATGTGTACCAAAATTGAAATCGCTATTTTATTTCATACTTTGACCCTGAAACCTAAAAAAAACTGGAGAGTAATTTTTGAACTACTCATACGTTAGATGGTGGTTGTCAACTCATCACGTCCAGATTGAAGTTGTTTATAAAGTGAAAAGATAAGTTTATCGAAAAGTATTATGGATCTGTCATATATATTGTCTAATTAATTTCGATATTCTAATTGGACATTTATCTAAATAATCATTAAGTCCGTTTTGTTTCTTCTAAACGTCTATAATTAGTGGATTTGCTTGCAGCTTTGCTTACAAATGATTCGAAACAATGAACTAATAAACTATTAAATAAATCTGAATAATGCAGAGGCTGCATTCTGGATACGTAGAGTTGACGTTTACGGCCGAATGTTTCACTTTATTTTCAACCATTATTGTATTTGTACAAAGTGCTTTGAAAGCCACAATTTCAACTTGAAAAATCTCTGGAACGAAACGTAGTTTTACAAATTTTTTGTTTAGAAGAAAAAATGCTATTGAAATTACTGTGCGCGGACTTGGAGCAAAATTTGTATTGTATCGTGTAATTATAATTTTAAAAAATCCATCTGGTTACCCCACCATACCCTACTATAGCTTATTTTTCAACTGATAGTAAGTCATCGCCAGGTAAATTCTAATATTCTAACCATTTGGAAATTAAATTTGAGATACCTCAGGGCTATGTCTTCGGCCTACTACTGTTTTTGTTAATATCAAAGGAAAGTTTACACTGTTTCCAGAAGGCTTCACAGTATTTTGAGCTAATAAATGTTTGATAGAAGTTGAAAACAAGGTTAGGAGGGATCTTGCTAAGGTAGACTGATGCAACCTGTTTACCTATTAATATTAAACAACAAATACAATTACTTTGAAATGTCACTATAATGAACTATCCTTAGAGAAAAGTACTGTAACAATATATATATATATATATATATATATATATATATATATATATATATATATATATATATATATATATATATATATATATATATATGTACATATATACATATATTTATATATATATATATATATATATATATATATATATATATATATATACATATATATATATATATATATATATATATATATATATATATATATATATATATATATATATATATATATATATATATATTCAAGGTCTTCCATTTCCTGAGCAATAACCACCTAATTGTCGACAAAATGTAGAGTATACAACGCTATTTCGTAGGTCAACTGTATTCCCATTCCTCCACACGCTCTTCACCATCTCTCTAATGCCTCATTCAGATAAATTTTGAATAATCTAGGAGACAGACAGCAACCCTATCTGACACCTTTTGTTACAGAAAAATTTTCGGCGAAAATGTTTCCAAACTTTATTCGGGAACGTCACTGGTCTTACAACTGTTTTACCATCGTGTTATATGATTGTGAAACTTGGCAAATGCCAAAACGATTGGAACAGAAACTAATGGCAGTCGAAATATATCACTGGCGAAGATCGTTTCAAGAATGGATAGAGTTAAAAATAAAAGAACAAGGGATGTAATGAAAGTAAAAAACCACAATTATTGTGGAAATTGAACAACGGCAACTTATATGGTACGGACACGTGGAAAGAATGGAAAAACACCGAATACCAAAGATGGTTCCCAGGTAGGTACCAAACGAAAGGAGGAGAAGAGGAAGACCAAGAGAGACATGGTTTGAGGGTGTTCAGAGGGCAATGTCAGAGAGAAATATAAGACTCGGAGATTAGGAAGATCGAAGAGGATGGAAACTGAGAACCAGAAGGCGAAAAATGCTATAAAAAACCAGATTGATGATGCTTAATCGATCTTCTTGTTTGCCGATCATACTTCTTTTTACAGTTATGATAACATATTTCTTAGATTCCACTTATATCACGTTCGTAAGTTTTATCCGAGTTAAATTTCCTAAGATATTTTTTGAGTAGTCTAATGACTTATATATTAAGGTGTGGCTAACATTATCGCATATCTTATTAAGTGCTCCCCTATATTTTGAATTATATTACACTGAAACATATTTCGTCAAATTCTGCTCACGAATGAAAAAGGTGGAATTATGATTATTTAACTAAATCTTATATCTATTTATTAACTTGTTAATTAAGTTTTTATCATAACCATTGATTTTAGCTTTACCTTAATACGAGTCCTGTCATTTCCGAATGTGACTTCATTGAACGGAAAAGTGACCAAACGATAAACCCAAAAGTATAAAGAGTCAAGTTTACAATGAAATAGGAATATATCTATTACCTACATTTGATTTTGAGTATTCACGAATAATTTCTTCCTCGACGTCATTCATTCTAAGCAACTCACGACTTTGCGGTATTCGCACGCTAGGAATTATTGCTCCTGATGATGCTGACATTGTTAGCGCAACGCGCGACAGGTGCAAAAATAAAGTATCCTAATGATAGTGATAGCTCTTGTAAACTGTCATTATTAATTAATATTTTAGTTGTATGAGTAGACAATATTTGACTTGTTGATTTCCTAAAAGTAGCTATTTCTTTTATCTACTTACTTGTAGTATATTTTATTAGTGTTCCGTACGGAACACTTATTAGATCACTCCGGGGTCTGTCTGTCCGATTTTCTCCGAAACTATTTGACATAGAAAATTGAAATTTTGCACTAATATAGTTATTTTTGGGGGGTGAAATCGAAAGTGAAGAAAAAAATTACCAGGTCATCGCGTGGGATATCAAATAAAAGTTTGTAAAAACATTAGTTCAAAAATATATATAATGTAATACTTACGCATATTTTTTTTGTATTATTTTTAAAGAATTGCGTAAAATCGCTGTCCTCCCCCCTTATCTTGAAAAGTACCGATCGAAAGATTTTGAAAAAACTCTGAAATATTTCCCACAGGGTGTAGATTGAACGAAAATTATCACGAGTGCATTACCGTTAATAATTTATCTGATATATATAAAAAAAAAATGAAAATTTCAAGCCGGCATATATTTTTGTGGTAAAGATCGGAAAAAAACTTGTTGAAAACTCATTTGGGTATGTTTTGTAAAGTCGTTGATGATTTAATACCTCCTCAACAAAAACTTTTATTTTAAAAGCAATCAACGTACGGAACACTAATTGCGCAAGTGCGACTTGCACTGGGCCGGTTATTTTGATAATGACTTGGTTATACAACTTTTTGTCCAAACCTCAATTTTATGATAATAAACCACTGTTGAGTTTAAGTCTGTTTTTGACAGTGTTTTTGAATCTTTAAATTGTTAAAAAAATAGGATATGTACCGTCGTCGGTCGGATAAAGTTATTGTATAAAAAACGAGAATTTAATTTTCCATGTATCGAATACAGTCTCCGACAAAAATAAAATACTCTGCCATTGAATATTTTAAACTTTTTGTATTTATTATCGGACTATACTTTTGGCTCCGATTGTCACGAGTGAACTACCTTAATGTAAATATTCAAGATAATATTGACTCAATTTGAAAATTTTAATTAAAGTAGAAATTACTATTATTTCTTTTTTTTTTGTAACTTTAGGCATTAATTATAACCTTGAAGTATCAAGAACAAACACAACAAGTGATTTTGGGGTGTACAATGCATTAATCAAAATAATGAGATTAATCTTACCGTGTAATTTCCTTCCAGTTTCAAGATTAAAGTAATTAATAACATCTTCGTTTAGGATGTTCTGATAAATTTGAAACAATTTCTTACGTTGGTCAGACTTTGGAAGGTAATAGTTACACAGGACCACAAAAATGTTTTGTAATGTGCCGAACAGAAGACTAGGTCTCTTATATGTTTTCGAGGTCGCTGAAAACGAATTCATTTTCAGTTTTGCTCTATCACCTCTCATTTTTTCTCTAACCTCAATAAAACAAGATTTTAAAGGTTTTGAAGTACATGTATAATCACAATACTCGAGGGAAACGTGGATATTATGTATCAGATGACCAAACTATATCCCTGTAAGTTACCATCCAACCCCATAAATCCAAAACACCAAATAACTCATGTATGAAGGCATGTATGACCATGGAACTCGAAAGAAATGTAAATCTTAAAATCAGATGACAAGACAAGTGAGCCAAACCAGCAGACTCATAACTTTATAACGCCATAGCCCCTTAACCTTATACCCTTGAACCCAATAACCCAATAGCCAAATAAACACAAAACCTTCAGCGTGCAGACCCCTATAACCCCAGGCGTGCAGACTTCTATATAACCATAAATTCCTAGGTTTGCAGACTCATATAATCTGATAGCTCCATAAACCTATAACCTCATAACCCTATATCATTGAGACGAATAACCTGGTACTCATATAACCACATAACCACGGGCGTGCAAACTTCCACATAACCAAGTGAGCAGACCTCCAATAACTACGTAATGTAGAAGAAAATAGAGCCAAGATAGCAGATGGATATATATATATATATATATATATATATATATATATATATATATATATATATATATATATATATGTGTTTATTTATTTACGGTTCATTAGAACCTAATTTAACTATCGGATAGGCATATTCTTATAATGTCGATATAATAGCTGCTTAAACTTATTTATGGTTTCACAATTTTTAATATTATTTGGTAGGTCATTAAAATGTTTAAGTCCTTTATAATAAAGATTTGCTCGATCAGCTTCATTTGTAATTCCCACTACTCGGAAGTCATTTCGCCCTATATATATATATATATATATATATATATATATATATATATATATATATATATATATACATATATTTATATATATATATATATATATATATATATATATGTATATATATATATATATATATATATATATATATATTTATATATATATATATATATATATATATATATATATATATATATATATACATATATATATATATATATATATATATATATATATATATATAGATATAGATAGATATATATGGATATATATATATATATATATATATATATAAATATATATATATATATATATATATATATATATATATATATCTATATATATATATATATATATATATATATATATATATATATTTATATATATATATATATATATATATATATATATATATATATAAATATATATAATATAATAAATATATATATATATATAAATATATATATATAAATATATATATATATATATATATATATATATATATATATATATATATATATTATATATATATAGATAGATATATATGGATATATATATATATATATATATATATATATATATATATATATATATATATCTATATATATATATATATATATATATATATATATATATATATATATATATATATATATATATCTGCTGGCCGTGGCTGGGGGATGTAGTACTTTGCTATTGTGCAGAAGGTCTAGGGTTCAATCTCGCAGGTCGGTATACTTATTTATTAATTTATTTAAGTATATTTGGCCTGGCCACGTACGTAGGTAATAGTTGTTTGCAGAAATGCAAATAACGTCCGTGGCAGTACTATCGCGTTATTTAAAAGGTGCCGTGAAATACAAAACTGTATGTATCGGCACTTGGACAACGTTAGGATATCGAAAAAGGGTAAAATCTCTACTGACGCGGGGAGGGGAGCGATAAATTTTGTTTTATATATATATATATATATATATATATATATATATATATATATATATGATTTTGTTATTTTTCTTTGACCCTGTATGTATTTTTTTATTGTTATTTTTCAATTTTCTTGAGTTTGGAGGTCAATTATAGAATGAAAATTGGTAAATTTTATTGTGATCCTTTCCTTTTATTGACGTTTCGGCACAGTTTGCCTTTCTCAAAATTTTTTATTTTTTTTTTGTCGGGTTTGGCTAAAATTGTACATACAATCCGTAAATTGCTATTTGAAAATGCATATTATTAATTTATTAAAACTAAAACAATTAACTTTATGAGTGTTCTTACCTTGGACGTGGATGTTTAGGTTAATATTTATCTTTGCCCATTTCACTGAATTACAACGTACTCTTTTTTTTCATTTTTCGTTACACAAACCATATGTTAATTAGTTTTCATTGTTATTTATTTTATCTTAATTTAAAAATTGGGACGAACACAACATGTAGACTGCATTTATAGTACTGCCATATATATTTGGCTCAAGTTATTTGTTTCTTTTTTGTTGTTGGTAGCCGTTGGAATTTTTTGTATCACAATAGATTCCAATATTTCTCTTTTTTTTCCTATTGTTCTCAGTGATTAAAATCTTGGTTCCTTCATAATTAAATGTGTGGTTCTTTTCCTCTTCGTGCTTTGTTAGTGCTGTTCTATTATTTTTGTCATACTTGTGTCCCTTTATCCTATTTTCCAAATATTGGCTAGTTTGCTCTATATAACTGCCTTCACAATTATTACAAGGAATCTGGTATACAACATTGCTCTTTTTATTTTTTGGGGTTTTGGCTTTGATTTTGAAAAGTTGGTTGCCAGTAAGGTATGGGCTCTATGAGCTAATTATTTTAGTTTTAACAAATTAATAATATGCATTTTCAAATAGCATTTTACGGATAAAATATGTACAATTTTAGCCAAACCCGACAAAAAAAAAAGAAAAAATTTTGTTGAAGGCAAACTGTACCGAAACGTCAATAAAAGGAAAGGATCACAATAAAATTTATTTTAAAATATATATATATATATATATATATATATATATATATATATATATATACATATATATATATATATATATATATATATATATATATATATATATATATATATATATATAACATATATATATATATATATATATATATATATATATATATATATATATATATATATATTTATTGTTAGATAGAAGATTCCTTCCTTGGTTTGGAAAAAAAGAAAAAATTGTTAAAAAAATAGGATAGGTACCGTTGGTCGGATAAAGTTATTCTATAAAAAGCGAGAATATAATTTATTCTTATCTCCACGAAACCAGCGGTTTACGTATATTTTTATATTTTAAAATCGCAGCTTCAAGATATAAAATCTCGTCGACGGAAGCGTTAGTGTTTTGTTGGATAATAATACAACTACACGAGATTGCTTCTAAGTTTCTGGAACTTTTTACAAACCATACTGTGTGACTTCTATAGCGTAGGTTCCGAGGTTTAATTTTTAGGGTAAAAGGTTTCTTATTTTGTTGTACTTACAACTCTTGAAATACAGCATTGAGGGTTGCATCGCTGAAAATTTTGACTATGATATGACATTAATTAAGTAAAACTAATTACAGTCATTCGTTGTTATAACCTACTTTTACTCTATGCGTCTTCACGCGAGCATTGTGGGTGACGCAGCGAGAGCAATCAAAATGGTATATTTATATGGTCGTGGCCTATATAGGATTGACACGCTTCTAGCGCGATACGAGCAAATTTTGTAGCGTCTAGAGCAACCACATTTTTTGACGATATTGCACCACTTGCATAAGCTGCTAATTGGATTTGTAAAAGCTGTGAAATTTATCGCATAACACCTATCCCAATCGCATACTAGTTAGAAGAAGATGAACCATATGGCGACAGACTTCAAAGAAACAAGTAAAACATTAGATTATTACAATTCCAAGTTTCATAATTTTTTTGTCACCTTTTTTTATACATTTGAGTAATAGTGAGTCATTAGCAATGTCTGCTCATAACTATTTAGGACACATATTTGCTGCTCCTCGCTTCGTACCCAAAATATCAGTTTAAATTATTTCACAAGAGCCGTAAGATATTCCTGCTTCTTCAATAACTTGCTTAATAGTGAATCGACCATTATTCATCCCAATATCCTTTATTTTGTCTAAATTTTTATCGGTTATTGATCTGCTAGGACGTCCAACCCTTTCGACACAACGTTCTCGACCAACGGCTTCTCTAATATCTTTACTACTTCACCGCTCTTTATTCAATGGTTAACACAAAATTCAAAAAGTCTCGTTATTTGATTAGTTACATGCACAGACAGAAGAGGATATCGATCTTATTATAGGCATTCTGTTGTAAAAATAAATACACTAAGAAATAGCGTTATCAATCAGCATCTTCTAAAATATCTTGAAGGATTCAACATTATTAGCGATCACCAATATGGTTTTCGTAAACATAGATCAACACAATAGACTTATGTAACACATGTTTGGAACAACACAAATGAACACTTTGGAGATTCTCGAGCGGTTGCTCTTGACATATCCAAGGTATTCGAGTGTTTGGCACGATAAACTGTTGGCTAAGCTACGCTCTTATGGTATATCTGAAAAATTCTGTTTGTGGCTCTCATGTTTCCTCAGAGAGCATTCTTTACGAGTAGCGGTCGACGGATTTCTTTCTATACTATCAACGCCGGTGTGCCCCAAGGCTCCATACTGTCTCCTACTCTCTTTCTCATTTACATTAATGATCTGCTGGAAAAGACCGGAATCCAATCTACAGCTTTGCAGATGACAGTACGCTTATCTCTTCATTCACTTTGAACGCTCAGACATCGGCTACTCAGGCGAATATCCGCAGACAGAAAGAGGTCTTTCGACTTAACAAAGACCTGGAAGAAATTCTATCTTAGGGTGACAGTAACCAAGTGGAATTTAACACTACAAAAACCCAGGCGGCAATTTTTTCTAAAAAAGTTAATGCTGATGAACCTGACATAGTTATGTTGGGACACCCCATGCCTCTACCATCATTACTAAATTTTTTGGGCATTAATTTGGGCGCAAATATGTCCTGGCATGAACATATTGCAGGCATAGCAAGGAGAGCTTCTCAAAAGTTGGGAATATTATTTCCAACCAGAAAGCTTTACACTCCACGGCAACTCTTTATAAAGCTCAAATTCGACCAACTATGGAATACTGCTCCCATGTTTGGGGCTCCGCTCCCAAACACACACTGCTTTGTTGGATTCTGTTCAAAAAAGAGCTGTTCGTCTGATTGGAGACCCGGAACTGTCCGGCGGCCTTGATTCGCTGGAACATCGAAGAACGGTTGGCGACTTGAGTCTGTTCTACAAATATTTTCATGGAAAGTGTTCAAAGGGTGTAGCCCGCTTAATTCCTCCCAGAGCGGTGTATGTTAGAAAAACACGTCGCGCTAATACTTCACATCCGTATGAGGTTCAGCTTGTTACTTCGCTCACAACGCTTTTCAAGCAGTCTTTTATATGGAGAACATCGTCCCTTTGGAATAATTTGCCCAGGACTGTGTTTCCCACCGAGTACAATTTACAGCGATTCAAGAACAACGTGAATCGCTTTTTTTTCCGCACACATGCTGCTCCTGGAGCGCTTTAAAGACTTCCCTGTAGCACGTGTGCTATACCCATAAAAAAAAGCTACGATTAATTGACAATTTACATTAGCCTTGTTTCTAAAACAGATTTAGTATTATCCTACAAGGACAGTGGCGTTTATTAAATCATTTTTTTCCTTATCATTTAAAAAAATGTGATATTTTGATACCTGAACTTACAAGCAAAGGTAACATATGTAGTTAGAGGCACGTAAACAGTTTTTTTGACGGTAAATGTAGCAAGTTTGCAAACTACCGTCCGAAATTAATATAAATGAGATACATATGTAAGTCAGTCATATTTGAAGCTCTGCAAAGTTACAATGCAGATGTACTGTAATTCTACACTAAATTTCTCACATAAAATCCACAGAAAGTCAATTAGGCTGAAATGGCGCTTTAGAAAGCATGTTATTATAGGCGAAACTGCGGTACACGATAGATAATCAATGCCTAGTTTGTACTTATTATAGTTGTTTTCATTTAATAAACTTACTTTTCGTTAAGACGTTGAATCTTCCTAACAATAACCTTCATCAAAATTCATCATCATTAAAATTTAGAGTTGTCCCACTTTTTCGTCAAATAAATAAAACACGGGATATTAGAATTAACTGGCTTAAAACAACAACTTGTTATTCATGTCGTAATTACCTAAAACATTTCTTAAAAAACGTAGCAAATGCCAATAAATGATACTTAATTTTTTTTTGTAAAATTATTTATTTAGTAATGTGTGTATTTTTGTAAAAAAAAAATATCAAAAAACGGCAACTTGTTACGTTTTTTACTGAACCCGCGTTAAAAAAAACCTCACTTTTACTCTCATAGAGTTCTCAGGTCACAAAAGAGTGAAGATGTCGAATCAATGGATAAGGAAAGAGGAGTCCCACCAGTCGGAAACGTTAGGCATAAAGTTGTCGTCATGGGTGCTGCTAAAGTAGGAAAATCATCAATCATATCACAATTTTTATATGGAACATTTTCACCAAAGTACAAAAGGACAGTAGAAGAAATGCATCATGGGGATTTTAATGTACAAGGGGTAAGTAATTTTATTTTATTCGTAGAAAATATTAAAGTTGAAACTGATATTTTCAGACGTTGAAAATAAAAAAATAATAATATCTTGGTTGTGGTTAGGAAATATATATCCTCGCATACAATATGTTGTTGGTGGAGGACGGCTTAAACTAACGAAAAAACTGACGGCGATGACAAAGTTCTCACTTTCAAGTTATACGGATTGCTGAAGTCGGACTGAAAGGACCGAATGCAGAATCTGACAAATTACATAATAAAGCATGTTGTTGGTGAGAAAGCCGTTTGGATCAAAAAAGACCGACGATGTTAATAATGCATATCTTAAGTTTGATTGAATACATATAAAGATGCCCTCCGATAAATGTCACGAAAAGGTTCTCTTCGACAAGATTCGTCATAAATCGTCAAAATAACTGACAGAAAGTAGCATCTGCTAATCATGTAATTCGGATATCAAATTAGACTTTATGTCGTGTTTGGCATTATCCAGACATAAATAGGGTCGGACGCAGGACTTCTTTGGTGTATTTGCTAGGCTATAAGTCTTCCAAATCATACTCTTAGAACTACCAGTACCTTGAAATTGGTTTTTTAGATCCATTTTGCTCCATTTTACACCAGAGTTTTGCTAACTTATTTGTTTACTGGAAATTGCACCCTTTTATCTTTATTCTTCGTCTTTTAACTAGGTCTCATTCATTACGGGCATCGGCTATGTGCATTGCGATTTTCAATTTGTTAACGACAATTCGAAATAGCCGAGTTGAACTTAATCCGAACCAACAGAGTAAGTTTTTTTAAACACAAATGACAGACTTTCTTCTTACTTGTAGTTTTGTTATCTTTATAAACGTCAAAAATTCTTGAAAATAGGTGAAATATTAGACTTTATTTATGAATACTTAAGTATTTTTTTTTCAGTTTGTACGCAGTATTAAAACAGTTTATTTTTGTTTCCACTGAATTTTAGAAATAATTGGAAATTCTTATATAAAGTCTTTTAACCTACTACATTGAAACTATTGTAAGAAAACAAATGAGAAAATACGTAGAAGAAAACAAGTTGCTTACATATTGTCAGGCTGGTTTTAGGAAAAATCATTCTTGTGAAAGTGCACTACAAGCTGTTATTTCCAAGTGGAAGTTTTCTATAGGTGAGAAAAAATTGATTGGTGTACTTCTACTTGACTTTCAAAGGGCTTTTGAAACTATAAACAGAAAGTTGTTGGTTCAGAAATTGGAAAAATATGGTTTTGAGGGAAATGTGTTAAAATGGTTTTGTGAATATCTGGACAGCAGAACACAACAAACAAAATATAATGGAGCGTTATCTTCTATTAGGATCAATAGTCATGGTGTTCCACAGGGCACAGAGCTAGGACCTGACTTATTCATATTATATATAAATGATGTAGTGAAAGTCATAAAAAAATGTGAATTACAGCTATTTGTAGATGACAAAATCTTCTATTATGAAAGTGATAACATAACAGATCTAGTGCAAACAATAAATGAAGACTTAGAGAGGTTACACAAATGGCTGTGTTGTAATAGTCTTAGTGTCAATAGAATTTAATAATCTTCCAATAAATTTGAAAAATGCAAACTTTGTAAACTTTAAAAAATTGTTAATAAGCTACGTAATAGATAACCATAGCATTTAAGTTAGTTTGTAATTATATATATATATATATATACAGTAATACCCCGCTTTACGCGAGGGATACGTTCCGAAAAAAATCGCGTTAACTGAAATTCGCGTATATCGAGGTTTATGATTAAACATAGTCAAAATTTAATACAAAAAAATACAAATCATTTTAATCAATCACTTTAATTCTAAGAACACTTTATGCAATACATACTCTTATTTTTTACGGAAAAATACATCTATTGTCTTTTGGGTAACGTTTTGTTTACGTTCTTGTAAAATACGTTCATAACACCCAACACTGTTTTTAATTGTTTGACACACGGTCAAGACACGGTCATCATTATTGTCTATACTCTGCAATATGTCCAAACCTGAATAAATTTTTGAAAGTGCATTTTGTATTTCCCCTGAAGATAAAACTTTCTCTTCTACTTGTTCTTCCTCATCGTAGATAGGATTATTCTGTAACTCGATCAGATCTTCATTGCTAATAGGATCGTCGTGCGTTGCTACAAGTTCTACGAGATCTTCTACCGTGACATCTTCAAGTTCAGACCCCTCAATCATTGCAGCAATGTCTTCAAGCACTTGTCTCTGCATCTGGACAATTCTTCTAGGTGCTTCCACTACATCTGGCCAAAGATTACGCCACACCCCATTCATACAACTCATTTTAACTTCCTTCCAAGCCTCTTCTATGTTGTGAATAGACTTCATAATGTTGTATGACTTCCACCACTCTCGCATAGACTGTCTTCCTTCCCCGTCAGTTTCATGAATTAGTTGGCTAAAAGTGCGGCGATGGTAATAAGCTTTGAAGTTTGCTATTGCTCCCTGGTCCATAGGTTGTAATATTGACGTAGTGTTTGGTGGAAGGAACTTTACGTACACTTTTAAGTCTCTGGGCGTATCAAGTGAGGTTGGATGTCCTGGGGCATTGTCTAAGAGTAATATAACTTTAAGTTCAAGCCCATTTCTGTCACAGTATGATTTGACTGATGGGCAAAAACTATTAGAATACCATTCTTGAAAAAATTCCCGTGTAACCCACGCCTTTCTGTTTGATCGCCACACAACTGGTAGACTTGTCTTGTCTGTGCCTCGCATTGCACGGGGTGTTTCTGAATGGTACACTAGTAAAGGTTTCAGTTTGAAATCACCAGTGGCATTACCACCCAGCAGAAGTGTTAGTCGATCTTTCGCAGCTTTGAAACCACTGGCTTGACGTTCTTCCTTAGAAATGAATGTTCGAGATGGCATTTTTTTCCAGTAAAGTGCGGTCTCATCAACATTGAAGATGAGACAAGCAGGAATTTTCTCTCGTCTAACGAAGTCTTGAAACTTGTCTGGAAACTCAGCTGCAGCTTGAATGTCCGCGCTGGCCGCCTCGCCTGTTATGTGGATATTGTGAAGATTAGAACGCTGCTTGAACCGATGGAACCAGCCTCTGCTGGCAGCAAAAGTCGGAGTGGCACTCCCTTCTCCTTCTTTTGTTTTCAGCATCTCATACAAAGATTTTGCTTTTTTGCATATGAGATCTTGACTTAGTGGTGTGTTCTTCTTATTCAAATCTTCGATCCAGACTGACAGTAATTTCTCCATTCTTTCTAAGATAGATGATCTCGAACGAGAAAGTTTTGTTGCACTTATAGGTGTTGAACCTTCGCTGGAGATTTTAATTTTTTCCCGATTTTTATAAATCGTTCTCACAGTCGATTCTGAGAGTCCAAAATCTCTCCCAACAATTGTTGCTTTGCCTCCATTTTCCATTCTTCTTAACACTTTCATCTTCAATTCCAAAGTGACGCTTTTACGCTCTTTTTTCTTTACAGGCGGCATTTTTAACGTAGGGTTAAATTATGTATGTATGTATCTCCAATAAATATTAAAACAAAACTGCCAGCCGACCGAACTAACATTACGGAACAAATGAACACACGAAACGAACGAGGAAATCCCCATAGAACAAAGTCGAAGGACAGGGAATTCCCAATTCTTCAAAGAGAATATTCAGAGAAAGCGGGGGATCCCCCCGCGACCATAGAGAGGTTAATGACTACATGAGCGCGAAATTTGAAATTCGCGTTATAGTGAAACCGCGCATAACGGGGTCGCGCTAAGCGGGGTATTACTGTATATATATATATATATATATATATATATATATATATATATATATATATATATATATATATATATATAAATATATATATATATATATATATATATATATATAATATATATATATATAATATATATATATATATATATATATATAATTGTACTTGTTTAGCTTTGCTAATAATAAAAGATTATTATTATTATTATATTATTATTACTACTATCTTTATTGGGATACACGATATAAATTCTCATTTTTCATCTCTAAGATAAAGTGGAAGAAAATGTTGGAAATTGTCGTAAATGCTTGATATTGTACTAAAGGATATACAGAACTTGTGGAAAATGAGTTATTTGTGTTCTCAGAGATGATTCGATTTATTAGTCCAGGCTGAGTTTCCGCCTGAACGATACCAAGTATTGGCAAGAGTTTAAAATCAGTTAAAACAACTACGTCCTATAATACAAAATAAAAAAATTTCCGCTCCTATATTCAAATTGTATTGGAAATCTCATTTTAATTTCTACTATTGTAAATATTTTCTTACACATCCATCTGAAAGAATGCTACTTTTGGAATAAATCTTTGTTTTTTAAATAGTTTTTACTTTTCTGGTACGACAAATATACTTTTCCGTTTGAATTCAGTAGGCAACAAGACGCGATCTGTTACGGAAATATTGATAAATGATTCAGAGATAATGAAAGAAAATAATAACGGTTTATGGTCACTGAAATCATGAACAAAGAGAAAGTAGACTATATGACAACTACATGCGAATTAAAGAAATAAAAAATGCAATAAAACAAGCCTGCGATCAGCAGACCAAAGCTCACTGCTAATTTAGTAAAGCATAGGGGTGGATACCTTCTTTTTAAGTTCTATTGTGTTTTTATATCCGCATATGTTCCTGTTTGTTTATGATTTAGGTGACCCTAAACCGATATTATTTACCTTTACTTGTATGGTTTCCATTTTCCTTGAAATATATTTTAAAGATCTTGCTTTTATAGAGGATTCTCTTTGATGAAAAATGTTTTCCTCCTGTTCATCGATTTTTAAATTAAGTGTAAGTTATTCTTTTTTATGAATAATCCTGCCCCCACCCCCCCGGTCACCGATTTTTTAGTTGGTGTAAGCTTTTAGGTTCCAATGCAAAAGGGCCTTGTAGAGTTTCGTTACCCGATTAACATCTAACGTCCCTTGTTTGCCCTACCTCTCTATAAGCAGCTCTGCCTTTTGTGTCCTCTTTTCCTCTTAAAAAAAACACCATTTTTACCATATACTTCTCCCCGCTCCTTAAACGTGGCTGCGTCACTACTCCTAAAGTAAAAATTTTGCTCAAATCTTCTACCCTTGCATTATATATCATTTTATAAATTGGCGCATTTACTTAATTTTTTCATCCTATTAAGTGCTCATCTTCATATGTTGAATATTTCTATGATTTAAAGTTTCATATTAGTTGCAATGCTTTAGATATTATTGGAAAAAAGTTAAGTTATATAGTTATTTACGACGGCAGGTGAAGCATAAACTTGAATTTTAGATATCACGGGTCGATATGATTTTTATTGCCTAAATTGTTGTTAACTTTTCTTACTAATTCAGTGACACTGATCACGAATTCACCACTCGTTTTATCGTATCACATCAGGTTTTAAAGAAAATCCATATTTGATAATTTTCACTTTTTTCATAAAAATAATTCACGCTATTAAGTTTTGGCACTCTTTTCACGAGTTTATGCGACCACTCGTGAGAAAGCCTGTTAGTTACGAGAGCAGCAACACTCATTTGCAAGACTTATGAAAATTTGGAATTATTACTGAATAAAATTCAGTATCAAAATTACGGGTGGCAGCTTCGTGGAGATCTTAAAATTATATCTGTGTTATTAGGTCAACCATCAGGATATACAAAATATCCTTGTTTTTTATGTGAGTGGGATAGTAGAGCACGACAACTACACTACTTAAAAAAACAATGAACTCCTCGGGATAACTTTGAAGCTGGAACCAAAAATATATTACGAAAAAATTTAATCGATCCTAGAAAAGTTTTGTTACCTTCGCTTCATATTAAATTGGGTTTAACCAAACAGTTCGTTAAAGCCCTAAATAAAGAAAGTGACTGTTTTAAGTACCCACGTAAAAATTGTCTACATTACCTGATGCAAAAATAAAAGAAGGAATTTTTGTTGGACCACAAATCAGATCCTTGATGAATGATAAGCAATTTGAAGCCACAATGATTATTACCGAATTTAGAAGCTTGACTTGCTTCAAAAATGTACATAATTTTTTGGGTAATCACAAATATCCAGACTATAAAAATATTGTCGCAACTTTGTTAGATAAATATCAAAAATTGGGACGCAATATGAGTATAAAACTCCACTTTCTAGATTCACATCTGGATTTTTTCCCTGAAAATCTTGGTGATTTTAGTGAAGAACAAGGAGAGCGATTTCATCAAGACATCAAAACTATGGAAACAAAATATCAAGGTCGACGGAATGTGAATATGATGATTAATTACTGTTGGTCAATAAAACGTGATATTCCAGACGCAATCGAAAAATGCAGAATATATCACTCAGAATAATCGTACTATAACAATTGTAATTGATGTTTTCTTTGTAAATGTTTGAATAAATATATTTTTAATTTAACAATTGATTTTATCTTTAAAAAATTATAATAAAGCTTTTTTTAATTTTGTAGAAAAACCAGATGTGATAGAAAGAAAATGTGGATACTTCTGAATTCAGGTCCCGTGAAATAAAAAAAAAAATAGCTATTAAAATGAGAATAATGTTCAAAAATTTTTCATATGTTGGCCTGTGTATTTTATTAAGTAGTTTTGCTCAGCAATGGTTGCACTATCTGCAAATTTATTAATTGGACTAACACATATTGCAAATCTTAACTTCATGAATCAAATGGACCTGCCAAGAGTTTTTGATTTGTTGTTTCTGACACTTATTTTAAGTAAGCTGCGTCAATATCAATAAACAGATTTTGCAAGGCTTATTTCTCACATGCCTTTGTCCCTATTGTTATCTCAAGCATGCGCAGTATTAACGGGAAGAAATTGCACTTTCATACTACGGTAGAATTGCAATAAAATAAACTAAAAATAAGGTTAATTTAGTATTCATCTTCTAAAAACGTTTTTCATTTATTTCATGGTTAAGCACACCGATTATTAGTATTTGATGAGTCACACAAGTTTCTAAATTAAAATTGTGTCTAGCAGGTTTCTTTTACTTCCTTCGATATTTCCAAATTAATATGAATGTACAATAAATAAGGTTTCATTTGAAAATAGCACTAGACACGTGTTACACTAACCATGTTAGCATCATCAGGAGCGATTAGTTAGTCGACAGTCAATGTCAGGTGCAAAAATAAAGTGTTTGTTGTAGTGGTGATAACTATTCTGTAATGCCATTGTTCCAAAAATTGCAAAATCCCAACACAATATGAACACTAATTAGCTGTTGTCAGTGTTATTTGCAATAAGAGATTATAATTTCAATTTTACTGTATTTTTTTAGTGATTTGTATACCTAAGTAGGAAAAAAACAGGCCCTATCATAATAGTGAAAAGAAACGAATTTGAAATAACCTCTCTTATAAGTGCCTAAATAAGGGAAATCGTTATCCTTAATAAAGTTTCTCTTATGTTGTTTCAAAACTGCGCAAGCTCCAAACTGTAGGCGCATGCTTCAAATAACGATAACAGCTGAGTCCTTATAGTTCATTTCTTCCCTTTACTACTGCGTATGCGGTTCGTAGCTCCGGGGCGTAATACTTACTTGCGGTGTAGAAGGTCTGGGGTTCCAATCCCGGCATGTCGGTTACTTATTATTAATATATTTGACCTAGCCATGTACATAAGTAGTAATTATTTGCAGAATTGCAGTAACGTCCGTGGGAGCACTACCTCGTTGTCTAAAAGGTGCCGTGAAATAAAAATGTATGTTTCGGCACTTGAGCAACGTTGACGGGTATTACTACCTCCTCGTCGATATCTTTAGGATATGAAAAAATCCCTACTTAGTCGGGGAGGTGAACGATAAAAAATGCTTCAAATAAAGATAAAGGCAGTGGCCCGCTAAAATAAGCGTTGCAAAATCTCCTTTTTATCTTTAAATTTAAACGTTATTTTCATGAACCTAACACGTAGGCTCAAAAGTTTTTGGTCGATACATAGATGTCGCCCTTTTTAAAAAATCCATATGATTTTTAGGAAGTACCAACCTTCAAACGATACGTGTCAAAATTTCATGACATTTCGATGATTGGTTTACAAGTTACAGTGGCTTTAGTGACGCTACTTTTGATATTCTCAAGACAATGGAAAAAAATCGAATTTCGTGTATTGATTAAACACTATTTTTTGATTTGAAAAAATACCGTTCAAGCAAAGCAATGGCTTGATAAGTGTTACGGGAACTCTGTCCCTGGAAAACCACTCATCATTTACTGGTATGTTGAATTTAAACGCGGTCGTACAGACACAAATGATGCTGAGCGGTTTGGACGCCCAGCGACTATTATCTATTCGCAGACCTCAAAAAACTGCTCGCGGAAAAGGAAATTGGCTTCAATTGAAGGTAAAGACAAATCCTTCTATCCTTCTACAAGAAAGGTATAGACGGTTAGAGACGCATTGGACTGATTGTATTGCTCTTGAAGGAGACTATATTGATGAACAAAGTCGAATTTTGCAAAAAAATGTGTTTTAATTAGCTAGACCAAAAACTTTTCAGCCTATTTGTCATTCGAAGACAACTAATGTATTAATATCTTAAAAGAGTGATCGCTTGAAAAAGTTTGTGCTGTTATATTTGCCGATTTAGGTACGCGCGCTCACATTTTCATTATTGAATAGATCCCTTCGTATTTTTAAAATGCCAGTTTTCTATTTTTAATAATCGTTACACAATAATAATGTCAACTTTTCTTCCTTATTGAAATAACAGAGATCGTGTTTCATTTTAAAATCTTTATTTTGTATCAGTCTATTTATAGGAAGGAAAGCATCTATCCACTTCAAATAAACTGCACTTTTATAAAATGAAAAGACCGTTATTTTCTAAAATAATAATTCGTTTTCTTTACGTCGATAATTCCAGGAATGTATACTTCATTTTAACGAATACAATAAATCAATTTATGAATGGAGAATTTTTTGAAAGATACCCCTTAGTTGTGTTGATCTATCAAAGAAAAAGTAACGAAAAAGTTTTGTGGCCAGTTTTTCAAAAATATTCTTTGACAATTATGAATACGGAGTTAGGGGAACCTATTGTACCGCAAGACATATTTTAATGTTATATTATGTGAAAAGTAGTACAGACAATTTTCTCCATATGAATTTTTTATTAGCATTATGTAATTTTTAAGTTTTTTTAAGTACCAAATGGTACGTTTTGGAAAAAATTATTTTTTTTTTCAATTTAATTAAAGCATCAAATATGAGAGTTTTTGGTTTTAGAAAACAACGAACTTAATAAAATCTAAAATAAAATAAAGAATAGGTTAAATCACCTTACTTAGAAACATAAAATTTTACCAGAAAATATTAAAAAAACAAAGGAATGTAAAAGGCGTTTTTTAACAAAGACAAGCAAGAGGGAAGGGGCTATTGACAAAACAGGAGGGCGTCACACGACAACCGGAATCTTCTGATAAAAAAAGATAATCTGGTACTGGTACCCTAAAAGCTTAGACTTCTTTCATCGCAGTAAACTACGAATGGATGGCTAAGAGGAGCCTAGAAAAGAACCATTTTTTCCAGTGGAACCCCCCTTAAAAATTGACGAAGATGGTTTTAAGGAGTGCTTTTTGTACATCTATACGGGTGGGGTTCATATTTTCTCTCTTAGCTACGCTATAGTTCTACATACATTTTCTGGTAAATTGTAAATTAAAAATAACCGTCCAAGCGTAAGTTGGGCTTGCGCAGTTAGTGTTCCGTGCGTTGATTACTTTTAAAATAAAAAAATTTATTACGGAGGTATAAAACGATCAATGACTTCACAAAACACACCCCAAATGAGTTTTTAACAAAGTTTTTTTTCGATCATGAAGTAAAATCTCCACTTCTTTTTCCTCACTGGTAGCATTCTGGTTTACTACTTTCCGTTTCGTATAGTCAACGCTACCACTACCATCAAACTGAATTCCATTAAGCACTGAAAAGATTTTCTAGATGGTATACGTCTATTAGGGTACTTCGCTCCGTAAAGCGAAAAAAACTTCCAAAAGGCAATCTTTTCCCGCCTTGCAGAGTATATAAACCATATCAAATCCATAACTTTTACCTTTATATGTCACTTACTACAACAAATTAGACTATTTTTACTTGCTTAATAGACATGTCAAAATTTGATAATGACTATATTTTTGTTTTATCTTAGCAACTATGATTGTTTTATCTTAGCAACTATGATGTTATAACGTATAAGCTATTTGAGTAAATAAAACTAATTACTAGAATGAAAAGTAACCAAATCAAAATAATTATTAAATAAATTTTCAAATAATTAAGAGAAAATAACTGTAAAAACCGAGAACTCTATTAAAAACAAGGGTAAAAATTGAAAAATTCAAAATAAATCGAAAACTATTAGAAATAGGTATATACTTAATAAAAATTGAAGGTTTTGTAAAATCTTTCAGAAAAAATAATAATATACAGGGTGTGCCATTTGCGATTTTTCAATTTAAAATAGTCGAAATGAATAAATTTATTTTGAACACCCTGTAGCATCTAATTCAAATTTCTTTACTTAAATCTTTTTTCCATCTCTATAGAATGCTCATAGTAATTATGAGTATTCCACCTTCAGAAACCATGGCGCTACTGGCAATTTTTTACAAAACTGAAAACTAGTATTTTTTTTTTTAAAAATGAAATATTACAAAAACTACTAGGTTTTAGGTATATAACATTATTAATAAAAAAGTTATAAAATTTTACGCAGAATTTAAAAAAAAAAAATAATTAGAAACTAGGATGTTCCATGTAAAAAAACATATGTTATGTCGGCCACACTTTTTGTACCCTGTATACTCAAAAATAATATTAAACTATGCACCTTAACATTCCCTAAAACTATTGTATTTAACATTTTTTCGTTATTCCCGAAACAACTAAGATAATGAACTTTACTCTATGGTTAACTTACCCTGTACAGCTTTGCAGATGACAATACGCTTATTTGCTCATTTACTTTAAACGGTAAAACATCTGCTACTTATGCAAATATCCGCAGACAGCAGGGACCTGGAAGAAATTATGTTCTAATGTGAGAGTAACCGAGTAGAATTTACCGCTATAAAACCCAGATGCACGGCAGTTTTTTTCTAAAAAAGTTAACGTTGCGGGATCTAACATAGTTATGTCCGGACACTCCATTCCTCTTGAGTCTATCTTACAAGTACACTCATGGAAAGTATTCGATGGATGTAGCCTGCTTTCCAGAGCGGTGCACTTCAGAATTACATTTCGCGCTAATACTTTACATGCGTATGAGGTTCAGCTTGTCCCTTCTCGTACAAACCTTTTATAGGGATAATCTTATCCCTTTGAAATAATTTACCCAGGACTTTGTTTCTCATACAGTACAGTTTGCAGCGACTCAAGGCCAACGTGAATCACTTTTTCCGCACACACGCCACTTTTTTAGCGCTTTAGGGATTTCTTTACAGCATGTATGTTATGCTCACAAAAAAAATAAACAAAAAAAGAATATTTACCAGGTGTACAAGTATGAAATGCGGATTTTTTTTCTAAAATAACATGTTAAATTCGAAAGAATGATAAAAAGTGCTTCATTCAAAGTATGCTCCATCGCTTGTTATACATTTTTCCCATCTTTTGGGCAATTTGCGAATACCACGCCAGTAAAAATCTTCTCCTTTTGCTGCGAACCATTCATCGAGCTATTTTTTCACATCTTCGTACGAACCAAAGCGCTGCTCAGCAAGTGCGTGACCCATCGATGCAAACAAGTAGTAATCGGAAGGAGCCAAGTCTGGTGAGTAAGCTGCATGGGGTAGAACTTCCCAGCTGAGTGCTTCCAATGTGTCGCGAACTGGTTTTGCCGTATGTGATGGAGCATAGTCATGAAGAAAAATGACTTTGTGTTGCCTCTTTCGGTATTCTGGTATTCTCAAAATAAATCCACTTTTCAGCCCCTGTAACTATACGATGCAAAAACGACTTCCTTTTGTACCGAGCGAGCAAAATGTCACGGGTGTTTTTGCGCTTTTCCATTTGCCTGTCGTTCAACTCATGTGGTACCCATCTACCGGCTTCTAAATCTTTCCCATCTCTCGTAGGCGATTGGAAACAGCTTGTTGACTAACGCCCAATAGCTCGGCGAGTTGTTTTTGTGTTTGCGGATCATTTTCGTCCAACAATGCTTGCAATTCCACATCTTCGTTTTTTTTTGGCGGTTTTCCACGTTCCTTATCTGTAACATCGAAGTCACCACTTTTGAATCGCAGAAACCATCGTTTACACGTATCTTGCGATGGAGCATGTTCACCATAGACTTCTCGAAGTACAGCAGTTTTCTTCAAATGAAAACAAAAAAATTAATGCTATATATATATATATATATATATATATATATATATATATATATATATATATATATATATATATAAATTTCGACATATTGAACACAACAATACAACACTATGCACACACTTCTCCAATTTATCACTCGTGCGCGTCTCATACTTATTGATGACACAACAAAATGGCGCAAATCTTTATAGCACAAACTGCATTGGTGCACCAATGTCTGAAATCCGCATTTCATACTTGTACACCTGGTAGCATCTTGATAATTATCAATTTATCGATAGTTGTCGAAGTATAGATAATTCGTCTCGTAACGTATAAATAAAATTTAAGTAACGAAGTAGAAGCGTGCATAATATTTTCTTAGTCGTACAATAAAACGCTAATAGTTGTAGTAAGTAAATATTTCAATAACAATTTACTACGATTTTGAGAATAATCTGGTCTGTTTCATGGTTTCCATGCTTACATTCAACAATTTTGTTATCATATATCAGAACAAATTAAAAGAATTTTATCTTTTTTAGTTATTTTTAACGTTTAGTGTTTTAGAATAAATTGCTTACTAAAAGAATACCTAATATACACAATCACTACATTGCCATAACAAAGACTGTTTAACTTTTATTATAGTTTTATTATCGATTCAGCGACACAGTTAACGTAAATCCAGGATGTAATTTTTTTATCATTAACTATTACAAACAAAGATATAAACGAGATATAAACGTTGAAAAATACTCCGCAGAATACAACGCGATATAAGCTTTAGAAAATCTATAATATATATAAAATGCAACGTCTCTTTGTCTGGTTGTCTGTCTGTCCGTTATTGCGCTTATCACTCGAGAACCACTTATCCGATTGACGTGTTTTTTTTTTTAAACATACATATGTTCTCTGGCCAGGTTATAGGCTATATTTTATTAGGGTAGGTAATATAAGGAATAAGCAGTGACGATAACAGTAAATCAAGTCGGAAAAAAGTTTGCCGCTAGCGCGTTCTCTTGCAATCCACCGCCTAAACCATTAAATATGAAACAATATCGTGTAGCAAAGAATATAATATATATAAAATGCAACGTCTCTCTATCTGTCTGTCTGTCTGTTAGTGCGCTTATGACTTAAGAATCACTTATCCGATTTACATGTTTTTTTTTAATTCATACATTTGTTCTCTGGCCAGAATTTTTTTTTTATGGATCTAGCACAAGTACTGCAGGGAGGTCCCTAAAGCGCTACAGGAGCTACACGTGTGCAGAAAAAGCGATTCACGTTGTTCTTGAATCGCTGTATATATCTATCATCTTCCATAATTTATATAAAATGCAACGTCTTTCTGTCTGTCTGTCTGTTTGTTCGTTAGTGCGCTAAACACTCGAGAGCCACTTATCCGATTTACGTGATTTTTTTTTTAAATTCATACATTCATACATACATACATATATATATATATATATATATATATATATATATATATATATATATATATATATATATATAAATATATATATATATATATATATATATATATATATATATATATATATATATATATATATATATATATATATATATATATATATATATATATATATATATATATATATAAATATATATATATATATATATATATATATATATATATATATATATATATATATATATATATATATATATATATATATATATATATATATATATATATATATATATATATATATATATATATATATATATATAAATGCAACGGCTCTCCGGCTGTCTGTCTATCTGTCCATTAGTACACTTATCAATCGAGAACCACTTACCCGATTTAAGTACTTTTTTTTGTAATACATACATATGTTCTCTGGCCAGGTTATCTATAATCTTCTATAATGTATATAAAATACAACATCTCTCTGTCTGTCTGTTTGCCCGTTAGTGTGCTTATCACTCGAGAACCACCTATCCGATTTACGTGTTATTTTTTAATTCATACATTTGTTCTCTGTCCAGGTTATCTATAATCTTCTATAATGTATATAAAATACAACATCTCTCTCTCTCGGTCTGTCTGTCCGTTAGTGTGCTTATCACTCGAGAACCACCTATCCGATTTACGTGTTATTTTTTTAATTCATACATTTGTTCTTTGTCCAGGTTATCTATAATCTTCTATAATGTATATAAAATACAACATCTCTCTGTCTGTCTGTTAGTATGCTTATCACTCGAGAACCACTTTCCCGATTTACTTGTTTTGTTTCTAATTCATACATTTGTACTCTGACCAGGTTTTCTATAATCTTCTATAATGTATATAAAATACGTGTTTTTTTTAGATTTATACTTATGTTCTCTGGCCAGGTTATAGGATATATTTTATACGTTATATAAGAAGTAAGCAGTGACGATAATAGTGAATCAAGTCGGAAAAAAGTTTGCCGTTAGCGCACTCTCTTGCAATACGCTGCCTAAACCATTAAATATGGAACCATATCATGTAAAGAATACAATATATATATATATATATATATATATATATATATATATATATATATATATATATATATATATATATATATAATATTATCATTCGAGAACCACTTATCCGATTTAGGTGGTTTCTTTTTTTAAATTTTAACTTAATATTTATCAAAAAAAATCTATAATATATATAAACGCAACATCTCTCTGCCTGTAGGTTCGTTAGTGCGCTTAGCACTCAAGAACCACTTATCCAATTTACGTGTTTTTTTATAAAATACATGTGTTCTATGTTACGTTAGGTAACATAGGGAATAAGCAGTGACGATATTAGTGAATCAAGTCCACACGAGCGGAGCCGGGGGGACGGCTAGTAGAGAATAAAAATACGTTCAACATGAAACGATTGTCACAAAGTTCACCATTAATTCTAATATTTACAAAATGGTAAAAGTTGTAACAATTAAGGCATATAAATTTTGAACTTCTGATAGAAAAAGGCGTTGGGCCCATAACTTAGAGAAAATATAGTTATAAGCATCTAGGTTGGACTTTGTACATTCTACGAAATATTTACTTTCCCCGTCGTCGATGAAATCAGAAAATAAGTGTACAGCGTAGAGTTATTACAAGCATCTATTTTACTTTACGATATTTATTAACGCATTTCATAATAGACATTATGAAACAGTAATATGTTATTGTTAATTATTATATTAAATGTTGATATTTTACATACAACATTAATTTTTGTGCTTGTTATTTAAAAATCAGGTTATTTTTCAAGAAATTCTTTTTGTCTAAAAATTAGGTTATCTTAAGAAAAATGGGCATTAGGAAACATTGTTAAGAAGCTCAATAGTACTTTAATAATTTTAATATATATATAGATAGATAAATTTGGAAGTAGTCGTTACTGACTCGCGGGAAAAAAAAGTAATTTAGTGAGGATGCGGTCAAAAACAGTTCGCCATTAAAACTCTAAAAATTAGGTTATCTTAAGAAAAATGGGCATTGGAAAACATTGTTAAGAAACTCAATAGTATTTTAATCATTTTAATGTATATATATATATATATATATATATATATATATATATATATATATATATATATATATAAATTTGGAAGTAGTCGTGACTCACTCTTAGGAAAGAAAAAGTAATTTAGTGAGGATGTAGTCAAAAACAGTTCGCCATTAAAACTCTGTGTTTAATTGTTAAGCTTTCGGATATATTCAATCCTTCTTCAGAACATCTAGAAATTATTTACAATCGGTTTTCGAAAACACAATTTTAAAAAAAGTTAGACTTACAAACGTAAGATTATCTAGTGGAAACTGACATAATCAAAGGAAAATGGATAGAGAAATTTTATAAAGAATTGGTACATACATTTTCCGGTTATATGTTCCCGGGACAATAGAGCACGTGGCTTTAATTTTTAGGTTAGTAAAGAAAAGCAGTTGGCGGTTTTATAAGAGTAACAGTGATAGTCGTGTTGTACAGTTAGTAGACATAAACTAAAATTGACATGGAATTACAAAATTTTAGTAAATTATATATAGTGTAATCTGTTATGGTGTAAAAACTTTTAACATATTATTAAGTACAGAAACAAAATAAAATAAAAGATTTTTATGTATTGGTAGACTATTACAATACACCCATTTGTGTAACCTGTCTAAGTCTTCATTTATTGTTTTCATTAGTTCTGTTGTGTTTTCACTTTCATAATAGAGGATAGTATCGTCCGCAAATAGTTGTAATTCACACTTTTCAACGCCCTTCACTATATCATTTATATACAATACGAGCAACTCAGGGCCCGACGATGTGCATTGTGGTACACCATGGTTATTTATTTTTACGGAAGATAAAATTACGTTAAATTTTGTTTGTTGTGTTCTGCTACCTAAATATTCAGAGAACCATTTTAACACATTTCCCTCAAAGCCATACTTCTTCAATTTCCGAACCAATTACTGTGGGTTAATAGTTTCGAAAGCCCGTCGAAACTCAAGAAAAACTATATCAACCAATTTTTTATCACTTATAGAAGATTTCCACTTGGAAATAACAGTCTGAAGTGCACTCTCGCAAGCATGGTTTTCCCTAAAACCAGCCTGACAATGCGTAAACAATTTATTTTCTTCGACATATCTTCTCAATTGATTGTTTACAATACTTTTAAGTAGTTTTTTCGTACGTAGCAAAACAAAAAATTATTTCCCAGTATATTCTCCATTTAGCTCAGTACAGTTTGTTGGCGAGATTCAAATGTTTCTGTTTCCTCACAAAGAAGTATGTACTCATTTACAGCACGGATAACCTTTTCATTCGACGACAATATCTTCCTCCAAAGCCGTTTTTTTGAGGTTAAAAAACCCAGGGTCACTTGGAACCAAATTTGGGAAATAGGGTGGGTATATGCTCTTGCACTTTTGCTATCACAATAACCTATGTGTGAGCAGGTGTATTGTCCTGGTGAAGAAGCACTTTTTTGGCTGCTAATCTTAGTCGCTTCTGCTGCAACTCACTCTGCAAACTATCCAATAACGTTGTGTAATAAGCGCTAGTTACTGTTTTACCCTTTTCCAAATACTTGATTATGATGATACCCTGCGAGTTCAAAAAACATTTGCCATCACACAGATAAAACTGTTTTTGCTTTTTTTCTGTGCACTTTCACCTTCGCCCACCCATTGTTTTGACCCCCTTTTTATCCCCGGGATGTAATGGTGGATCCACGTTTCGTCTGCAATCACAAAGCGACGTTGGAAGTCCCTTGGATTACTCTCCGCTTTTCCAGATTTTGATTTTGAAATCGCCCTTGTGTTTTTAGTTGCGAGTAACCAAATCGCACTCAGCTTTTTCATCTCTAGAATCTCATGCACGATATCATGTATCTGTTCATATGAGATGCCTACCATCTTAGCAATCTCACGAAACTTAATGTCATTTCTATCTAGGCCGCAGCCCACTTTACCCACTTACGATAGCTGCCTACTAGGAACTGCGCGTTGCATCTATTGGAAACTTTGAACCTGAGACATATATATATATATATATATATATATATATATATATATATATATATATATATATATATATATATATATATATATATATATATATATGCGGAGACTGCCACAAATTGTACATAGGGCAAACAAACAGAAGACTCTCCACCCAGATCCAAGAATATAAAATAAGTATCAAAAACAAACAAACATCAGCCCTTTTTCAGCACCCTCATGATATTGGTCATAACATCAATTTTGAGGGATCTAAACAAATACCCTTGATTTGACATTATTAAACACATATAATCAGAGAAGCCTCGGAAATCGAAAAGAATGGACAGCTAAGAGATTTTGCTAAATTAGTATTAAGAAGAATATTCTTTATTAAAAAAATATAAGCTCCATTATTATGAAAATAGAATTTTACTAGGTACAATAATCCATTGTTGTATGTATCAACAACCTTGTTGTACCCTTTTTAAAAAAGGTGATGAAAGTTAAAAAAAAAGTGCAGGAAAAGAACCTTGTAAGGGCTGTGTATATAAAAAATTATTATTCCCTACGTACTTTACGGTCCCTATAAAATACCTATAACCCTTGTTAGTTTTTATTTTAGTTAGACAATATAAAGACCTAAAACGACTACTAAAAAAGGTAAGATGACGAGAAACATAAAAAAAGGTTAAGTCATTACTTGATTTTTTGCTACATATTTAATAGTGTTGTATAGGGATGGACTATCAGTTAATTGTGGCATTATTTTCTTTTTCTAAATTAGTGTGCTTCATAATTTAATATTGTCTTAATTAATAATAATAGAGCAACATAAAATAAATAAATATACTTATTTATACTTAAACAAAAAAAGTGTTTCTGAATTTTTTGGTAAAAGCAAAAGATCAACAAAAGGCTTACTTACAAATACGTGGAGAAGATGAGCGAACTACTAAATGAAAACACCTATAGGACGATTCATACAGATTTCACTGGAAAAATGAAAGATGAATTACAAACTTACTTAGGGCCTCTAGTTTGCCTTCTGGAGAAAATAAATTCCAGAAATTCATAAAGCCAATATAATACTCTTTCCAATCGTCAGTGCAATTGATTCTCAAACATACAAAAGAGGTAAATATTTACCATAGCTAATGACTTCGCTGTTGTTAAAACGATGTTCAAAAACCGTGCTCGACAGCTATCAACTTGGGCTTCTCCAGACTGTCTGTCTAAAAACCAAATAGCTTACATGTTAATCAAGAAAAGATGGAGAACTTCATTATAGACGTGAAAGCAAGATCTAGCGCCGACTGCGGATCAAAATTTATAATTAATCATAGAATACCTTCATCAGGCATAAAAATAATTAAGAAACTCCCAAAAGACCCCGATAAATTCCGAAAAGCTCTAACAAAGAGTAGAATACCTCAACCTAAAGAAGATCCACACCAAACATGGAATGATACAAACAACTGAATACTAAATGCCATGAACAGTACAAACTCTGAAGTAATAAAGCAAAGCCACTGAATGTCTGAAGTAACGCTACAACTCGTACAACAGAGGAGGGCAGTGAAAAGGGAAACAACTGACTCGTATGAAAAGCAATAACGCATAAACCATCAACAAACAAATAAAAGCCTAAGTAGAAAAGATAAGAATATTCATATAAATGAGCTATGTTCACAGCTACAGCGACATACAGATCGCAACGATTCCAGAGAACTTTATAAGACAGTACGACCTGTCGAGAGACTTCAAGCCACAAAGCCAAATTATCAGACACGCAGGGAAAAATAATTACCAACCCAAGGGATATTGCAGCAATATGGTAATGATACTGCGAAAACTCATACAATAATAAAGACGAAGATTTAGAGATTTCAGAAGTAATCCCAGAAAAAGAACCAGACATACTCAAATCAGAGATAATGGCTGCTGTAAAGGAATTAAAGACTGGAAAATCTCCAGGAAGAGCCGAAGTAACAGCAGAAGCACTGAAAGAGTTGAAAAATACTGGAACAGAAATATTACATGCATTGTATCAAGAAATATGAAAGAGGCAAGTGGCCAATAGACTGGTGCAAGTCTATTTTTCTCCTAATCTTTACAAAGGTTCCCCATCAGAATGCAAGAGCTATCGCACAATATCTCTAATACCTCACGCTAGCAAAGTTATGCTCACTAGAAAGTCGAGAAATTTGCAAATGCAAAATGACCAACAAAGATCCCATGAATGCTATATTCCATGCCTTTCCTCCTACGACTATAGTTTCTGAGCCTATACTCTTCATCAGGTAGGCTTTAGGCAACGGTATCGATCGTGAAGATTCGAGTACCGTGGAGAGTCAAGTTGGAATGACTCTCGCTGGCTTATAGCAATCATGGTACCTTAAATAAACGAGATACTACTCGTTGGGCAAGATACAGACCCCTGCGCCAGCGAGAGTCGTTCCAACTTGGAATATAGCATTCATGGGATCTTTGTTGGTCATTTTGCATTTGCAAATTTCTCGACTTTCTGTTGTAGTGACCAATCAAGTAACAAACTATATTCCGAAATTTTATTTCGGAATATCGTTTTAGTTTATGCTCACTATAATCAACGAGAGACTGAAACCATTCTTATTGCCACAAATATCCAAGCTACAATCAGGATTCATCCCTGGTAAAGGCACTCGTGAACAAATTCTGAATCTTCGCCAAATAATTGAAAAATCAGGAGAATTTAATATCGAAACATATATATGCTTTGTGGACTACACTAAGGCTTTCAATACTGTGCCGTGGAATGTTCTCAAAGAAATTCTAATAAGGATGGCAGTTTCTGCTCATCTGGTTTAGATTCTTCTCAATTTATACGGGTATAACATAGCTAGCCTGAACTAACAGCAGATATTCCAAAGATTTTAGATGAAAAGCGGGAGTCAGACAAAGGTGCATTATTTCTTCTATACTGTTTAATGTATACAGCGAATACGAGGTTTGTTCAAAAAAATACCGAACTTTTGAAATTGCGTCTGAACGTTGTACGGTTTGAGTTAGCTCGAGACACTGCACCTAGCGGCATTGTTTGGAGACAAAAAGCGGCTTGCTGCAGTAGGGCCGTTTGATCAGCTATCAAAGTAGAGCTGGTTAACCAAACATGTGCAGTCATCGCTCTGCGATATACTGAGATAGAGAACATGAATGATCTTGAGGACCAACGCTATGACGGATATGACGTTCAAACGAAGACACAAACGTCCCAATGGGTCGGTAAGCATTCGCCACGACTGAAGAAAGCACTCACGAGTCGCTTAAATATGAAGTCGATGTTGATGGGTTTTTTTTTACTGTCATGGAATTAATATGGGTTTCTTTCGGGAGTTGAGGCCATGTTCTCCAAGTATTAATTTATTAACGTGCCGTTGACACTGTGGTCAACATTTTCAAAGGCGATGTGGCAGTGGTCGAAGGTTTCTTCTTGACTGTTCAGTATCCACTGTGCTCGACGATGCAGCGCAGTCCGATTTTGGGTGTTCCGGAGTAGGCGTGGCCATTTGGAGTCTCGGCCAATCAGTCTCCAGCGACACATCCCTGTTCCTTAACGTTTTTCTTTGTCATAAATGCGGGCATCCAAGTTTTGCTGAGATTAAGCCCTTCGTCATCAGGTAGGCTTTAGGCAACGGTATCGATCGTGAAGATTCGAGTACCGTGGAGAGTCAAGTTGGAATGACTCTCGCTGGCTTATAGCAATCATGGTACCTTAAATAAACGAGATACTACTCGTTGGGCAAGATACAGACCCCTGCGCCAGCGAGAGTCGTTCCAACTTGGAATATAGCATTCATGGGATCTTTGTTGGTCATTTTGCATTTGCAAATTTCTCGACTTTCTGTTGTAGTGACCAATCAAGTAACAAACTATATTCCGAAATTTTATTTCGGAATATCGTTTTAGTTTATGCTCACTATAATCAACGAGAGACTGAAACCATTCTTATTGCCACAAATATCCAAGCTACAATCAGGATTCATCCCTGGTAAAGGCACTCGTGAACAAATTCTGAATCTTCGCCAAATAATTGAAAAATCAGGAGAATTTAATATCGAAACATATATATGCTTTGTGGACTACACTAAGGCTTTCAATACTGTGCCGTGGAATGTTCTCAAAGAAATTCTAATAAGGATGGCAGTTTCTGCTCATCTGGTTTAGATTCTTCTCAATTTATACGGGTATAAACATAGCTAGCCTGAACTAACAGCAGATATTCCAAAGATTTTAGATGAAAAGCGGGAGTCAGACAAAGGTGCATTATTTCTTCTATACTGTTTAATGTATACAGCGAATACGAGGTTTGTTCAAAAAAATACCGAACTTTTGAAATTGCGTCTGAACGTTGTACGGTTTGAGTTAGCTCGAGACACTGCACCTAGCGGCATTGTTTGGAGACAAAAAGCGGCTTGCTGCAGTAGGGCCGTTTGATCAGCTATCAAAGTAGAGCTGGTTAACCAAACATGTGCAGTCATCGCTCTGCGATATACTGAGATAGAGAACATGAATGATCTTGAGGACCAACGCTATGACGGATATGACGTTCAAACGAAGACACAAACGTCCCAATGGGTCGGTAAGCATTCGCCACGACTGAAGAAAGCACTCACGAGTCGCTTAAATATGAAGTCGATGTTGATGGGTTTTTTTTTACTGTCATGGAATTAATATGGGTTTCTTTCGGGAGTTGAGGCCATGTTCTCCAAGTATTAATTTATTAACGTGCCGTTGACACTGTGGTCAACATTTTCAAAGGCGATGTGGCAGTGGTCGAAGGTTTCTCTCTTGACTGTTCAGTATCCACTGTGCTCGACGATGCAGCGCAGTCCGATTTTGGGTGTTCCGGAGTAGGCGTGGCCATTTGGAGTCTCGGCCAATCAGTCTCCAGCGACACATCCCTGTTCCTTAACGTTTTTCTTTGTCATAATGCGGGCATCCAAGTTTTGCTGAGATTAAGCCCTTCGTCATTTTTATTGAAATTCTGTTTGTGTTTATGAATTTCAATAACCTCTCTGTATAACCTCGGGTAGTAGCTCGATACTTTGGTTAGAACTTGAGTCTGGTCTAACAGTATTTTGTGGTCTTTCTAGGTCAACATGTGCTCGGCTACGGCAGATTTGTCTGTATGTCCTAGTTGGCAACTCCTTTTGTGTTCAGCTAGCCGTGTATTAATGCTACGTTTCGTTATACCAATATAGACTGCGCCAGAGCTGTATGGAATTCGATATACGCCCGCAGCGGAAAAATGGATTTCTCTGGTCTTTGACCGATCTTAGACTTTGTTTTATTTTCCGTTTTGGCTTGTATGAGGTATTAATGTCGTGCCGACGTAATTTTCCAATGCGGTCCGTTACATTTTTCACAAAAGGCAAGACAACTCTTTGGCACCTAGTGGATTGTTTGTCTTTCTGGTCAGTTTTTGTAGTTTTATTCCGATGAGTGGCTCATTCTGTTTCTTGCCGACAGTAACCGTCGTTCTGTAACGCCGTTCTTATATGTTCTAATTCATTTGGCAGATGTTTTGGTTGGCATATTCGGATTGCTCGGTCTGTCAAAATTTTTATTATCCCTCTTTTTTGTCTAGGGTGATAATTCGAGTCGATATCTGTCAGTGTGTGTTGGTTTACGATACACTCTGGGACCGAGTTTTCAGTTATCTTCTCTTTCAATTAGCATATCTAGAAAAGCGATTTGTTTGTCCCTTTCCTTCTCCATGGTGAATTGGGTTCTATTGTTAATTGAATTAAGGTGTCTTAAGAACTTGTCAAGATCTTGTTCCCCATAGCTCCACATAACAAATATATCATCAACATATCGGAACCAGTGAGATGGCGGCTTGCTACCTGTTTCCATTGCATGTTGCTCGAATTTTCCCATAAAGAATTTGGCTATAACTGGACTTAGTGGGCTTCCCATTGCCCTGTAGTGGAATTGTTTAAGAATTCATGCCACAAGATCGGACGGTCAACAACGAGTTCTACGGGGTAGTTTTAAGGCGTTTACGGGAAGATGTGCGCCGCAAGAGGCCTGATCTGTGGAGAAACAAGAATAGGATGTTGTATGCGTCAAGTCACTCGTCTCTCCTCGATGGTCTATTTTTGGCTGGTAACAGAACAGCCGTCCTTCCACACCCTCCTTACTCTCCAAATGTGGTTCCAGCAGACTTTTTCTCTTTCCCAAACTAAAAATCTCCTTGAAAGGACTTTGTTTTCAAAGTGTAGAAGAAATTCAAGAGAAAACGCTGGCACAGCTACGAGCCATCACACCAGACTAGTTCCAGGGAGCATACAAACAATGGAAGAAACGAGGGGAGCGTTTCATACCAAGCAATAGGAAACACTTCGAAGGAGACAAACATTTGTAAAGTTGGAAATACTGTAATAAAGATTTCATGACGAAGGGTTATTTTTTTTAACAGACCTCGTATATAATAGAGACGTTAGATGGGTGGCAGGGCAGAGTCAACAATACGTGGACAATACTGTAGTAATGTCCACGTATCGCAGAATCATCCACGGTTAATCGGTGATATTCCATTACCATATCTTATACTTGCACAACAGTTTCTTCAGTTGTTGCAATTTTTGGACGTCCTGAACGTGGATTATCATTGACGCTTGTACGACCACGTTTAACCTCTAGAGCCCATATATGCACAGTAGGAAATGAAGGAGCACGCTCCTTTAAAACTTTCACTAATTTTGCATGGCTTTCAGTGGCCGATAAACCTTCCATAACAAGGAATTTTATCACTGCACGATATTAGATTGTTTTCATTTATAAAAATACTACGTCTATTTTAATCAGCTGATAAACAATGAATGACTTAACAGATCGATTTGAAATTTCGGGTGTATTCATATGACAAATGAAGCTTCAAAATGGTATTCAGTAGTTGGTTCAACTGATGCTCCATAGGTGTTGCTTTTAAAACTTATTAACTGACCTGATATAAGATACTTTTCATTCCTTCGGAATAAGTACTTGATCTATACATAGTCAGTCCAAAAAGTCTCCATACGCCACCTACTTTCTATACTATTTTTCGGTTATGTTTCACTAATTAATTGGAACTATGAGAAAACATGTTTAAATTAATATTTGAAACTTAATCAACGAGGATTAGTATTAAAAACAACTACGGAACATTTTATTTAGAAGTTACATCATTGTTATAAAAATGTAAACAAAATTAATCTCAAAAAAGTCTGCATACACTCAAGAACTGCATTGAAAAAACACGTTATAATCAGCCGCATTTTATCAAGCTATCTGTTGGTCGCTAAACTGAAAACAAATGAATAATTTTCGGCCATACTTCATAATCTGTCACTTGTTGCTAGTAATTTTGCAGTGTGTTTTCAAGGTAGTATTAAAAGTGAGGGAGAGAAATTGTGAAGTTTCATTTCAAGTTCGAAAGATCACAATGGATTTGTGGAGAGATGGAAAATAGTATAGAAATATAGGAAAAATTGTTAAAAAGTCGCATGCTACTGTTCAGTACATTGTAAACCAGTATAAAACAACGGGTTCCTAAAAAATTCGATCACGCTCCAGTCGTCCCAAGAAACTGACTTCACGTAAAGAAGCCAGTATTGTTAGACAAATAATTATAGATCTCAAGAAAAGTGCACCAAAATTAAAAGAAGAAGTACCGGAACTATTTTCGAAAAATATTTGTTTACAAACAGTGAGAAGTTGTTTACACAGGACAGGCCATAATGGATGTGCAGCCAGGAAAAAGCCGTTAATTTCGGAAGTTAATCGCATACAGCGGTTAGCTTTTGCTAGGGAATACGTTACTAAACCTCCTGAATTTCGGGAATCCGTAATCTTTAGTGATGAAATTAAAATGAACCTTTTTGGGTCTGATGACAGAACTAAAGCTTGGAAAAAGAAGAATACCTCACTCGATATTAAAAACATTTCTTCCTCGGTGAGACGAGAGGGTGGCAGTGTTCAGCTTTGGGGATGCATGTCTGCTGGAGGGGATGGAAATTTACATTTTATTAATGGTACCAGGAATCAGCATGTTTATCTAAACATTTTGAAAGACAATTTAAGAGAAAAGGTCCAAAAATTAGCACTCGAAAAATACATTTTCCAACAGGATAATGATCCGAAATATACCGCAAACTTGGTGCGAGAATGGATGATCCATAATGTGCGACAGCAGCTTCATACACCTCCGCAATCACCCGGTGTTAACCCCATCGAGTATTTATAGAAGGAACTTAAACGGCGCGTTCACAAACATAATGTTTCAAATAGAGAAGAATTAAACAACCAGAATATTGAACGAATGGGAGAACATACCAGCAGAAGTTACTAGAAAGCTGGTTGCAAGCATGATAAAAAGGTAACAGGAGATTATCAAGGCCAAAGGCGATCCCACTAAATATTTTAGTTTAAACGAAATGTTGTTATTTTCTGTTAAACTCCGTTAAACTATTATTGGCAATTGTTAAGTATACGGAGACTTTTTTGACATTAATTTTGTTTTCATTTTTATAACAATGATGTAACTTCTAAATAAAATGTTCCGTAGTTGTTTTTAATACTAATCCTGGTTGGTTAAGTTTCAATTATTAATTTAAACATGTTTTCGCAGAGTTCCAATTAATTAGTTAAACAAAACAGAAAAATAGTATAGAAAGCTGGTGGTGTATGGAGACTTTGGACTGACTGTATATTTAAAAGATTTGCAATTATCCTGACCAGCTGATGTTCATCATATTTAATTAGGTAGACTATAAAATTCGGTATCGCAAAAGATTTATAGAAAATATTTGTAAAATTCAACAAAAGATGGGAATTATCTAACGAAGTCTAATATACATCCACAGGGCGCTACAGAGAAGTACGCGACGTGACAGACTGCCGGAGCAGTCCCTCACTGATTATACCACCTTTATTATACAAAGATGTTAAATTTATGTGTCTCACATAATGCTCAAAGGTAAGTGTACAAAGAGATAACTATTCTTAAGTGCCAAACCGCGTTATCGGGATTTATCTTGAATGCTTTACTTGAGCTGAGTATAAGACGAAGACATAAATATACAAAATTTATGACGAGATCTTCTTAGACCCTGAACTTCTTGGAATTAGTGTAATGACATAGTTGTATAGTAAAAGCTTTTATGCTTTAAAGGAGATATCGATTAGAAATTTCAAGTATTATGTGGATTAATTAGGCATTTGAAATGTTAGAAAATAATATTTTTGTTAACAATTCACGAATTGTCTCAAACAAGATTTTGTTTAATGATGACCATGTTAAAGTGGTTAAAAAATTTGTCTTATATATCTCAATCATTTTTTCTTAATTAAACAAAAAAAAATTACTACTCTTTCGCCTTTTTTCCGTTCCTTAAATATCCTGCTTATGCTCACTCATTTCGAGTCAAAAAGTGTTTAGCTACCCAAATGAGACTAGGATGGTAGTGGCTGAGACAATATTTTTATGAGAATCTCACCAGGAGAGGCCAAGTAACTTATGGAAAACCCACGAAGAGAAATCAATCAGTAAGTCAGTAATACACCAGTTTATATATCTCACTTACTGTCTACAAGTGTGTTTTCAACGACTACTCAACATCTGTAATCCGTGGAGTTAATTTCACAAACTTTTAATATCGTGTTTTATAAAGCCTTTTATTAAAAACTTAATAATCCTAATTTAAAAACTCTATGCAATAGTGTACGCTCTGCTAGTCTGAGGGGCTTTTATTTAGTAGAAGTAATTTTAAGAGTGTAGTAAAGGCAGGAATTTTTATTTTGTTAATATATATATATACCCTTCTATATTTAAATTTAGCGTTTCACTGAACTACCCGTTTTATCTTTCAGGACGCAACAGTTGTACCCAATTAAATTTTATTTCAACAACTAATTAACTGTTGAGTATTTTTTCATTTTTAGAGCTGAACTTAGAAACTTGAATGAATGGTGCCCAAATCTGTACAACAAATTTTAAACAACTATAGAGACTATTTTCAAAAGACGTACAAAAATTATCTCTTATCCATAATCTCTCCAAACAAAACAAGCTAGCTTATATCTAAATTTTTGCTCTATCTGTATCAATATCCACTCAATCCATTCTCAAAAATTAAGATATACCTAAGGGCAAAATAGCGTCGCAAAAGAGACGTTATAAAATGACGCCGCAGCGCGGAAACCACCATAATATATGTATATATATATATATATATATATATATATATATATATATATATATATATATATATATATATATATATATATATATATATATATATCTATATAATCTATAATCTTATATATCATTGCAAACAGAAAACAGCCGTTTGAATAAATACAACGTTCTCTTTGTTAATTTTACATGTTTTCCTTGCAATTCACTCTCCCGTACTGCCTGAACTATTGCTGAATGGATGGTGCATGTAGATCTGTGCTACAAGTCATACATTGCTTTTAGTTTAAAGTTAAATAACATTAGTTTCGTCAGGTGCGTATTTTAGGATTTAAGCACACAATTGTGGTTTGAGCTTTTATTTTAGTAGTATATCGTATATTTTCTTAAAATTTTAATTATTCTTTGGCAGGAAGTTAACGTTTTTTTACTTAACAGAAAGAATCACCTACTTAAATATAATAAACGACTTCCACAACACTAGAAAAAATGTAGGAAATACAGCTAAAATTATTACTAGTGATGTAAACGTGTTTTAAATTTTTTAGTTAGCAGTAGCCAAGCTCAAGGGGGGGGACATTTTAATAGAAAAGGCGTTTGTTTAAGAAAAAAACATCGAAGGCGTACTTATGGAGGGAGGCTTCAATCAACATACAGGGAGTTTAAAACCCATAATAGAAAAAGACCTTCTTGAACTAGAATTCTAAAAGCCTAGACCCTTCACTACATACTAAACTAAAAATCGGTAGTCGAGGGGGAGAGGGCAGATTACTTACACTCAATTTCAAAATCGAGAGTTTATATTTGCTACAATTAGGCGGGAGTGGGCATATTCCCCTGGCCTTCCCTTGGCTACGCCACAACTTATCAGTAGAACAAAACCAAGTTTTATGATAGGTAAACTTGGAAGTTAGAAAACAAAAGAGTTCACGGATCAGACACAGTAAGCATCGTTGTGCTTTACGTTAGAAGACCAACTATTTTTTGGCCTTAAGTAACAAAGCCACGGAGGCCACCAGAGTAACAGGCGTGAAAAAGTTGATAACTAAATCGAAAAAATAACAACTGCTATAATAACAAAACGAAAAGAACAATATCGGAATGTCTTTGAGACTTGCTCCTCTGTAAGTATGGTCTTGGGGACCTTTTCAAAAATCTCCACTTGTAGCTTGGATACGAAAGTCCCTCGACTTCTTCATACGGCCCGACCCATGACTTTATTGTTAGGGTGTATTACTTATGGGCTCGGAAAAGTGTAAACGCTATACTTATATATAATACTATATAGCAATATAAGAATTTTTATGATTTTCTGTATTGAAACATATTACACTTTTTTTCAGGTTCATCTAACGCTTGACATCTTGGATACATCAGGGGCATACGAATTTCCGGCTATGCGGGCGCTTTCAATTTCTTCAGCAGATGCTTTCGTGTTAGTGTATGATGTTACTGATGCGAACACATTTGAAGAGGCCCGAGCGCTTAGAGACCAAATTCACGAGACCAAATGTTCGGCAAATGTGCCAATTGTTGTCGTCGGAAACAAAATTGATTTAACTGGAGATAGAGAGGTAAGTTATTAAAAAAAATGTTGTTTTTGTTAAATTTCCCGCGCCTTTCCATTTTATATCAAAAATATATCAGCGGAGATGTCTCGATTGTCGAGGTGTCGAAACATATGTATGTAAAAACGTATTTTAAGTATTTCCAGACAATGCCATGTGCTGCTATAGATATGAGTTGCCAGTCTTAACGATAGTACACCGTAAAATTGTTTAAAAAAAAATAATAATAAATGTCTTATTCTCGTTTGCAATTAGAAAGGGCGCCATCTTACTATAAGCAAAAGAAAGTAGACACAATGATTATAGCAACCAAAATTTAGCGGTATTAATTTTCTATATTGGTAATTCCGCTAAATTCTAGTTGTTATATCCATCTTCTCTACATTAATTTACTGAAATGTTATAATTCGTAGCCCTCTTTATTACAAACTAACGTGAAAAATTGAATGTCAGTTATTCTGGATAAAACTGTAGCTTCCTGTTCTATAAACTGTACTCAATAAAATGTTTTGAACTGTCAGTTCGAAGCAATTACGCCATCTTAATTTTTTTTAAAATAGAAAGTCCTGTATGTTATTTTATTTTTCAGTCCTACTAAAAATTCTAGATATTATTTGTCTAACGTACCATATACTACTCAGTATATGGTACGTTATACTGTAAATACCGCTGTCGTATAAGATTTCAATCGATAAAAAAGAGACCAATGATATGACGTCCACAAATCCCTGCTCACACGTTTGTGGTCTTTGAGAATGACTGTCGATTATCCAGTGGGGATTCTCAGTAGACCAGTACCTGCAGTTATGCCTATTAACTCTTCCATCAAGACAAAATGTGGCTTCGTCAGGAAAAATAATATTATGATTTAGGTTAGGATCACTATTAATTCGTTCCATCATGACCTCGCAAAAATTCATCTTCAGTCATAATTCTTGCAATAGAATGGGTTTGTATGAATGCAATTTTTCTTTATTCAGTATATAACTTAAAGTAACTTTACTTATGTTGTGGTCTAGGCAAAGCTAACAAGTAACTGAATAGGGATTTTCTGTAATTTCCAATAAAACATTTAACTTTTTATTATCGCTTAATTTTTGGAGGTCCAGATTTAGAACTATCCTTAACATGACCTGATTGTCTAAATCGTTTTAATGCTTTTCTAATTACGGATTGGGCAATAGGTTCTTGATTCGGATATTCTGCGTTAAAAAGATTACTACACACCGTCTGTTGTGTTATCCTACGGTCTGCATAACCAACCATCATTAACAAAGTGATTCTTTCAGTTTCTGTTAAATGTACCATTATGATATTACGCTCAAATTGCAGTTTCACCAAAATGCATCAATAAACGTTTTCGTCAATAATTCATTTTTTGACGTGTTAACCTGACAGTCGTTACACAAGACAGTAAATGATTTCACAATAATTCAAGCCAGCTTATCATCATCAAAACATTTTATTGTCAAAGTCAGCATGTGCACCATATAGCAAAATCCATGTGCACCATAAACACCCTTTTTATGTTTAAACATTTTTTTGATATACTGATTAATAAATGCTGTGGAATCCTTATTCCATACATATGGGACACCCTATATAAGTTCCTTAACTTGTCAAAATTGATATTTTTAATAAGGAAGAACACCGAAATGGGTTTTATTCTTACAGTTACGAGAATTTCTAAAAATAAAAGTTTTTTTTAGCAATTTAAGCTAATAGTTTTGAAATTTCTTATAAACATGAAATTTTCTGGCCTTAAAAGAACAATTTTTTTTGTAATTTTGCCTTACTCTTACTACCTAAATTTATAAAACTTCCAACGTGTAAAAAAACTTATATATTTATAGAATGAGGGACCAATGATAAGGTTAAAATACAAGTGTTACTTTTTCGGCTCGAAAGATATCTTCAAGTCAACACTTACCTAAATGCTACCAAATCCAATTGCTGCTTGTTGAACAGCTATACATTAGCTCAACTCTGGGAAGATTCGTTATTTTGAATTCTCATTTAAATGCTTTAGCTTATATGATGTTTAATTTTTAGTCAATATCGAGAGAGCATCACTAAATTTTATTTTAATTTGACTTCATAGGAAAGATCATTTTTCTTTTTTTTTTTATCATTTTATAATAAGTCGCAACGGCTCAATCTCTCTCCGAATTATTTTTGATGCACAGAAAATTCAGTATAGAGTGTTTCAATTAGCGACTGGACGTATGCAGAACCACCGAAGCCAAAATAAAATTTAAAAAATTTTCAGTGGATCAAAGTATAAGAAAAAACTCTTTCAAGACAAGTTCTTGAAAAAATTAAAGGCTGTAGGTCAAATAGCATAACTAGAAAGACACTCAAATATATCAATTTATTCGAAATAACGCCCCAGGTGTTAGAAATCCCCGAGGCGATGAGTCCAATATTAAAATAAAAGCTCCTATGTATCACTAATCTAAATACTGATATGCTACGCTAAAATCTATACTGAGTGTTTCTCTAACAATACTTACAAAATTTAAAGGATTGGGAGACACTAATTCATTTAAGTCTGGGTTTGATATCGATTTTGTGTAAATTTTAGTCACTAAAAATAGGAGATTAACTCTTTGCAACAATGGAGTTAGCGCAGAGAAAAGGGAAGTCTCCGTACTTTAATAATATATTCGCTCCAAGATGTACTAAATAAAATAGACGCACTTAAAGTTCTTCTAACTGCTCGGAATTTTTATTTCCCGTAGAGCAGGGGTGCTCAAACCTGAACTGCTGGCGATCTACCTCAATATTGTTAGACTACGATCGATCGACTCTGAGAGGCTGCAAGTAAGTGTGATGCAGGATTGCCGTCTAAGTAGGGTGTATCGTCGCACAGATATTAGTTTTCCGCACAATATGCATTTTTTTTAGTCAAGGTAAGTGTAGGTCTGCTCTAAAATGTCAATGAAAAAACTCATAATTATTCAAAATTGCGAGTTTATTGGTTTTTACAAAACAAACGAGTTCTAGTGTCTAAACTGAACTAAAGAGTGACTTTGGATGTTGAAGCGTGGCACTGCATTTCCTCAGCATACTTTTTATAAGATGGTACGTAATTACCGAGTGCTAATCGCAAGCATGATGACATATGTTCGTCAGTTAGTCGATTGCGATATTTTGACTTAATTATCTTCATTTCAGAAAATGCAGACTCGCACAAGTAAGTTGACCCAAACATTGCCGTCAGTTGAAGGGCGATTTGCCTTAGATTCGGATATTTATCTCCAGATATAAAACACCAGAATTTTGTATCAGATGCTGTGGCTTTGAGACGTATATCTGATATAATCTGCACTAACTCCTTTTCAACAGAACATGAGTCCATGTTAAACTGACTTGCTATTTCAGTAGCTGATTCCTCAATGTTTTTACACGAAAAAGGATAACTCATAAATGATGCGATATTTGCCAATTTACTGAAATCATAAGAAGGTATTTCGAATTGGCCCAAAATATTTGATAATTCTGCCTCATAAATATCATAATTCAACTGAGGAATCCTTGCTTTCAAAGACGGAAAATTTTCCTTTCTTTTCAGTTGATCTATCATAAGTTGCAATTTACTTTTGAATGCGTTTATTGCGCTAATCATCTCAATAATAGTTTTTCCTTTACCTTTAAACTCCAAATTAATGATGTTTATTTAAACACCATTAATTTGGAGTTTAAAGATAAAGGAAAAACTATTATTGAGATGATTAGCGCAATAAACGCATTCAAAAGTAAATTGCAACTTATGATAGATCAACTGAAAAGAAAGGAAAATTTTCCGTCTTTGAAAGCAAGGTGAGGTGATGACCTCTTTAGTCCAGAAAAGCTGTTATTTCGGGCAATAATTCTTGAAACCTTTCTAGGAATTTTCCGCGACTCAACCACCTGACGTCCGTGTGAAGAACTAAATCAGTGTGTTCAGCTGACTCACTATCTTCCAACTGCAATTTAAAGAGCCGTCGTTGCAAGCTACGTGCACGGATAGAATTCACAATTTTTATTGCAATGCCCATAATCTCCTCCATGTTTAGAACTTTTGAACACAAAACTTGTTGATGTATAATGCAGTGGAAGGAGAAAAATTAAGGGAAATCATCATTAGCTCGACACAATGCCACAAAACCTTTTTCGTTTCCAGTCATTGCTGGTGCTCCATCGGTTGTAATGCACACTAGTTTATATATTGGTAGCTTGTAGTTTGTTACAAAATTGAAGAAAAAAATATATATCTTCGCCACGGGTCTTTCCTTTCAGAGGAATCATTGTCAAAAACTCTTCCTTAGTCGACATGTCATTGAATACCATTCGAATAAAAATACACAGCTGGGCAGTGTCTGTCATATCGGTGGATTCGTCGAACTGCAAAGAAAAGTATGTACATTCCATGATATCATGTTTTAGTTTATCTGCCGTGTCCTGTCTCATGACTTCAACACGCCTTGTGAGAGTCGGACGAGATAACTGAAGTTCTCTAATAGCAGACATAATCTCTGTTTTATTTTTAAAACCTCCAAATAAAGTCTCACCCGCTTCAATAAATGCTTCCTTCACAACCAATCCATCATCAAATGGTTTCTTGTGTTTCGCCAATATATGAGATATTTTAAATGACGCGATCGTTGCAGCTTTTGATTGTTTGGCTGGTCTTGTGAACATGGTTTGTTCTTTTTTCAAACAAGTTATCAAATCATGTACTTTTCGTTTTCTTAATTCACTCTGTGACGGAAAATCCTTTTCATAGTTTTTATGAACCGTTTTATGATGCCTCTCTAAGTTCCCACCTCTTAGGTATTGCAACTGACGCACGGCAAATGAGACAAATGCACTTATCCTTTACCATACAAAAGAAAAATTCTTCCTCCCAATCGTTATTAAAATGATAAGTTTTACTTTTCTTCGCCGCACTCATTTTGGACTATTTATTAATAAACTTTGTATCGATGTATCGCCTTCAAGTTACAACTCAGACTGACTCCTATTCCTGCAGGCGCAACATTTATATCGGCGTGAACGAAGTCTCGAATGTTCCCGTCAAACACGCCGCCGAAATCGGCGGGAATCAAAAACGCGGCTTTTCTTTAACAAGTTCCTTTGATAAAGTCGCCTTTTGCCGCTAGAAGGGGGTTATTACGATAAAAGAAAGTGATGAGGGGGTTATTCTGGCCTAATTGTGGATTGAATAAATTTTAGCAGTTTATTCATTACATTTTGTTTTAGTTACCTAAAACAAAATCTGTGAATAGTTCTATATTGGAATTTTTTCTCGAGATCGACTCAAAAAGCACTCGCGATCGACTTGTCGATCGCGATCGACCGTTTGAGCACCCGTGCCGTAGGGTATCGTCCATTTGAGTTTTTAATTCCATATCAGTTTATTCCTCTATGCGGTCGTAATTTATTTAAAAGAGAAGTATAACGCAAAGATCCTAGAGTACAGCAAAATATGCTATCTAAAGACAATATTTATTATTTACGAGATAATCGCTGGAATTTTTTGTACGGGTAATAGGGTACAAGCTTACCCATTCCACGGTTTATTAAGTTGGACATTTAAAGATCTCACAAATATCGAAGTACTAGGGCGCAACAATGGCGATTATAAGGACAAAAAAACTCAAATAGAAATAAGCTAATCCAACCGTCGTCGGTCGAACTATTTCAGATTTTATGCAAAACTGGTACCAACATCAACAACCAACAAACCCTAAAATATAAAGCCTTTGCATAAACTTCCAAGGCATATTGTTAAAAAGTTTTTGAATTGGTTTAACTAAAAAAAACTAGAATCTTTGTAACGACAAGAAATAGACTTCAACTTATAATCGCCTTTTTTTTTTTCGAAAAAACCAAATTAACATATTAAAACTCTGTTACAGTTGGTACAAAGTGGCAACATTTAATAAATTACCTATACAAATTTAAGTATATTTACTTTTTTAGTACTGAATTTTTATTAAAATTTTTTAAAAAATGTGTTTAGTTAATTTTTGGGGGTTATTATATATATGTACATGGTGAGTCAACAATAGAGTAAAGTTCATACAATAGTTTTATGGAATGTTAAAATGCACAGTTTAAAACTATTTTTGAGTATACAGGGTACTTCAAAAAAGTGTGGCCGATATAACATATGTTTTTTTTTTTTAAATGGAACATACTATTTTCTAATTTATTTTTAAATTCTGCGTAAAATTTTATAACTTTTTTATTAATAATGTTATATACCTAAACCTAATATTTCAATTTTTTTAAAAAAATACTAGTTTTCAGTTTTGTAAAAAATTGCCAGCAGCGCCATTATTTCTGAAGATGGAATACTCATAATTGGTACGAGCGTTCTATAAAGATGAAAAAAAAAGATATATATAAAGAAATTTGAGTTAGATGCTACAAGTTCTTTAAAATAAATTTATGCATTTCGACTATTTTAAACCGAAAAATCTCAAATTTTTTAAATGGCACACCTTGTATATTATTATTTTTTCTGACAGATTTTACAAAACCCTCCAACTTTTATTACCATATCATATACCTAATTCTAATAGTTTTCGATTTATTTTGAATTTTTCAATTTTTATCCTTGTTTTTAATACATTTACGCTATAACATCATAGTTGCCAAGACAAAACAAAAATGTAGGCATTGTCAAATTTTGACATGTCTATTAAGCAAGTAAAAATTTGTTGTAGTAAGTGACGTATAAAGTTAATAGTTATGGATTTTCCCAAAAATGAATTAATTGATATGGTCTATATACTGGGCGAGACGGGAAAAAATTGTCTTTTAGCAGTAATGCTTTACGGAGCGAAGTACCCTAATAGACGTATTCCATCTAGAAAATCTTTTCAGTGCTTAATGGAATGGTTTGATGGTAGTGGTAGCGTTGAGTATACGAAACAGAAAGTAGTAAACCAGAATGCTACCAATGAGGAAAAAGAAATGGAGATTTTACTTAATCCCTTACATAATCCCTAGGTCAGCAGCTGTCAACTAGTTGACACATCCCAATCTACGGCTAATCGCACCACGAGAAAATACAATTATCATTCCTTTTATATGGAACTACACCAAGAACTTCTAGACCGTGATTTTGAACGACGAGTAAACTTTTGTACCACCATGAATGGAGCAATAGAAACCGATCCAAATTTTTTATCCAAAATAATGTATTCTGATGTTCTAATTACTTTTCGCAGTAATGGAGCAGTTAACAGTCATAATATGCATTATTATTCAACAGTTAATCCATTTTGGGTTCGGGAAGTTCAAAACCAAAACCATCGGTTACTTAATGTATGGTGTTGAATATTAAATTTTCGAATTATTGGTCTATATTTTTTCCGCGAACCGCTTAACGTGCCTAGATATCTAAATTTTTTGCAAAACGTTTTACCCCAGCTTCTTGAAGAAGTTGATGACTTCGAAAGGGAACAAATGTAGATTCAACAAGACGGAGCTTCTGCTCATTACCACCGGGAAATTTGGAAATTTTTTAAACGATCGTTAGCCACAAAAATGGATCGGTATGGTTGGATTCATTCAGTGGCCCCCTCGATCATGTGACTTAACACCTTTAGACTTCTTTTTGTGGGGCTACACTAAAGATCGTGTTTATGTGAATCCCCCTACAACACCAGTAGATATGGAAAATAGGATACGGAATGCGTAGAGGACAATAACACCCTTTATGCTAAGGAAAGTGAAGGAAAATATAATAAAACGACTAAACATGTGTATTCAAGTAGACGGGCATATTTTCGAACATTTATTACATCCTAATAATTAATCATTAGATAAGTTAAACTATATTAAAATTATTATTAACTATTTGTTTATGTTTTCACAATAGCGTAAGTGTAATAAAAACAAGGGTAAAAATTGAAAAATTCAAAATAAATCGAAAACTATTAGAAACAGGTATATAACATACTTAATAAAAGTTAAAGGGTTTTGTAAAATCTATCAGAAAAAATAATAATATACAGGGTGTGCCATTTAAAAAATTTGTGATTTTGCAATCTAAAATAGTCGAAATGTATAAATTTATTTAGCATCTAACTCAAATTTCTTTACACATATCTTTTTTTTATCTCTATAGAACTCTCGTACCAATTATGACTATTGCACCTTCAGAAACAATGGCACTACTGGCAATTTTTTACAAAACTTGAACACTAGTTATTTTTTTAAATTGAAATATTAAAAAACTACTAGGTATATAACATTATCAATATAAAAGTTATAAAATTTTACGCAGAATTTAAAAATAAATTAGAAAATAGGATGTTGCATTTAAAAAAACATATGCTATATCGGCCACACTTTTTTGAAGTACCTGTGCACCTTAACATTACCTAAAACTATTGTATTTAACATTTTAATGAACTTTACTCTATCGTTGAGTCACCATGTACACAGTCAATAGTAAAAATACTTCTACATACTCAAAACTAATATGTGGAGCCACATTTCCTTATTGTTTAAATCAGAATATAGTTTAAACAGTTAAATTTTTACCTTTTGAGTCTCAATAAATATTCAAATCAGAGCAATAATATTTTTATTCATCTTTATTTTACCATCAGTTTGGCATAGAAAAACACAATTGAATTCAATTTGTATCATAAATTACAGTGATCTACAATTTTTAGTGTTCCGTAGGGAACACTTATAAGGTCACTTCGGTGTCCGTCTGTCTGCTCGTCTGTCCATCAAACCCGACTTTTTTCGAAACTATTTGACATCGAGAGTTAAAATTTGGCACTAATCTAGGAATGGATGGTCACATCAGAACCGTGTAGTTTTGAAAGTTAAATTTTGACTTAAGGGGTTAGTTTTGGGGGTTGAAATCGCAAGAGAATTTTTTTTTTACCAGATCATCGAGTGGGGTGTCAAACGAAAACTTGTAAAAATATGAGTTGAAAAATATATATAATGTAATACTTGCGCACACTTCCCTTTGTATTATTTTTAAAAAAGTGCGAAAAATCGCTGTACCCCTATATCTTCAAAAGTACTGTTCAAAACCTTTTAAAAAAATTCTGAAATATTCTCCACAGGGTGTAAATTGACCGAAAATTATCACGAGTGCCTTACATTTAATAATTTATCTGGTATATAAAAAAAAAACAAAAATTTTAAGGTCTTCAGTTTTCAGTAAAGATCGGAAAAAAACTTTGTTGAAAACTCATTTGGAGTGTTTTTGTGAAGTCATTGATTATTTTATATCTTCATAACAAAAATTTTTATTTTAAAAGCAATTAAAGCACGGAAAACTTATTGTGCGAGTCCATGGGCCATATTTTGATAGTATTAGATATTTTTATCATTAAAACAACTTCATAAAGACCGTAACACATCGCGTACGTTTAGTTTTAAATTATTTTTTTTCCATTAAGGACGTAAAGAATTAAATTTGAGCTGAACAATTAGAGTGTAAAATAACCAATAATTCAATTGAAATTTTAAAAAAATGTCAACAAATAATCAACCTGACTCGTTATCTGTTTTTGTGTAATGAAGAACAAATAAACAGAGAAAAAGCCCAATTTGAGCTCCATGTGCATTGAATAATACATATCAATCCTTTAGTCGAAGAAAAAAATTAATACACAGACACAATTTCTATTATGAATTTATTATATGTATCTACGTACTATAATAGCAACTTGCTAGATCCTCTTAGCAATTCAAAAGCCCTTTTAGCGAACATATTGCTGAATTATCGAAAAAAATAAACCTACAGCATATAGAGCTTTAGTAGCTTAATAAAATATCTTTTACAATCTTTCACTTTCAAAAATATTATACAGATATTACATCTATAATATATATAAAATGCAACGTCTCTCTGTCTGTCTGTCTGTTCGTTAGTGCGCTTATCATTGGAGAACCACTTATCCGATTTACGTGCATTTTTTTTAAACATACATATGTTCTCTGGCCAGGTTAGAGGCTATATTTTATTACGTTAGGTAACATAAGGAATAAGCAGTGACGATAATGGAGAATCAAGTCGGAAAAAAGTTTGCCGCTAGCGCGTTCTTTTGCAATACATTGCCTAAACCATTAAATATGGAAGAATATCATGTAGCAAGGAATATCTATATTATATATAAAATACAACGTCTCTCTGTTTGTAAGTCTGTCCGTTAGTGCGCTTATCAATCGAGAACCACTTATCCAATTTACTTGTTTTTTTTTAATTCATACATTTATTCTCTGGCCAGGTGATTTATAATCTTCTATAATATATAAAATGCAACGTCTTTCTGTCTGTCTGTCTGTCCGTTAGTGCACTTATCACTGGAGAACCACTTATCCGATTTACGTGCTTTTTTTTTAAAACATTCAAATGTTCTCTGGCCAGGTTATCTATAATATATATAAAGTGCAACAACTGATAGACAGAGAGAGAGTCTGTCTGTCGGTCTGTCCGTTAGTGCGTTTACCACTGGAGAACCACTTATCCGATTTAAGTGCTTTTTTTTTAAAACAAACATATGTTCTCTGGCGAGGCTATAGGATATATTTTATTACGTTAGATAACATAAGGAATAAGAAGTGACAACAATAGTGAATCAAGTCGGAAAAAAGTTTGTCGCTAGCGCGTTCTCTTGCAATGCACTGCCTAAATTATTAAATATGGAACAATATCATGTAGCAAAGAATATCTATACTATATATAAAATATAACATCTCCCTGTCTTTCTGTCTGTCTGTCTGCCCGTTAGTGTGCTTATCACTCGAGAACCACTTACCCGATTTACGTGCTTTTTTTTAATTCATACATTTGTTCTCTGACCAGGTTATCTATAATCTTCTAAAATACATATAAAATGCAGCGTCTTTCTGTCTGTCCGTCCGTTAGTGCGCTTATCACTGGAGAACCACTTATCCGATTTACATCTTTTTTTCTAATTCATACAATTGTTCTCTGGCCAGGTTATCTATAATCTTCTATCTATAATATATATAAAATGCAACGTCTCTCTGTCTGTCTGTCCGTCCGTTAGTGCGCTGATCACTCAAGAACCACTTATCCGATTTACGAGGTTTTTTTTTTTAAATATACATATGTTCTCTGGCCAGGTTATAGAATATATTTTATTACGTTAGGTAACCTAAGGAATAAGCAGTGACGAGTGAATCAAGTCCACGCAAGCGGAGCCGCGGGCACAGCTAAGGATAGAAATAAAATATATAATCAATATATTTTTAGATGTTTTTTAGATATTTTTATCTTTTTTTTTATGGGCATAGCATACGTACTGGAGGGAAATCCCTAAAGCGCTACAAGAGCGATGCGTGTGCGGATAAAGTGATTCACGTTGGTCTTGAATCGCAGTAAATTGTAGTCGGTGGGAAACACAGTCCTGGGCAATTTATTCCAAAGGGATGAGATTTTTCATATGAAAGATTGCTTGAAAAAGGTTACACGAGGAGTGACAAGCTGAATCTCATACATATGTGACACTCCACAACAACTGTTAATTCTTTACAAAGCTCAAATTCGACCAACTATGGAATACCGCTCCCATGTTTGTGGCTCCGCTTCCAAACATACACTGCATTTGTTGGATTCTATTCAGAGAAGAGCTGTTCGTCTCATTGGAGAGCCGGTACTGACCGGCGGCCTTGACTCGCTGAAACATCGAAGAACGGTTGGCGACTTGAGCCTATTCTACAAGTATTTCCATGGAAAGTTTTCGGAGTATGTGGCCCGTTTAATTCCTCCCAGAGCGGTGCATGATAGAAATACACGTCGCGCTGATACTTCACATCCGTATGAGGTTCAGCTTGTTACTTCTCGTACAACGCTTTTCAAGTAGTCTTTTATATGGAGAACATCATCCCTTTGGAATAATTTGCCCAGGACTGTGTTTCCCACCGAGTACAATTTACAGCGATTCAAGAGTAACGTGAATCGCTTTTTCCGCACACGTGCCGCTCCTGTAGCGCTTTAGAGATCTCCCTGCAGCACGTGTGCTAGACCCATAAAAAAAAAAAATAGCGCGACGTGTATTTCTAGCATGCAACGCTCTGGGAAGAATTAAACGGGCTACATCTATCGAACACTTTCCATGAAAATACTACAAGAAGAGGCTCAAGTCGCCAACCGATTTTCGATAATCCAAGGAATCAGGGTTGCAGGGAGAGTTTCGGGTCTGCCATCAGGCGAACAAGTCTCTTCTAAATAGAATCAGACAAATGTAGTGTATGTTTGCGAGCAGAACCCCGAGACATGGGATTAATATTCCATCGTTGGCCGAATTTGAGCTTTGTACAGAATTAACAGTTGCTGTGGAATGTAAAACTTTCTAGTTCAAAATAATATTCCCAGCTTTTGAGAAGCTTTCCTCACTATGACATATTTACTCCTAAATTAAGTAGATACAGTGCCGATACTAGAGGATATCCTAACATAGCAGCAACGTAACTTTACTTGGTTACTGTCACCACAAGATAAAATATCTTCCACGTCTTTATTAAAAGTAAAGACCTCCGGCTGTTTACGGATATTTGTAGCAGCAGCCAATGTTCGAGCATTCAAACTGCATGAAGAAATATGCGTATTATTATCTGCAAAGCTGTAGATTGGATTACTAATCCTTTCCAGCAGATGGTTAATGTAAATTAGAAAGAGAATAGGAGACGGTATGGAGCTTTGGGATAGACCCGCGTTGATAGTGAAGGTATTAGGAAGAAATCCGTCGATTGGCACTTGTGAACAGAGCTCTTTAAGGAAACACGGGAGCCATATACAAAGCTTTTCAGACATACCATAAAAACGTAGCTTATCCAAACATCCGATATGCCAAACACGCTCGAACGCCTTGGATGTAACTAGCGCAACCGCTCGAGATTTTCCAAGGTCTTTAGTTGCATTGTCTCAAACATGTTTGTTAAAAGATCTCCTGTTGATCTTTTTTTACGAAAGCTAAGATCGACAGCCTTTTCCAAAACTTTCAATCGGTTGTTTGGCAAGTCTTCTTACCTTTTTAGAGTATCGCTGAACTGTCATGCATTTCCAGGTAGGAATAAAATATTCTCCTTCTGGAGGATAGGTTGAAAAGTACGCAGAAACTAGTGTTAGTTCAGGCTGGCAACTCAGCCAACACTCAACGCAGACAGCACGGTTTTCGAGCATCCCCCCTCAGGCATACGTGTCTTAATGTAAAACAACTGAAAACGCTGAGTTGCCAAACACGCATATATATATATATATATATATATATATATATATATATATATATATATATATATTTATATATATATATATTATATATATATATATACATATATATATATATATATATATATATATATATATATATATATATATATATATATATATATATATATATATATATATATATATATATATATATATATATATATATATATATATATATATATATATATATATATATATTATATATATTTGTATAAATATATATATATATATATATATATATATATATATATATATATATATATATATATATATATATATATATATATATATATATATATATATATATATATATATATATATATATATATATATATATATATATATATATATATATTTATATATTTATATATATATATATATATATATATATATATATATATATATATATATATATATATATATATATATGTATATATATACATATATATATATATATATATATATATATATATATATATATATATATATATATATATATATATATATATATATATATATATATATATATATATATATATATATATATATATATATATATATATATATATATATATATATATATATATATATATATATATATATATATATACATATATGTATATATATGTATATATATGTACATATATATATATGTATATATATATATATATATATATATATATATATATATATATATATATATATATATATATATATATATATATATATATATATATATATATATATATATATATATATATATATATATATAAATATATAATATATAAATATATATATATATATATATATATATATATATATATATATATGTATATATGTACATATATATATATATATATATATATATATATATATATATATATATATATATATATATGTATATATATGTACATATATATATATGTATATATATGTATATATATATATATATATATATATATATATATATATATATATATATATATATATATATATATATATATATAGATATATATAAATTTTTTGAAAGTGACACTCATTAGACTCAATTTAAATCGTTCTTTGAACCTTCAGAAACATTTATTCACGGTTGAACAAGACTTTTTTAACAACCTTTTTTTACAGCTCAAAATGCAAACTTTTGCGGAAAAAAAAAAAAAAATTAAATGGAAAAACTTGCTAAATTGCCGTAAAAAGCGTCAAAAATCAATATATAATGTACCGTATTATAAGGTTATCCATGCGATTTATTGAAGTTATTCATAGCACATCCTGATACCGTTTGGCCATTTTTTCCAGTTTCTTGCCCATTTTGTATATTTTAGCCAAATTAACATCCAAGTACACTTTTCTTATGTTCCTTGATCAGCTGACCTTAAATTCTTACGTACCTTGTTGATATTAGGATATCGTTTCCAAGTTACGGTTAGATTTTAGCCACTTTTTGGTCAGAAATGATCGTAAATTAAAAATGGTGTGTTTAAAAAATATTAATCTTACATGTATATAGACATTGGCTGTAATATAAATATATATATATATATATATATATATATATATATATATATATATATATATATATATATATATATATATATATATATATATATATATATATATATATATATATATATATATATATATATATATATATATATATATATATATATATATATATATATATATATATATATATATATATATATATATATATATATATATATATATATATATATATATATATATATATATATATATATATATATATATATATATATATATATATATATATATATATATATAGATAGATAGATAGATAGATAGATAGATAGATAGATATTGTTTCACTTTATCCCAGTATTCCAGTGAATGAAGCACGAGACAAAATAGCAATGAATGAGGATTTTCCAGCTCATATTGTAGAACTATCGGCACACTGCCTAAAAAATACCTATTTTGTCTTCAACGGTCAGATATACAGACAAACAGATAGAGCGCCCATGGTATCTTCTCTTTCACCAGTAATAGCCAATATCCATATTATGCATTTTGAAACAGAGGCCCTTAAAAACTCTCAACTCAAACTCAAACTCTGGAAACGATATGTTGATGACATCTTTATAATTTGACCCCATGGACGAAATAAATTAGACAACTTCCTGATCTATTAAAATAGAATCCACCACCGGATACAGTTCACTTTGGAAGTAGAAGAAGAAAAAAGCCTCTCTTTCCTAGATGTGCTCATAATTTGGAAAAACAACGTTCATCTTCAATAGTCAGTCTATCGAAATCGTACCCACACCAACATATATTTAAACGCTGGCTCACACCACCATTCATCCCAAATCCAGTCGGTAGCCAACACCCTCGTATCGAGATCATACCGACTCACCGAACAGACACGAAACAGCAAGAAATTACATAAATCACTAGGGCCCTTAAGCAAAACGGATACAAAGATCAATTCATACGGAGAGCATTAGAAAGGCAGCGCCAGCCACAGACAAGGACAGAAGAACGGGACCTCAACCAAAGTAGAGTCCTATTACCGTATGTAAAAGGAGTTACAGATAGGATTGGAAGAGTTCTAAGAAAACACAATATAGGCATAGCATACAAACCACAAAACACTCTGGTAGACATTCTGGATAACCCTAAAGACAAGAGAAAGCCGGAAAACTATGGAGTTTACAGCATCCCATGCGGAGACTGCCACAAATTGTACATAGGAGAAACAAACAGAAGTATATCCACCCGGATCCAAGAACATGAAATAAGTTTTAAAAAGAAACAAACAACTTTAGCTCTTTTTCAGCACCATCACGATACTGGTCACAACATCAATTTTAAGGGATCTAAACAAGTAGCTTCGATTTCACATTATAAAACACGCGTAGTCAGAGAAGCCTTGTAAATCGAAAAGAATGGACAGCTAAATAAGCGGGATGTTGCACTTAATATCTCCACTACATGGAAGGGTCTACTAGCTAAACAAAGGAATAACCAAAACATTAAATATACAATAGCTTGCATAACGCCGGAACTAGTAATTACCACTGTTACGGGCACCCAGCCGGCAATAATCGACGCTCAGACGAACACTCCCGACCCCCACCTACAGACGCCGACCTGCAAAAGACGGCGACCGCATTTCAGTTTCTTAGTTAGCTTCAAACGGCAGCAGCAAGATCACATTATCGAGTAGCAGCAGCAGCAAGAGCACTTGAAAATTCCAAATAAGATTTTAGCGAAACGTCGTACAAATTTATTGTTAGACTAACCGAAACCCGGAATTTTAATGTATTACATTTCACCATCCGTGAAAACCTATATTGTAACATATATATATATATATATATATATATATATATATATATATATATATATATATATATATATATATATATATATATATATATATATATATATATATATATATATATATATATATATATATATATATATATATATATATATATATATATATATATATATATATATATATATATATATATATATATATATATATATATATATATATATATATATATATATATATATATATATATAGAATATTCGGTTACGCAACGAATGTTCGATTGAGAGTGACACCTTGGATGCGCCAGTTATTTTGTTTGACACGCCTTGTTGAGACCTGAATAAGTACTGTTGGGATTGTAGCTCGCAAAATGTTTAAAAATGGACGATGCAAGGAAGAAACATAACAAACAAAATAAACAACTTTAAAAAATCACATAAAGTAATTTTTCTACAAATACAAGCAGGGGGAATAAAATGCAACAAATAACAATGACAAAATTATATAGTTTAGAAATAACAACTCTTCTCCATGGAAGTAAGCAACTAGTACAATTATAAGAGTTTATCTAAAATCATATACTGCTAGAATCCGTTGTAAACAAGTTACTTGTTATTGAATTCAGAGCGTATTTCTTAATATATACCATATAAAAATTATAAATATTCTATATATGTTATAGTTAGACCTAGGTCACGTTAGGTAGAAGAAAATTTGCTCCTATAAAACGGCCCATCCATCATTTCTCAATTTAAAAGCAAAATATTAAACAACCTAAAAAATTTTAATATTTTAGAAGCTGTTGCAGTTCTCATTTTAAATTTTAGCATTTATTTACTTGCCTCAGTTGGCTTTAAAGTAGTTCACGTACAGTGATTTTCTGAAACAGGAGGTACATATACTGACAAAGATAATGAAAAAATTAATATTTGTACATTACGACTTATCCTTAGCAATTCATGGGATATACACTTTACCCTCAAAATAGGAACATTTTACGAAGAGTAACATGTGTTTTTCTGGAGGAATATAATAAAGCCAGATGTTGCTACTATTCAACTCAACTTTTAAATAAACTACTATTTAAATAACTTAATCATCATATCCGGTTTCACAGCGGTCTTAAGTTTCTCTCAGACATGCTTTCTGGATTCTGCCAATCCAGGTTGTTTTTGTCCTTTCCCTTTTTCTTCTTTCTAGTGGTGCCCATTTTAGAACTAGTTTTGGGATGCGCTGTTATGTCATTCTTTCTATGTGCCAGTACCAGACTAATTGTTTTTTGTTGGATATCGTCTATTAATGCTCTTGTTACCTTCATCATTTATCTTATTCTTTTATTTCTGCCACATTTCGCAGCCGTAGAGTAGAGTACAATGCTTTTCAAGATCGCATTGTAGATGTAATGCTTCTTCCCTTTTAAAGTTTTTTTGACCAAACCAAAACCTTTACTGATTCTATCTTCTATTTCTTGTTTTGTTCTGCCTTCCCTATCTATTTTTGTTCCTAGATAGATATAATGAACACACGCACTAATCAGCTGACCATCACTTAAAGTAAGGCTTCCTTGTTCTCCACCGATACACAGATATTTAGTTTTTGTATAGCCTAATGTTAACCCCCATCTTTCATGCATCGGATAATATATTTTCTAGTTTTATTCTTCAATATGGCTGATCGTATAGTTGTTTTATTGCTGTAATTGCTGTATTGTTTATAGGTGATAGTTCGACAGTTTGTCAGAGTTTCTTAAATGGTACGGTGTCATACGCTTTTGCTTGGTCTACAGATAATAAGTGTACTTCCCTGCTTGTCGCTGTTTTTCTCTCATTGGCCTATGCTGAATATGTAATTTAGACAGTTCCTTCCAGCTCTAAATCCTCATTACTGTTCAATTTCGTGGGGGCTATACTGGTCTTCGATAATATTCCGGAAGATCTTCCCATAAATTCTGTTTATGGTCATCAGTTTTGTTTCCTTTTTTATGTAGGGGTGTTACTCAGGCTTCCTTCCAGATTTGTGGTATTGCGTCTCCATTTGTGTAGTGTTCGAACAAACCTCTCCACACTTTTATCAGTTTTGAGGTATCATTCTTTAATATTTCGGAGGAAATAACTTCAGGTTAATCACTTTTATATTAAAAGTAATATGTCATATGACTAACTAGGAGAAACTTTAAGAAAAGTCATTTGATTCACGAAATATAAAAAAGATGAGCGGTAATAATACATTTCTCTATAATTAGATTGATCTTTATTTCAAAGTAATAAATACCTAAACAACGTATCATGTTTGTTAATGATTAGTAGCGCATTACTGTACGATTATAACAATAATTATTACTGACCCAGTTAAAAGCTCGTTTAGTTGGTAATCAATAATAATTGCATTCGCGAAATCTATTTACAGACACTACTTATCCACTTAGGTATTTACACAATATATTTATTGAAATTATACTATATAACTGGGGTGGAACGCAAAATCAAATTTATCCGATAGACACCACACATTATCGGGAAGTTTATTGAAACGACAATGAAGATATATTTTTAATAAAAGATCTGAAACCGAGTTTAGTAAACAAAATTGAAACTGTATTTTTATAAATAACAAAATTAGGGTTAGTAGTAGCTGTAAAAATCTCTCCGAATATTTTCGATGTACTAACTAGGTGAAGTTAAGGTTGCCAAATTAATTACTTGCAAATGTATATACTTTACTTATTTTAAATATCCACCTCATTTACCCTCTTCCCCTGAAGTGATTTTCTTCAAAAAAAACATAGATCATGGGACTTGTTCTTACTCTAACGAGAGAAATAAAAGGATACTAATATCAAACATTACTCGACTATCAACGTCATTTCCCTATTTTTACCTAAAGCCTAAATAATCCAACCTGATCCTATTTTTAACTTCAGTTCACAAGAGGTACTAGTTATATTAAATATGCAAATATAATAAAATATAGTGAAATAGAAGGTATATAATAAAATTTTCCATGTGATATGTAACCTCTACCAAACCTGTTCACTATAGGTAATTTTGCTTAAACTTGGTTCATTTCCCTAATCAAAAATCAGAAAAGATTTTTTTTTTTTTTATGGGTCTAGCTCACGTGCTGCAGGAGCGGCACGAGTGCGGAAAAAGCGATTCACGTTGTTCTTGAATCGCTGTAAATTGTACTCGGTGGGAAACACAGCGCTGGGCAAATTATTCCAAAGGGATGACGTTTTCCATATAAAAGATTGCTTGAAAAGCGTTGTACGCGGAGTAACAAGCTGAACCTCATACGGATGCGAAGCACCAGCGCGACGTGTATTTCTAACATGCACCGCTTTGGGAGGAATTAAGTGGGCTACATCCTTCGAACACTTTCCATGAAAATACTTGTAGAACAGACTCAAGTCGCCAACCGTTCTTCGATGTTCCAGCGAATCAAGGCCGCCGGTCAATTCCGGGTCCCTAATCAGACGGACCGCTCTTCTCTGAACAGAATCCAACAAATGCAGTGTATGTTTGGGAGCGCAGCCCCAAACGTGGGAGCAGTATTCCATAGTTAGTCGAATTTGGGCTTTGTAAAGAATTAACAGTTGTTGTGGGGTGTAAAGCTTTCTGGTTCTAAATAATATTCCCAATTTTTGAGAAGCTCTCCTTGCTATGCCTGCAACATGTTCATGCCAAGACATATTTGCTCCCAAACTAACGCCCAACAAATTGAGCGACGATGCTAGGGGAATGGAGTGCCCCGACATAGCTATGTCGGGTTCAGCAACGTTAACTTTTTTAGAAAAAACTGCCGCTTGGGTTTTTGTAGCGTTAAATTCCACTTGGTTACTGTCACCCCAAGATAGAATTTCTTCCAGGTCTTTGTTAAGTTGAACGACCTCCTGCTGTCTGCGGATATTCGCCTGAGCAGCCGATGTCCGAGCGTTCAAGGTGAATGAAGAGACAAGCATACTGTCGATGTCCGAGATCGTTCAAGGTGAATGAAGAGACACCGCCACTCGTAAAGAACGCTCTCTGAGGAAACATAAGAGCCACAAACAGAACCTGTCATCTGTAAAGCTATAAATGTCAAGAGCATTCCGCTCGAGTTCTCCAAAGTGTTCAATTTTAACCATGCAAAAGAACACATAGATGGCGCTAGTTTTATTGCAGTAATGTGTTAAATGAGGAAGAAGAGTGACGTAGGAGACTTCTTGATGGGAAAAAATACCGTTCAAGCGAAGCAATGGCTTGAAAAATGGAGCCCACGTGTTGATGATTCTGAGCAGTGTTTGGCCATGTTTAAACGTAACAAACCGGAATTTTTGCGTCGATATGTGACAATGGATGAAACATGGATCCATCACTTCACTCCGGAATCAAAACGATCGTCATCTGAGTGGACAGCAACTGGTGAACCTCGTCCAAAGCGCCCGAAAGCACAACAATCGGCTGGAAAGGTTATGGCCTCGGTATTTTGGGATGTGCGTGGTGTAATATTCATCGACTATCTTGAGAAAGGAAATACCATCAATAGTGAATATTATATAGCGTTATTGGAGCGTTTGAAGGCCGAAATTGCAAAGAAACGACCGCATATGGCAAAGAAAAAAATTTTGTTTCATCAAGACAACGCACCGTGTTACAAGTCAATCAAAACAATGGCAAAACTACATGAATTGAACTTCGAATTGCTCCCACATCCACCGTATTCGCCAGATTTGGCTCCCAGCGACTACTGGCTGTTCGCAGACCTGAAAAAAATGCTCGCCGGTAAGAAATTTCGCACGAATGAAGAGGTTATCGCTGAAACTGAGGCCTATTTTGAGGCAAAAGATAAATCGTTCTACAAAAGTGGTATTGAAATGTTAGAGCGGCGCTGGAATGATTGCGTTGCTCTTGATGGAGATTACGTTGATGAATAAAGCTAATTTTGAACCAAAAAAACCGTGTTTTCTTTGTTAGGCCCGGGACTTTTCAGCCCATGTGTTAAGTCAGAAGATCTCCTGTTAATCTATGTTTACGAAAACCATATTGGTGATCGCTAATAATATTGAATCGTTCAAGACATTTTAGAAGATGCCCATTGATAACCTTTTCCATGACTTTCGATATTATTGAAAGCAGTGCGACTGGTCGGTAGTTATTTGACAAGGTCTTCTTACCTTTTTTAGGTATCGGCTGAACCGTGGCACATTTCCAGCAGGACAGAAATATTCCCTTTCTGTAGGATAGGTTAAAAAGTCTACAGAAAACTGGTGTTAGTTCCCTTGCACAGTTTTTGAGAACTATGGCAGGTATTCCGTCAGCGCCAGAAGCCTTCTTGGTGTCTAGCTTCCTTAAAATACGCTTTATGATGCGCTGTCTGAAGACAACATCGGGCATCCTTGACTGCAATATGGGAATAGTAGGTGGTGTTTTTCCTTGGAAATCGACAGTAGAATGTGAAGCAAAAAGTTCAGCCAACAAGTTCGCTCTCTCAACAGGTGTGGTTGCAATGGAATTATCTGGCCGTGTGAGTGGTGGTATGGTGGATTTGGTAAAATTTTGACTAACAGCCTTAGCGACTGCCCAAAAGGACCTGGAATTGTTGGGACAAGCGAGAAGTTTGATTCTAATTCGTTGATTGTGTGTCTCCTTGGTTTCGTCGATAATTCCCTTGCATCTGTTCCGGGCATGAACAAAGATGTTACGATTTACGGTGTTAGGATTTTCACGCCATTGTCGGTAGGCAATATGTTTAGAAGCAACAGCTTCTTTGCATTTTCGGTCGAACCAAGGCTTACCGTCCTACAGAAAGTATACAAAATTTATAAATTTTCACTCTTCTTGCTTCCTTTCCCTTAAGAAATATAGCCTAAAAACTATTTCTTTGCTACATCAATATATGCACTAAACTTGAAGTTGATATCTCATGTACTTTTGATACTGTCAACAGACGGACGGAAATGCAAAACTGTTTTTCATGAACGAGGGAACCTTTAGCAAGAGACTAAAAATATAAATAAAACAAATTCTGGTTCTCAAATTAAAAATGGTTATGACCGAAAATGTAACAAAAATCATGTAATTGAATATCTGAGTTTATATTAAATTTTAATCTTCAATTACACTTCAGAGTAAAAAAAATCCATAATGTCTTGCGTCCACAAAACATGGTCTTCAGGTTTCTTAACAATGTGGTAGAGTAGAATTCTTGTTAAACGGACTCTGTAATTTGATTGAGATTTATCATCTATTCATATTATTATTCAAGGTTGGAAATAATTATTTAAGACTTTGACATAGCTGACAAATAGATACAATTAGAAATGTCTTCTTAAAAACTGAAAGAAAGATTAACTAAAATTGATCTTACTCTGAATTGGGTCTAGCACTTGAATAACTGGAGAAGCTTGGTTAATCTCTTGCCATTTATTTCTTATATTCACTGTAGATCGATAAACTGAATGTCGTGTCGTGTCGTACAAAACATGCTGTTACGCGAGAAACAGGGGCATATTTTGTTAGGTTTTGACGACATATTGCTTAAAGAAAACGTTAAATTTTTGGAAAATTCTGACAAATTTATCAACAACTTTTAAAAGAGATAAACACCGTACAACAAAGAACTTAATATTAAGTAGCTTACACTTAAAAAAAAGGAAAGGACAGAACATTAATGTGTTTCATCTTAACATTCCCAATTTGGAAATCTTCCCCAGAGCCATAGTACTGTCTTGAACTTATCTCTTAAAGCAGACCCCCGTAAAAACTCTCCCTTGTCCGATACCTCTCAAAATCATCGTGCTCGTCGTGACTGACTGTCTCCACTCGTATATTTGTTACCCTTAAAACGTTTTTTTAACTAATACCTTCTCATTTAGGCACATCGACTAGAGTTTCTCAGCCCTGTTATTTCAACTTAGTTGAAATTATCAAATATTAGTCTAAGACCAAAGATACGGATATTTGAAGTTATAACGCATAAAGAAAAAATTGCAAGTTCATTTTGTTATTACTAAATTTGTGACAAGAAATTTTAGCTGGTAATCTGTGCAGATATTACTTATCTTAGGTAATTTAAAAGATTATTTTTACAACTGAATTGTCAAATATTTCAATTTTTAGAAATTAACGAAGACGTTCAAGCCAACACGTACTTGCCAAAAGGAAAATATTTGAGACTTAGCTTCCTTAAACAAAAAAAAAGTAAACTTTGGGACAAGAAGTAGTCAGGTAGAAATTTAGATATCATATACGGTTAGAAAATGAAGCTTATATACCTAGACATGTAGACCTAGTTTAAATTTTGACAAATGGAGGAGTTTTAAATTACAAAAATTTATTTTTCTTCTCAACCGCGAGTGAAACTGTAGCATTCGTTCCTTTTTTATATTTTTTTATCCAATTTTTTAATATTGGTAACATTGTTCAAACAATATAAAAATAATGATCATTAATCGAACGAATGATAATCAACCTCAACATCTACTAGGGTAAATCGCAAATTCCTATCAATATTTTGGGTCCCTAATTACCAATACTAGCCATAGTAACTCAGAAATACGTAGGAGACTCTCAATTGCTCTCTCTGCAACCACAAAATTAGTCGAAATATGAAAAAACTCGAGCATTTTGCGATTTTCTTAAGGCTCGCAAGAACATGTATATTTCCGATTGCAACATATACATCGAAAACATGGATCAAAGTAAACGGTGTTCCGTTAAACAACATCAGACACGCAGATGACACTACCATTCTGGCAGATAGCGCAGATGCTTTTCAAGCATTATTGAAGGCTATAGGGTAGGGTGGGGAGAAAAGTTATTTCTGTTATCACAACAGCTTACACATTACTTAAAATATTTATTTTATAATGAAGTGACGATTTCAACTTTTCTTAAAGTGAGAACTTGGCACTTTTGACCCCGTATACGCAGATAAAAGTAACAGGCTTGGGGTAAAAAGTGCCTATAAGATTATAGTGCATAAAATGTATGGTATATATATATATATATATATATATATATATATATATATATATATATACATATAGATATATATATATATATATATATATATATATATATATATATATATATATATATATACATATAGATATATATATATATATATATATATATATATATATATATATATATATATATATATATATATATACAGAATGATTGGTAATTCGACCTATTTCTTGGAAGGTATTATACTAGAGCTTTTTTGTTCTGTTTTGGTCCAATGAACCAGGGGTCTGAAATCAGTGGTTTTTGAGTTACTGCAGTTTTTAGATTTTTTTAGTTTTCCGACTTTTGACCAAAAAACTACCAATTGTGATAAAACTACTCCACTCTGGTCATTGAATTGAAACTTCGATTAGTCGCTGACAAAAAAATTAATACTTAAAAAAAATGGCCGAAATTCTCATAACCTCGGAAATATCATCACATATCATGAACCAAAAAGGTACAAATGTTGTCAACTTTCGGACGAGTTTGGAAAAAATCTTAATAAAATGGGCAGTTTTTAGGTCTACTTGTAAAAAGAATTAAATTTTGTCAGTTTTCAGAAATAAATGAAAAAGAAGAGTAAAGAACTCTTTTTAATTACGATTATTATTTTTCAATTAACCGTAATAAAACATTACAAATTATGTTCAAATTGTGTCTTTTATGTATCGAGCAGCTGCCAAAATTCTCTCTCTCAACTCATCTTCGGATTCGATTGGCGTATTTTACACTAAATCATTCATGTGATCCCAAATGTAAAAAGTCACATCCGGGCTCCTCGCCAGCCAGGGGATCGGGCCGCCTCAACCGCATTTGATAATTGTCGTGCAGCCATTGTGACGCGCCCGGAAATAGTGGGCTGGGCAGCCATCATGCTGATAAATCATACCTGTTCTTGAGGCTAGCGGCACATCCTCCAGCAGTGTCGTCAATTTTTTCAATAAAAAATATGTGATCCTGTTTAGATCTTTCAGCAAAAAGAATGGCCCGATCAAATTATTGTGGATGATTCCCATCTACACATTAAGGGAGAACCTTGTCTGTTGAGCCACTTTTGTTGATTTTCTTGGATTTTGACCCCTAAGGGCTCAACAATGGGTATTATGGTAATTCGTAATACCATCGCGATCAAATTTTGATTTGTCAGTCCACAGAATTTTTTTCAGGTAATCGGAGTCTTCATTGTCGGCGATTAGTAAAAATTGGGAAAAATCCATCTTTCTGTCAGTATCTCTCTCCTCAATAGCATACACTGGCGTGTAATGGTATGGACAAAGTCGTGATGTAGGCACAATGAACCAGACTTTCCATTGAGTCAAGCCAAAGCGCCTCGCTCGAAATAGTGCCATGTGCTCAAAAACACTGCAAGATTTCCTCCTCTTCGACAGCATCATGAACGTGAAACCTACCAGCGTCGCTTTGGCATCATTGAACCCCGTTCTCAAATGCGCCGATATGTCGTACCAAACATGTCAGGTAAATGGTGGTTAGGGAATCGCCTTTGGTAAACTCTCGTGTTGCAGGGGCATTACCATCATAAAACCCGTAACAATATAAGATATCCGCGTATTCTTCATTTCGTAAGCAGATATTTGAAGAGGAAGTTCTTTTTGGCTTAGAATTCAGATGGTTAATGACTAGTCCGAACTTCTGGATGATTAAGACTAACTGATTTATGATTATGCCATGACGCAAATAGGTAACTGAATTAAATGAGATATTGACTCTGGGTTGTATTCCCAAATGTTTTTGCTGAATTTCGAATACTCACGAAAATAAAAAAAGACAGTAGCAAACCGGCTACAAGCAAGGCATACTAGGAAATTTACTACCTTCTCTGCGATTATTGAATTTATTTTCCAAACCCTTGCAAAAGTTGACGAGATTTGCACCTTTTTGGAGAGCTTATGAAACGAGGAAGTTTTTTCTGTAATTTGGACGCCAAGTGCTATACAATTTTTTTGAGTAATCCTCTACAATTTAAAAAATTATAAGTTGTAATTTTTGATCTTTTATTTCTCAAGTTAGGAGAATTTCGGCCATAATTTTTTTTTAAAGTAGTCACTCTGTTATCAGCTATTAGAAAAGTGTCAATTCAATGCCTATAGTGGAGTCGTTTTTTTTTAACAATTGTCAGTTTTTGGTCAAAACAAAGTTTTAATAAATAAATTTTTAAAAAATCTAAATACTGCAATAACTCAAAAATCACTGATTTCAACCCCCCCCCCCCTCGGTTCATAGGAACAAATTTGTGGCAAATTAGCTCTAGCATAATATCTTTGAAGGAATAGGTCGAATTACCAATAATCCTATATATATATATATATATATATATATATATATATATATATATATATATATATATATATATGTATATATATATATATATATATATATATATATATATATATATATACATACATATTTTCTGGGATAGGAAAGAAATTAGCTAATAGTATAACTGTTCTTAATACAGATGCCATTCCTGATAGTGTTTCTAGAATACCTGGATCGCTTTTTCTGGCCCCGATATTGGATTTTGAAATAATTCAAATTATAAACTCACTTAGAAACGCTTCAGGTACTGGCGACGACAAGCTTAGAGAGATTCTCTAAAACGATATCACAGATTTATTCATAAACCCATATCCCATATAGTAAATTTAATTTTTCGAGTTGGATTGTTTCCTGACAGTTTAAAGCAATGTACCATAACGCCTATACACAAAGGTGGTTCGCGTAACGAAATTACGAATTATCGTCCCATTGCAATTATCAGCAACCTGAGTAAAATTATTGAGAAATGTATCAAGATGCGCCTGGACGATTACTTAAATAAAAATAAATTAATATCCGATGCACAGTATGGTTTTAGGCAGAAGTTGAGCACTGAAGATGCTCTCATAAGGGTAGTAAACCATATTTCTGAGAACTTCGACAATAGCAATAAATCACTTTTAATATTCTTGGACCTGACAAAGGCTTTTGACACTGTGTCTCACCGCATATTTTTGGAGAAAGTTCAGCATATTGGAATTAGAGGTGTCCCGTATGATCTAATAAAATCATACCTGATCGGACGTACGCAACAAGTAAAAATAGGAGAATCAATGAGCTTATCACTTCCAATTGAGTGCCGTGTGCCGCAGGGTACAGTGCTTGGGTCATTGTTATTTACAATATTCATAGATGCCCTTTTCCGTATTTTATCTCAAGGATCCATGATTTGTTATAACGACGATACTGTCATAATATTACAGGATAACATATGGGGTCGAGTCTTTGAGAAGGCAGAACTGGCTATGAGTAAGGTAAAGTTGTGGTTGGATTTAAACTTATTAAACTTAAATATTGTTAAATCAAAATTTATAGCCTTCACATTTAACAAAAGGAATTATCCCGACAAAAGTTTTATAAAGATTCATGAACATGACTGTAATAACTTTGCTGCTTATGATTGCAATATAAAGATCTGCTCCACGGATAACATTAAATATTTGGGTGTATACCTAGATTCGCATTTAAGATGGGATTCTCACATAGCTTATAAAACAAGTAAAATTCGAAAAATGTATTTTATCAGATTAGGCAGTGGTTAACCAGGAAATAATTATTATATGTATATAAAGCACTTGTGGAGTCGGTGATAGGCTATGGCTTGGTTGTTTGGGGGTCCGTGCGTGATTCGGTATCTTCGATTTCAGTAATAGCCCAGAAAAGGGTTCTAAAAATAATACTGTTTAAACCGCGAAGATTTCCTACGGACCAACTATACGGTGGGGCTAGGGTTTTGTCACTGAAGCAATTATACATAAAATGGGTGGTAAGAATTTTACTTAATAACAAAGATAGGGTAAACAGAGTTGATCACTCTGTTCATACTAGACTAATTACCCTGAATAATGTGTATGTACCATCTACTTCTCTCTGCTCTACTCCGAGGATTTTTAATATAATTCCTAACAAACTGAAAGTGAAGCTATATAGGTAAATGAACTAGCTGGTTGCTTGATAACAAAATAGATCATTATTGGGAAAAGAAATACAGTACGTATTTAAAGTAAGATGGTTCTAGTACATTTATAATAGGCACTAATAGTAGTTTATTAAATGGGGATGCACGCGTATTCTTCTTTAAGAAAATTGTGCAACGCCTAAAATGTATTTTTGACTTGTAATTTGGTTATTACTGCTAGGGAAATTGTTTTCCCTGTATTGGTTCTCTTAGTATTAAGTTTAAGTTTAATGTGTAACAACTATGTTATCATTTGTTGGCAGGAATAAATATATTTTTATTTATATATATATATATATATATATATATATATATATATATTTATATGTAAATATATATATATATATATATATATATATATATATATATATATATATATATTTGTATATATATTTGTATATATATATATATATATATATATATATATATATATATATATAGTGGCCGAGCATTCAAAAATGATAAATAAAAAATTTAAACAATTTACGTTCAAAATTTTTAGTTCCATTGCAACTAGCTTTCTAATAAAGCTTCAAAAGCCACAAGAAAATGAAAGTTTCATAAGTTTGAAACAACAATAAGATTTTTCTATGCAATTTTCTATCTTCAGCGACACTTTATTACATTTTTATTGAGCATTTTTCGAACTGCCAGTTTATTTGACGATTATATCAAGAAGTCAGATAACAACTTCGTAAGCTCAATTGAACTAAAATAAGTTTCTGTAAAAAGTTGCTAAACATAATGTCTTTCGAAAAGTTTGGTATTTCGAATTTTACGCCAAGTTTCAGAACTTGAGCGAAATTGCACGTTTTTCTGCTAATCTTTTTCAAATAAGGAAAGTAAATTAATTTATTTTCTGAAACACTTTGAATAAAACTTTCACTCACTTTTATAATATTAAAGGCACTGAAAAAAAAAATACAATTAACAAACACTTTTTCTGAATCTCCATGACAAAAAATTTTTTAATAGGAAATTTTTGTGCCTACCTATACATGTTTTGATACATATCATTCTTCTTTTTAAATACAATTTGGCGGGAAACACATGTGACGCTTTAACCATGATTTACTGTACAGTAGTAAACTGCAAAAAAGATAAATAAAAAGTACTTATAAATCATCCCATATGAAAAACTAATACAAGTTTCATCTCTTCTTATAAACGCCATCAAAAATAAGAATATGTATTTGTTTTTTAAATATAGATTTCTTGGCTTGAATTCTTTAGAACATCCCTAACTTATCATTTTTATATTTTTGATAATGACGAAGATCCCAGGCCTTAACTCCGAATTTGCGACACACTGAATATCTTTTTTCTTATTTGTAACACAACTCTGCACTTTAAGGAAGGGTTTGCATTTTCAATCTTAATAATCCTGTACTTTGACAAAACGTTTAAAGTATTGTATGAAATGGAACAAGCAGTAAACTGAAATTTGCAAAAGTTAATCGTGATAGGTTTTCGTTAATCATTTTTTGGCTATGTAAAATAATTAGTACGCCCACGTGGACTATACGATTTGTATCATTGAAGTGATAAAAGGCATGAAGAAGTGATAGGAGTTTTATTACGTACTACCAACCTAAACTAACCTTTCGGCGCATTATGACTAAATTTCATAAAAAAGTGGAAGCTCATGTGAACACGGCTTTGCAGCAGAAATTTTAAAATCAATTTTCAATTCTATTAAAAGTCCCTTGGTACATATTATAATAAAAGTTAAAAAAATGGAATTTTTCCATTATCCTTTAAAAGAGTAAAAAGTACAACAATTTTCCAGAAAGCAGAGGAACTGGATGTGTCAAGTTATGGATCCATATTTCTTATATCAAATCTTGCTAAAATATTAAAATACGTTTAACAAGTTTTCTCGAAAAGTATTTTTTTTTTACCAAGAAAGTTTCGTTTTATCCAAAGCTGATCGACACAAGATGCAGCGATATGTCTAGCAACCAGCATATACCGAGCCTTAGAAAATCGAACACTATCTTTTTATAGACTTATATGATTTCACGGAAGTGTACTTAAAATCATTCAAAGTTATGTCTCTAATAGACCACAATATGTTAAATTTAAAGATTCTACAAGTTTTTCACTCTCTAAAAAGTAAAAATCCCTGAATATGACCCATGTAATCGTAAATGAAACGATAGAAAGTCACTTCAATTTGGCATGATCTCATCCCAAGAACCACGATTTGTAACGTAAGTGATTTATTTAATCTGAACGCTTACGCTCTTATGGTATGTCTGAAAAGTTCTGTTTGTGGCACTCATGTTTCCTCAGAGAGCGTTATTTACGAGTGGCTGTCGATGGATTTCTTTCTAACACCTTCACTATCAACGCCGGTGTGCCTCAAGGCTCCATACTGCCTCCTACTCTCTTTCTCATTTACATTAACGATCTGCTGGTAAAGACCGGGAATCTAATCTACAGCTTTGCAGATGACAGTACGCTTATCTCTTCATTCACTTTGAACGCTCGGACATCGGCTACTCAGGCGAATATCCGCTCCCAAACATACACTGCATTTGTTGGATTCTATTCGAAGAAGACCTATTCGTCTGATTGGAGACCCGGAACTGAACGGCAGCCTTGATTCGCTGGAACATCGAAGAAAGGTTGGCGACTTCAGTCTGTTCTACAATTAATTCCTCCGAGAGCGGTGCATGTTAGAAATACACGTCGCGCTAATACTTCACATCCGTATGAAGTTCAGCTTGTTACTCCGCGTACAACGCTTTTCAAGCAGTCTTTTATATAGAGAATATTCTTTGGAATAATTTGCCCAGGGCTGTGTTTCCTACTGAGTACAATTTACAGCGATTCAAGAACAACGTGAATCGCTTTTTCCGCACACATGCCGCTCCTGGAGCGCTTTAGGGACTTCCCTGTAGCACGTGTGCTAGACCCATAAAAAAAAAATCTGAATACTACTGGTAAAATTATATACTGTACTCATGATTTAGCAGACATCCCTTACGCACAAAACCCTTTGTAAAGTAAAATTTATCCCTTTTCCTTCTCTATCTTCAAACATATCCGAATTCACTGACATTTAAATAACACCTGTTAAAATTTAAGGTGTATATAACTACTTGGGAGTAAAAATAAATTCCCTCTTCGATGGTATACATATATTAGATATATCTTTGAAAAAATTTGGTCTAAATTAAATAAATTTAAAAGCTGAAAACAAATAATGTATGCTCTCCACCATTATTTGGTCGAAAAATGTAAAATTGGGAAAAGAGATCATTTATAATGAAAATTACACTTACCCAGCAGACATTTAATGAAGCATGTTGTCCTTCTCAAAACAATACATAGGCAACATTCTCAGAGAGATGAAATTATAAACCTAAATCATAATTACCAAATCAGGACATCACTACTCGTACTCCTAGAATTGATAAAACTATGGCACAAAGAAGTTGCTACTTCCTACGACCCAATTTTTTTAAAAGTATACCTCCTAAAATTAACTTATTAAATCTAAAAAGGGATTTAAAAAAAAAATTAAGAATCTGGGAAAATAGCAAACTTAGGCTAGAGATACATAATTTACTTGATTTAAAAGATATCTACTATATTTAATTCACATATAAGCTGTTAAACCAGCATAAAAGTAATAAATAACATAATTCAGTATCAAACTCAAGACCATTAATTATATTTTAAGTAATCTTCATAACCAAATTATTATTATGATTAACTGACAATCTTTATCGGGCAGTAGTTTTCACTATTTTTTTTAAATTCGTTATTGTCTACTTAATTAAGAATTGGTGACTTTTGAATATTATTTTTTTTATTTTCTGATAATATTTTCTTCTATTCTTTGCAACCACAACTACTTAAACAAAGTATTATATGGGTTATATTTCTTGTTGCCTTTTCATAATGGTAATGAGAAATGTTGTTAAAAAATCAATTCTTGTCTGTATTAATTCTATTTTTAATATTATTATGATTTTTTTTAGAGGAAAGCAACAAATTTTCCTTGTACTTTAAGATATTAAATCTCCATTTTTTTTTTACGTTATCAATAATGTATTTGCAGTCATTTTTTGTTTTATGGATCTAGCACTCGTGCTACAGGGAAGCCCCGAAAGCGCTCCAGGAGCGGCACGTGTGCGGAAATTCACGTTGTTTTTGAATTGCTATAAATTGTACTCGGTGAGAAACTCAGCCCTGGGCAAATTATTTTAAAGGGATGATGTTCTCCATATAAAAGACTGCTTGAAAAACGTTGTACGCAGAGTAACAAGCTGAACTTCATACGGATGTGAAGTATTAGCGCGACGTGTATTTCTAATATGCACCGCCCTGGGAGGAATTAAGCGGGCTACATCCTTCGAACACTTTCCATGAAAATACTTGTAGAACAGACTCAAGTCGTCAACCTTTCTTCGATGTTCCTGCAAATCAAGGCCATCGGTCAGTTCCGGGTCTCCAGTCAGACGAACAGCTCTTCTCTGAACAAAATCCAACAAATGCAGTCTGTGTTTGGAAACGGAGCCCCAAACATGGGAGCAGTATTCCATAGTTGGTCGAATTTGTAAAGAATTAACAGTTGTTGTAGAGTGTAAAGCTTTCTGGTTCGAAATAATATTCCCAATTTTTGAGAAGCTCTCCTTGCTATGCCTGCAACATGTTCATGCCAGGACATATTTGTTCCCAAATTAACGCACAACAAATTGAGTGACGATGCTAGGGGAATGGAGTGCCCCGACTTGACTATGTCGGGTTCAGCAGCGTTAACTTTTTTAAAAAAAAACTGCCTCCTGGGTTTTTGTAGCGTTAAATTCCACTTGGTTACTGTCACTCCAAGATAGAATTTTTTCTAGGTCTTTGTTAAGTTGAACAACATCCTGCCGTCTGCAGATATTCGCCTGAGTAGCCGATGTCCGAACGTTTAAAGTGAATGAAGACAGCTGCAAAGCTGTAGATTGGATTCCCGGTCTTTTCCAGCAGATCATTAATGTAAATAAGAAAGAGAGTAGGAGACAGTATAGAGCCTTGGGGCACACCGGCGTTGATAGTGAAGGTGTTAGAAAGAAATCCGTCGACCGCCACTCGTAAAGAATGCTCTCTAAGGAAACATGAGAGCCACAAACAAAACTTTTCCGACATATCGTAAGAGCGTAGCTTAGCCAACAGTCCATCGTGCCAAACACGGTCGAATACCTTGGATATGTCAAGAGCAACGCTTGATATTCTCTAAAGTGTTCAATTGCGTTGTTTCAAAAACATGTGTCACATAAGTCAGAAGATCTCCTGTTGATCTATGTTTACGAAAGTCATATTGGTGATCACTAATAATGTTGAATCCTTCAAGATATTTTAGAAGATGCTGATTGGTAACCTTTTCCATGACTTTCGATATTATTAAAAGCAGTGCGACCGGTCGGTAGTTATTTGGCAAGGTCTTCTTGCCTTTTTAAGGTATCGGCTGAACTGTGGCACATTTCCAGCAGGAAGGAAATATTCCCTTTCTGTAGGATAGGTTAAAAAGTCTACAGAAAACTGCTGTTAATTCCCTCGCACAGTTTTTGAGAACTATGGCAGGTATTCCGTCGGCGCCAGAAGCTTTTTTGGTGTCTAGCTTCATTAAAATACGCTTTATGATACGCTGTCTGAAGACAACATCGGGCATCCTTGACTGCAATATGGGAATAGTAGGTGGTGTTTTTCCTTGGAAATCGACAGTAGAATGTGAAGCAAAGAGTTCAGCCAACAAGTTCGCTTTCTCAACAGGTATCGCTGCAATAGTAATTCTATTAGACCCCCCTGGCGCAATCAGATGGGTTGTCGGATCGAAAACATATGTCTATCCAAGGGTAAGTTCGAAAACTACCTTAAAAAACACTATTTTTGGAATATTTTCTATTGTAAATAAATATATTTCTAATTATTATCTTTCTATAATGATGAGCCGGATGTCCAACTTTCTTGCCACCTCTGCGGTGCTCGGCCTGAAGGTCTACTATTGTGAAGCATGTGATCTTTAACCCACTTTGAGATTTTATTCTGATTCATCCTGTCTACCTGGTCTCTCCATTATCGTCTTCTGGATCTGACCCATCCGACTACGTCTTCTACTTGCAGTTTTTCCCTTGTAGTGCTGCTTCTTATTTGACCTCGCGGTGTTACTCCTTTTATTGTTCTTAGAATCACCATTTTATTTTACCTTTCATTAGTTATTTGGTTTTCGATGTTTCTGTCTGGTTGCAGGTGCATATGTCCAGATTAGTCTCGCACAAGTATTGTTTATCATCACCTTACTTTCAGTTGACATGTGTCTATTTTTTCAGGCGACGTTTCTCAAGCTTCCCGAGATCCTCGATGCTTTCATCGTATTCATTCTCATTTCTTCTATTAGATTTCTATTACTTGTAATTTGTGATTCAAGAATTTCATTCCTTCCCGTCCATGACCAACTTACAAAGAATGGTGTTTTTTGTCAAAACCAGGAATTTGGTTATCTCAGTGGACATAATCAGGATGTACTTTTCTACTATCTTTTTAAATCTAAGTAATAGACGTCGTAAATTATCCTCATTCTCTACTGTTAATGCTGCATCATCAGCTTAGCAGAGTATCTTTAGTGATTGGTTGGTCATTCGATATCCTGTGCCTTCTTTTTTAAGGTATTTTATTATTTTGTTCATGACTATGTTCTAAGCTAAGCTATCACCCTGTCATATTCTAGTCCTGACATTTATTTCATCCGTTAGCTTTTGGTTGACTTTAATGTGCGTTTTGTTGTTGTTATTAAGGTCTTTTATTATTCTAATATACTTTTTGTCGACGTTATGATGTTGTAGAATCGCTACGACGGATAGTCCTATTCTATTGAATGCTTGTTTTAGATCCACCATACAAATCAAGATGAGTATGTAAAATTCAATTCCCTTCTCTACCAGTTGTTGTATAATGAAGGTCGCATCTATTGTGGATCTATTTTGACGGAAGCTCTGCTGTTCCTTACATTTTACAGTGTAATATTATTAAGCACCAATTTCCACTATTTAATCAGTTGTATAATATATGTAAGTTTCCAAAATCACATTACTGATGCCACCAAAATTTGGTGTTTATAGTATGCTTATATTTACTAACAGCTTTTTTCTGACAGGTAGATACTTGGAAATAAAAAGATATTTAGTTACAAATGCTTGCAGAATTGAATATAGAATATATATTATAAACTAGGCTAATCGTATTTCTTTAGATTGTCAAAAAAACTTATAGAAGTAAAACCGAACTATTTAACATTTGTACATGAATCAGTCACGATTACTAAATAAATTCCCTGGTTTGAGAAATATCTCAAGGAGACAATATACTCCTTGCACGTAAAGCCGTTTTCCTTAGTTGTCACAACTCAATTATGCAGTTTCTGTAGTTTGCCAACAATTTTGATGAGCTGCTTAAATTTACGGCATTATAGAGATCTAGAATTGCAGACAAAAGAATATGTTTTAATATTACATAATTTTATATTAAATTCGTTGTCTTTTATCCATAAATACAAAAATAATTAATCAAAATATATCTCAACTTTCAAAAATTATTTTCAAAAGAATTATCATCTGAGTAATTTTAGTTTTTGATTGGTTGGTTGGTTGGTTGTTGGCGGGATAGACGGACTGTGCGATTATGCCTGTTTGTGCACTGCAGCCTCTTGGCTTATTGTGCTCCCCTTTCCTGGTTACATGAGCATCAACTCTTTAAAAAGATTTATTCGCTTTCTTCCAAGTCCTTAATGTTGTAATTTATGGCTGGTTATCAGTCCCACCTTTTGTTTGGTCTGGGCCCATTAAACAAAGGACGTTAATAGTTAGTTTCTTTGAGCGGTCACCAATTACGTCCCTAGCATATTTTTAACCAGATGTTATTAGCCAACGATCTAGATGTTACTGATATGACCACCTGTTGATTGTTTTTTATCACCTGTTTTAGTATATTAAACGCTGGTTCTAGACCCCTGTACGGCTTTGTTTCTCCGAATCTTGCCAACTCGTCCGCTTTTTAGTTAGAATATACGTTTTTTACGTCACACACACAAAATATATAAGAACTCCAATGAAATTGTGGATTTGTTTTAAAAAAAAGACAATACATATATTTTTCGGCTACCAAGCAGATAACTTAAAAACTGAATACAACCAATTTTTGTTCATATCAACACCATTAATGTAAACTTTATTAGGGAAATAATTGTTAAGTATTTTATAAATGCTTAGATAAGAAGTGAATACAGTTCAACAGAGTGTGACTCAAAGAAAACAGGACTTCTTCAAAATAGCCAATAGTTATCACACCCTCTTGGATATGAGTTGGAAAAGTACTTCTTTTACTGACCCTGTATCTAATTTTCATGAAAAATTATATCCATAGAAGCTGAGCTATTGCTTCTAAAGTGATAGTGCGTTTTAGGTATCGGCTGAAAAATAAAAATGAACGAAGAGCGAATATTAATTTTTGTGTAAAATATTTTTTTTTATGGGCCTAGAACAGATACTGCAGGGAAATCCCTAAAGCTCTACAGGAGCGCCACGTGTGCGCAAAAAGAGATTCATGTTGGTCTTGAATCTTAATTGTACTCGGTCGGAAACACACTCCTGAGCAAATTATTCCCAAGGAATGAGGTTCTCCATATAGAAGACTGCTTAAAAAGGGTTGTACGTGGAGTAACATGCTGAACCTCATACGGATGTGAAATATTAGAGTGTAAAGCTTTCTAGTTCGAAATAATATTCCCAGCTATTAAGAAGCTCTCTTTACCATGCTTGCAACATCTTCATGCCAAGACATAGTTATGTCTGGTTCAGCAGTTTTACTTTTTTTAGAAAAAACTGCCACCTGGGTTTTTGTAGCGGTAAATTGTACTTGATTACTGTCACCCCAAGATAGAATTTCTTTCAGGTCTGTGTTAAATTGAACAACCTCCTGCTGTCTGCGGATATTTCTATGAGTAGCCGATGTTCGAGAGTTCAGAGGTAATGATGAGATAAGCGTACTGCTGTAGATTGGGTTCCTGATCTTTTTCAACAGATCGTTAATGTAAATGAGAAAGAGAATAGGAGACATTATGGAGCCCTGGAGCACACCGGCATTGATAGTGGAGGTATTAGAGAGACACCCGTCGATTGCCACTCTTAAAGAACGGTCTTTGAGAAAACTTGAGAGCCATAAACAGAACTTTTTAGACATACCAGAAAAACGTAGCTAGTAGCACGAATTCATCGTGCCAAACACGGTCGAATGCTTTGGATATATCAAGAGCAACCGCTCAAGATTCTCCACAGTGTTCAATTACGTTGTTCCAACATGTGTTACATATCTTAGAAGATCTCCAGTTGATCTATATTTACGAAAGCCATATTGATGATCGCTAATAATATTGAATCCTTCAAAATATTTTAGAAGATGCTGATTGATAGCTTTTTTCATGATTTTCGATATTATTGACAGCTGGTCGGTAGTTGTTTAGCAAGTTCTTCTTGCCTTTTATGGGTATTGGCTAAACTGTGGTGCGTTTTCAGCAGGAAGGAAATATTCGCTTTCTGTAGGATAGGTGAAATAGGTTGTAAACATTTATCGAAGTAACTGTGTAAAACATTTACCGAAATTCAACGAAACATGTTTATGGTAATGATTGCCTATTCCATAGCAGGGTGTATAAGTTTTAAAGAAGCTCATGAAGACCTAAACCAAATTCAACCAGAATTCGTGGTAATCGAGGAAAACAACAAAATTGTCCGTAAGTTTATCAAATAGAGCCGAAATTTTCGTTGCCATACCTGGAAATGGAATTCAGTATGTCCAGAGATTCAATCCATTAAATTTTTAGTAGTATTTGTAAACGGTTTGTATCACACAAATTGACTGATGGCCAAAAACTACTTCGAATTCAACATGGTAAAAGGTTTGACTAAAGAGTCAAAAAAAGACAAAAACTTCAGGTATTCCATTGTAACTGGGAATAAGACATAGTGTTTTACAATATAATCCAGAAACTAAGCGCTAAAGCTCTGAATGGGAGCTGTCAAGAGAAAAAATCCCAAAAAAAAATCGGGTTCAGAAGTCAAAAGTGAAAACAATGTTGATTTGTTTCTACCATTCGGAGGCTAAGGTGCACAAGGAATTCATTCCCCTTGACCAAATAATTAATGTTGTGTATTATCTAGGTGTTATGAAATATTTACTGTCGAGTATTCGTCGTATCCGGCCACAATATCGTAAAAATGGAAGTTGGTGACTGTTAGCCGATAATACGATGTTCAAATTGCTAAATCGCAGGTTTATACATGGAAATCACCCACGGATAACAAATTGAACATCGTCAGAAATCAAATAGACTATATAATAACCAAAGATAGGTTTAAAAGTTCTGTTACATCAGCAAAACCATACCCTGAAACAGAGACAGAATCAGATCATAACCCCGTGGTAGCAGTGGTAAATGTAAAACTAAAGAAATTGAAACGAAGGAGCAACAGACGGAAAATAGATGTGAAGCGATTGAATCAAATAGAAATATTAAACTGTACACAGGAAAAAATCAATCACAATCTCAAGAGCATCAAAGAAGAAACCAAGAACATTGAAGATGTCAATGAAAAATGGAGGAACATAGAAACAGCATTGTTGAGAGCCGGAAAAAACACCTTACCCTTGGGGACAGCTAAGAAAAAAGACTGGATGACGGACGAAATACTCAACCTGATGGAAGAGAGACGTGGTTATAAGGCAAAGAACGAGGAAAAATACAAAGAAGTGCACCGAAAGATTAAAAGAAGTATTAAAGAGGCTAAGGAAAAATGGATACTAGAAAACTGTAAAGAAGTAGAAGAATATGAAAGAAGATTTGACAGTTTCAATGTGCACAAAAAGATTAAAGAAATAACAGGTCTCAAAGAACTAAAACAAGCTTCAGTATTAAGGCATACGAACGGTAATCACTGACATAAATGACAAGCTAAAGAGATGGACCGAGTACATAGAAGAACTGTTTAAAGACGAAAGGTCAAAGAACGAAGTCGCAATGGAGGGGACAGGACCAGCGATCCTAAAAAATGAAGTAGAGTATGCCATTAGAAATACAAAGAAAGGAAAGGCTGTAGGACCGGACGAGATCCCAGTGGAATTGTTAAAACTTATGGATGACGACACAATCGATGTGATAGTAAATCTTTTTAACACAATCTACCGAACAGGGGTCATCTCAAAAGAGTGGCTTCTATCAACTTTTGTGACACTCTCAAAAAAGAATAATGCTAAAGAGTGTTCTGAAAATAGGACTATAGCATTAATGAGTGACACCTTGAATGTGTTTCTCAAGATCATACATAAAAGGATTTTTAGGAGACTCGAGGAAGATATAGGTGCCACACAACTAGGATTTAGGAGTGGGCTAGGAACAAGGGAGGCTTTGTTTGGTGTAAGTGTATTAACGCAAAGGTGTCTAAATGTTAATCAGGATCTTTACGTATGTTTTATTGATTTTGAAAAGGCCTTTGATAAAGTCCGCCATGAGTAGTTACATGAAATTCTCAAAAGCCAAAACATCGACAGTAGGAACATTAATATAATAACCAGTTTGTACTGAAATCAAACAGCAAAAAACATTTTTTTAAGAATACCAGCGGTCACGTTCTTGCTTGACAGACTGTAATTATTTATAGTAAGTTGTTTTGCATATATAGTGTTCTATGTCCATTATTCTTTTCAATTCTAATAGAAATATAAGGTAGCAGAAAACGTCCGGTTTTAGTTCAGGTATTTCTGATGCTCTTCCTTTGCTTAACTCTTTTTTAAAACTAATATTTCACGGCAATGTTTAAAATATGCAGTTGCAATGCTTGGATTCAGTTAATCTGTTGAATGAAAATGAAAAAAATAGTTTATAATTTAGAATCACACATTTGCGAAGGACGCATTGCGTATATTGCTTTACTGATTTTTTTTTAAACTCATGTCTAAAATTTCATATAATACACTATATGCTCTATTTTTTACCCACTGGAGCCCATGCCAATATTTGTCAGTTCTTTTTAAAACTCCTTAGTCGTAAAAATAACTTCTTCATCCTTTCAAACATAAACGGTTTTCTGCTTGTTATTATACGAGTATATTTTTATCATTAACTGAAAATTGATATAATACATTCAGCGGTAATTAACAAAGAAATAATTTTTTGCCTAATGTAAATAGTTGCCCACAACTATCTAACCTCAGCAAAACTATTATTTGGAGAAGCAGAACTGTTACCAAGGAAAATAACTTTAACATAATAACCAGTTTGTACTGAAATCAAACAGCAAAAATCAAGGTTGAAATCGAATTAATCGAAGAAATTCGGATTTGTCGAGGTGTTCGCCAGGGTTGTGTCCTTTCTCCGCTCTTGTTCAATGTATATAGTGAGACCATATGCCAGGAAGCTTTGACGGAGCAGGGTGCTGGGATTACAGTAGGCAGTGTGGTTATTAATAATATACCTTAGGCCGACGACACGCCTCTGGTAGCGGAGAGTGCAGCTGAGTTGCAGCACTTGCTTGGAAATGTAAACACCTATAGTAGTAACTACGGTCTGAAGCTAAATCTTGGAAAGACGAAATTAATGGTAGTAACAAAAAAGCAGAATGTATACGCTAATGTAACAGTCCCTAAAACATAAATTGAAAGAGACACGTCATACAAATATCTAGGAGCATGGCTGACTGAATGAAACGATCAGACCAGAGACAATAAGGGAAGAATAGAAATAGCACAAGTGTTTATTAAAATGAAAAGGTTTTTGTGTTGCCGAGATATTGGCTTAAATCTTAGAGTGGGGATGTTACGCTATTATGTTTTCTCCGCATTATTGTATGGTAAGGAAGCATGGACTCTAAAAAAGACAAACATTAAAAACATTGAAGCTTTTGAAATGTGGTGCTATAGGAGAATGTGGAAGATATCGTGGACGGAAAGAGTAATTAATAGAGATGTACCTTTGAAAATGGCAAAAGAGTGTGAAGTATTCAACACTATAAAAAGAAAAATGTTTGAATATCTGGGTCATGTAATGAGGTGTGAAAAATAAGAGTTACTGAGACTTATAATGCAGGGAAAGATCAACGGAAGGAGAAACGTGGGGCGCAGAAGAACTTCCTGGCTGTGCAATCTAAGGGTATGGGTGCAGTTCAAACGAACTATTTAGGGCTGCGGTTAATAAAGTAATAATTGCAATGATAATTTCCAACCTTCGATAGGAGACGGGACTGAAAGAAGAAGCCGATAATCCACTCATCATTCGACTCTTATTGCTGATTTTTAATCATTCACCGTGTTCACGTGATTTAGCCTCGTGTAACTTCTATCTATTCCCAAAATTACATTCGTCGATGAAAGGAAAGCGTTATGCGAACACTGAAGAAATCCAGAAGCCGTCGACTAGGGTAATGAAGGGCATCTTAAAAAATAAGTTATAAAACTCATTTAATATGCTTATTGAGCGTACAAAACTCTGTATCAAATCCGAACACAATAAAGGAAGTTTTTGTGTTCATTTTGGAAGAGTCTTGTTTACTTTGAGACACACTCTATATATGACATTGTTTTTATTCCTCTTTCTAGAAGTACCATATTGTATTGATAAAAAAAAGCACCCTCCGAGAGTTTTTAATTTATTATAATATATAAAACTAGCCGTGCCCGCGACTCCGCTCGCGTGGACTTGATTCAATACTATCGTCACTGCTTATTCCTTATTTTACCTAACGTAATAAAATATATGCCATTATTTCCCCTTACCTCCCATTATTTCTCCTTATCTCCCATTATCTCACCTTATCTGCCATTATCTAGGCTTAGCTCGACTTATCTCGTAATATTTCTCCATATCTCCCATTATTTCTCCTTATCTCCCATTATTTATTGTTATCTCCCGTTATCTCATCTTATCTCCCATTATCTAGTCTTATATCGAATTATATAGAACATATGTACAAATTTATAAAAACACGTAAATCGGATAAGTGGTTCTCAAGTGATAGGCGCACTAACGGGCAGACACACAGGCAGAGAGACGTTGCATTTTATATATATGATATTCTATGCTACATGATATTGTTCCATATTTAATGCTTTAGGCAGTGTATTGCAAGAGAACGCGCTAGCGGTAAACTTTTCTCCGACTTGATTCACTATTATCGTCACTACTTATTCCTTATATCACCTAAGGTAATAAAATATATCCTATCCCCTGGACAGAGAACATATGTATGTTTAAAAAAAAGCACGTATATCGGATAAGTGGTTCTCCAGTAATAAGTGTTCTCATGAAGTCAAATTCCGAAGAACGTTGAAGAAACCTTTGGTAGGTGAAAATCACGTCGCAAAGCGGCTCGCTTGGGCCCACGATAAGATACTAGAGTGGCACTCACAATCGCCGGACGCCAACCTTATTGAAAAAGTTTGGTCTCTTATAAAAAGAAAGCTCAGAAGAAAGACTCTGAGGACTTTGACTCAGTTGTCACGCGAGATTCGAAAAATTTGCAGAGTATGCAGAAAATCTCGTCTTGGTTGGACAACTTACTACGGTTTACTCCATTGTTAGCACACCAAAGAATACATTGATGGCAAAAAATGTTCTCGAAACGCATTTTTTTAAGAATACAAGCGGTCACGTTCTTACTTGTCAGACTGTGATTATTTTTAGTCACACATATAAGACTGACGGAGGGAGTAATAGAAGTTGTTTTGTATATATAGTGTTCTATGTCCATTATTCTTTTCAATTCTAATAGAAATATAATGTAGCAGAAAACGTCCGGTTTTAGTTGTAAATATTTCTAATGCTCTTTCTCTGCTTAACTTTTTTTTAAAACTAATATTTCACGGCAATGTTTAAAATATCCAGTTGCAATGCTTAGATTCAGTGAATCTGTTGAATCAAATTGAAAAAATTAGTATATAATTTACAACCACACATTTGCGAAGGACGCATTGCGTATATTGCTTTACTGATTTTTTTTTTTAAACTCATGTCTAAAATTTCATATAATACACTATATGCTCTATTTTTTACCCACTGGAGCCCATGCCAATATTTGTCAGTTCTTTTTAAAACTCTTAGTCGTAAAAATAACTTCTTCATCCTTTCAAACATAAACGGTTTTCTGCTTGTTATTATACGAGTATATTTTTATCATTAACTGAAAATTGATATAATACATTCAGCGGTAATTAACAAAGAAATAATTTTTTGCCTAATGTAAATAGTTGCCAACAACTATCTAACCTCTGCAAAACTATTATTTGGAGAAGTAGAACTGTTATCAAGGAAAATAACTTCGTTATTACTTTTGTAAACGGTAGCTATTACGTATCTGTAGCTCTTAACGTTTTCGGTTTACTCATTTATAGCATTCTCGGGGCATTTCTCTCTAATATTGTTGTGTTAAGACACAACATACCTAGATACTATGAGATAACAGGTTAATAGAAAACTCTTTATATGTGTTCCTAATTTAGTTCGCCCCCAGAAGTCTCTTTTTTATTCTAAATGGGAGTTTTCGTGTTAATTTATCGTTAATAAAAGAGTTAACACTAAATTCTGATTAAAATCATATTAAAAAAATTTTAAAATCAAATATTCAGCTTTCTCACTCACAAGAAGAACTTCATTAAAGTTTTAGGTGCCTTATGATGAGATATTAATTGTAGAAAATAGAAAAATGGCTTCAGGGATATTACTCATATTAGCCATCTCCCATTTTCCTCTAATAACATTTCTATTAAACCTAGAAATATTGAAAAAGTAATAAAATTTTTAGGTTCCTCAATTTTAAAGACCCCGAAAAGGACATTTTTTTTATGGATATAGCACACATATTGCATGGAAATTCCTAAAGTGCGACAGGAGCGACGCGTATGTGGAAAAAAAAAAAAAAAAAAAAAAAAAAAAAAAAAAAAAAAAAAAAAAATAAAAAAAAAAAAAAAAGATTCACGTTGGTCTTGAATCGTCTGGACAAATTATTCCAAAAGGATGTAGTCTCCATTCAAAAGACTGCTTGAAAAGAGTTGTACGAAGAGTGACAAGCTGAACCTCATTAGCGCAACGTGTATTCCCAGCATGCACCGTTTTGGGAGGAATTAAGCGGGCTACATCCATCGAACACTTTCCATAAAAATACTTGTAAAATAGATTCAAGTCATCAACTGTTATTCGATATTTCAAGGTTGCTGGTGAGTTCTGGGTCTCCAATCAGACGAACATCTCTCTTCTGAATAGAATCTAACAAATGTAGCGTATGTTTCAGACGAGAACCCCAAACATAGGAGTAGTATTCATGTTCATGCCATGACATATCTGCTCCCAAATTAGTATCCCGCAAATTGAATGACGATTCTAGAGGAATGAAATGTCCCGACGTAATCATGTCGGTTTCAGTAACGTTAACTTTTTTAGAAAACACTTCCACTTGAGTTTTTGTAGCGTTAAATTCTACTTGGTTAATGTCACTCCAAGATAGAATTTCTTCCAGTTCTTTGTTAAATTGAACGGTTTTCACGGTTTTATTTAAACATCCACGTCTGTGGTTGTTTGGATAAGTAGCCGATGTTCGAGCGTTCAACGAAGAAATCAATACTGCATCTGCAAAGCTGTAGATGGATTCCCGGTCCTTTCCGGCAGGTCGTTAATGTAAATGTGAAAGAGAGTAGGAGACAGTAGGGAGCCTTGGGACACACCGGAGCTGAAAGTGAATCCTTGACTGCACTTTCGATATTATTGAAAGCAGTGCGACTGGTCGGTAGTTGTTAGGCAAGATCTTGCCTTTTTTGGGTATCAGTTGAATTATAGTTATTTTCCGGCCGGACGAAAACATTCCCTTCCTGTAAATTGGGTTACAAAGTCCACAGAAAACTGATGTAGTTCGTTAGTGCATTTTCTGGGTATGATGGCAGGTATTTAGTCAGCGCCAAAAGCTTTTATGGTGTCTAGCCTCATTAAAATATGTTTTATGATACGCTGTGTGAAGACAATATCGGCCATCCTTGACTGCATTATGGGAATAGTTCGTGGTGTTTTTCCTTAAAAATATAGCGTGATATTTTCGAAATTACCCCTACCTCACCCAATTTTAATCCCTAAAATGTAGAAAATCATGCAAAAAATTGTTCATTATCTTTAACCAAAAACCAGGAAAAATTTTCATAATACTATTAAATCTTTACAAGGTCTGATCACTCCATCCTCTTTCACCCCTTCCTCTGAAGCAATGACGATCAAGAGCCATAAATGTTGTTCCTGTTCCAGCGAGAAAAGTGAAAAGAAATCTGTCGACTGCCACTACGCTCTCTAAGAAAACACGAGAGTCATAAACAAAACTTTTTAGGTATACCACAAGAGCGTAGCTTGGCCAATAATCCGTCATGCCAAACACGGTCAAATGACTTGGATATATCATGTGCAACTGCTCGAGATTCTTCAGAGTGCTTCAATTGCGTTGTTCTAAACGTGTGTTACATAAGTTCTCTAAAATCTCCTTTTGATCACTGCTTGCGAAAGCCACATTGATGGTCGCTAGTAATATTAAATCCTTTTAGATATTTTAAAAGATTCTAATTGATAGCCTTTTCCATAACTTTCGATATTATCGAAAGCATTGCGACTGGTCGGTAATTGTTTGGCAAGATCTTCTTGCCTTTTTTGGGTATCGACTGAATTATAGCTCTTTTCCGGCCGGAAGAAAACATTCCCTTTCTGTAAACTTAGGTTACAAAGTCCACAGAAAACTGGTGTGGTTCGTTAGCACATTTTTTGGGTATGATGGCAGGTATTTAGTCAGCGCCAAAAGCTTTTATGGTGTCTAGCTTCATTAAAATATGTTTTATGATACGCTGTCTGAAGACATTATCAGCCATCCTTGACTGCACTATGGGAATAGTTTGTGGTGTTTTTCCTTAAAAATATAGGGTGATATTTTTGAAGTTACTTCTCTATCCCAACCCCACTCAAATTCAATCGCTAGACTGTAGAAAAGCATGCAAAAAATTGTTCATTATTGCACAACGAAAAACCAGGAAAATTCTCATGATACTATTAAACTTTACAAAGTCTGATCACCCCATCCTCTTTCACCCCTTCCTCTGAAACAATGTCGCTCAAGAGCCCTAGATTTTGTTTCTGTTCCAGCGAGAAAAGTGAAAAGTTAGTCAAAAAATTTCATTTATACCCGTTTAAGTATACTAACATGCAATAATACCTGACAATAAAACGTCATTTTCTAATTGTTACTACCTAACTGAGGTCCCATAATGTTTGCCTTTAATTGGCAAGTGACACTGGCTCTATTAAATTTTCAAATACTCATAAAACAAAATAAAGGGCAAATAACTTAATTTTTCATGTCTTCAAGATACTGTTTCTGTTAAAGTTGGAAATAATGAACACACACACGACGTGATTGCAGATTTCTCGACTCTATAAACCCTGAAACAAACATAGCATTATATATTTGACAAAACCCTCTCCCACTCTAACTTTATTCTAACCACTTATGACCAAATATACTTAAATAAAGTAGTGCACTGACCAGCAGAATGGAAACCCGGGACCTTTGATAACGTATGCCGGCACGATAACCACGGAGGTAGGGCCGCCCGTAGAATCGTTTTTTACATACTTTCGTTTTTCCCATTAATTTGGTTATTATTAATAAAAAGGTAGCTCTACCACACTTTTTAGGATTTCATTATAACGAAAAAAAAAAAAACTATTCGGCCTTTACCTGATTATAAACGGTAAATTGAAGGAAATTTCCTGTTTCTTAAAAACTGAAGAACCTCGATTATTTGCCTTCCGAGACACTGAACCTAAAATAGAATAAAAAATATTTAATTTTTGCATCTAAATACATCATTTAATGTAATATGATTACCGTTTTCAATTGTAAATCTTGTCCACGAGTTACATATTTTTTATCATAATCGTCTTGCCAAAAACTACCATAAATAAGATCTCTTAGGCTACCAGTAGGGTTTAACGGACTAATGATCGCACCGCCTTCTTTCCAAAAATCGATGTCCAGGATGGGATGAATGTAAGGATGTTGCAAACTCCTACAAATAAAAAAATAAGTAAAAAAAGACCTGCCAAGTGCAAGTTGGATTTGCGCAATTAGTGTTCCATACGGTGATTGCTTTTAAAATTAATATTTTTGTTATGGAGATATAAAATGAATAATGACTTCACAAAACATACACCCGCACCACAACTGAGTTTTTAACCCCATCTTTGTGGTAAAACTGATGATCTTGAATTTTTTTTATTTTCCAGATAAATTCTCATTCGCGATAATTTTCGTATAACACCTTTAGAGGAATATTCCAGAATTTTTTAAAAATGTTTTGATCAGTACTTTTTGAGATAGGGTAGGTAGATAAGACATTTTTTCGATTTATTAAAACTTTCACCCCCAAAACTAACTCCTTAAGTCAAAATGTAACTTCCAATACTACACGGCTCTGATTGGGCCATCAATTCCTATATTTGTGCCAAATTTCAATTTTCTAGTTTTTTTTTTTTTTCGTTCATCTCCCCGCCTGAGTAGGGATTTCATCTTTTTTAATATACTAAGACAGGAAGATACACCCAACGTATATAGATAATGATAATGGATGTTGGGACCTTGAACTCGAACGACAATAAGCATAAGTTAGTGTTAGGGAAGATTCGCATGAAAATGAAGCCTAAACGTGAATTAGAGAAAATAATCAGACAAAGAACTAACATAGAATCACTGTAGGATGATTCCACAAAAGGACTATATCAAGACAGAATTTCGCAAAAGCTGCAACAAAACCCAACGAATGAAATAGATGATCTAAATGAGAGCTGGAATAAGATAAAGACAAATATACAGTCTGCAGCACAAGAAGCCCTAGAATCACGAACTATAACATTTAACAAAGGAGACAACAAGAAAATACGATGGTTCATAAAGGAGGTAAAAGACAAATGCAAAGAAAAACGCAAATTCTATTTACAACACAGGTCACTACGAACTCAAGAATCTCGAGATTCTAATACGAAATGAAACCAACTTATTGGAGAGAAAGAAGAAAAATGAATATTTCCCCAAAAGATTAGAGAGCGATTTCTATGGTGCTCAAAAACAAATGTGGCGCTTTTTATGGAAACAACGAAAAGAAGTAGCAAAGCTTACTGAAACTAACAAAATACCTGAGGAAGAATGGAAAGATATTTGACCGATTTATTTAAAGGAAACGACAACATCAATAAACACACTATCACACCACAAACACCAGAAATTAGAGAAGAAGTACATATTACATACCAAGAAATAGAAAAAGCTATAAAATCGCTGAAGAACAGAAAGTCACCCGGACAAGATGGAATACCTAATGAATTGTTAAAATATGGAGGGGATAACTTAATAGCAGAACTTACGAAACTGAGTTGAAAGATAATACCATAATTCGAGATACCGGAGGCATGGAGAATAAGTACAATGATATCATTGTTTAAAAAAGGAGATAAAAAGTGCACAAATAACTACAGGGGTATAAACTTACTAGACACAACCCTAAAACGCACTACCAAAATAATAACTAACAAAATTAATACAATTACATCACTATTAGAAGAACAGCAAGGATTCCGATCAGGAAGACCATGCGTGGACGCAGTATTTATATTGAGACAAGTGGTTGAAAAATCCATAGAATATTACAAACCGGCATACCTGTGCTTCATAGATCTACAGAAAGCATTCGACCGCATACAACTGCAAAATGTTATACATCTGCTATATAACAGAGATATCCCAATAAACATCGTTCAAACCATTGAGAATATATACTTAACTAACAAAGTTCAAGCCAGAATTAACAATAAACTAACAAAGACTATACCTATTAGGCAGGGTGATTCCCTAAGTCCTCTTGTATTCAATATAGTAATGGACAACGTTATAAAAAAAGGTCCGAGAAGGTAGGTGGTACAAGATAGGTGAAACAGAAATTACAGTTCTCTGCTACGCAGACAATGCGGTACTGCTCGCGGAATGACTATAGGTACTTTTGCTTAAAATTTGTTTATTATCACAATCCAAGGAGGCACACAATCAACGAATTAGAAACAAACTTCTCGCTTGTTCCAACAATTCCAGGTCCTTTTGGTCAGTCGCTAAGGCAGTTAGTCAAAATTTCACCAAATCCACCATACCACCACTCACACGGCCAGATAATTCTATTGCAACGACATCTGTTGAGAAAGCCAACTTGTTGGCTGAACTCTTTGCTTCACATTCTACTGTCGATTTTCAGGGAAAGACACCACCTACTATTCCCATAGTGCAGTCAAGGATGCCCGATATTGTCTTCAGACAGCGTATCATAAAACGTATTTTAATGAAGCTAGACTCCAAAAAAGCTTCTGGCGCTGACGGAATACCTGCCATAATTCTCAAAAACTGCGCGAGGGAACTAACACCAGTTTTCTGTAGACTTTTCAACCTATCCTACAGAAAGGGAATATTTCCTTCCTGCTGGAAATATGCCACAGTTCAGCCGATACCTAAAAAAGGCAAGAAGACCTTACCAAATAACTACCGACCAATCGCACTGCTTTCAATAATATCGAAAGTCATGGCAAAAGGCTATCAATCAGCATCTTCTAAAATATCTTGAAGGATTCAACATTATTAGCGATCATCAATATGGCTTTCGTAAAAATAGATCAACAGGAGATCTTCTGACTTATGTAACATACGTTTGGAACAACGCAATTGAACACTTTGGAGAATCTCGAGCGGTTGCTCTTGACATATCCAAGGCATTCGACCGTGTTTGGCACGATGGGCTGTTGGTTAAGCTACGCTCTTATGGTATGTCTGAAAAGTTCTGTTTGTAGCTCTCATGTTTCCTCCTCAGAGAGCGTTCTAACACCTCACTATCATCGTCACTCAGTTTTTTTTTCATTTACGTTGGGCGTTAATTTGGGAGCAAATATGTCCTGGCATGAACAAAGTTGCAGTGCATAACGCAAAGAACCCAGGCTTCTCAAAAAAGTTAACGTTGGACATAATGTCGGGGCATTATTTCGAATTTGGGAGCAGAAATGCCTTTAACACTCCACAACTTCTCAAAAGTGTTAATTCTTTACAAAAGCTTTACACTCCACAACAACAAATTCGAACAACTATGGAATACTGCTCCCATGTTTGGGGCTCCGCTCCCAAACATACACTGCATTTGTTGGATTCTGTTCAGAGAAGAGCTGTTCGTCTGATTGGAGACCCGGAACTGACCGACGGCCTTGATTCGCTGGAACATCCAAGAATGGTTGGCGACTTGAGCCTATTCTACAAGTATGTTCATGGAAAGTGTTCGAAGGATGTGGCCCGCTTAATTCCTCCCAGAGCGGTGCATGTTAGAAGTACACTCACGCTAATACTTCACATCCGTATGAGGTTCAGCTTGTTACTCCTCGTGTAACGCTTTTCACGCAGTCTTTTATATGGAGAACATCATCCTTTTGAATAATTTGCCCAGGACTGTGTTTCCCACCGAGTACAATTTATAGCGATTCAAGAACAACGTGAATCTCTTTTTCCGCACCCGTGTCACTCCTGTAGCACTTTAGGGACTTCTTCCCTGTAGCACTTGTGCTAGACCCATAAAAAAAAACAAAAAAAAAAACAAGAAAATATTCTCAACATTTATCCACGTTCTTAATCTTCACATGAATGTGTATCGTTCAAAAATTAGTGGTTTATCCCTTTGTCAGTATAAAATATGTATCACATTTCCAGTGGATACAATATCTCATTTTATTCGAAAGTTGTACCGTTCGACCAACAGACAGGCGAACAGATAGATATATAGAGCGGCATAAAGATAGAATGAGAAATACGAAAAACTATGCTTTTTGTGATCTAGAGTCCCTGAGACGTAAAAAAATGCAGTAATCTCGTATGGGTTATTTTTATTTTTATAGCACTCTATTTACCCCCAATTTATATCAATATTTTGTTTCGTTCGGAAGTTACCTCGTCAAGAGATAGATGCAAAGATACATAATTATCATGATTTAAAACCCAACGGGATACAAAAATCTCGCAAAGTAATATTTTTATCTCTTATACTACAAAAATAACAACTATAAAATTTGTTCTCTACAATTTCAAATCCCTGGAAAGCCCGTTCTTGTTTTTTAAATGTTGATGACATGAAACATTAAAATTGTATGACTCTAAATAGGACTTTTTGACGAGAAAAAATTAATGCAAACGACTTGTCAACGTATTATGTTATACCTTTTAGGAAATTTTACGACGTTATTTACCTGAAATTTGAAAACACCCCAAGAGCTTTATGATTAAATTCGTACGGATCTTGGAATTATACATTTATTTATTTAGAACCGTTAGGGACTCATTTTCATAAAGGCCCAAAATTTATTTTAAAACATTTTCGTTCATTTTCATTTTCTTTTCCTAGGGAGGTGTTAAACATCTAATATAAAAATAAGAATAACAACTATAAAAAAATAAATTATCAAAGATAATCATAGTAATTCTTGAAAAGTTTTCCACCCACAAATTAAAACTAAAATAAAAATTATAGTCACAGATCAAGAGAAAAACTTTGGAATAGTTCAAAAATTTTGATTATTACTCTTCAAGATAGGGTAGGAGGATAGAGATATTTGGCAATTTTTAAAAAATAATATAAAAAAAAGTTTGCGCGAGTAATAACATCATATATATTTTTTAACTCGAGCTTTTACAAGCTTTCATTTCACACTCCACTTGATAATCTTGAAAAAAAAATTTTTTCTCTTTCAATTTCACCCCCTAAAACTACACCCTTGATATAAGAAAAAATTTAACTTTCAACAAATAAAATCGCTACACAGACATCTGATTGGGCCTCATCAATTCCTATATTGGTCACAAATTTATTGTAAAATTTCTATGACAAATAAATGTATCGGCTAGGTCAGTCAGTCAGCGATCTTTATCCTGGGTACGACTTCCATTTCCGATTTAGACGTAACTTTGTTATCTGTCTTTTTGTCAGAAGCATCCTCTCTTGCCAACGAGAAGAGGCTCTGGAGCCCGTCAAACTTTGATGTTATGTGGTTAAAACTCAACAAACCACAAGGTTCCTCTGTATCCTGTATCGACCATCAAGTGATACCAATTTTCGAACACTTTTCGCTTCTTTTGCAGATATCATCGATCGTATACAAATTAACTATCCAAGTGCCGAAATTGCCATCCTGGGCGACTTTAATGTCCATAATATCAACTGACTTAAATATTCAAATACTACCGACAAACAAGGTCGCGAAGCTGAATTATTCTCAAGCAGTTGTGGCTTGTGTAAGCTTATTGACGAACCAACACGGATCCCTGATCGAGACGGGGAGTTCGCCAGTCTTCTTGATCTGTTTTTAACCACCAATCAGGAGATTTACACGGTTACCGTGAATCCACCGTTAAGTTCTTCCGACCATAAACAGCTTTCGACATCGAGTATCCTGCTAATCAGTGACAGAGAGGCGCCTAGGCCGTGCAAGATTTGGCACTACAAATCTGCTCATGGAATATTTTCGAACTTTCCCTTGGATGGACGTTTGTTTTCGATCCGACAACCCATCTGACTGCGCCAGGGAGGTCTTCGATGTTATTTTGGCTGGTATGGAAGCTTACATCCCTTTTTCGAAGAAATGCCCCTTCAACAGCAAGCCTTGGTTTGACCAAAAATGCAAAGAAGCAGTTGCTTCTAAACATATTGCCTACCGAAAATGGCGTGTGTGTCGAAAGAATTGTCAGCAATAATATAATAAACATAAGTGGTGATCTTAAATAGTTGTTTAAATTTTTATTCCTAGTTATTATGGATCTCCATCAAGTAACGACTAAGTCAGTGCAGTGTTTAAGAGATCGTCAATGTTAAAATATTTGAATCATTGTTAGGTGTGTAAAAACATTTCCAGTGTATGTATAAGCAGCTGGAATTCTAACCTTCAAAGTAAATGAATAAACATTCTGTCATCAGCAAAGCTATTAATTTGATTTTGTGTCTTTCCCAGCACATTGTCGATGTAAAGGAAAAAAGACTTTGAGGTTGTATGAAGGATACATCGACGTTGATACTGAAGGTGTCAGAAAGAAATTCAACAACTCGAGGAATAATCTCTAGGAAAAGTCGACAGCTATAAACAAAACCTGTCAAGAGTCTTGGATATATCAAACTAACCATTGGAGAGTTTCCATTGAGCTCGCTATATCAAAGATATATGACGTAGGCTACGAATCTGCTGGCCTTTGCTCACGAAAATCATGTAGGTCCTAGCTGATAATATTAAATCATTCTAGATATTCTAAAAGAACCTCTGATGAATACCTTTTCTGTAAAATTTGATATTACTGTAAACAACACGACTGGTCGATAGTTCTTTAGCATGAGCTTGTTACTCCGCGTACGACGCTTTTCCAGCAATCTTTTATATGGAGAACGTCATCCCTTTGGAATAATTTGCCCAGCGCTGTGTTTCCCACCGAGTACAATTTACAGCGATTCAAGAACAACGTGAATCGCTTTTTCCGCACTCGTGCCGCTCCTGGAGCGTTTTAGGGACTTCCCTGCAGCACGTGTGCTAGACCAATAAAAAAAAAAAAAAAAAAAAAAATGATCTTCTTGCCTACCTAAACCTATTCTTTTTCTGTAGCATTAGTCGAAAAGTCTACAAAAACTACTAGTTTATCTTGGGCACATTTTTTAGTAGAGTATATTTTATCACTACGTAAAGCATATCCTAAATGAATATTTTTACCACGAGACAACATAAACGAAACTAAATTGTCAACCCGAACGTTACTTCCTCCTTTTAAAAATAATTACGGCTTTATTTGTCTGAAATTTTATGGCTCCATTACCCAAGGGCTACCTGGAAATTTTTCTTTCGTTTGAAATTCAGGATTTAAAGCAAATTTTACTTTTATTTACTGAAAAAAGTTTGAGCTCAAGGCTAAGCTTATATAAAAACAATTTTCTTTTATATCGTATTTGTTCGAAGTATATCAGTGGGAAGTCATTAGACATACTTAATTTAAGTTAAAAAAAAAATCATTTATTTTTTGACGATAAGGAATTTAACGATCTAATCAAAATGAGCAGCTAAAAATGGAAATGATTTTTAGAAAAAAATTATGATTTTGAATTAAAATTGAAAAATTTTGCTCTTAAACTTAATGCTACTTTTTGAGACTTTTTACATCATTATTTGCATTAAAAATGTTAACTAGGAATAAAAATATAAACAACTGTTTAAGATCACCACTTATGTTTATTATATTATTGCTGACAATTGTTTCGACACAGTGTGTCTTCTTCTGGAGCAAGATGTAAATTAACTACAAAGTATGTTACAGAATATATATTTTGCCTAGTTACAAGTACTAAATTCATTAACAATATTTACCTTAATACCGTTGAGTAAGTAAACCTGAGGATTTTTCTGGTTAATTTCTACCTATTCTAAACAATTCAGTAATTTCCCTTTCTTTCCATTATGCAAAATTCTGAAGTCTTCATTGAACGTATGATTTTCATCTGTTAAATGTTTAGCGTAATGAATTCTGTTATTTTTCATTCTGTAGTTTTGTTTATGTTCCTTTATTCTTTTATAAAAAGATCTGCCTGTTTGTCCTATATAGGTTTGATTGCAAGTGCCACAGCATAATTCGTAAACCCCCGTTTTATTTTCTTTTTTTGTTTTACTTTTATTAATTTTAATATGTCGAGCTATTGTATTATTTGTACGTATAGCAATATTTACATGATTTTTATGGAAAGAATTTTGAATTTTATTAGTCAATTTATCGGTATAAGTGAGTGTAAGAGACTTATCTTTGTTTAGTTGTTTATACGCGTACACAAGTCCTATTGCTTTTTTAAATTGTTTTTTCATTAAAATCTGCACTCCTGTAGCCATTGTTTATACTAATTTGTTTTATAATATTTAATTCTTTTCGAAAATTTTCTTCCGTTAGTGGTGTATTTATTAGTCTATGGATGAAACTATTATAAGCCGAGATTTTATGTGTGAACGGATGGTTAGAATCAGCGTGTATAGTTATATCTGAGTATGTTGGTTTATGGAAGATTTCAAAATCATGTTTATTCATTTTGTTTGATATTTTTAAATCTATGAAATTAATCGATTTATTTGTTTCTATTTATGTTGTAAAAATAATATTATTATGAAGTTGGTTAATATAATCTAGAAATAGTTTTAATTTTCGATCTGTCCCTGTAAAGCAAGTCAATATGTCATCTATAACCGGTACCAATAAAAGAAATTTTTTAAAAAGATGAGAATTACTGGTTTGTTCTTCTACATGGTCCAAGGAAAATTTCGGATAAAATTGGACTAAGAGGGTTCCCCATTATTAAACCTTTCTTACTTATATAAATCTTATCATTAAATTGGAAATAATTCTGGTCTAACCACAATGTTAAGATGTCAAATATTTCTTGTTTAATTATTGGGTTAACATTATTTTTATTGAGTAATCTTTGAACCAAAATTATAGCGTCTGATGGTGGTATACTAGGAAAAAGATTTTGTACGTCAAACGATATAAATTTTTATGGACCATTTAGAAGAACACAAATCAGTAATTCTCATCTTTTTAAAAAAATTTTTTTTTTGGTACCGGTATGTAGATGACATATTGACATGCTTTAACGGCACAGATCGAAAATTAAAACTATTTATAGATTATATTAACCAACTTAATAATAATATTATTTTTACAATAGAAATAGAAACAAATAAATCGATTAATTTCCTAGATTTAAAAATATCAAACAAAATGAATAAACATTACTCAGATAAAATTATACACGCTAATTCTAACCATCCGTTCACACATAACATCTTGGCTTATAATAGTTTCATCCATAGACTAATAAATACACCACTAACGGAAGAAAATTTTCGGAAAAAATTAAATATTATAAAACAAATTAGTATAAACAATGGCTACAGGAGTGCAGATTTTAATGAAAAAACAATTTAAAAAAGCAATAGGACTGGTGTACCCGTATAAGCAACTAAACAAAGATAAGTTTCATACACTCACTTATACCGATAAATTGACTAATAAAAATCAAAATCCTTTCCCTAAAAATAATGTAAATATTGCTTTTCGTACAAATAACACATTAGCTCGACATATTAAAAATAATAAAAATAAAACAAAAAAAGAAAATAAAACGGAGGTTTACGAATTATGCTGTGGCACTTGCAATAAAACCTATAGAGGACAAACAGGCAGATCTTTTTATAAAAGAATAAAGAAACATAAACAATGCTATAGAATGAAAAATAACAGATCTCACTACGCTAGACATTTAACAGATGAAAATCATACGTTCAAAGAAGATTTCAGAATTTTGCATAATGGAAAGAAAGGGAAATTACTGAATTGTTTAGAACAGAGAAATTAACCAGAAAAAATCCTCAAGTTTATTACTCAATGATCAGTTAGATAGGGGAGGGTCACCTTTATTGAACTTGTTCTAAGTATTAAGGTAAATATTGTTAATGAATTTAGTACTTCGTAGTTAATTTACATCTTGCTCCAGAAGAAGAAACCGTGTGTCGAAACAATTGTTAGCAATAATATACATAAGTGGTGATATTAAACAGTTGTTTAAATTTTTATTCCTAGTTATTATGGATCTCCTCAAATAACGGCTATGTCAGCGCAGTATTACAAATATTAGGTGGATGAATACAACATACAGTTTACCACAATACCAATCATATTTTCTTTTAGTTGCTATTTTATTTTTACCACCAGTGAGTCAGTTCATTCAATATAAACTATTTCAGTGAATTTCAACCTAATTATAGAAATTTCTACACATCTCATCGACTCTTTTACCTCTTTAAATCCTCATAGTAACAGTTCACATCGGCAGATTACCTCAGATATAATACGTTACTAAGCGCAATCAAAATCCACATAATTCGTCGTGCAAAAAAGTTACTTTTCTTATGCTATATTCTAAAATGAATGGAATGGCCTACGAACACAGTATGGTAACACAGTATACTTTGCTGGGCAGAAAGAACAAAATTATAGTGGTGTTGCTTTTATCGTACCTTCGAGACTTGATAACTTAGTTTTGTCTTACTCAGGTGCTACAGAGAGAATAATCACCATAAAACTGGACACTAAACCGTTAGACTCAATATAATTCAAGTACATGCCCCTACAGCAGCAGCAGATGATAATGTGATAAATGAATTTTATCTAAAACTGCAAGAAACAATGCGAAAAATCCCAACAAGAGAAATTACCTTGCTTGTAGGAGATCTAAATGCGAAAATTGGGGAAACAAAGAATGATGACCATCTAAGACATGTTATTGGGCTGTATGGAATGGGGAAGAGAAATGTTAGAGGTGAGAAATTGATCAACTTTTGTATACAAAATAAACTGGCTATCACCAATACCCTGTTCAAACATCATATCCGCCGTCTTTATACTTGGAAATCTCCAGGAGATCGATACAGAAATCAAATAGATTATATAATGATAAGCCAAAGGTGGAAATCATCTATACTGGACACGAGAACTTACCCAGGAGCAGACTGTAATTCCAACCATCAACTTCTAGTTACAGTTCTTCGTATTAAATTCAAAGCTTCTCAAAAAAATATAAAGGTGCAACGCATGAAGATATATCCTCCAGAAAAACAACAATTTACGGAACTAGTAAATAAAAATATCCGAAATATCCAATATAATGAAGATCCTGGAAATAATGAAGAGATGTGGAACAAAGTGAAAACATCGATAAAAGATGCCCACGAAGAAATAGCATCCCGAAGAGTAAGAAAAGGTATTAAAAAATCTTGGATGTCTGCAGAAACATGGCAACTTATAGAGCATAGGAAAAACGTAAAGAAAACTGGACTAAACGATGATCAGCAGATAAAAGAGTACCAAGATTTAAATCGACTTGTACAGAAGAACTGTAGACAAGATAAGAATACATATCTCAATAACCAATGTAAAGAAGTACAAGCATATGCAGAGAAAAATCAAGTTAAAGATCTTTTTAAAAAAAATTAAAGAGATAGATAGGGATTTCAAACCTCAAACTTGGGCAATCGAGGATAAAAATGGAACACTGCTTACGGAGAGGGAAAGAATAATAGGCAGATGGAGAGAATATTGTGAAGATCTTTATTATGATGCACAAGAACAAGACATACACCAACAGATCAATACCACGCAGCAAGAACCTGAAATAATGAGGAGTGAAGTAGAGGATGCTGTTAAGAAACTGAAAAGCAATAAGGCACCTGGCTTCGATGACATCACGGGAGATATTCTTAGGAACTAGATCATGACACAGTGGGGATGATCTATAAAATATGTAGTAACATCTGGAAAACTGGAATATGGCCGAAAGATTGGACGACCTCTATAATAATACCACTACATAAGAAAGGCTCTATCCGTAAATGTAGTAATTATCGTACATTATCTCTATTATCACATCCAAGTAAGGTAATGCTACATATCATAAATAATCTTTTAAGATATTATGTTGACCAACAAATCTCTAGAGAACAAGCGGGATTCGTTAAAGGACGAGGCACAAGAAATCAGACTGTTAACATAAGACAATTGATAGAGAAAAGTAGAGAGTATAATGTGTCTATGGTAATGTGCTTCATAGACTATAATAAGGCTTTTGATTTTGTCAACTGGAAAAAGCTTTGGGAGGTACTAGAGCAAATGGGTGTTCCTTATCATCTGATTAAACTGATTAAAAACCTCTACTTGGACAGCACTGCAGTGGTGAGAATAGACAATACAATATCCGATCAGTGTCATCCTCGCCGAGGTGTAAGACAGGGCTGTGTTCTGTCTCCTACATTATTTAATGTTTATGGTGAATTTATAATGAGAAATGCGCTGAATGAATGGGATGGTGGAATCCTAATAGGAGGTGAGCGAATAAACAACTTGCGTTACGCTGATGATACCACCATATTTGCAGCGACCGAGGAAGAGATGGCTACACTTTTAAATCGAATAGAGCAAGAAAGTGAGAAACTAGGTCTGACCATAAATAAGGACAAAACGAAGCTGATGATAGTCGATAAGTCTGACCAAATAGTAAGATCCGACTTACTCAATGGCATTGAGAGAGTAACAACCTTTGTATATCTAGGATCATCCGTAAGTAGTATGGGAGGATGCGAGAATGAAATAAAAAGAAGAATATCTCTAGCAAGAAATGCTATGACGAGACTTACTAAGATATGGAAAAGTCCATAGATAACTAAAGGAACGAAATTAAATCTCGTACAGACCTTAGTATTTCCAATATTTTCGTATGGTGTAGAATCCTGGACACTTAGAGTAAAGGAACGTAAATCTATTGATTCCTTTGAAATGTGGTGTTATAGGAGGATGTTGAGAATATCCTGGACCGCCAGAAGAACTAATCAATCTATACTGAATGAACTAAATGTAACTATAAGGTTATCATCACTATGCATGAAAAGAATTCTTCAGTATTTTGGACATGTAGCTAGAAGGCCAGGCAATAATGTAGACCAGCTAATAATAATGGGAGAGGTCCAGGGTAAAAGGAGGAGAGGCCGTTCGCCAACAAGATGGTCAGATCAAATAAAACAAGTTATGGATCAACCACTCCATGTATCGTTGCACTTGGCAGAAGATCGAGAGAAATGGAGAGAAATAGTGAACAGAACAGTGAAGTCATTCCATAGAGATCACGACCCTCAAGACTGAGGAAACGAATAGAGAGAGATAGTTTCTTGGGTTGAATCACATCTCGTAATATTCTTGGAGTATTATGTGAGTGCGTACTTTCATTCTTTAACGATATCCGAATTTTTACCTAAGCACCCTTGTAGAACTCTAAAGTTACTATTTGTTACTAGTCAAGTCGTACATAGAAAGCCATTTTTATTATTTTATGGTTATTTTGTAGGTGTGTCTGTGTGTGTGTGTATACAGAGTTAAAAAAAAGGTTAAGCAACTATTTGCACAATTAGTTACGTCGAGTTACATTAATTTCCGATTTAACTGATGAGAGTGGTGACGACGCAATGAACGGATATGTCTTAAAAAATATATTCTGATGAGCTTTTTGTTACTCATCACCTTGTTAAGTCGGAATTTTACCAAAGAAGACAAAAACAACAATGTCATTAGCTTACTTACTTACTTCTGATGCAACAGTAAAAAAATTATAGGTTGATGAAAATGAGTATAATTTATTTGTTGCCTCCAGCATAGCAGACCGTCCTAGAAACCATATTTTAGATTTTAGATCTGATATTTTGAGTGTTTGGTTGTGAAAGAAATGTTTGAAATCCGTAATTCTTTCCTGTTTTTGAGCTACCTGATTTTTTTTATGTCAATGCTAGTTGGAAGATAGATTTTTTCCATAGGGTTAAAGCTGGAACCTTGTAACATTCATTTTTTCCTAGATTTTAAGACCATGTAATGTTACTGATTTTTTCACTTCAAATTGTACTTATTTTCATTTTTGTGTCGAACGGTATATTAAACAGCGATTCCAAGACGTTCGGTATAGTGAGTTGTGCGGGTTCCTGACCGATACCGCTACGCCGCGATTGGTGGAAAGTTTGTATCCGCAGTTTTGGTTCCGGCGTCGCCATATTACCGGCAGAGTTGGGATGGATTATTTAAGGGCCTGAAGACCGTAAATCGAGGCTGTTTTCCATCGAGCCGCAGCCGGGCTATTTTTCCATCGAGTCGCCGAGTAGGCTTCGTACCATCTAGCCGACAGGCTAATTTTCATGAGAGTCGCCAAGTAGGCTTCCTACGACTGAGCTACAAAAACAAAGCTCAGAACAACCATCATGCGAGCTAAGTAAAAGTAACAGTTTCTTAACTAAAAGCCGTAGTGGGCTTTCAAAGTGTTAGCTAGAAAAAGTGTGAAATCGAGCGAATGCCATCCAAGCAGTAATAAGAACAGTAAGTTACCCAAACTTCCTTCAATAGACTTATTCCAGAGCAGTGCATTAACAACAATTTAAAACAGACTAAAAGTGAAGTGTAAAGCACAATTTTTCGTTTTAGGGGGTTATCATAGCCAGGATTTAAATGTAATAACCACTAGTTAGGCTAGAATTTTTTTGTAGAACTGCAAAGGTTGGAACTTTTTATTTTAAAAAACATGAATAAATTTTCTTTTTTTGTTGATTAAAGCTAGTGTCTCACTGAATACCTATCCTACTTTTCAGGACCAGAACGGCTGTAACAAACTGATTTTTTTATTTTCCAACAATACATTCTTTCAGTATTTTTCCATTTTTTTAGCTGAAGTTAGATCCTTTCTATTTTAAAATGGATGGTGCCCAAAATTTGTGCAGCTAAAGCTTTTTAAAAAATAGAAAAAAAGTTCCAAAAAGACGTAAGACAATTATCTCTTACCCATATCTCTCTACCAAGGAAAACTGAGTTAGTGTGTGTTTAATTTCTTTAGTTCTTCTAAAATCAGGGTTCACTCAATTCAGTATCAGAAATTAAAGCGGGGCTGCAAGAAAATTGTGCTCAAGCTTGGGGTGTCCAATATTCAAACGGTACAAAATGACGCCAAGTTCCAATGTTACAAAATTGCGCTCAAGCGTACAAACAACTTCATGGTACAAAAAAGATGCCTCAAACAGGGGACAGTTTCACACCTTACAACCTCAGCTTCTGATAGAAGCTGTATCATGGAGGGCAATACTTACCTGCTTAATATAAACTGAATCAATTCAACTATTCTCGCATGTTTTCTTATGCGATTTCTAGTCCCATTCTCACAATAGTTTCTAACACATATCATGCAATTAAGTGCGATATGTAGTTTTTCTAAATCTGGTAATATGTAAGAAAACTACGTGTTCAAGACATAATTTTAAACAAATCATATTTGTTTCTTATACTACTGAAGAGTGCAAAAATAGTAAATGAAAATAATCCATTTTTGACAAAAGTGGGGATTGTTATTATTTCACAATAAGCTCTTTAATCATAATATTTAAATTTCATTGCAAAGGTTCGACTAAAAAAATAATTTAAGAATCATATAATTTTGAATTGTAATGGTTCTAAACACGTAAGACTTGGCCTTCATATTTTTTTATATTATGGAAAGTAAGAAAATAAGACAAATAAGAAGTTGATAATGAAAATGTAAATATAAAACCAATAAAATAAAAAGTTAACATTACCAATTTTTTATTTTTTCTAAATAACGATTACCATTTACTGCCAATTTTTGATTCAACATGTTGTTCTTATATTTAGGTCATTTTTAATAATTTGAAAATGATAGGACTAATTAACATATATGAAATATAATTCAAATATCATTAAGAAGGATACAAAAAAATATGAAACTAAAATGCTTCTTCTTATTATTATTCTTTCTTATTTTCGTACCTAAATATTAAAATAAAATATAGAGATGTTTACCTCAATTATTGTAAAACAGCCTGTCTCCTGTGTAAATAATGTTTATTTTAAATTTGTTGTACAATACAAATTTACGTTTTTACTCTTATTACTAATTTAATAACAAAACTATATATTGGAGAGTAAAAATTAGTTTATATATGTATGTATATATATTTATCGTATACTTTTTTTATGGGTTGCCTCCCCGCCTGAATAGGGATTACCCTATGTAAATGTTTTCGATATTTTTTTTCAGTAGAAAAATATATTTCACTCCTAGTTCAAGTACAATATATATCCCAGGCTTAAAATTGATATATAATTTCATTCGGCAGTTACCGTGCCAATAGATAGACATGAGACAGATAGACAGAATGAACTATGACAATGACAAATAGTGTTTTTCGTGTTTTAGAAATCCTAAATCAAGTAGAAAAGTAAACAGTGCATATGCTTTCTATTATAATAAAATTAAGGAGAGTAAAAGATGAGTTTTTTAACGAGGGAAAATAAATAAAAAGTGTTTGACAATTATGTTCAAGTTTTAGGATTTTTTAGCTTATTAATGAAAAAATTGCTGTCAGCTTCTTTTTTTTTGGCAATGTGTCATCAAAGTAAGAAAAATCTTAGACTTGATGAAACATCTGTTTAGAACTTTAAAAATGTGCTTACATTTTGACATTTACCCTCTGAAGATTTTTGGGCTCATTTTACAGAACAAGGAATATTTCTTGCTTATCGGAAACTATTTAGATATTCCTCATAAATAATTTACAAAAATAATAGAAAAAAAAAGCCTTAACAGATTTAATGTTAACACAAAACCTAAAAGGTATTAAAATTATTACTATACTATACTGTAAATAATTGTCCAATTCAGTTAGATTTACTTCTACATTATCCTTGATATTTTTTTTCTATAATTAAAAACCATACTCTTAATATTTCTCTATGGATGCTTTTAGGAAACAATTTAAAAATGAACGAAAATGTCTTTATATTACCTATAAAATGCATATCCCATAACCATGTAAGTAGCTAAAAGGCAAACTGGGTAAACTTCGAAAAATGAAAGAAAATAAAAATTAAATAACCGTCCAAGTGCAACTCGAACTTGTGCAATTAGTACTCCGTATGTTGATTGTTTTTAAATTAAAAATTTTTGTTACGGAGATATAAAATGATCAATGACTTCACCAAATACATCCCGACTGAGCTTTGAAAAAATTTTTTTTTCCGGTTTTTATTGAAAACTGATGACATTGAAATTTTTGTTTTTTTATATGTACCAGATAAATTATTAAAAGTAATGCAATCGTGATAATTTTCGTTCAATCTACACCCTGTGGAAAATATTCCAGAGTTTTTTCAAAATTTTTTCATCAGTATTTTTCGAGACAGCTATTTTTTGCAATTTTTTAAAAATAATTTATGTTACATTACATATATTTTTGAACTCGTGTTTTTAACAAGCTTTCGTTTCTAGGTATGCAACAGATTTTCCCTAAATATGAGCCCGAAATACGTAAAAATATATTTACTTCCTAAACACAATATCTTACAGCTAAATACATTATAACAATACAGTAACTACAGTAAATCTAAATTTGGCTAATAAACCTTCCTAAAGAAACTTTATAACTAATAATTACTCTAACAGTCTATTGACAAAATGAGTCTAAATATAAAATTTATTATGGCAGAATATTAATGAAAATCATTTATTATCTTGAATGCTCTGCGTACAATTTAAAGAACTTTTGCGGCATACTTTGCCTAAAATTTCAAGAAGCCATTATCATTATATAAGAACTTTATTCATATTTTATTCCGTTGGAGTTGAAGGACTTTAAAAACCTTTTAGTTTAATTTGCATAAAAAAAATTATGAATGGCAAATCCCACAACTTGAAATTTTTTTGTTTGAAAAATTGGTAAAATGATTTATCCAGTATTTCCCTTTCCAAAGAGACTTTCTTAACTAAACCCTGATTTTTTTCTCGCGGTAAGAAATAACTTAATTCAAGCTTCACAAGTCGCTATTTTTAATGATAGATATTTTCTGACGATGTAATAATACATAGGTAAGCAGAGGAAGGAACTCAGCGTAATTACTTACGGCAGATCTTACGCCAGAGAGAGCGGGACAAAGTTATTTGAAACTCCGATGAGTTTTGCTTCAGCCTATTTATTATCTTGAACCTAATGTAAAAAATTTGAAACTCTTTTTTCTAAAAATGTTGTTGATTAATAGAAATAATGATGTTCTTCGGTTATCAGTTTGCTAACAGTTCAAAAATGTATAGCTAACGTAAACATTAATTTATTCAAAATCTCCATATGCAATAAAATTTCTCTGACCACTGACCTCTTTAGGTAGCAATATATCGAATTTCAACCCTTCCCTTTACATTAGTGTATTTTGAAAAACTATATAATTGTTTTTCTGTCAAATAAATAAACAAATAATGTATGGATGTGACAGCACCAGTTGTCTACCATTGTATCTTAGTAGTCGACATGTCTGCACCCCGGTAGTCGACCACTTGCTGAATAATTGAAATCTACAGCTCTAAATATGGTAGTGGAGTGTTTTTTCGATTTTTGCAGAGAAAAAGAATAGCATGTTACTTTTTCCAACATGTATTTTGTTATCGAATAAACTTTTTACCATGCTATTAAAAAAAAGTTAATTTTCACCCTTTGTATTTTTCGTTTAGGAGGCATTCTCTCAGAAGTCGATCGTGAAATAAAACTCCTTTACTTAGAAGATTTTATATTTCATTTATTTTGTATAACACTCGTGTCTAATGAACTTCACTTAAACAATTTTATTTTTGAACGAGATATAATCGGTATATAAATCTGTGCATGAATCTGTATATGAATCGGTGTTATCGAGGCGTCTCTCCTCACGAGTTCATGTTAGAAAACTGACTTCTTAGGAAAACTTCAAGGCTTACCCCTTTGCAGCTAATGCAGTAGTCCCACAGACACGGCAACTTAAAAAATAAAGTCCTACGCCTATACTATTTAAATTACGTACCCATGTGCGCAGTACCTTTTTGATTCGCGTCTCTGCGTCGGTCAGTGAGGTGCAGGCAGTCGGGCGAGGCGCTTATGAAAGTTTTGCTCAAGAAGAAGCTGATTTATTTGGGCACACTAAAGAAGAATAAGGCTGAGATTCCTCTATGCTTCGTACCGAACAAGAACAGAGTAGTTGAGAGTTCATTGGACGGTTTTACCAAGGACTTTACATTGTTATCTTATATTCCGAAGAAAAATAAAGCGGTCCTGTTAGTTTCCTTTCCACATCATGCTCGAAATGCAGATACTAAGTCAGGAAAAGCAGTGATGATTGTAGATTACAATCATACCAAACGAGGTGTTAACGCGATCGACAAAAATGCTCCGTATATTCGTGTAGCCGCAAAACTCGTCGATGGCCAATAGCAATTTTTTATAGAATACTGGACATAACAGACATCAATTGTTTCGTATTGTACCAGGCGTGTGTAAATAGGGATACCAAAATGAGAAGAGGAAGATTTTTGCTAAGTATCGCAAGAGAATTGTTAAATCACATGCAGACACACGCATACAACGAGAGGTTGCCAAGAGAATTGCGCCTGATCATCAGCGGAGTTTTGGGAAAAGATCTGCGCCTTCCACGTCCGAAAACCCGATCTGTGACTACAAGTGGAATTAAACTGTGCCATATTTGTCCTACTAAACTTAAGCCACAAATAAAAGTACATCTGTGATGTGATTGCTCAAAACCAATTTGCTTGCAATATTCCAAGCCCCTTTGTAATATTTTGAAGCTCTGTAACTTTTGATCTTATTATAGGATATTGCTCAAATTTAAAATATATATTAAGTAATAAGTGATAATTTAATTTAAAATCAAAATTCTTAAAGGTTATGTTTATGTTTTTTTCATACTTTTAATTTTTGATGTTGAAAATGTACCAAGTTTAATAAAGAGTATAATTTTGTATAATTGACTTTTATTGCAAATATATATCTTTAAATACGTTGTCTATTATGTATTGCTATATATCAAATAAACACAATAGGTATGTAGTAAACAATTCCCAAAAATATAAAACATCAAAAAAGCAGTATACCACGTTAATTGAATCGTTAAAATAACTGCACGTCAGTCGCAGTAGGTTAAATATCGGCCGAAAACTTTTCCCTATCCTTTTCCTATTTTTTATGATCCCCTTTTTTCAGGCAAAAATTGCACATGGAACTCTCAGCACATCTAGCCCCAAGTGGGCTGCAGCTCGCACACTTGAGATTAGTGGAAAAAATTGTAAAAAAACCCATTCATTTATTGTTTTATGATCAGCGACCATAAAGCAATAAATTTTCCATACGTAAAATCTCAATTAGTTTATGGTGGGGTTTTCCCAGATTTCCTCACCGATCAAATATCTGGAATCAACGTGGAACACCTGCAAATCCATAATTTTATGATGGTCGACTATTGAAAAGAAAAGAAAACACCAGACGTCCACTACTCTATCGGCCTATGACGACTACTAGAATTACTCACAAAGTCGGCCCCGGTAGTCGACCGCTTACAAAACACGCGGCTCTCGAAGAACTGGCGAAATTCCGAGTTCTATTAACATTTTCTGTACTTGGGTCTTGCCTTGAACACCTTTATTCCGCGTGAAATAATAGTTTTCCAGCGTTTCCCAGGCAGTACGCCACGAGTAACAAAAACTAGCTTTACAGCCTCTTCTCGATTGACCCAATCTCTCTTTAAATTTTCTTTTTCGATCCGTCTATAAGAGCCCTAGAACTGATTCTGGATTAAAGTTGGCAAGTTCAACTATCACTTGAATACGACGTCGTCACGGATCATGCGATAAAAACTTTTTCCAACAGATTTAAAACATAAGTGGTCGACCATTGGGTGGTGGTCGACCACTGGTGCACACACCCTATACATATATATGTATATATATATATATATATATATATATATATATATATATATATATATATATATATATATATAATACATTAAAATTTCGGATTTCAATCCGTTCTTCTAACAATGAATTTGCACGACGTTTTGGCATTTTCATGTGCTCTTGCTGCTACTGCTACTGCTACTCGATGCTGTAATCTTGCCGCTGCTAACTTAGTTAGCTTTCAGCGGCGGCAGCGACAAGATCACAGTATCGAGTAGCAGCAACAGCAAGAGCACTTGAAAATGTCAAATGAGATTTTGGCGAAACGTCGTGTAAATTCATAGTTAGACGAACGGATTGAAACTCCGAATTTTAATGTACGAGTATTACATTCCACCACCCGTGAAAAACTCTATTGTAACATACATGTATATATATATATATATATATATATATATATATATATATATATATATATATATATATATATATTTACTAATATTTAGAAAATTATCTTTAACATAGAAAAATGAAATGTAATTGGGAAGACGTCGCATTGTTAGATTTCTTCAGCGCTAGATTACTTTTAAATAAGAACTGTAATATTTTACGATTCTTTTCTTTAGGAACGTTTTAGGATTGGGAAATAAGTTTTATCAATTATGATGGATGTATATTTAAAAAAAAAATCACTGACTCGTTTCAAGGTAAATTTGCAATTACTCGATAAATACTACTAGTATTAAAACTTATTTAAAAAAAATGCTGGTTCGTATTCTGTTGATGACTTCAGCAGAATAAATGAGATGCATTAAGCCTTGTCCCAATTTAACATATGAATATACAGTTTTCCCAGTGGTACTATACTGCGTGTAGGAATAAATTGCATGGTAGGAAAAAACTTCTTTGTAAAAACGTGACAATGTGAAGTAAAAACTGGGTAGAAAAAGCTTGAAAAAAAATGTACCATTCGATTAAATTTTATTCTATCTAAATAATTGTATCACAATGTAGTTTCAAGGTCAATTATAGACTCTGCCTCATATATCATCCAGTAAAAAAATATGAATGAATTTTACAATAAAAATATGAGAATATTGTTTTACTATCTTCTTTTAAATAAGACTTTACTAATTCACGACACAAATCGTTGAATATATCTAACACGTAAAATGAATATATTCAATGATACTGATAATGAGCTTAAAATTAAAGAAAAATAAAAGAATAGATATCAACTAGGCCATTTTAAAGCTATAAATATCAAGAGAATGGAATAAACGCGGAAATCCGCAAACGATTACGTTCGCTACGTGCAAACTCTACGCGATTTAATTGCAATATGAACATCTTTACAGGAAACGCCAAAGTAAAAAAATACGAAATAACTTAAACCTAACCAAACTTATTTGAGAATATCGAAACGAAAAGCCATAATAAAATTTTAAATAATAAGAAAAAACCTTAACTTTCACACTTTTTCCAGACTCTTAGAAAGGACGTTTTATACAAAATCTTTGAAACAACTTCGTTATCTCTCTCCTCAAAATTCCTCCTAAAATTTATTCATTATATAAAACCCAAGAAAAAGTTCCATAATACTGTTAAAACTAAACAAAATATATCAACATATACCCTGTCTCACTCGTCTTCTAAAGCAATAACGCTCGAAACTATCCTTCTTCAAGTGTTATATATGTACAAAATTTGACAGTGCTAATAGATTGACAGTAATAGAAGTAAAGAAACGGGTGTCAATTCTATTTTTAGTGGACTACCCCTTGAACAAGACTTGTATCGATTTAATCCAAGTTTCGCTAAGGTAAATTTTGTTCTCTTTTCCATTTATAACAATTGGAAGTCGAAGCTAGAACTTTGGTATCCCCTTTATTGATGCTGTATCCTGTACATTGTTGATATACAGCTACAGCTGAATTTACCATTTATTTCTTTATTATGCATCTTTCATATATTTTGGTCACGAAATAAAGAGAAGAAAGAAAAAATAAGATATTCACGTTTTCTACCAATATAAGATATTACGTTTTCTATATAATATATGTATGTATATATGTATATATGTATATATATATATATATATATATATATATATATATATATATATATATATATATATATATATATATATATATATATATATATATATATATATATATATATATATATATATGTATATATATATATATATATATATATATATATATATATATATATATATATATATATATGTATGTATGTATATATATATATATATATATATATATATATATATATATATATATATATATATACTTTGATTACTTTTAAGCGAAAAAGTTTTTGGTAGCCCAACCCTGGCTATTCAATCATTTTATAAACAATATTTTGTCAGCTGGAAAGAAGTACTGTATTGCTAAGAAGTACAGTATTCACTATTGTTTCATTTCGTCACATTTTGAGAGTTCCTAAATCACGAGAAACCGCTATCTATTTCTGTCAATCGGTATATCTATCCATCTCCGAAAACGAGTTATCAACTTTAAAAGTACACATAAACTAGAAAAGGAACCTATAATAATTTTTGAGCCATATAAACTGAAGGGAAGGGGGTAAAAAAAAAGTTTTTCTCGAATTATGAGAATTTTTCTGATTTTTTTTGTAGCGAATAAACAAATCTTGAGTAATATTATTTAGAGTCAAACATATATTGGATTAAACAGACTAGGAGCTTAATGAGGCTGTTCGAACATATCATGTTAAATGTCCTTTTAAGAGTTTTTCGAATCAAAAAACCTGAAAATTTTGTTATTATTTCATTATTTACAATTTTAAAAGAAATAACATACAGCAGCAAGAGGTTTCTGTTGTCAATATCTCTGACGCAACTTCTCTGTTTAATCTGTTTGTGATCATACAGCACCATTTAAAATGTCGAGTTATCATGTTTGTATTAAATTATTGTGTAGTGTGAGAAAGTCAGATTTAGTATTTATTTTATAACTGAGTCTCTTTTTTTTTAGAAAAATTAATGATGAAGTTAATAATTTTTAAAAACATTTTCCAATTTCAGTAATTTGAATTCATCAGTATTTTAATTTAATTTAATAACGCTACGAACACATTCCATATATATCTAAAATAACATATTTTTTTATGTGATTTCGAATTACTTGTAATGTTAAATCTAAAAAAGTAGCATTTTTGAACTTACATATTCTCTATGTTCCTAACTTTACAATAATAAGCCACTCCTATTTTAAGAATAGGTTATAAAGGAATGTTAAACTATTTTGTAATCAACTTGCGTACTCTACTTTAAGTTCTAAACATTGATTTGGTGTCAGTTGTTCATCTTCTTCACTCATGAATGTGTTATCGCTTTGTAAACAAAAGTGTGTTTTTTAGAAAACATCAACCGCTTGTCCCAAAGCATAATCTGTAAAAATAAAATGTATACGCAATTATACTTACATGTCCCTAATTATTAGTTGCACAAAACGTATATACACTAATGAATAAAAAAAATTATGGTGATATTTTGCCCCATAAAGTTTAATACGAATACAACAGTAAAATATATATATATATATATATATATATATATATATATATATATATATATATATATATATATATATATATATATATATATATATATATATATATATATATATATATATATATATATATATATATATATATATATATATATATATATATATATATATATATATATATATATATATATATATATATATATATATATATATATATATATATATATATATAACATATCCTTCTAATTTTTTGCATCCATTTCCTTTCTTTTCTGTTTCTGTGATTCCTACATAATACATTTGTTATTCTTCTGTTAGTTCATCCCAGTCCAATAACTCGATAATTATTTCCCATTTCTTTCTTCCTACCTATTTCTTTGATTATCTTCTTATTTGGATTCCTTTCGCTAGTCCTCTCCTCTGTATCCTTTATCTCTGCGAGGGTCATCGTCAATCTACATATCTCTCTCCTTTTTCTCAATTTTTTGACTTGACGATAATAGTATTCTTTGTTTGTTTTTTCAATTTTTCTTCCTCAATGTCCCATTTATATTCTCTTCCTTCGATTATGATTTTTTGATATCCTATTTTCACTATTTTTCCATTCTTTCTCTCGTTCTCTGCTATATGCTTCAATTTCTTTTGAATTTCCCGTTCAACTTTTATTAAATCGTTGTTTATGTAAACTCTCTCTCTTAGATTTCTCAGTTTGTTTTTATTTTTCATCACAGCTTTTTTTATCTCCCGTGTTTCCAAGTTCTATCTTGTATATAGTCGCTCCTATTTTTATCACATCTTTAATCTGTACTTTTGTGTCCATACTCTTCTCCATAAAATGTTCTACATCCATTTTCTGATCTGGTTGGCTATTCACTTCAAATCTCATTCCCGATATTACAATATTATTCCTTACGTTGTCTTTTTCCAGCCTACTCATCTTCAAATTCATACTTCTCATGTTTTCTCTAATTATCTTATTTTCCTCTGTCAATACTTGATTCTCCTTTCTTAGTTCCTTCAACTCTTGTTGGTATTTCTTCTGATCTTGTTTTATTTCCTTTATATCTGACATTAGTTCTCTGATCATTTCTATCAAATTGTCTATCTTATCTACTCTTTCGTTTTTCTATTTTTGTGGTGTTCTTATCAGCTTTTTACTCTTCTTGAATAATCCATTGGCTCTTCTTTTTCTTCAACTCTTCCTCTTTTTGAGTCTCCTAATATATAATCATCGCTATCCATTGTTCTTTCTTCTTATTTTTGCAATCGACAAAATAATTAAATAGATCGAAACACTTCCGTAATAATACTCGTTGAACGAGTTGACTATTGCCGGACGTTCGATTCACATGCACACACTTCGCGATCCGAAATCAATATATATATATATATATATATATATATATATATATATATATATATATAGAAGCAGCTATAGCGTAGAGGATAACCTGTCTGCCTCCTGGGACGAGAGTTCGATTCTCGATTCGACGAATAATAAATTAAAAAAAAATATTACAAAGTGGCGGTCGCCTCTCTTGGGATGGCCTTGGCAAACCACCTGTAGTATCACGTCTAGTGAAGCCGTCTCACTTCGGCGGTGCGAGACCGGCATTAAACTGTAAGTCCCCTTTGTCTGTGGAATATTTAAAAAAAGGCACGAACTACAGGCAAAGGCCAGAGGGTCGCATACGTGGACATGACACTTCCTTAACTATAAATTTTTGTTCTATTGCCTAATTGATAACCTAAGGACATCATCATATTTCTATTAACCAACAACATTTATAGAACCAAGAGTTTCAAATTTCTTTACACTAGATTCAAGATAATAAATAGACTGACGCAAGTGGTGTCCAAATATCAACAGTGTTTCAGACCTGCTGCGTAAGCATAATTATGCTAAATCTATTTCTCCGACTAAGTAGATTTATTATTATCTCTCCGTAAACTATATCTTATTAAAAATATCGAGTCGTCATGCTTGAATTAAGTTTTTTCTGAGCGCGAGATAGAAATCAATGTTTACTTTAGAGCTTCATGTTTCCCACATTTTAATTTTTAGGTCTATGCTTTCAAACATAATTTGCCTTAACAAGATTACATCCAGAAGATACATAATCGTGTGTGTGTGTGGCCTTGAAACTATCCACAATAATACCACTATAAGGTGGAAAGGGTCCACTCTATGTAGCTTAATTCCTCTTAGAGCTGCGTACTAGAAATATACTTCGCACTAAACTGTTTGAAGCGCAACTTGTGTTTTTTGTATCACCCCTTTCAGGAAGTCTTTTACATGGAGAACTTTATCCCTTTAAAATGAAGTTAAACTAGCTTAAACTACCTAGAACTATTTGCCACCGACGACAATATACAGCGATTCAAGATTAAATACTTCCACACCTTTGTAGCAATTTAGGAATTTTTCTGCCACTTATGTGGCCCCTTAATGGTTTTTTTTGTTTATTGTACTATATATTATATTAATATATAATACATCATTTATAAATCACAATTTCAATGAAGACTATGTTTTTTTTCCTCTCAAATATATTATTTGTCAAAAAACTAGGGCGAACTTCTGAAAAGAAAAATCTGCAATTGGCAGGTTGAACGGAGACATATAATCTTATAAAGAAAATAAAAACACGTTTAGTAGAATTGAGGAAGTTTAGAAGTAATTTGTTCGCTATATTTAGAAGGATTTTGTTTACAAAAAAAAGCAATTAAAGCTTTGATGTGCTTGAAACATTTTAAAGCAAAGGGAAAATATTCCGTAAAGTGAGATTAATTAACATAAAAATGCCATAATACCCGCAAAGCAGTCCACAATCTTCAAAGGTACCAAATTATACGAGGAGAGTAAAGTTAAAAATAATTAAAAAATATACCAAATTAAGTTTGAACAGACTTTCCAGATATAGCAATTTTTTAGATAGCTGCTGGCAAAAGGTAGCATGTTATAATATTAAAATCCCAACTAACGTAAAGATAAACTAGACACTATTAAAATTTAGTTTGGCTTATTTTACTGCCCCACTCTATATGATGGATTTTTTCCTTCTATTATTGTAGTAAAAGTCGGTAAATTGATTTATCCTTTGCAAACACGTAATTCTAAAATAGATAATATATTAATTTTGAGTTTCTCACACTAAACAATCGCTTAACACAATACAAGCACTACAAGTCTATATCTTAAATGATTGGTATTTGAGAACTGGAAATAGATCCTGTCAATTTAGAGTGACCTTCAGACGTTTTGCCTACGATTACGCGAGCCATTATAATGAAATTGGAACACTAAATTTAAAACCACGATTTCTGATCTAACCAAAACATTAAAAGGTTCCGTTCTATGATGGATTTTAATAGTGAGATATTATTCACTCAAAAATTGAGGAGGGGTTTTAAAAATGATAGTAACCTTTACTATTTCTGCTAATATTAGGAATAAGGAAAAAGCAACACAAGTATCCGATTCCTCGATTCTGTAGTTTCCGAAAAGAACGTATACCACGACAAATACGAAACAATACCTTTAACTCCCACCCCATCTGTAAAGTTAGGAATTTTGCTTTTGCTTCTATAGCATCTTTAAGAGTAAAATCTTGTGCTATTTGTAGTTTCACAATATTGATTACTAGTTTACTACATTTTTGTTTGGAGGCTTTGTTGACATAATTTCTGATTGTTATTCTAGCTGCTAATTTTTCGGTTGAAATAGTTCCTACTATCCTATTTTTATTTGGTGCTTGGTTTTCTTTTTCAGCTTCCATCGTGCTGATTTAAAATTGAAATGAAAGCAAAGTTAGACTGAGTTTGATTCTTTTTCCAATCGTACCTCTTTTGAAACTGAGACGCATTATAAAAAAACAATTGCTTGATTCTTTGATATTTCTTACAGTCTGTCAAATAAGAACGTAACTACGCGTGTTCTTGAAGAAAATGTGTTTCGAGAACATTTTTTGTCATCAATGTATTCTTTGGTCTGCTAACAATGCGCAATTATCTTAGTAATTTGTCTGCCTCCTGCATCAATAACCGCCTGGCGTCTGGAGTCTTTCTTCTGAGCTTTCTCTTTACAAGGAACCAAACGTTTTCAATAAGGTTGGCGTCTGGAGATTGTGAGGGCCACTCTAGTATCTTATCGTGGGCCCAAGTGAGCCGCTTCGCGACGTGATTTTGCCCCTGCAAAGGTTTCTTCAACGTGCTTCGGAATTTGTCATCATGAGCACGAAGATGTCTAATGGTCTCATGGGACATATTTAAATTCGATTTTCTTAATTTTGCCGCTCCTTGACGCGATGTCAAATCAGGTCCCGTGCATACAAGGACATGATCCGTTTTTCGACTCGCGGAGTGACTTTCCCTACCGAGCCACCTTTTGACAAGTCGTCGACATTTTTCGTCTTGTTAAAACGCTTTACCCATTTCTTCACAAACAACACCGACTTTTTAATATATTTAGCGGCCGCAGAATGTGTCATCTTAGGCCCCTTAGGATGGGAACAAAGAAAAACTACCTCGGACCGACACGTAAACAATGCAACCTGCAATTGTTTGTTAGCAGCATTGTAAGTGTAACCGAGTATCATGCAGTGATAAAACATTTCTATTTATTGTCCAATCGCCTCCTGCATCAATAATGTCCTGGCATCTTCGAGACATGCGGACGACGAGATTTTCTGCGTACTCGCGCGACAGTGATCTCCAAGTTTTTCCAATCTCGTGAGACAACTCAGTCCTCAGAGTCTTTCCTCTCATCTTTCTCTTTAAAAGGGACCAAACGTTTTCAATAGGGTTGGCGTGCGGCGATTGTTAGGGCCACTCTAGGGTCTTATCGTGGGCCCAAGCGAATCGCTTGGCGACGTGATTTTCGCCCAACAAAGATTTCTTCAACGTGCTTCGGAATTTGACATCATGAGCAGGCAGATGTTATCGAATGGTCTCATGGGACACATTCAAACCCTTTAGATGATGCCGACGAAAGTTCGGAATCGACTGATACTCTTACTCAAAATATGTCGTAGACAAAGATTCCCTCTAGCTTTTTGTTGAATCGCTAGAATCGCGTGCACCAAAAATGAATCTTCACGGACTCGCTCTTACTTCACGGAATGTACATGCGACTAAGCGGAGACGTTGCCAGCTGTGTTTTCTCAATCAATTTTTTTATAGTCGCCGTCATTGGCATTGCTAATAACCTGAACTAACCTGAACAGTTTTAAGAATAGTTAATTTATGTATTATGGGTTAAAAGGGCCAGGGAGTGTATTATAGGAATTGTTATATATATATATATATATATATATATATATATATATATATATATATATATATATATATATATACGAGGCTGGTTTGAAAAGTCGGTGCAAAAATAAAAACTACTTATGTGTTTGGGGTAAACCTTTTTTATTTTTCGACAAAGTCTCCTTTTAGGCTTATACACTTCGTCCAACGATGTTCTAGTTTGTTGATCCCTTCCGAATAATAGGATTTGTCCAAGTCTGCAAAATATCCATTAGTGTCTGCAATCACCTCCTCGTTTGAATAAAATCTTTGTCCCGCCAGCCATTTCTTCAAATTGGGGAACAAATATTAGTCCGAGGGAGCCAAGTCTGGAGAATAGTTGGAATCCTATTTCCATTAATTTTGCGACCGCAACTGCTGAGGTGTGTGCTGGTGCGTTGTCGTGATGGAAATGGACTTTCTTGTGGGCCAATCGCGGACGTTTTTCTTGCAGCTCGGTTTTCAAACGGTCCAATAACGATGAATAATATTCACCTGTAATAGTTTTACCCTTTTCCAGATAGTCGATGAGGATTATCCCTTGCGAATCCCAAAAGACAGTCGCCATAACCTTTCCGGCCGAAGGAACGGTCTTCGCCTTTTTTGGTGCAGATTCCCCCTTGGTAACCCATTGTTTAGATTGTTGTTGGGTCTCAGGAGTATAGTAATGTATCCATGTTTCATCCACAGTGACGAAACGACGCTTAAAGTCCTCTGGATTCTTCTGGAACAGCTGCAAACCATCCTTGCAACACTTCACACGATTCCGTTTTTGGTCAAGCGTGAGAAATCGCGGCACCCATCTTACGGATAGCTTTCTCATGTCCAAATGTTTATGCAAAATATTATGTACCCGCTCAGTCGAGATGCCCACAGCACTAGCAATCTCAGGCACCTTAACTCTTCTGTCATCCATCACCATATCATGGATTTGATCAATGATTTCTGGAGTCGTAACCTCCACAGGCCGTCCAGAACCTTCAGCGTCACTTGTGCCCATATGGTCAGTCCGAAAATTTTGAAACCACTTATAAATTATTCTAATCGAAGGTGCAGAGTCACCATAATGTTTATCAAGCTTCTCTTTAGTCTCCTGAGGCGTTTTGCCTTTCATAAAGTAATGTTTAATCACCACACGAAATTCTTTTTCGTCCATTTCTTGAAAATCACTCGACTTCCTTGATTCACACGAATGCCAAACACAAAGAAATAGACCAATATGGCTGAAACTTGGTGTGCGTTCATTCAAGAGATGCTACTAACTAAACATGACCTCAATACGCGCCGGCGGTACCATCTCTCGGACTTTGCACGGACTTTTCAAACCAGCCTCGTATATATATATATATACATATATATATATATATATATATATATATATATATATATATATATATATATATACATACATATATATATATATATATATATATATATATATATATATATATATATATATATATATATATATATATATATATATATATATATATATATATATATATATATATATATATATATATATATAATATATATATATATATATATATATATATATATATATATATCTGGTTATAAATTCTTTTCAGGTTTTTGGGAGTACAAAATTGTAAAAATTGTTTGTTCTTTATTATTTCAACTAACTACAGTTGAACATCAAACGAGTTAATAAGGTGGAGAAGGGGTTTAAAAGAGTTACTTCTTATATATCACGTTACATGGTTTTATCAGAGTTGTAAGGGTCATGGAACCTAAAATTGTGTTATTTTGACAAATACAGTATATAGAAAAAAATATCGAGACTTAGTTGTAAATATATATAATTCTTTCGTGACTAATATCTTGCCATAAAGTACCTATTATTAAAAATATAAAATTTTAGTGTTTGGATTCAGTTATTCTTTAGTGAACTTCAGTATTTACTTTAGAATTACATGTTTGCATATAAAGTACTATGTAAATGACTTTATCAATTTGTTTCTTTAGTTATTGAAGATTTTCTTCTAAAAGAGGATTTTTATTATACAACTCAATGCGTGACCTTTATAGATTGTAATTTTCTCTTAACAAGATCTCCGGATATATATTGGTCGATTTATGACACTGGTTTAAGTGAATTGACTAGCTTCATATATTACATCATTTGTCACTTTATCTCGACTTTATTTTATATTTGCACGAAAGTATTTTAGAACGTCAAATCTGATGTACAGGGTGGTCCAAATTGGACACTTTTAAAGGTAAAACCCTTTATCTAAAGGAGGTAGACAAAAACTGATGTCGGTAGCTGAGACTCAATTTATATGACAAACTCAATGGTCAAAAACCGCATATCGATATCTAGTACCGTTTCAGATATACAAGGTGTTTTTCAAAAATTTGCATTTTGGAAAAATGTTTGTAATTCTTTTCCTATTAAAATTTTTGATTTCTGTAAAAACATTCACAAAGCACCTTTTCACGTGGATTTCAACAGTGTAAGTTACATTTTTTACAACTAATATTTTAATAGTTATTAACGCAAAAATATATTTTTTAAATAGGATACCCTGTATATTTTTCCTTGTCCGAATAGAGCTTTAAATTACCATTCTAAAAATATAGCACACTTTATATTTTGCTTAAATTTACTTCAAAATATAAAGGTTTTCAGTTTTTATGCGAGTTTTAAATGCACAATTTGTGAAGTAGACTTTTGACGGAGCGGCCATATGGTTGAATACAATTGTTTACTCGTAGTTGTCAAATTTTACTTCAGGATCAGTTATTGAATTGTCAAATAATCGCAATGAAGTTTGAAAATTACGAAAAATGGGATATGATAGTGTGTTTCATACAAACCGGAGAAAATTCGGAAGCGGCAAGTAATTTGTACCACGAACAGTATCCAGAGAGGCATCAACCTTTAAGGATATATTCGCTGGATTGCGACATAACCTAGTTACTAGTGGCCAGTCTGAACAGAAACGACCCAAAAATTATGCATCAAACAGGGATAAGGAGAAGAAATAGTAGTTTTAGGAACTATTGGAAATAATCCCAACACTTCAACCCGACAGTTAAAAGAATCCACTGGACTACCAAGAACTAACGAAAGTCGTACTTTGAAGAAGCACAAATTCAGGCCATATAGGACAAGAAAAGTTCATCACCTTAGAGACGGAGATTTTCAACGGCGTATGGATTTTTTCCAACGGTTTCTGGAGAATTGTAACCATGTTCCGAATTTTTCATTAAATTGCATTTGGACAGACGAAGCTTATGTAAGCAATGCAGGTATTTTTAACCGTTACAATTCTTATACGTGGGCACAAGAAAGTCCTAATTTAGTTGTGGAGCAAAGAAATCAAGGCAGATTTGTATTTAATGTGTGGGCAGGAATCTTTAGAGGCAGGGTTATAAGTCCATTTATTTACGAAGAAACACTCACCTCTCAGAGATATTTAGAAATTTTAAGGCAGCAAATAGAACCTCTTGTTGATGAACTGCCGTTAATGGACCTTATCAATATATTTTTTCAACACGACGGGCACCCTCTCATAACGCTGCAGTTATCAGTAATTTTTTATCGGCCAATTTCGACAATAACTGGATAGCCAACCAAGGTCCGAAAGACCTCACTCCTCTTGAACTAATCAACTCGGTAAGAAGTGTCCAGAAAAGGTGCCGCCTATGTGTAAATGAAACTGGTCGACAATTCGAACATCTCTTATAGAAAATTGTTTTGTTTTAGTTTGCTCTATTCGGAATAAATTGTTTTATTGTTGTTTTGTTTTATTTTCTACATAGTTTAAAGTACTATAGCATTTAGTAAATTTCATTATAGTTATGACTCTTGAGTTACGTCTGGAATTTCTTTTTTATGATTTGACTGCTATCGGTAAACAATTGATATTGCCGCTCCGTCCAAAGCCTACAAAATTTGTATTTAAAACTCCCGTAAAAACTTAAAACCTTTATATTTTGAAGTAGATTTGAGCAAAATATAAAGTGTGCTATATTTTTAGAACGGCAATTTAAAGCTCTATTGGGATAAGGAAAAATATACAGGGCATCCCATTTAAAAAATATATTTTTGCGTTAATAACTATTAAAATATTAGCTGTAAAAAAATGTAATTTACACTGTTGAAATCCACGTGAAAAAGTGCTTCGAGAATAATTTTATAGAAATAAAAAGGAAAAGAATTACAAGCATTTTTCCAAAATGCAGATTTTTAAAAAACACCCTGTATATCTGAAACGATACTAGATATAGATATGTGGTTTTCACCATTAAGTTTATTAAAAAAATTGAGCCTCAGACACCGACATCGTTTTCGTCTATCTCCTTTAGATAAAGGGGTTTACCTTTAAAAGTGTCCAATTTGGACCACCCTGTACATAAGATTTTTACTTTCTTATTCCTAAAAATTATAAACTTATTCATTATTTTTTTTTATTGCTTTTCTGAAACAATTATTATTATAGTATTTATCACAGCTTGTATTTCACCCACACTGAAGTTGCTAATCCTTTACAAACTTTACAGGAAACTTTTAGTGCATGTTCGTTTTTCGCTTGAAACTTCAACATAATGCAATTCTAATAGCTCGCAGTAACTTGCTCCAAACTTGTACATAAAGGTATTATGGCATGTTACATATTTATGGAAGAGAAAGAACAAATTTTACTCTGTTCAGCGTTCCGTAGGGAACACTTATCAAATTACTTCGGTGTCCGTCTATCACACCCGATTTTCTCCGAAACTATTAGATATATAATAGGATATAATATAGGTATTGATGGTCCAATCAGAGCTGTGTAGTTTCGAAAGGTAAATTTTGACTGAAGGAGTTAGCTTACAGGGGGACGTAAAAAAAAAATTATTGCCATCGAGTGAGTTGTTAAATGAAAGCTTGTGAAATCACGAGTTCAAAAATATATATGTGCATACACTTTTCTTTGTATGATTTAAAAAAAATCTCGGATACCCCACCCTATCTCGAAAAGTACTTATCAAAATATTTTGAAAAAATTCTGGAATATTCTTCATGAAGTTTAGATTGAGCAAAAATTATCACGAGTGCATTACATTTGACAATTTTTCTGGTGTACAGAAGGTGAAATCTGAAATGACAAAAAATTTACCAGGTCATAAAGTGGGGTGTCAAATGAAAGCTTGTGAAAACACGAGTTCAGAAATGTATATGATGACTTTGACGCACACTTCACTTACTTTAAAAAAAATCTCTTTCCTCCCACACTATCTCGAAAATTACTGATCAAAAAATATTGAAATAATTCTATATTCCGTTTTATATATCGATCGTATTGTTTTTAGTACTAGTTAAATTTTTTTTTTTTTTGATTTACATTCAAAAAGATGAATAATCAACAAATACACAAAATGCATTCGTTTTGCATAAATGTGGTTGAATTTCGTTGATACAGCGCTTAATTTCCTCCTTCGAGTTGTGGTTGGTCGTGGGCTTGTTGGCATAAACCTTAGACTTTAAAAAACCCCAAAGAAAAAAAGTCCAACGGCGTTAAATTGCATGATCTGGGAGTCCAATTCTGATCACCAAAACGGGATATTACACGACCAGGAAATGACTCATGAAGTAATTGAATTGTTTCTGGGGCTGTATGGCATGTGGCACCGTCTTGTTGAAACCACATGTCGTCCACATCCATATCTTGCAATTTAGGCACAAAAACTGGATTATCATATCGCGATAACGATCACCATTAACTGTTAGTGCCTGCCCAACCGCATTTTTGAAGAAGAATGGTCCGATCATGCCTCCAGCCAAAAATTCTCACCAAACAGTGACACGTTGTGGATTCATTTGTTGCGCAACACTCACGTGTGGATTGTCTGAACCCCAAATGCGACAATTTTGTCGATTAACGAAGCTATCAAGATGGAAATAAGCCTCTGCGCTGAAGATGATTTTCTTCGAAAAATCAGTATCCACTTGTTGTTGTTCCATAATCCATTCAACGAACTCTCTTCTTTGTGCGTGGTCAGTAGGCTTCAGTTTTTAAGTCATTTGAACTTTATAAGCATATAGATGCAAATCTTTCGTGAGAATACGCTGTAGAGAGCTTCTCGAAATGTCCAATTCTTGACCACGGTGCCGAATTAATGTTCCTGGAGTCTCAGCAAAACTCTCACGAGCTGCTTCAATGTTTTGTGTCGAACGGCTTGTTGAAGGACGGCCAGAGCGTTTAAGATCACTAATTGATCCAATCTTTCTGAATTTTTCAATTAATCCCTTCACAGTTGATGTGGTTTTTTTTAAATCACTATTCCGACCATATTTTGTACGAAAATTCCGAACCGTAGCTGCCAAACTTTCATTATTTTAAAAATATTGCTTAACAATGAAAACACGTTGTTCTTTCGTGTAGCGCTCCATTTTTAATAACATACAAATGGCGCCAAATTCAAATCGTGCGTGAATTTTGGGACACCCTTTATATATCGACTGTGTCTGTCTAAATTATTATAAGTAAAGAATAACATTTATATGTTATTCTTGTGCTTATGCACAAGGAGAATGGTTTCACGCCACTGCACTGTAGTCTATCGGGCTAACTTCACTAGCAGAGAGGATAGCGAAGACCACTTAAAAAGGAGTTATACATAAGAAAAGGTAATTATTAATTATTTAAACAAAAAATACAGATATGTGAAAAAAATTACTTCCTAGTATTTCTGGAAGCTATATAGGAAAGGACCTATTGTTTTTTAATAACTGGTTTATTAGAGCACTGGGTAGTTTTTAGCTAATCTATAGCCGAACAAGACCGTCTCTATAATTACCATATTAACATCGTGGATTTTTTTATTCCAGTTTTATTGAAATGATTAGAGAATAGATCGCGATTAATTTTAAATCGTTTGAATACTATTGTTATCCAACAATATACAGTATTAAAGATCGCCTAAAAATTTTGTTGTTGGCAAAGACGGAAGATTGAACCGGAAAAAGATAAGGCTGTCACTTCTACGAGTCTGTCCGAATATAATTTGGATACGTTAACGTCTTTTTAATTAGTGAAGCTTTTGAAGATTTATGTGGTGCACGTTTTGATGTTAACAAAGCATATGCAGCTTTTTTAATTAATTTGCTATAGTACTTTAAACTATGTAGAAAATAAAACAAAACAACAATAAAACAATTTATTCCGAGTAGAGCAAACTAAAACAAAACAATTTTTTTATAAGAAATGTTCGAAATGTCGACCAGTTTCATTTACACATAGGCGGTACCTTTTCTGGACACTTCTTACCGAGCTGATTAGTTCAAGAGGAGTGAGAGCTACAAAACTTTGTATCACTGCGACTTCTAACTCTTGCCTGGTGTTTGTCGGCAATTTAAAAATTAGGTCTTTCAATCTTCCCCAGAGATAGAATTCCATGGGTGCTAAATTCAGTGACCTTGCTGGCCAACGGTTCGGACTTTAGTTGGCTATCCAGTTATTGTCGAAATTAGCCGATAAAAAATTACTGATAACTGCAGCGTTATGAGGGGGTGCCCCGTCGTGTTGAAAAGATATATTTCTAAGGTCCATTAACGGCAGTTCATCAACAAGAGGTTCTATTTGCTGCCTTAAAATTTCTAAATATCTGTGAGAGGTGAGTGTTTCTTCGTAAATAAATGGACCTATAACCTTGCCTCTAAAAATTCCTTCCCACACATTAAATCCAAATCTGCCTTGATTTCTTTGTTCCACAACTAAATCAGGATTTTCTTGTGCCCACGTATAAGACTTGTAACGGTTAAAAATATCTGCATTGCTTACATAAGCTTCGTCTGTCCAAATGCAATTTAATGAAAAATTCGGAACATGGTTACAATTCTCCAGAAACCATTTTCAAAAATCCATACGCCGTTGAAAATCTCCGTCTCTAAGGTGATGACCTGAATTTGTGCTTCTTCAAAGTACGACTTACGTTAGTTCTTGGTAGTCCAGTGAATTCTTTTAACTGTCGGGTTGAAGTGTTAGGATTATTTCCGATAGTTCCTAAAACTAAAATTTCTTCTTATTCCTTATCTCTGTTTGATGCATAATTTTTGGGTCGTTTCTTTTCAAACTGGCGACTATTAAGTAGGTTATGTCGCAATCGAGCAAATATGTCCTTGAAGGGTTGACGCCTCTCTAGATACCGTTCGTGGCACAAATTATTTGCCGCTTCTGAATTTTCTCCGGTTTGTATGAAACACACTATCATATCCCATTTTTCGTAATTTTCAAACTTCATTATTTGACAATTCAATAACTGATCCTGAAGTAAAATTTGAAAACTACGAGTAAACAATTGAATTAAACCATATGGCCGCTCCGTTCAAAGCCTACTTCACAAAATGTGCATTCAAAACCCGCGTAAAAACTGAAAACATTTATATTTTGAAGTAGATTTAAGCAAAATATAAAGTGTGCTATATTTTAGAATGGTAATTTAAAGCTCTATTCAGATAGGGAAAAATATACAGGGTATCCCATTTAACAAATATATTTTTGCGTTAATAACTATTAAAATATTAGTTGTAAAAAAATGTAACTTACACTCTTGAAATCCACGTGAAAAAGTGCTTTGAGAATGTTTTTACAGAAATCAAAAATTTTTAATAGGAAAAGAATTACAAACATTTTTCCAAAATGCAGATTTTTAAAAAGCACCCTGTATATCTGAAACAATACTAGATATAGATATGTAGTTTTCTGTGGTAAACTGTAGCTCCCAACCTTCTATTATTTTAAAAATATTGCTCAACAATGAAAACACGTTATTCTTTCGTGTAGCGCTCCATTTTTAATAACATACAAATCGCGCGAAATTCAAATCTTGCGTGAATTTTGGGACATCCTTTATATATCGACTAGTAAAAGTAAAGAATAAACATTTATATGTTATTATTGTGCTTATGCACAAGGAGAATGGTTTCACGCCACTGGGGTCTATCGGGTTAACTTTACTAGCAGAGAGGATAGTGAAGACCACTTAAAACGGAGTTATACATAAGAAAAGGCAATTATTAATTATTTGAACAAAAAATACAGATATGTGAAAAAATTACTTCCTAGTATTTCTGGAAGCTATATAGGAAAGGACATATTGTTTTTTAATAACTGGTTTATTAGAGCACTGGGTAGTTTTTAGCTAATCTATAGCCGAACAAGACCAGTATATGACTCACGTCTCTATAATTACCATATTAACATCGTGGATTTTTTAATTCCAGTTTTATTGAAATGATTAGAGAATAGATCGCGATTAATTTTAAATCGTTTGAATACTATTGTTATCCAACAATATACAACATTAAAGATCGCCTAAAAATTTTGTTTTTGGCAAAGACGGAAGATTGAACCGGAAAAAGATAAGGCTGTCACTTCTACGAGTCTGTCCGAATATAATTTGGATATTTTAACGTCTTTTTAATTAGTGAAGCTTTTGAAGATTTATGTGGTGCACGTTTTAATGTTAACAAGGCATATGCAGCTTTTTTAATTAATTTGGATTAAATAATAAGAGCTAACTGTCAGAACAGATCTAAAAAAATTAACCCATTCTTTGTAGTTAGCATTATATTTTTTTGGCAATTGTAATTTAAATTGGGTTAATAAACGTTTAATTATTATTATTAATTTTCATATAAAAATCGCACCAGCAAACACTTTTCCTAAATTAAAAATTTAGCTGTGAAAACCGCCTAGAGATGTTTTTTCACTCCAGAATTATTCAAATTGGGTCAAATTATATTCGACAAGTGGCTCTTAAGATATTATATGTCTCATAAAAAGTTAAGCAAATAACTAATAACTTGGAATTTGGTAGGAAGATAAATAAAATATTGTACTAAAACACGAATAATTATTTAAAATACCAAAAATACAGAGCTTAGGGTCTAGTGACTGCTGGCCCGAGCTAATGCTTTGATTTAAAATATTACCAAATACATTTAGCATTATTGTGGTTTACTTTCAAAAGTCACGTATTTCTGTAAAAGAGATCCATCTGAGTCACAGCGTTTCCTTTGCCGCTATGGGGAGAACAGACAGGAGACAATTTTTCAGGCTACTTCTAATTTTTATTTTCAAAATGTTGTACTATAGTCGAATTATTGCAGGATTTTTTCATCGTACATAAGTTTAACAACTTGACACTTCTATCAGCTGTTACTACTCTCAATTAGTTATCACTCGACTGTGCTTCTGTGCTTCTTTAACAGCTGATGCTTATTAACTAGCAAAGGAAAAAACTGTCAAATATCTAATAAAGGTTAAGGCTTCTAGATGGTTAACATCTGGAGGTCGAATAAATACTAATTTTCACTTTCTAATGAAGGAATAACTTAATCCAAGCCATACAACACTATATAATAAAAGATATTTACTTTATGCTGAGACCTTAATTATGAAGAAAGGCTGAAATTATGAAAATATAACCTGATCCTTTTCCCCTCTCCGCGCCTCTTTAACTTCTAATATGTATAACTATAGTTAATAATAGCATAGCATAAAATTTGTTCACAGCCAAGCAGGATAAATTAATATAATACTGTTGAAGCTATACAAAATTTAAATATCCCTAACACTCTTACCGTCTTCCCTTGAAGTGATATGTCTAAAAATACAGATTTTTCTTTGATCCAGTAAAAGAAAAATGTTTGTCAAAAACAAATTATTCTACGCCAGTTATTACCTTCGTTTCCCAATTGTTACCACTTGAAGCCTAAACGATCTAACTCCAACTGATTTTAATGAACGAGATCTCACAATGGTTGTCAGGCAGAATTTAAAAAATTATATCAAAAATGCATGATTGCATTTTCCATATAATGGAGATATTTATAACAAACTAACATTATCCTTTAGATACTATTTCTGTTTAAATTAGAAATACTGAATAAATGATTTTCAGTTTCCTGGACTCCAAGAACACTAAAATAGACGTATAATATGAAACGTTCTAAACAACTCCCTTCAACCCCCGCCTTACCCCTCTAACTCGTTATATGTTTAGCCTGTTTATTGTTATAACCATGAACCAGGAAAACTTTTTATAAAACTATTGAAAGTATACCCGTTTCACCCATACCTTTAAAGCAATATTGCTTGAAAATTATATGTTTGTTTTCTACGTCCAATGTAACATGTATGCTAAATTTAAAGATATCTTATTTCGTTCAAGAGGTTTCGTGCAAACAGAGATATAGACGGATAGACTGACATGGATGGGACACTATGTTTTTCGTGATTTAGCAACTCTGAAACGCGAAAAAAATGAAAATATCTCCTACGGTGATTTTTTTCACAAATTCAATACTTTCCTCATGCTAAAGACATGTGCTTCTCTATATAAAATAATTTTGGAAGATTGTGGTACTAGGAAGAATCCAAATCTCATACATATATACCATATTAGAGCGATGTTTGTTACTTAATTACTGCCCATGAAAGCAGTAAGTAATTAAAGTAATTATAGAATAGACTCAGTGGTCAACTATTTTCTCAATGTTATAAAAAATTAAGATTTTTGATGAGTCCCAAGTCCCTTTATTAGGCAAATAGCGCTTTTCTGGACAGAACTTATTAAATTAAGAGTCTATTTAGGAACACTTACCAAAGTGCGGAACAGAATACCGCCCTCGATATGCGCTACCTGTTGTAGAAGGCAGCTAACAGAACAAGCCAGATTATAGATGCCCAGATCCCACCAGGCACAACCTGATGTAATACCATAGCATTCGCTTAGACTGCGTGAAGTTATTCTTACATGTTTGCGTTTTATTGATGTGCTGATGTCCCCAGATTCCATTGTGGGTACATAATAACATGATAAAACTCCAAGGATCAAAAAATTCCGGAGGTAAAATAGCCCTCCCTTCGGATTTCCGGGTGGAGGTCACCATGCGGAGACTAAAATTTTATACTAGATTTTCGTAATATTCTGGTTTTAAACTAAAACAGAAATGCAGTGAACCAACATCTCTTGTTAGAAGAAATGCCCCTTCAATGGCAAGCCTTGGTTCCATCGAAAGTGCAACGAAGCTGTTACTTCTAAACATCTTGCCTACCAACACTGGCGTGAAAATCCTAACGTCATAAATCATTCCCGAAACGACAAAATCTAGGAGGTACCCAATTGCAGAATTACGCACTAAATCCACTATACCACCACTTACGTCGTTACATAATACTGTTGCAGGGACACCTGTTGAAAAAGCAAACTTGTTATCGTCTTTAGAGTGTCATAAAACCTGTTTTAATGGAACTAGATACCAAAAAAAGCTGGTGATATATCTGCCTACTGCAAAAATTTACGGACAAACTAACATCAGATTCCCGTTAACCTGTCAACTTACCCTAGCGACTCTATAAATTGTAGAAAAGAAAATTGTAGTAAAACTGTCTACCGGTCTTTTTCCCTGTACATGCATTTTACTTATCGTTTAAACATTTAGGTAATTTATAACTTTCAGCATTAGACGTTCTAATCTTAATTAGTTCATAATAAACTAGGTCAAACTTTGTAAGTGGAAGTTTCCTAATTATGTGTCGGACTTTGAAAATTTATTGGAGTAAATTATGGAAAAGCCGCTAAAAAAGCTTTTATTTTGGTGAAGAATTTTCCTTGGATATAACAGCGTCATAAAAACAATATGTTTATATAATGGGCAATATTTTCGCCATAAGGCACATTTTCGTGATTTTGCATTTTAGCGTACATTTGCATGACTACATGTTGATAGATATCATTAAATATTTTAATATTGACAGATGTTAGTAATAATGTGTTTTTTTTTAATATTTGTATAAGTTCTAATTTTATTAAAATGAGTGCCTAAATATGTGCTGTATGTGGTATTTTAACTTTGAGAGCTGATTATTTTAAATCTACCGCCCACATTTGACCAGCATTGAACTTTAACAAAAAAAGACATAAATTTAATAGCGGTAGTTATCAAGAAATTCTGTTTTAAATTAATTTTACATCTGCCCGCTAAATTTAATTGAAATAATGATGATGTAAACACGTCAATTTTGACAGCGGTCGACCGCACAGAAAACTTTTTATAACCAGCTGTAATTATATACTTATTTTAAACTGAATTGATGAGTAAGCTTTAATGTACATGAATAAAAAACGGGTATAACAATAAAATAATTTTCTTGCAATAATTTTCAGAGAACGCACTTTTTACCATGAAAATATACGCAGTTAATGTTACATGACAATTTTTAGTATTATTAGGGAAAATAGTTTTTACTACAAGACGTGTAGACGTAAATATAAGTGCGTTTAAATAAACTATAAAGAATATAAATTTTTTATGCAAAAAATTGTTACATATACAAAAAATGGTAAATCGTTATTTCATATTTTAAAATAAAGGCAACTGTCAAAATTTCAAACATATCCCTATTTTATTTATGGGCCGATATTTATAAAATTTGAATGATTGAGGTGCAATTATTTTCAATAAAATATTTGACATTGGGAGGTCTTGTATTTAAAATTACCTATATTTCCTTCATGCTTTGGTCAAGGTTTTACTTAAAACATAATAGAAAGATACTTAGGAGGGTTGTGTGATAAGTACCTGGCCACGGCGGAGATGGCGCTATTACTATTAAAAAAATTATATTTTTCGTAAACATAACTTTTCACAAGAATCCTGTTAAATTTTTAAGTCGCGGCGTGATTTAGTTTGTAAGTGGCAGCCATTTAAAAAAAATAGCTTTTGTAATTTTACAACAATAGAAAAAAATTGAATATCGAGCAGTCATAAAATATGTGTTTTTGAAAAAGAAAACGAATGATGAGATAAAAGCGGAACTCAGTGAAGTTTACGAGAACTCTGCACCTTCATTATCGACCATAAAACATTGGATAGCTGAATTCAAACGCGGCCGTACAAGCATTTTTGATGAAGAACATCCAAGTTGTCTAAATGAGGTCACCACATCGGAAATGATTGAAAAAAACTACGATATAGTGATAAATGATCGGAGAATGAAAGTGCGTGAGATTGCTAAAACTGTTGGCATCCCAATAGAATGGGTGTAGAACATTTTAACAACTCATTTGGATATGAGAAAGCTTTTCGCAAGATGGATGCCGCGATCGCTCACAACTGATAATAAATATGCAAGTGTGTTAACTTTAAAAGAATTTTCATCGATTCATAACTGTTGACGAAACATGGATTCATCACAGCACACCAGAAATCAAAAAAATAGTCCAAACAGTAGGTAATTCCGTGATGAACCAGCGCCAAAAAAGGCCAAGACGATTATCTGCCAGCAAGGTCATGGCCACAGTGTTTTGGGATGCACGCGGCCTAAGCCACGTCAATTACTTTGAAAAAGGCAAAACGATTAATGGAGAGTATTATGTCAACTTAATGGATCGTTTCAGCCATGCTGTGAAAGAAAAACGTCCGCATTTGGGGAAGAAAAAAATTCTATTTCATCAAGATAGTGCACGCGTGCACACTTATGTCATCGCCATGGCAAAATTCCATGAGTTAGGATACGAATTGCTTCCGCATCCACCATATTTACCAGATTTATCGCCCAACGATTATTTCCTAGTTCCGAATATGAGAAAATGGCTCGGCGGTTAAAATTTGGCTCCAACGATGAGGTGATTGCTGAAACAAACACCTATTTTGATTCTAGATATTATTTGTCTAACATACCATATGTCTAAATTGAACTGTTTTAGAATTATTGTCATTTGAAAAAAAAAGACAAAAAACTATTAATAAATACTCTAGGTTTATTTTTAAGGTAACGGTTGCTTAAAACGTCTACCGTTAACAGTGAGGCAATGACCCAATCTGTCATAAACAGCCTGAACAGAGTTTTGCAGAGAATCCGGGATGATCTGTGCTACTTTATATTCAATTCTTTGTTGTAAATCTTCTACAGTTTTAGATCGACTTAGGTAAATTTTGGTTTTCAAATGACCCCCTAAAAAAGTCGAATGGCGTAAGGTCGGAACTACAACACCTCTTCTGCCTACCCATCGATTAGGAAAAATCACATCCAAATATCTTCGAACATTGATTTCATAGTGACGTCCTGTTGATACCACAGATTCCTGTTAAGGGTATCCAAATTATTTTCATCGGGAAAAAGACCTGCACAAGTTGGAATAACTTGCTCCTGAAGCAACTGTAAATACCGCTGTCCTGTAAGATTTCCATCGATAAAAAAGAGATTAATGATATGACGTCCACAAATCCCTGCCCACACGTTTATCTTTTGTGGTCTTTAAGAATGACTGTCGATTATCCATTGGGGATTCTCAGTAGACCAGTACCGGCAGTTATGCCTGTTAACTCTTCCGTTAAGACAAAATGTGGCCTCGTCAGAAAAAACGATATTATGAATTAGGTTAGGATCATTATTCGTTCCATCATGACCTCGCAAAATTCAACGCGTCTATAGTAGTCATCTTCATATAATTCCTGCAATAGACTGGGTTTGTATGGATGCAATTTTTCTTCATTCAGTATGCGATTTAAGGTGCCTTTTACTTATGTTGTGGTCTAGGCAAAGCTGACGAGTAGCTGTATGGGGATTTTCTGTAATTTCCAATAAAACATCTAACTTTTTTTCATTGTTTGTTTTAACGTTTGGAGGTCCAGATTTAGAACGATCCTTAACATGACCTGATTGTCTAAACCGTTTTAATGTTTTGCTAACTACGGATTGGCTAATAGGTTCTCGATTCGGATATTCTGCGTTAAAAAGATCACACACCTCCTGTTGTGTTCTCCTACTGTCTCCGTAACCAACCATCATTAACAAAGTGATTCTTTCAGTTTCTGTTAAATGTACCATTATGATATTACGCTCAAATTGCAGTTTCACAAAATGCAACAATAAAAATTTTCCTCAATAAATCATTTTTTGACGCGTTAAGTCCTTACCTGACAGTAAATGTTTGATACAAGCCAACTTAATTTTTTTTTTTTAATTTGATCTCCTTAATTTCAAATAGCAATAACTCGAAAACAGTTCAATTTAGACATATGGTATGTTAGACAAATAATATCTAGAATTTTTAGTAGGACTCAAAAATAAAATAATATACAGGGCTTTCTATTTACAAAAAATTTAGGATGGCGTAATTTCTTCGAACGGACAGTTCAAAACATTTTATTGTGAATGTCAGCATGTGCGCCGTATAACATCCTAACTTTTATTTAAACATTTTTTTGATACGTTGATTAATAAATGCTGTGCAATCATTATTCCATACATATTGGGCTCCCTGTATATATTTTAAAATAAAGCCAGCAAGACTTTGAAATAAAATTGAGACTCTACTATTGATATTTTAATTGTTATCTAAGTAAACACTCGTTATAATCAAAAGAAAATTATGGGCTATAAAAAGTATAAGGTTGCCTATTAAAATGACATGCCTTATATTTTTTAAAAATATTTTGCCGTAAAGTACTCAACATTTTTGAATGATTGGTTTGGTCGTTTTAAGAACGTAAAAGGATGGCCGAAACTCAGCAATTTGAGAAATAGTCACATATTTTTTTTAATTTAAAATTGCTTATATATTAACTTTTTTGCTTATTTATTTTTCTTGAGTTGCGGCCTCTACAAAATAAGAAAACACAGTGATTGCTGTAAAAAATATTTTTTTATCTCGTTCGGTTTCCATTTAATTTCGAAAAAAATATATGCCCACTCCTCAAAAGCTATAATGTTCCAAATATTAACATGTTCTGTTAAGAGCATACCAACACTTAAATTTTTCTTAATTATAATAGTCACATTCAACTTCTAAATACTGAACATTAATCAGTATTACGTGAAACATAATTACTCTAAGATGATATTTAATCATCTTTACATAATAGCCATTATGACCCGTGAATGATGATTCTATTTATTACATTACATCCCAATTATGAATACCCAACACATAATACAAATGGATTAGCTGACACTGTTATGAAGATAATTCCATGTGATACTAGGTCATTTCAAATAATAATTGACATTGATTGACTGAGCTATTTATCAGAAACATAAGTCATAAATCACATCTGTAGATGAAACGGTAAGACATATGGCAGCTATTTATTTTCTGTTTTTCTGAAGAGGAAATAATACGCGCTATTTCCCTTTTATGACAAAATTTTACTATTGATCGTTGTGTAATCCTTTTAGTTAGTGTGGTACTATAGCATCAGCATTTGGAGGAAATTGGGTCTCACTTCTTTTAGGCTTTTATAGGTCCGTGTGTATTGTCGTTTTTTAAACACTCGAAGTCATTTTTTTGAAAGTTTTCTCGACTCTTCCGTGAAGTTTGTGTTCCTGTTTACCACTCTTCTTGAGTAAGAAACTCTTAAGGGATTTTTGTCAAACATTTTCACCGGAAATCGTTTTAAACTGATCGCTGGTATTTATTTTATATTTTGGGGGCGTTTAAAATTTTCATTATTATTATCACAAGAAAGTTTTTCTTTCTCACATTTGGTCAATGTGGTTCCATGTTTGGTTGACGGGCCCAAGCCAAGTCAGCACAAACGCTATTACCATTTTGTACTAAAGAATGACCTGACAATGTTACATGTTTTCAAAATCACTGACTTCTGAATGTTTTTGTGTATGTTTGTGTTGAGTCTTAATTGTAATTATTAACGTGTCGTGTGAATGTTATTGGTGTAAGGCCTGTAGCTGATATATATTGAGGGGGACAATGATGACTTTTTCTTGTTTCCATAGCCTTTTTATTTCTGTTGCAAGGTCTGTGTATTTGCAGATTTTTTCTGTGTATTTCGTTTGGATGTTTGTGTCGTTGAGGACAGTTATGTCAACTAGATAAGTGACCTTTCCTTTTTTTGCACTGAAAAGTAATATCGGGTCTATTGGCGGAGACTGTTTTATCTGTATGAATACTGAAATCCCAGTAGAGCTTGTAATCTTTATTTTCAAGTATGGATGTTGGTGTGTATTTGTAGTAGGGATCTGTGTTTTCTTTAAGTTTGTATGTTGTGGCTAGTGATGGTGAACTACTTTTGCCGCTGAGTCATGTCTGCCTGTGTATTCTGTTCCAGCTAATATTTTACATCCGCTTGTTATGTGTTCGATCGTTTCTTTCTGGTGGTGGTATTTCCTGCATCTGTCTTCTGTAATAGATGGGTCTTTGATGATATGCTTTTGGGAGTTTCTGGTTCATATGACTTTATCCTGGATGGCAAGTAAGAAGCTTTCTCTTTCAGGGAATAGCTGTCCATCCAATAACCAGGGTTATGATTGTTTTTTATTTACGTGGTCTTGTTCTATGTGGTATCTGTGTTTTCTGCGGAGTGTTTTTTCTGACCACGTTTTCATCTTTTTCTGTTGTAATTGGCTGTGACTGTGTGTGTCTGCTGGGTGGTCTGCCCGGGATAAGTCGAGAGGTGTGTAGTTTTTGTCTGCTTTCACTGTTGCTGTGTGGAGGCTGGTTTGCTTGGTGTGAAAGAAGTTCCTAAGTGCTTGTATTTGTTCTGCGTGTCTAATGTCTATGATTTTTTTTCCTTCTGCCTTCCTCTCCATGATAAGTCTTTTTTTGCATGCGTTGGGGCGTAATTTCCTGTATTTGGTGGATTGAGAACGTATAAGGATGTGAATATTTTCTATATCTGTGTGTGACCATTTGATGATACCAAATGAATATGTGAGTATAGGTATAGCGAACGTGTTGATGGCTTTAGTAAGATTCTTGGAGTTCAGTTTTGTTGGTAAAAGTTTCGTGACTTGTTTTTGAATTCAGTTCTGAGCCCTGTTTTGATGTGAGTGTGGTTGAGTTTGGTGCTTTGTTGGAAGCCAAAGATATTTGTATGTTTCTTTGTCGGGCATGTTATCGAGTGTTTTGCTGTTGATGTTTTCTGTCTCATGGTGGCGTTTCCGTTGGCCTTTGTTGATGTGGAGCACTTTACATTTACTTATACCAAATTCCATATTGATATCTGAGCTTGAGGAGTTCTTTCAGCCGTGTTTTTGTGACAGCGTAGAGTTTTATGTCATCCATGTACAGGAGGTAGTTTATTTTCTGTTGGTTCACTTTTTGGTGTCTGATGTTGAAGCCATGGCCTGTTGTGTTTAGTGTATTTGAGAGTGGATAGAGAGACAAAACCATAGAGCGCTGAGCGAGTCTCCCTAAAATATACCCCGGCTGATATACAGCTTATCTGTTTGGATGCGCTCGGTTTGTGTTTTTAGGTGGATTTTGGTTTTCCATGTTTTCATAATTTGTGTGAGAAATTGCCTGAGGTTTTGGTTGGTTTTGTAGATTTCTGAGCGAAGTAATATCAGAGATGACGGTTTTTGGGGTAACCTCGGTGGCAGAAATTACTGCTACTATTATTATCTAAAAAAGAAGAAAGAATCTGACGTGACAAAATCTGTGGCTCCGACCCATACAAGCCGTCACCCGGTGTGATCCGAAAATGTTGATCACGCCTCACGTCCGTTCGGTTATTGCCCATCGACCAAATTCATTTATCTGAGTGATCTAAGCGACCTTAAATTATATTAAATATGTCCACTATCAACTTGCAGGACGTTTTTAGCACAAATAGTTGCTGCTCTATGTGAAACTAAACAAATATTTGTGAAATGTGCCCACAAAATCTGTTTGCCTAATTGTCGACAACCTTTATGTAAAATAATTTTATTTTTGCAAGTCTCAAATAGCCCCTTAAAAGCTTTTACATCAGGAAATATTTCCTAACATAACTATGTAAATACAAAGGCAAAATGAGGTCAAATAACAAATAACTTACACCTATAAGTGAGCAAGAACTTGTTTATTTTAAAAAGTACCTTTTCGTTGAAAGGTCACACAAATCTATTTTTAACGCTTAAAAAAGGAAAATTTACACACGGCCAATATAACTTTTATGTGGAAGATTTATGTTATTATCCCTAAAATAACTTATATGGAGTTATAATTCTAGATTTCTGCTACAGCGATTGAAGAAGTGATGCTTCTTCAGAGCTTGTTCCGAGAACTAAGTTCTTTGGAACTTACCACGAAACTAATTTAATTGCGCTTGCACACGTCTTTTATATTAGTGGACCGGGGTGGGGAGGTAAAAACTAATGTCATGATTAAGGTTGGTGGGATTTTTAGATATTTCGATGAACTTCCGAATTTTTCTAGGATACAAAAAAAGAATGTTGTCGAGTTTCGGATCGCGAAGTGTGTGCATGTGAATCGAACGCCCGGCAATAATCAACCCGTTCAACGAGCATTATTACGGTAGTGTTTTCGATCTATTTAATTATTTTGTTGACTGCAAACGAGAAGGACTAGAAATAAAGCAGAGTTTAGTGTTAGAATTAAGACAATAAGTAAAAAAATTCTGTGAAATTGTATGAAGCTAACGAAACGATAAGCGACGACCTTGACCATTTTACTGCGTATAAGGAACCACCGGAGAACGGTAATAAGAAGCATAAACAACAATTTTTTTTCTTTTTCTCCCGTATTTGAAAAGAGAATATACGAGGAGCACTCGTAAAGTTTTTATAACAAAAAGAACAATGGATAGCGATGATTATACAGCAGGAGACTCGAAAAGAGAAAGAATCGAAGAAAAAGAAGAGCCAATGGGATTATTCAAGAATAGTAAAAAGCTGATAAGAACACCACAGAAAGAGGAAAACGAAAGAGTAGATAGATAAGACAGGCAATTTGATAGAAATGATCAGAGAGCTGTCAGATATAAAGGAAATAAAACAAAATCAGAAGAGATACCAACAAGAGTTGAGGGAACTAAGAAAGGGGAATGAAATATTGAAAGAGGAAGATAAGATAAGTAGAAAAAACATGAGAAGTATGGATTTGAAGATGAGTAGGCTGGAAAAAGATAACGTAAGGAATAATATTGTAATATCGGGAATGAGATTTGAAGCAGATAGCCAACCAGATCTGAGAATGGGCATAGAACATTTTATGGAGAGGAGTATGGACACAAAAGTACAGATTAAAGATGTCATAAAAATAGAAGCAACTATATACACCATAGAACTTGAAAACACGGAAGATAAAGAAGATGTGATGAAAAATAAAAACAAACTGAGAGATCTAAGAGAGAAAGTTTACATAAACAACGATTTAACAAAAGATGAACGGGAAATTCAAAAGAAATTGAAGCATATAGCAGAAAACGAGAGGAAGAATGGAAAAAGAATGAAAATAGGATATCAAAAAATCATAACCGAAGGAAGATAATACAAATGGGTCATTGGGGAAGAAAAACTGAAAGAACACTAGAGAAATAGGTAGATTGACGACGACCTTGGAAAAAATAAAGGATACGGAAGAGAGGACTAATGAAAGGAATACAAATAAGGAGATAATCAAAGAAATATATAGGAAGAAATAAATTGAAAATAATTATCGAGTTATTAGATTGAGAACACGGAATAATAGGGGTATAAAAGGAAAAAAGGAGGAACTGACAGAAGAACAATAAATGTGTTATGTAGGAGTTACAGAAACAGAAAGGAAATTAAATGGATGCAAAAAATTAGAAGAAAAGGTCATAACAGAAGAAGACAAAATTATGGAAAGATGGAGGGCATACTATAAAGAACTATCAGATGGGAATGACATAGCATACAAAAATCAATATAGAGACATAATACCGGAACAAGATATAAAACTCACACAAACAGAAGAAACTAATACAGAAGAGGCAAAAGAGGCAATGGGCAATTTAAACAGGATAGAAAGATATAGATGGAGATATGGAAAAAAAAAAATAGAATATCTCAATTCCACGGGCCTTACATTCCTAAAACAAGGGTAGAAAGGCATAAGGATTAAGTAAGTAAGTAAGTAAGTAAGTAAGAAAAAAGAATTTGTTACAAAAATCTCTGTTTGTCAAAGAGAATCTGGTCTCTTGTTTCATGCTAATATTATACAAGTGCTGGCGTGGAAATGTTATGAAGACGCACTACCCTTTGATGCTCTTTAATTCCAGTACATATTTTTCTGCTCATTTCGTCAATATAGGTGTTACCACAGCTACAAGGGATACTGTAAACTCCTGGATTCTTAAGGAGATGTTGTGAGAGTTTAGAGTAGAGAATCGTGTTATTATTATGTTTTCGTTGAATTTTCGAAATGTAATCTGTAATCATTCCGTTCTTCAAATCATTAAATTCCAGTATCAAGGTATAAAACTCCATTCAAAAACAGGTGTCTTTGAAGACTAGAGTAAAGCAGATCGATCTTTGGGATTTTACTAAAAGATAAAATATTAGCAAGACTCCCTACGGGTCTTAAACCTTCTCCCCTCCACATCTCCCTCTCTCTCTCTCTTTTTCTTCCCCCTCTCTCTCCCTCTCTACCCCTCTCTTTTCCTCTCCCTCTCCTCCTCCCCCCCTCCCTTTTGCAGCAAGACTATATCTTATTAAGGTTTTTCAAGAATGTCTTCCCAATTCCTCCTAAAACTCCGATGACTAGGACACCCATTGTTACTGAATGTCAGGGGAAAAAAGCGTAAAGTTCATAGTTTAATTTTTTCTACTTTTTCCTCCTATTTGATTGCTATATTTGTTTTGAAGGTTCCGGAAACTCAATTACATAATTTTTTTTTACTGTTTTATCGAACAGTACTATATCAAGTTTGTTGTCTTGCAAACGCATTGTGGTCAAAAAGGCAAAAATTCCAGTAAGCCTGAAAAAGTCATCAATACTGTACGAATGTCTAAGATGATAATATAGAACGCGCAATGCTGCATTATGACGATGGATGTAGCATGATATAGCATGAACAGAACACGCTAAAAGTAAATACATCAGGGATTCTGGTTCTTCGTTGCATGTCCTACACTAATGTCGGCTAGTTCGGTAAATCGACTACGATATAATAGAGCATTAATCACACCATCCTGACAGGCTAGTAAAAATCTCTCGGTCTCTGACTTAAGACTTGCTGACTGTAGAAAACTAAGTGCTAGTTTTTCGATGTATGAATACATGCACTACATGCTGGGGTTTTTCCGTTTGATGGCAATAAAATTGTTGTTGTTCTGCTGTTTTAAGGACTGTCTTAAGTCTAGGTGGTTCTAAATCTAGGATGTTAATTTCATCATTTTCGTTGTTCGATGACGTCGTTGAAGTTTACTGCCAGCCCAAGTTTTTTCGCTGCATTTTCCGCAGTCCTACAAAGAAAGACTCCCACTCCTTTCTGTACATGACCGCAGACCAATCCTAAAGAAAAAGTTTCCCTAAAAATTCTTCGCATATAAATTTGTTTAACTGATTAGGTGAGTGTTTATACGGGAATAATTTTACGGAAGGACGACACTGCAGAAATGAGGAATTTTAGTAAACTAATTTATTAGTTATCGTCAAATTATCAGTGTGAAATATTTATTTATTTAAGGTTCCAGATTTTTGTTTTGGAAGCACTGAATGTAATATTCATAGAGAAACTCTTATATTCTGTATTCGTTCGATGTTTTGATAGCAGTGAAATCTCAAACTGCTGAATTATGGGAAAATTTCGAGACCAGTAAAATCTTTTAAATGAGATAACTTTGACGTTGGTTAACATACCGAAATTTTTCGTTTTCGAAATAGTACGAATATTGAATTATTAAATATTATGGTCAATTTTTCTTGTTTTTATTTATAGAGGCTGAAGAAGTTGAAATGGTTGTGTATTAAGGATAGTGAAAGGCTACATTTGGGTTGCTTCTTGTTGAGGACCGGTGTACCTGTCTGAAAGGCTGCATTATCCAAGCTCGGTACATCAGCGTAATACTAGGTACAACAGCCGCTTTCAAATACCTAAGCATCGTATTGAGAAATGTGATTAAACAGTCTTTTGGCTATACGTCTGCTGAATTTTCTTTCAGAAGACAACTAAAGGAAATTTTATTTCAGAGTTACTGATTGTTATTATTAATATTATTATGACTTTTTGATTGTTATTAATATTATGACTTTCTGATTGTTATTATTATGTCTTTTTTATAGGGTAAAATGGGGATCACGGTTTCTTGGTATATGGGTATTAATAAGGAAACCCAAATATGCAAGTGAAAAACTTTAAAATATGCGTATAAATATGCAAATAATTTTCTCAAAATATGCACATACATGTTGTAAATATGCAGTAAAAAAAATCGAAATAGACTTAGAAAATGTAAATTTGTTGTTTCACATTACATGATACGAGTACTCTACAAATGTAGCAATAAAAAAACCCATTTTAAATTTTCAACATACAGGGCGAATAAACTAAATCTAAATTTATACAAAGTAAAAAATAAATATAAATAATAATGTATTTTATTACTTTACTTAAAGATGAACATATAATAATAATAATAATAATAATAATGTAGGTACATATTATAAAAATTTATATACGTAGGAAACAGCATAATAAAACATACATTTTAAATTTGATATATACAGGGCGATGCAACTAAGTAAGCGGAAATACGCAAATATTGCAAAAGACAGGGTCGCCGTTAGTTATAAAAACAATAAACTACTAAATGTTTCTCAAAATTCTCCATTAAAAAGTTTTGTCTTCTATCGTTGTATAAAAATTTATAAATTGAGAAACTCCTTTCCACATCGACTGATGTAATAGGGGCGTTTTTAAAATTATTTAATAGCATAGGATCTAAATCAATGGAATCAGTAAAATTCCCCTTTAAAACATTAGCTACTTAGTTGACAAATTGAAACCCACTATTTTTTTCCAAAACATTTCGAAATTTTTAAAAAATTTTGCTCCCAATTTTACCTGCGACATTTTCAAAAGCGTCCTCACATTGTTTTATTAGTTGAACACTTCGGGTTAATGGCAAATTAGATTCCTCCATTTGAGTTATGGTTTTAGAAACAAAGCTATAATTTGTTTTAAGAAAGGAAAGTTGTTGTTTTATCTCGTTGTTTTTGAATAATCGTTTAAGTTCTGTAAGGGATTGGGAAGATTCGTCTGATAAATCTGCAATTAGACCATCTAGTTGACAGAAGTTGTCGCAATAAAAAAATGTTGCTTCCAACCAAGTGCCCCATCTTGTAATAACAGGCTGAGGTGGAAGAGGAGTGTTTGGTAGTTTTTCTTTGTAGAACTGAATCCTTAAAGGCGCTTTAAGGAAGATTTTCTTCATGTTAGAAATTAAGCTATTCACAAGCGGAAAATGATTCCTAATTTCCTCAGCAACCCTATTTAAAGCATGAGCGAGATATGTTACATGTATTAAGTTTGGATAAAAAATTTTCAAATTTTGCCCGGCCTTTATCATGTACGGTGCTGCATCTGAAAAAATAAGCAAAAAATTATCTCCTAAAACAGGCGTAGGAAGAAAAAACCTTGATAGTTCCTCTTGAACAAATCTGGCCACTGTCAATGCACTCGTTTGGAAGCAATCAGATAAGATTTTGGCAAAATATCGTCGCTAAGAACTCCAATCAATAAATGCGCAATATACCGTCCTCTTGAATTGGTGGTTTCATCTATACATATGTAAAAATGTTAGTTGCGAATTTTACCTTTAATTTCCTCAATTACCTGTGAATACAAGGAGCTTACGTCGTTTCTCCGTATTGTTGTTTCACCTTGGATATTAAATTTGCAATACTTCTGGAGGAAGGAAGTAAAGTTTTGATTACGTAGCTTCGATAACGGAATGTTTGATGTCATCATTGCACGGCATAGATCTCGGTTAAAGATAACTAGCTCTTTATTTTTTGTACGTTGGTTGGAAACATTGCATTAATGTGTGTTGTGGCCTATCTCCAGGTTTCGTCTTACTCAATTTGGCAATATGGCAAGCAGTTTTCACGTGTTGCTCTATTTGAAATTTTTTATCTCATGGTATCTGCAATAAAAAAAAAGAAAATTTAACTAAGTACTTAAGGCAGGCAAAAATTAAAATTCTGCTTCGTACCTTTTTTATTAGATTACCTAGAAATACATACGTTTACGTATGTATTTCTATTTCGTGGTTCCGTTAAATAGAAATTTTGTTCGTTAAATGGAACAAAAATAACTTAAATAACATTGTAAATAGCATCAAGGACAAAATCCTAACCAAAATTTCGTTATGTGTAAATATTAAATGAAAATGAAATACCCTGTATATTCAATAGGTATTCAAAAATTATACTTACAATTTTAACACATGCAGAACAGTAGATTTTTCCCATATCTATTCTTAGTTCTTTGTATGATTTAATCCACACTGACACACTACTGGCTTTGGGTATTTCACTGTAGTAAAATACGACTCACAAGATAAAAAGCACAAATCTACATAACCACTTTAAAAGCACAACCAAAAATTAAATCTAATAAAATAATAATACAAGTATGCTCTAATGGCCGTTTGGGGTTTACTGACTCGTTTTTACTGACCATAAAATAATAAAATTTATTTGGGGAAAACCACCGGCGCGGCGGCCTAAACATTAACCCTTATTCCGAAAAATGAATGAAAACGCCTGTCAAAGACCTACATTATTATAAATTCCTTCAAATATGCACATATATGCTATTTTTAAAGCATTTATGCAAATATTTAGAAAAATGCATATAATATGTAAAATATGCAATATATGCGCTTTGCATATTTGGGTGTCCTTAGGTATTAATATCAATTCATGTGGAATTACAAATTTTTAATTTGGTATAAATGGAGTTAAGTAATGATTGTGACTTCTTGAATTGTATTTGAGTTGTATTTCTTTTCTTTGTTTTTTTTTTGCGTACTTATTGTATTTTTTTCTTGGAAACTCGGTTAACAACAGCACTGCTACATTTCGCTGAGTATAAAATACAGACGTTTTTTATTCATATTGTACTTATGTATTGTTTCTCCTTCTCACATTTGGTTAATGTGGTTTCATGTTTGGTTGACGGCCTTAAGCCAACTCAGCACAAACGCTATTACCATTGTTTATTAAGGAATGACCTGACGATGTTACATATTTTCAAAATCACTGACTTCTGAATGTTTTTGTGTATGTTTGTATTGACCTAATTGTACTAAGTGTGGTGTGAATGTTTTTGGTGTAAAGCCTACAACTGACATGACGAGGGGGACAATGATGACTTTTCTTATTTCTGTTGCAAGGTCTGTGTATTTGGAGATTATTTCTGTGTATTTCTTTTGGATGTTTGTGTCGTTGGGGACAGGTATGTCAAATAGATAGGTGACTAGTTGAGTCTTTGATGAAATGCTTTTGGTAGTTTCTGGTTAATATGATTTTGTCCTGGATGGCAAGTAAAAATCCTTCTGTTTCAGGGAATAGCTGCTCATCCTGTAGCCAGGTGTATGATTGTCCTTTTATGTGGTATCTGTGTTTTCCGTGGAGTGTTTTTTTCTGAACCCATTTTCATCTTTTCCTGTTATGATTGAGTGTGACTGTGTGTGCCTGCTAGTTGGTCGGCCCAGGATAAGTCGAGAGGTGTGTAGTTTTTGTCTGCTTTCCCTGTTACTGTGTGGAGGCTGGTATGCTTGGTGTGAAAGAATTTCCTAAGTGTTTGAATTTGTTTTGTGTGTAGTGATCTTATATCTATGATTCCTCTTCCTCCTGCTTTCCTCTTGATGGTAGGTCTTTCTTTACATGCGTTGGGGTCTAATCTCCTGTATTTGGTGAATTGAAAACGTATAAGGATGCGAGTGTTTTCTATGTTTGTGTATGACTATTTGATGATACCAAATGAATATGCGAGTATAGGTATAGCCAAGGTGTTGATGGCTTTAGAGTGGAGTGGAGTTTGGTTTGTGAAAATTTCGTGAGTCTGTTTTTGAATTCGGTTCTGAGGTCTGTTTAGATGTGAGTGTAGTTGAGTTTGGTGTTTTGATGGAACCCTAGATATTTGTATGTTTCTTTGTCGAGCACATTATCGAGTGGTGGCCTTACCATTGGCATATGTTGATGTGGAGCACTTTACATTTACTCATACCAAATTCCACATTGATATCTAAGGTGCATGTTTGTGTGATTTTGAGGAGTTCTTTCAGCTGTGTTTCTGTGGCAGCGCGGAGTTTTATGTCATCCATATATAGGAGGTGGTTTATTTTATATTGGTTTACTTTTTGCTGTCTGATATAGAAGACATGGTCTGTTCTGTTTAGTGTATTTGAGAGTGGGTTGAGACAGAGGCAAAACCATAGAGCGCTAAGCGAGTCTCCCTGAAATATACCCGTCTGATGTACAGTTTTTCTGTTTGGAAGCGTTCAGTTTGTATTTTTAGGTGCATTTTGGTTGTCCATGTTTTCATAATTTTGTAGATTTCTAGGGCTCTGATTAACCAGCTGTGAGGTTTATGATTATTATTATTATATGTGTGGTAGTTTTTGGCAGAGTGCGCTGTTTAATTAGGTCCAGTCGGCACTCTTTTCGAAAAAGTTTTGATATTTAGTCATTATTGTGTAATTTAGATGTTTGTTATCTTTTCCAAGATGCTAGTGTGCTTATTTTTAAAAGCTTTTGAGAGCTTTACTTATGCTTAAACGTATATATTTGTGAAGCGATGATTTTTCAGATTAGATCATCTATTTGGGGATGTAGAATCTTTGGCACAATGATACTACTCAGTATATATCACCACTACACCAAACACTTTATTTTTTCACTCGACGCGCGTTTCGCTAAACATGTTAGCTTCGTCAGGAGCGATGATTGACTAAAGCTAAACTACAAATCTACCCTATTTATACTTAGCCTAACCCTTGAATTACTTAAGCGGAAGTAATGACATAGGCAAGGCCATCAGTTCCGGTCAAATAACCAGTAGAGTGGCCTATAAGGAATAGGCCCTCTGTCTTTATTTAAACTATTTTTACATTTTATGATTTCCATACTTTCGTATGCGTTCAACAATCTCCTATCAGATACATTTTTTATTAATCTTAGATTATCTAATGTTACAGTATGATCAGCTTCAAGGGCATGTTCGGCAATGCTAGACTTTTCTGTTCTATTGTATTTTAAGTGTGCTAAATGTTCTTTAAATCGTGTTTTAATTGACCTTTTAGTTTGCCCAACATACTTTTTGTCACAATCATTACAACTAATTTCATAAATTCCACTTTTCTCACAATTAGGAATCTTATCTTTGGGATTTCCTAAGATATTCCTCAGATTGTCTGATGACTTATAGACTAAGGTGAGGCCTACCTTATTAAATACCTTATTGAGTCCCTTGCTATATTTCGGATTATATGGTATGGAGACATACTTGGTGTTATTTTCTTCGCGTGTAAAAAAGGTGGAATTCTGAATATTAAACATAAACTTATGTCTATTTATTAGCTTATTTAGTAAGTCACCGTCATAACCATTAACTCTAGTTATATTTCTAATACGATTTCTTTCTTTATTAAAGTTTACTCTATTCAGAGGAAAAGTGACCAAACGATGAACTAAAATATGTAATGAGGCTAATTTATGTTGTTTGTAATGAAATGAATCATTAGGAATATATCTATCTGTTACTGTGTCCTTCCTATAGATATCAAATTCTAATCTATTTTTATTTTTAAAAATTAAAATATCTAGAAAAGGCAATTGTCCTTTGTTCTCAACTTCGTAAGTAAATTTAATGGAATCATACCGGCTATTTAATTTAGAAACAAAATTATCAATATTTGCTTTCTTTGTATCAAAAATCGCGAAAATATCATCCACATACCTATACCATACCCTTGGGAAATATTCGAATTCTTGACTGACTTCGATTTCAAACTTACTCATAAATAAATTGGCTATGAAAGGAGATAAGCAATTACCCATAGCTGTTCCTTCTTTCTGAACATAAAATTGATTGTTATATTGGAAATAATTTTGTTCCATACAAAGTTTAGATAATGTTAAGTATTCACGAATAATTTCGTCTTCAAAGTCATTCGTTCTAAGTAATTCTTGGAGATATTGTAAAGTTTGTGGAATTGGCACACTTGAGAACAAAGAACTAACATCAAAAGAAGTTAAGACTTCACCTTCATTAAAAACTAGATTTTTTGTTTTATTAATGAATTCTAACGAATTTTTCACTGCGAAAGTATTTAATGGTAACTTCTCAAGTTCTTTTGATAACCATTTGGATATTGAATATGTGGGTGATCCGACCGATGAAACAATGGGTCGCATTGCTTTTTCAGGTTTGTAAATTTTAGGTAAGCAATACAATTTTGGTATGGTCGGATTACTCACATTTAATTTAAATTTTAGCGGATCGGAGACAAGGTTCTTACATTTTTTTAAAGAATTTTTAATCTCTGATATCATTCTCGGTAATGGATTTCTTATTACCTTTTCATAGGGGCCAGTTTCGATAAGATTATCTACGCGTTCAAAGTAATCTTTCTTATTCAATATAACAACCTTATTTCCTTTATCCGCTTTTAAGTAGAAGACACCTTTCTTTTTCAATCCTTTAACTACTTTTATGTTTTTTCGTGAATTAGAATTTGTGTTGTTAACCATGTTTCTCGATATTTGATTGCGACATGCTTCTTCAATTTTATATTCTAAAAGAAGGAACAGCTATGGGTAATTGCTTATCACCTTTCATAGCCAATTTATTCAGAGTAAGTTTGAAATCGAAGCCAGTCAAGAATTCGAATATTTCCCAAGGGTATGGTATAGGTATGTGGATGATATTTTCGCGATTTTTGATACAAAGAAAGCGAATATTGATAATTTTGTTTCTAAATTAAATAGCCGGTATGATTCCATTAAATTCACTTACGAAGTTGAGAACAAAGGACAATTGCCTTTTCTAGATATTTTAATTAATAAAAATAATAATAGATTACAATTTGATATCTATAGGAAGGACACAGTAACAGATAGATATATTCCTAATGATTCATTTCATTGCAAACAACATAAATTAGCCTCATTACATTTTTTAGTTCATCATTTGGTCACTTTCCCTCTGAATAGAGTAAACTTTAATAAAGAAAGGAATCGTATTAGAAATATAACTAGAGTTAATGGTTATGACGGTGACTTAGTAAATAAGCTAATAAAAAGACATAAGTTTAGGTTTAATATTCAGAATTCCACCTTTTTTACACGCGAAGAAAATAACACCAAGTATGTCTCCATACCATATAATCCGAAATATAGCAAGGGACTCAATAAGGTATTTAATAAGGTAGGCCTCACCTTAGTCTATAAGTCATCAGACAATCTGAGGAATATCTTAGGAAATCCCAAAGATAAGATTCCTAATTGTGAGAAAAGTGGAATTTATGAAATTAGTTGTAATGATTGTGACAAAAAGTATGTTGGGCAAACTAAAAGGTCAATTAAAACACGATTTAAAGAACATTTAGCACACTTAAAATACAGTAGAACAGAAAAGTTTAGCATTGCCGAACATGCCCTTGAAGCTGATCATACTGTAACATTAGATAATCTAAGATTAATAAAAAATTTATCTGATAGGAAATTGTTGAACGCATACGAATGTATGGAAATCATAAAATGTGAAAGTAGTTTAAATAAAGACGGAGGGCCTATTCCTTATAGTCCCTGGTTATTTGACCAGAACTGATGGCCTTGCCTATGTGTTCCGCTTGAGTAATTCAAGGGTTAGGCTAAGTATAAATAGGGTAGATTTGTAGTTTAGCTTTAGTCAAGCATCGCTCCTGATGAAGCTAACATGGTTAGCGAAACGCGCGTCGAGTGCAAAAATAAAGTGTTTGGTGTAGTGGTGATATATACTGACTGGATTAGATCATGTCAAATTGGAGTGGCCTTCGAACATTTTGCTTACAATTCCCGTCTTCGAGACTGAATCTGTAATATAATACATAGTTACATTTGGGACTTACACCATTGAACTAGAAATCTCAGGTGTTTAAAATATGAAACGTCGTAATAATCTGCTGCAATGAGAATATTTATACAAATATTCTCATTATAGAATGTACTAGTTATTTTCCGGTATTAACGAAAATAAAGCTATATTAAAATATAAACTACTAAATTTTGACGAACATTTAAAACAGTCTATTTTTTAATTGTCTTTAATTCATTTCTATTAAGCACCCGATTCTCCAACACTATCTTATTTAACGGTATTTATACCTTTTACAACCTCGAAAATCCTGATACTCATTCCATAATAAAATACTCTATGGTATATACTGTCATTTCCCTCGACATCAGAAATTCAACGAATATTATTCTAATAAATGATCTCACAAGTTTTAGCTTCCGTAACAATGTGACAATGTTAATGGTTGTCGAACCCTACTAATCTGCCTACGGGAACAACAAATCCATTATTTCCGTATACATTCCAGGATAGCGTGCACACATGTCTTATCGTAATTGGCAAATAACTCTGCATCATAATATCCTGTTGGCCTCTGTTTCCGCCTAAAGCGGATGCCCGTAAATATGATGTTTGGTTCAAACCAGAACGAATTCAAAATATTATGAAAGGATTAAATTGTGATGGAAATACTAGATAAAACTACAAAATGTGTAAATGAGAAGAGAATATTTATTTGTTAATGTCATTATACAATTAAGTGTTTACGCAAGTCGTTAAAGGATATGTACAGTCTGTCAAGTAAGAATGTGTCCGCGATAATTCATTTTTGGTAGATGAGATTCTAGCGATTCAACCAAAAATCGGTAGAACGAACCTTTGTCTAAGATGCATTTTAGTATCAGTCGATTCCGAACTTTCGTCAAAATCACGTAAAATCAGAAATGATTCACTTGGTTGCACGTTGGTTCAAGGCAGTCTTTCTTTGTTCCCATCCAAAGGGGTCTAAAATGACATATTCCGCGACCGTTAAATATATTAAAAAGTCGGTGTCATTTGTGAAGAATTGGGTAAATCATTTTAACGAGATGAAAAACTGTCGACGACTTGCCAAAACGTGGCTCGGTAGGCAAAGTCACTCTGAAAGTCGAAAAACGAATAGTGTCTTTGTTTTCACGGTATTCAAAATTGACGCTGCGTCAAGGAGCTGCAAAATTAATAAAATCAGGTTTGAATGTGACCATTCGACAACATCTTCGTGCTCATGATATCAAATTCCGAAGCACGTTGAAGAAACCTTCGCTGGGCGAAAATCAGGTCGTGAAACGGTCCGCTTGGGCCCAGGTTAAGATACTAGAGTGGCCTTTACAATCGCCGAACGCCAACCCTATTGAAAACATTTGGACCCTTGTAAAGAGAAAGCTCAGAGGAAAGACTCTGATAAGAGCTGAAAAATTTGCAGAGTATGCAGAAAATGTCTTCGACAGCATGCCTCGAAGATGCCAGGCGATTATGATGCAGGAAGCTATTGGAAAATTTACTAAGGTAATTGTGCCGTTGTTAGCATACCAAAGAATACATTGATGGCAAAAAATATTCTCAAAACACATTTTTTTAATAATACAAACGGCCACGTTCTAATTTGACAGACTGTATAATAAAATTGACACTCATTTCAAGAAATTATAACATACAAAATACATGTTAAGCTAATAATCAAAGAGAGAAAAACAAATAACGTATAACATGCAGACAAGTAAAGAAAAATCACATATTTATATTATATATATTATATGAAATTATATTTCAAAAACTTACCTATAGTAAGAAACGCTTGACTGGCTAAAAGCTCAGATAAATCCGAAAGGCGTTTTTAGGACAAAGAAAAGAACAACAAAGCCGACCGCTTATATATGCCCTTTCAAAAAATCTGTGACCGAGGAAAAGATTTGTAAAAAATGAACCTCTTTCCAATTGAATTTGTAAATCTTTAACGGTTCATATTTTTTTCAAAAACTTCTCCCATTCAATAGAATTTTAAAACCTAAACCATTCTCTAAAACACTTTTAAGCAAACTTTACAGATAGAAAAAAAAGGGCTCTTTTCTGGATCCATGAGAGCATTTGTCCACAATTGGTATCCTTTACTACATTCCTGTACCTAACAGAGATTAATTTTAACTGTAACAAATGATTGGTATCCGTTGCATCTAAGAAACTCTGTTAGCTAAACTGATGTGCTCTCAAATTAGGATGGCGTAGTCTGTCTTAAAATATATTGTAACACATTATTAAGAGAGGGTTAAAGATGTAATGTTCCCCCAGGATTCAGATAGGCAGCTAAGAACTTTACTTTGGTTACTGTTGTCTCACGAAATTGCACTTAAACCAACCAAATGTTAATTACATTAGTGAATTGGGAGATCATTAAGTCTTGTTATCTTTTAATTAATACGACAGTAAAGCCGAAAAGATTCCTGCTTTCTAATTAACAGAACAAGTGATAGTGTTACAGACTCCATTATATGTTATTGGAGTGAACCTAATTATCATGGAGTAATCAGGGTCGGTATGATTCCCACCGCTCCAGGCCTTTTCCTGTGGACCTTGTTCATATTTTGAGTCCAATTTTTCTGAGAAGATGGGGATTTTTATGGGTGATAAAATTTTGTTCTAAAAGAGAGTTTTGTCTTTTTATTATAAAAAAAGGCTCTGTTTTTATAGAAATCTCTCCTCACGGTTATCGAAATTTCTCCAACCTCAGTCGTCGATTACTAAAGCTGTTAAAGTTGAATTATAAGAAGGAGATTATTTGGGAAAACTGTTTGCTCGGTCATCCTTTTCAAGTTTCGCTATAAGAGAGAAAGAGATGTTTGCAGGGTCCGGCTCTGAGTGCAGTTTATCATGATATGATCAATAGAATAAGCTATTGGGATCTTGAAATCATCAGGAATTATACAAGTATCTGTAACATGTCTCTCGAAATGCTTCTATAGTTATTAATAATTTAAATTGGCTACAATTTGGGCCAGGTTGTTAATCAAAGTTCTATTAGTATCATTTTCAGTTAAAAGTTGAAGGCATTTTATAAAACTGAGTTGTCATCATGCCAGTGTATAATAAAATTTTGATCTGATTCGTCTAAAATGTATTGTTTTATAAAAGAAACTTTAGAGTCACGTGTTGATTGCGTGGCAAGTGTGAGGTTATTGTTTTCATGAATATATAAATACCTAAAAAATTAATTTATATATGTGTGTGTTACGGGGAAAATTGCAGGGAAAATGACAACTATGACACCATTAAAAGAGTCTCCAAATACTTACATATATATTATGTTGGAAATGTGGAACTTTTGTCACAATGTATCACTCAGTGTATATCACCACTACACCAAACATTTTATTTTTGCTCTCGACGCTCGTGCTCATGATGAAGCTAACTTATTTAGCGAAACGCGCGTCGAGCGCAAAAATAAAGTATTTGTTGTAGTGGTAATATAAATTGAGTAGTACATATATGTTGTATACTTGAAAAATTGTTATAATTTTTTAAGCATTTCTATTTCATATGTAAACATGATGTGTTTGTTTCTACTACATTTTTCAATGTATTGCTTTATAAACTGTATTTGTTTATGTTTTAACTTATATCCAAAAAATGAAAATGATAATAGTGAACGAATGTTACAAAGACTTATAATATTCTGCAACTTCAGAATGGTATTTTAGTATGACCTCGTAATCGACTCTCTTGGAGATCTAAACTAATTTAACATAAAAATTCTAGATGTAAATGTAAGATCATTGGGAAAGGAATTTATTTAGTTTATGGTAAGGTCTATATTTAGAGTATGATAGGTAAATATTAAGACAATAATAATGGTTGTGTTTCAGTTATAGAATACTTAACAGTCATTTAATAAATAACTAAATTATATTTCGATAGAGACTTATCTGCTTCATTTCTAATCTTTAAGGACACCTGGGGAGATGTATATTTTTGAACGTAGCGCTTTATATCTCGATACTGGAATTTGTTGGATTGAAGACGAAAAGTAACTTGTTTGCATCCTGATTGAAAAGATTATGGCTAATAGAGTAATATACCTAAATGAACAAGGGAGTTAATGACTCAGTATTTCTGGGCGGGATGGTAATGCGAGAAAGCATATAAATATCTATCCGTATGAAGGGAGAAAATTCTGCGGAAACATAAAATATTAACACGATTCTCCACATACTCTAAACTCACGACATTTCAGATCTGTCAATGGCAAGATTTCCCTTAAAAATCCAGCAGTCTACAGTATCCGATGTAGCTGTTGTAAAGCTTATATGAGCGAAAAGAACAGAAAAATGTATACTACAAAATAAAGAACATCAAAGCGCAATACGTGTTCGTAATATTTCCATTTCAGCAATTCCCGAACATTAGCATGAAACAGAACACCAGATTCTCTGTTACCAATCAAAAATCCTGAAAACATATTCTTTTTCTTATCCTAGGAAAATTTGTCAGTCTATCGAAATATCGCATCATCCTAACAATCTTAATGGTAATACTGGTCTCTACTTTTCAACAATCTTCAAACAGATAATCCATGAAGTCCTTCCCCACCTAATTCACTACTATGACAGGCATATGCAAGTTAAATTAATTTTATGTGCTATTCTGAAGTCAATTCTCGAAAAAAGCTCTGGAGAAACCATAAGGATGGTTAGCAAAACGTCAGTCTTAATTATGTAATTGATACAGAAGAAATCCAAAAGAATTATACCTATACACTACATTACAGATACTATTTTTTAAACAAATATTTTAAGAACTATAAAAATATTTCGATTTACCAAAAATAATTGTAACAGGCATGCAACTATCTATGAAATCACTAATCGTTAGATATGAACCATTCCTAATAATAAGTCAGTAAAACAGATACTAGGGACGCCTTTTAAATTTTTACAAACGACGACTAGATGGCATTATGGAGAAGTGACATTACCATTGTTGTAAAATTTGACATTTGTTATTGTTAAAACAATGGCAGCTCAGAAATTGGGGGAGTAGTTTGTTTTCAGTAAGCATTTAAAAAAATAGTTTTGTGAACAAATAGAAATTTCACGTGAAGGTCTTCGTTGGAAGATTTTTTTCGTATTTAGTAAAGGCCTAACTCAACAACAAAGAGCTTCGTTCAACTTTTAGTAATGAATCATAAAAGACTGTTTACAATTGGTTTGCAGAATTTCGTCATGGTCGTGCTTCGGTTGTTGTCCCAAAAAACCTCGATGTTGTGCGCAACATGATTGAAGAGGATCGGCATGTTACTTACCGTGAGACAGAGGCATCTTTAGGCATATCGAAGACTGCAGTACATTCGATTTTGCACGGATATTTAGCTGTGCTGATGGATTCCGCATAATTTGACCGAAACTCACAAACAGGCTCGTGTCAATTGGTGTAAGGAAATGCTCAAAAAATTCGAACAAGGACATGTAAAGTCTGTATACAACATTGTAATGGAGACGAAACTTGGATATAATCGTATGAATCGAAAATTAACCAACAATCAACTGTTTGGGTGTTTCTAAATGAACCGAATCCATTAAAAGTGGTTCGTTGGTGAAGCACTTTCAAGAAAATGATCGCTTGTTTCTTTGGTTATACTGGATATATTGCAACCATTGCTTTAGACGGTCGAAGGACAGTTAATGCTGAAGGGTATACAACAATTTGTTTGCCAGAAGTCACCGATAAAATCAGGAAAAACAACCGAAAACATCACATCATTCTTTATCTTGACAATCCAGCACGTCAAACAATTGATTATTTGACGAAGAGAAACACTGAATTAATGTCGTATTGCCCGTATTCACCTGATTTATCGCCTAAGGACTTATTTTTGTTCCCAAATGTCAAAAATAAATGCACGGACAGCGATTTTCATCACCTCAAGAAGCTGTTGAATCCTTCCAAAACCATGTTTTTGAGGTACCAACTTTAGAGTGGAAAAAATGTTTCGTGAGTTTGTTCGAACGCATGCAAAAGTATATAAACCCTAAAGGCGAATATTTTGAGAAACAATAAAACGATTTGTAACAATTTTTTTTTTCTTTCGTTATTTTTGTAAAAACTTAACCTCGTACCTATAGTTATAAGAATTTACAATGATAATTGAAGCATGTAACTAATAGTGTTAATAGTATCAAAGGTCGGCAAATTTTGTGTTCACTTGTCTGCACGGAATTAAGGACTCTCTTCTTTTCTCTGTGATCACTCCCATGGAAGACGAAACAATAAAAACTTTCTACCGGTCCTCTTTAATCACAACTTCAATTTCTAAAACCGCAGATGTTCTGAATTTAATTTATTTTATATCTTTCGAAGGCTTAAACACGGTTATTAAAAGGACCGAGCTTATTACAGTTTATTTCGTCCTAACGGTAGTAAAATTTTTACCTAAAATTTACGAGCTATTCCAAAATGAAAGCCATTGAATTTATATATATAATTATATTTTGTTCTGGTAGCTATACTATGTAGTGTAATAAGTTTAACATTTAAAGGAATGTTATTTAAGGAATATGAAAACTTGATACAGTTGATTGATTCGTTCGTTACAGCACATTTTAAAAATAAAATTGCTTAATTACTTTGTTAACTGACACTAAATATATTTTTCTAAAGGTTTTAGAACTGCGTTATCGCGATTTCGTAGTACAACTACATTTTCAAAGGCTTAACTAAGACTAAAACATATTTCTGGTATTTGTATTTATATAATGACAGGAACATTAGGTACTATAAAAGTTGGTAAAGGACGAAATTTGCTACGTCTAATTGACTATTCAGTAAATTTATATTATGTTTCTTTGAATGTCTGTAAATTTCTATAGATTTTAAAAATTGAGTTTTGACCCTTTAGGTGCCGTATGGTGTATTTGTAAACAATTAATATTGGAAAATGGATGGCTTGTTTCTAAAAAATGTTTAGCAAAGTGTGATTTTTCATTTTTTAGCCTATAAGAAGCATTATGTTCTGCGAATCTTGTTTTGAAATTCCATCCCGTTTGGCCTACGTAACAGATATTGCACTCTTGACAATTAAGTTTATAAACTTCTGATTTATATCTAAATTATAAATATTTATTTATATATATATATATATATATATATATATATATATATATATATATATATATACATATATATATATATATATATATATATATATATATATATATATATATATACATATATATATATGTATGATATATATATATATATATATATATATACACAAATATAGGAATTGATGGCCGTGTAGTTTTAAAAGTTAAATTTGGATCTAAGGGGTTAGTTTTGGAGGATAAAATCGGAATTTGAAAATTTTTTTTAGGGTTATCGAGTGAGGTTTTTTTTTTATGGGCCTAGCACACGAGCTGCAGAAACATCCCCAAAGCGCTACAGGTGCGACACGTGTGCGGAAAAATCGATTCACGTTGGTCCTGAATCGCTGTAAATTGTACTCGATCGGAAACACAGTCCTGGACAAATTATTCCAAAGGAACGAGGTTCTCCATATAAAAGATTTCTTGAAAAGGGTTGTACGAGGAGTAACAAGCTGAACCTCAACGGATGTGAAATATTAACGCGACGTGTATTTGTAGCATGCACCACTTTGAGAGGAATTAAGCAGGCTACATCCATCGAACATTTTCCATGAAAATAGTTGTAAAATAGACTCAGGTAGCCAACCGTTCTTCGATGTTCCAATGAATCAAGGTTGCTCGCCAGTTCCAGGTCTCCGATCACGCGAACAGCTCTCGTCGGAATAGAAGCCAATAAATGCAGTATATGTTTGGGAGCAGAGCCCCAAACATGGCAGCAGTATTCCATCGTTGGTCGAATTTGAGCTTTGTACAAAATTAACAGTTGTTGTGGAGTGTAAAGCTTTCTAGTTTGAAATAATATTAACATGTTTATGCCAAGACATATTTGCTCCCAAATTAACCCCCAGCAAATTGAATGACGATGCTAGAGGAATGGAGTGCCCGAACGTAACTATGTTGGGTTCAGCAAAGTTAACTTTTTTAGAATAAACTGCCCCCTGGGATTTTCTAGCGTTAAATTCTACTTGGTTACTGTCACCCCAAGATAGAATTTCTTCCAGGTCTGTCTGAGGATATTTGCATGAATAGCCGATGTTCGAGCCTTCAAATGAATGATGAGATAAGCGTACTGTCATCTGTAAAGCTGTAAATTGGATTCCTGGTTTTTTCCAGCAGATCGTTAATGTAAATGAGAAAGAGAGTAAGAGACAGTATGGAGCCCAGGGGCACACCGGCGTTGATGGTGAAGGTGGGAAGGAAGGAAGAAACGATCGATCACCGCTCGTAAAGAACGCTCTTTAAGGAAACTTGAGAGCCATAAACAGAACTTTTCCGACATACCAGAAGGGCGTAGCTTAGCCAACAATGCATAGTGCCAAACACGGTCGAATGCCTTAGATATATCAAGAGCAACCGCTCGATACTCTCCAAAGTGTTCAATTGCGTTGTTCCAAACATGTGTAACATAAGTTAGAAGATCTCCATCCTCCAAGTGAAAGCTTGTGAAAACACGAATTCAAAAATAGATATTATATAATACTCGCGCAAACTTTTCTTTATGTTATCTTTAAAAAAATTTTCAAAAATTTCTGTCTCCTCCATCCCATCTCTAAAAGTACTTATCAAAAAATTTCGAAAAAATTCTGAGATATTCTTGATAAGGTGTAAATTAAACGGGAATTATCAGGTGTGCATTACTTTCGATAATTTATCTGGTGTATAAAAATAAACATCGTAAAAAAAATATATATTTTAAAAGCACGGGACGGAACGCTAATTGCACAAGGCCGACTTGCTCTTATTGGATTTTTATTTATTGGGTTGCCCAAAAGTATCGGACATTTCTAAGTCAAAATTAAAACATTTTTTCATATATTTTTCACGTCAATGTAGAAGTTCTCGGATTTCTTAGCAAAGAACTGAACCAGAAGATTATCAAAAGCTTCTTTTGAAGTCAACTTTACACCATTAAGAAAGTTTTGGGAGTTGACCGAAATTAATACCATTCTGAGTAGGCAAGGTTTGGGCTGTATAGTTGATACATCAAAACTTTCTAGCTTAACTTTTGCCAAGTCGTCAAAACTAAGGTGTGGTCTAGTGTTGTCATGAGGAAATACGTCTTCTAGGTAGATTATTTCCGGCCGATTTTTCTCAATTATTAGCTACAATGCGGTTAATTGTTGTCAGTCCAAATCAGAAATAATCTTTTGGCCAGGGTGTAGCACCGTATGATGCACCCCAACAAACACATAACATTACCTTACTTGGTGCTAATCCTATCTTTGCCACGGTTTGTGCAGCTTCGCCCTTCTATCACAATCTTTTCTGCTCATTATTACCGTAGACGATCCATTTTTTATAGCCTGTAACAAAACGTTTCAATAATAGATAAATTTCGTTCCGTTTCAATAATATTTTGCAGATGGAAATTCGGTCAATGAAATTTTTCGCCGTTATATCATACTTGCAGTGCCCGCGGCTCCGCTCGCGTGAACTTGATTCACTAGTATCGTCACTGCTTATTTCTTATGTTACCTAAGGTAATAAAATATCTGCTATTATTTCCCCTTATCTCCCATTATTTCTCCTTATCTCCCATTACCTCCACATAATTTCCATTATCTAGGCTTATCTCTGCTCATCTCCCATTATTTCTCTTTATCTCCAATTATTTCCCCTTATCTCCCATTATCTCACCTTATCTCCTATTATCTAGGCTTATTTCGACTTATCTCGCAACAGTTCTCCTTATCTCCCATTATTTCTCCTTATCTCCCATTATCTCACCATAACTCCCATTATCTAGACTTATCTCTGCTTATCTCCCATTATTTCTCCTTATCTCCCATTATTTATACTTATCTCCCACTATCTCCCTTTATCAAGGTTTATATCGAATTATATAGAACATATGTATAGATTTATAAAAACAAGTAAATCGGATAAGTGGTTCTCAAGTGATAAGCGCACTAACGGACAGACAGACAGACAGAGAGACGTTGCATTTTATATATATATAATATTCTTTGCAACACGATATTGTTCCATATTTAATAGTTTAGGCAGTGTATTGCAAGAAAACGCGTTAACGGTAACCTTTTTTGCGACTTGTCTCACTATTATCGTCACTGCTTATTCTTTATGTTACCTAACGCGATAAAATATATCCTATAACCTGGCCAGAGAACATATGTATGTTTTTAAAAAAAAGTACGTAAATTGGATAAGTAGTTCTCCAGTGATAAGTGCATTAACGGATAGACAGACAGATATACGTTGCATTTTATATATATACTAGCCGGGCCCACGGCTCCGCTCGCGTTGACTTGAGTCACTACTATCGTCACTGCTTATTTCTTATGTTACCCAACGTAATAAAATATCTCCCATTATTTCCCCTTATCTCCCAATATTTCTCCTTATCTACCATTCTCTCTACATAATTTCCATTATCTAGGCTTATCTCTGTTCATCTCCCATTATTTCTCCTTATCTCCCATTATTTCTCCTTATCTCCCATTATCCCACCTTATTTCCCATTATCTAGGCTTATCTCGACTTATCTCGCAATATTTCTCCTTATCTCTCGTTATTTCTCCTTATCTCACCATAACTCCCATTATCTAGACTTATCTCTCCTTATCTCCCCTTATTTCTCCTTATCTCCCATTATTTGTACTTATCTCCCATAACTCACCTTATCACCCATTATCGAGGCTTATCTCGACTTATCTCCCATTATTTCTCCTTATCTCCCATTATCTCACCTTATCTCCCATTATCTAGGCTTATATCGAATTATATAGAACATATGTATAAATTTGTAAAAACACGTAAATCGGATAAGTGGTTCTCAAGTGATAAGCGCACTAACGGTCAGACAGACAGACAGAGAGACGTTGCATTTTATATATATTATATTCTTTGCTACATGATATTGTTCCATATTTAATGCTTTGGGCAGTGTACGGCAAGAGAACGCGTTAGCGGCAAACTTTTCTTCGACTTGATTTACTATTATCGTCACTGCTTATTTCTTATGTTACCTAACGTAATAAAATATATCCTATAACCTGGCCAGAGAACATACTTATGTTTAAAAAAAAAACACGTAAATCGGATAAGTGGTTCTCCAGTGATAAGCGCACAAACGGACAAACAGACAGAGAGACGTTGCATTTTATATATTATAGATATCCTTTGCTACATGATATTGTTCCATATTTAGTGGTTTAGGCAGTGTATTGCAAGAGAACGCGCTAGGGGCAAACTTTTTTTCCGATTTGATTCACTATTATTGTCACTGCTTATTCCTCATGTTACCTAACGTAATAAAATATAGTCTATACCCTGGCCAGAGAACATACGTGTATTTAAAAAAAAGGCACGTAAATCGGATAAGTGGTTCTCCAGTCATAAGCGCACTAACGGACGAACAGACAGACGGTTGCATTTTATATATATTATAGATATAGATTATTATTATTATTACATAACCTGCCCAAAGAATACATATATGAATTTAAAAAAAGACATGTAAATCGGATAAGTGGTTCTTGGGTGATAAACGCACTAATGGACAGACAGACAGACAAAGAGACATTGCATTTTATATATATTGTAGATTATAGATATTGTAGTATAGATTGTGTATTGCAAGAGAACGCACTAGCGACAAACTTTTTTCCGACTTCATTCACTATTATCGTCACTGCTCATTCTTTATGCTCCCTATCGTAATAAAATATAGCCTATAACCTGGCGGGAGAACATATGTATGTTTTAAAAAAAAAAAGTACGAAAATCGGATGAGTGGTTCTCCAGCGATAAGCGCACTAACGGACAGACAGATAGACAGACAGAGAGACAGAGAGACGTTGCATTTTATATATATATTATAGATGTAATAAAATGTGTATCTATAACCTGGTCAGAGAACATATCTATGAATTTAAAAAATCACGTAAATCGGATAAGTGGTTCTCGAGGGATAAGCGCACTAACGGACAGACAGACAGACAGAGAAGCGTTGCATTTTATATATATATTATAGATATAGATTATTATTATTATTATATAACATGGCCAAAGAATATATGTATGAATTTAAAAAAAGACACGTAAATCGGATAAGTGGTTCTCCCGTGATAAACGCACTAATGGACAGAAAGACATTGCATTTTATGTATATTGTAGATTATAGATTATAGATAATCTCTGCTACATAATATTGTTCCATAATTAATGGTTTAGGCAAAGGAACCCGCTAGAGGCAAACTTTTTTCCGACTTCACTCACTATTTTACGTCACTGCTCATTCCTTATGCTACCTATCGTAATAAAATATAGCCTATAACTTGGCCAGAGAACATATGTATGTTTTTAGAAAAAAAGTAGGTAAATCGGATAAGTGGTTCTCCACTGATAAGCGCACTAACGGACAGACAGACAGACAGAGAGACGTTGCATTTTATATATATATATATATATATATATATATATATATATATATATATATATAATATTACAGATATTCTTTGCTATATATTGTTCCATATTTAATGGTTTAGCATGTTTAAAAAAAAAGCACGTAAATCGGATAAATGGTTCTCGAGGGATAAGCGCACTAACGGACAGACAGACAGTCAGAGAGACGTTGCATTTTATATATATATATTATAGATATAGATTATTATTATTATATAAACTGACCAAAGAAATATGTATGAATTTAAAAAAAGACACGTAAATCGGATAAGTGGTTCTCGCGTGATAAACGCACTAATGGAGAGATAGATTATAGATTATAGATATTCTCTGCTATATAATATTGTTCCATATTTAATGGTTTAGGCTGTATATTGCAATGGAACGCGCTAGCGGCAAACTTTTTTCGTATTTCATTCACTATTATCGTCACTACTCATTCCTTATGCTACCTATCGTAACAAAATATTGCCTATAACCTGGCCGGAGAACATATGTATGTTTTAAAAAAAAAGTACGTAAATCGGATAAATGGTTTTCCAGTGATAAGCGCACTAACGGACAGACAGACAGTCGTTGCATTTTATATATATTATAGATGGCACCAGAACATCATGCTTATGTTTGTATCCAGTTTTCTATAGACAGTTTAAAACTGTTTATTGATAGATTTTTAATTCCTCGATGATGTCATGACTACTTATGTGTCGGTCTGCCCAATCTTTTCCAAGATTTATTTGACTTTTTCGGTAATTATCCGAACAGTACGAGGTAAAAATTTCCAGAACAAAAGCTAGTGAATCATCTCTTGACTAGTGTTTTTAATGAAGCATCTTGACCTTAAAGAGCCTTCGCATCATTTTTTTCCTCTATCGTAGTAAAAAAAATCGTAGGATTACCAGAGATAGGCAACTCTAGGCGAAAAAAGCCCATTTCGATAATCCATTATTCCTCTTTGTTCGAAAAATATCAGTTATTGTATCTTTTGTTGTCGAAATTGGCAACCATTATTAGCGTTGTCAGCTGCTTTATGACACTAGTTCCATTGGATGTCTAAGTATAGTAGTAAAAATGGAAGCTAAAAGTAACTTTCAGGTTAAACTTGGTAAAAATTTTAACGAGAGGCATTATATACGTTAAGAAACACACTGTGATAACTGCTTTTCCTGCATTTCAGCATATGACTTATTAAAATGATTTTACGGTGATCGTGAGATGCTTGAGACTACGAATAATCCATAGTGTATAATTTCATCCAGAAAATCCGAACTAATTCCTGCGAGTAATTGAAGATGAATTGGGATTCTACATACGGTCCACCCTGCAGAACATTTTTATCTGTCGTCAGAACCCAAACTTCCTGCAAACATTCTTTACTTGGGATGGTTATTCGGTTACACGAGTGGTGTGTTTGAGATATATTTTTCTTACTTAACACCCTGTAAGGTATTTTCCTTTCCCTGCTTTCATTTTCCGATGAAGAAAAGCGACGAGACACCATTAAAAATGAATGTTCAAGCAATTCGGAGACTAAGAGCTGCAACAATATTACCAACCTTCACTGTCAACGCTGGTGTGCCCCAGGGCTCCATACTGTCTCCTAGTCTCTTTCTGATTTACATTAACGATCTGTTGGAAAAGATCAGGAATCCAATCTACAGCTTTGCAGATGACAGTACACTTATCTCTTCATTCAACTTGAACGTTCGAACATCCGCTACTCATGCAAATATCCGCAAATTGCAAGAGGTCGTTCAACTTAATAAAGACCTGGAAGAAATTCTATCTTGTGGTGACAATAACCAAGTAGAATTTAAGGCTACACAAACCAAGGCGGCAGTTTTTTTTAAAAAAGTTAACGTTACCGAACCCGCCTTAGTTATGTCGGGGCCCTTCGTTCCTCTAGCATCGTTACTCAATTTGTTGGGAGTTGGTTTGGGAGCAAATATGTCTTGGCATGAACACGTTGCAAGCATAGCAAAGAGAGCTTCTCAAAAGCTGGAAATATTATTTTGAACTAGACAGCTTTACACTCCACAACTGTTAATTCTGTACAAAGCTCAAATTCGACCAACGATGAAATACTTCTCCCATGTTTGGGGCTCTGCTTCCAAATATACACGGCCTTTGTAGCAGCAGAGTACTTCACATCCGTATACGATTTAGTTTGTTACGCCTCGTATAATCCTTTTCAAGCAGTCCTTTATACGGAGAACCTCATCCCTTTGGAATAATTTGTCCAGGACTGTGTTCCCGACCGAGTATAATTTACAGCGATTCAAGGCCAACATGAATTGCTTTTTCCGCACACGTGTCGCTCTTGTAGCGCTTTAGGGATTTCCTTGCAGCACGTGTGTTACGTCCAAAAAAACGGCGAATCTTTACACAAATTAGAGAGATTTCATATTGTTGATTTTAAAAAATATCGGCTGGACGTGTGCTAGGTACATAAAAAAAAAACATTTATAAAATCTCATTTATGGAATTAGTTTATCGCATCGAACGATGTATAGAAACTGAGAGAGTATGGCCGTTTATATTTAGAAAGAACGCCATTTTACAACACTATAAAGAGAACAGCGCAGGTAAGATATTTATAGCAACAAGAATTTAGTTCAGGTTAGAACCTTTCCCGCGCTCTGTTGTTTACAGTGTTGTTAAAATGGCATTTTTTAGTGTTCCGCACGGAACACTTATAAGATCACTTCGGTGTCTGTCTGTCTGTCTGTCTGTCTGTCTGTCACACCCGATTTTCTCCGAAACTATTTGACATAGAAAGGTGAAATTTGGTAATAATATAGGAATTGATGGCCTCATCAGAGCCATGTAGTTTTGAGAATTAAATTTTGACTTAAGGGGTTAGTTTTTTGGGGGGTGAAGTCAGAAGTGAAGAAAAATTTTTTTTTACTAGGTCATCGAGTGTGGTGTCAAATGAAAGCTTGTAAAAACACGAGTAAAAAAATATATATGTAATATTATACTTGCGCGCACTTTTCTTTGTATTATTTTTAAAAATTCGCGAAAAATGGCTGTCCCGGGCCTTATCTCGAAAAGTACTTATCAAAAAATTTCGTAAAAATTCTGGAATATTCTCCACGGGGTGTAGATTGAATGAAAATTATCACGAGTGCATTACCTTTAATAATTTATATGGTATATAAAAAAAAACAAAAATTTCAAGGTCATCAGATTTCAGTAAAGATTGGAAACAAACTTTGTTGGAAACACATTTGGGGTGTGTTTTGTGAAGTCACTGATCATTTTACACAACCGTAACATAAATTTTGACTTAAGGGGTTCGTTTTGAGGGGTGAAATCGGAAGTGAAAAAAATTTTTTTTTTACTAGGTCATCGAGTGTGGTGTCAAATGAAAGCTTGTGAAAACACGAGTAAAAAATATATATATAATGTAATACTTGTGCACACTTTTCTTCGTATTACTTTTAAAAAATCGCTGTCCCCTACCTTATCTCGAAAAGTACTGATCAAAAAATTTTGAAAAATTCTGGAATATTCTCCACGGTGTATAGATTGAAGGAAAATTATCACGAGTGCATTACCTTTAATAATTTATCTGGTATATAAAAAAAAAAAAAAAAAAAAATTTCAAGGTCACCAGTTTTCAGTAAAGTTTGGAAACAAACTTTGTTGAAAACTCATTTGGGGTGTGTTTTGTGAAGTCACTGATCATTTTATACCACCCTAACAAAAATTTTTATTTTAAAAACAATCAACGTACGGAACACTAATTGTGCAAGTTCAACTTGCACTTGACCGGTTTTTTTTCTTGATTATAAACGCCCATATCGATTGAAATAATTGAACATTTTTTTTTGTAAAAGTTCGGAGTCTTTGTGATATACTTTTTTGATAAATTGAAAATAATGAAAAATATAACGATTTTCAGATTCAAGAACTCTGAAAAGGACATATAAGACGATATAGGAAATAAATCTTTTAATATACTGTTCCATCTCATTAGCCTCTTATATCTTGAACCATGAATAACTGAAAATGTTATAAAAATAACACAATTTTTAGATTTCTGAACTTTGAGAACCCTAACAAGGACGAATAACATTGTATATATGAAGCGACTTCGCTATTACCCTTCCCCGTTCCTCTAACAGCTTATATGTCTGACTATAAATAATTATTTTTAAAATATGTTAAGTATTTGAACTGAAAACCAAGAAAAATTCTCATCATGATATTGAAAATATACAAAATTTACCATTCCCCACTCCACTCTAGGTTCTATATCTGCCTCATGTATTTAGCGCATACCAAATTTGAACGCAATATTTCATTTCGTTCGAGAGTTATCGTGCCTCTTAAGTTTTTTGCATTTGATACGATGACGAAACCAGATATCAATTTTAAATTACACATACATATAACACTTAAAGGAGAGATAAAACCTTGTGCTTGAACCATATCGCTTAAGAAGACGAGAGCAAAAAGAATGGGGATCAATAAATTTTGCATAACATCGAATGGTAGCTGCACGGCTTTCGTTAGATGAGATACCATGATTCTTTTGATTAAATAGTGTCGAATTGGCCTGATTCCCCCCCCGACTATACAAGAAATTTTCATAAATTCTTTCTGAAAGATTCAGCATTCTAATATAGAAGAGTAAAGATCCCTGAATACCAGAAAGCTGGTTAAAGTTTGAGTTTATAACAGTCTCAAAAAATACAGGCGCTAAAAATTGCGAAGAATATCGAATAATTATCCATTTAAGCCATCTTTTAAAAAAAATATTCACAAAAGAATATACAAAGCTACACAAATCGGCTTTAGTGATGCCATAGGCACCAGCGAGGTCTATGTAGATTTTGATTCAGTGATGTAGAGATGCCAATTGTGACGTATATCTGTACCTGATCGACTATCAAAAGGCCTTTCATAGAGTCCAACATCACAAAATGGTCGGAATTCTGAAGACCTTGGGCTAGATGAACAGGATCTGCGGATTATTAGTAACCTATACTGAAAACGGATGGCATTTATTAATCCAGAAGGGATGCGTTCAGAAGCAATATCAATTGAGAGTGGAGTAAGGCAGGGTTGTATCTTGTTTTCACTATTGTTTAATATATAATCTGAGAGGCACTGAAAGAGTCTGATGAAGGAATACTGCGTAATGGAGAGCGGATAAATAATATTCGTTACGCTGACGATACGTCACCGCTGTTATGGCTGATAACTTAAAGGGTCTACAACATGTTATGATGAAAATAAACGAAGTTAGTAATCGATACGGCCTTGAACTTAATAACAGCATAACAAAGTACATGGTAGTCAGCAAGTCTCCAGTTCCTGCTACCTTGTTGGTGGTTAATAATCAACAAATACAAAGAACTCTACAATATTCATATCAAGGTACCATGATAAATGAACAGTGAGTGTTCCTCAAAATGACATCACTTTTCAAAAGCTCAGCAATAAAATAAGCACAAAAATAAGACTCCTAAGATGCTATGTCTTCAGTGTCCTTCTTTACGATGTGGAATCTTGGACGCCAACTGAAGCCACTTCTAAGAAACTTGAAGTATTTGAATTATGGTTATATCGCAGAATTTTGAAAATTTCTTATGCTGGCCGAATTACCGACTAAGATGTCTTACGCCGCATGAACAAGAAACTGGAAATTATGGAAACTGTTAAAGTAGGAAAATTGGAGTATTTAGGACACATAATGAGAAATCCCCACAGATATGGATTACTACAGCAAATGCTCCAAGGAAAAGTTTTTGGAAAAAAGGGACCAGGACGCAGACCTATCTCCTGGATAGACAATCTGCGAAATTGAAGTAATAATAGACAGAATTATTGCCAACATTCGACCCGAATAGGCACTGTAAGAAGAAGAAGAAGAAGAAAGATCCCTGAGATGTGTCGTGCAATCGTAGGCAAATCGTTTTAAAAGCCATAGCCAAACATAGGCGGTTAACGGGCTTAGAATATATCGTGTTTTAAGTTCTTTTCTGGTTTTTGGAGTCAAGAAATTCAAAAATTACATTATTTCCTCATTATATCCAATCATAACACAAATAACTAAGTTGGGGATGTGGAATCTTTGGCACAATGATACTACTCAGTATATATCACCACTACAACCAAACACTTTATTTTTGTGCTCGACGCGCGTTTTCGCTAACCATGTTAGCTTCATCAGGAGCGATGATTGACTGTCAATGTCAATCATCGCTCCTGATGAAGCTAACATGGTTAGCGAAACGCGCGTCGAGTACAAAAATAAAGTGTTTGGTGTAGTGGTGATATATACTGAGTAATAACACAAACAGTATGTAAAGGGATATAAAAATAGCTACAACTATATTTGTAATCAAAGCACTGAATAAATAACTCACTTTTACACTAAATTTTTGTAGAATACTCTACGATATTGTCATTTAAATTTCACTTTTTGTAACCTTATCTTATATTCATATCTCAATTTATGCCTTGTTTTCTATTTTGAATTCATTCTGGTTCGGACAAAACATCGAATTTATGAATTTTCCGCTAGAGGCGGACACATGGCTAGCAACATATTATGACAGAGTTATTTGCAAATTAAGATAAGACACGTATGCATGGCATCCTGGAATGTACACGGAAATAATGAATAGGTTGTCGCTGTAAGCAGATTAGTACAGTTTGATAACAATTAACATCGTAATTTTGACATGGAAGTTTTGTTGTGTGATTATATAAAATGCAAAACGATATTGTTAGAAATTTTGTTTTCGAGAAATTGAGCTATTTACAGAGTATTAAATTTGGAATACCTGAAACACTTTCAAAAACCGTCAACTATATACAGTTTTAGAGAATCAGAAAAGTTCTGTTTATGGCTCTTAAGTTTTCTAAAAGCGCGTTCTTTACGAGTCGCTATCGACGGGTTCCTTTCTAACAGTTTCACTATCAACGCCTGTGGTCCATGCTGTCTCCTACTCTCTTACTCATTTACATTAACGATCTGCTTTAAAAGACAGGGAATCCAATCTACAACTTTGTAGATGACAGTAAGCTTATCTCTTCATTCACTTTGAATGCTCGAGCATCGGCTACTCATGCAACAATGACAAAGATCTGGAAGAAATTTTATCTTGGGGTGACAGTAACCAAGTAGAATTTAACGCTACAAAAACCCAGGGGGCAGTTTTTTCTGAAAAAGTTAACGTTGCTGAACCCGACATAGTTATGTTCCTCCAGCATCGTCACTTAACTTGCTGGGCGTTAATTTGGAAGAAAATACGTCCTTTGTATGAACATGTTGCAAGCAAAGCA
>CM032453.1:117147958-117160458 GCA_019049505.1 Pachyrhynchus sulphureomaculatus
TTGTCAATTTACACTTTATGAAGACTTCCAGAATTTTTCAAAGTTTTTTGGTCAATACTTTTCGAGATACGGTGGAAGGACAGCGATTTCTTGCCATTTTTTTTTTAAAAAAAATATAAAGAAAAATGTGCCTAAGTATAACTAGATAACCTGGTAAATTTTTTTTTTCACTTCCAATTTCACCTCCCAAAACTAACTTCTTAAGTCAAAAACTTAACTTTTAAAACTACAAAGCTCTGATTGGGCCATCAATTCCTATATTTGTGCCAAATTTGAACTTTATATGTCAAATAGTTTCGGAGAAAATCAGGTGTGACAGACAGACACCGAAGTGATCCCGTAAGTGTTCCGTACGGAACACTAAAAAATAGCATTTGAATTTCTGACGCAATCTATAATATATATATATATATATATATATATATTATATATATATATATATATATATATATATATATATATATATATATATAAAATGCAACGTCTCTCTATCTGACTGTCTCTCCGTTAGTGCGCTTCTCACTGGAGAACCACTTATCCGATTTACGTGCTTTTTTTTTTAAAAACATACATATGTTCTCTGGCCAGATTATAGGATGTATTTTTCTTACGTTAGGTAACATAAGGAATAAGCAGTGGCGATAATAGTGAATCAAGTCGGAAAAACTTTGCCGCTAGCACGTTCTCTTGCAATACACTGCCTAAACCATTAAATATAGAACAATATCATATAGCAAAGAATAAATATATAAATTGCAACCTCTCTCTGTCTGTCTGTCCGTTAGTGCGCTTATCACTCGGAAACCACTTATCCTCTTTTACGTGTTTTTTTTTTTAATTCTTGTTCTCTAACCAAATTATCTATAATCTATAATATATATAAAATACAACGTCTCTCTCTCTATCTGTCTGTCTGTCTGTCCGTTAGTGCGCTTATCACTCGGGAACTACTTATCCGAATTTATGCGCCTTTTTTTTTTAAAAAAAAAACATACATGTGTTCTCTGGCCAGGTTATAGGATACATTTTATTACGTTAGGTAACATAAGGAATAAGCAGTGACGATAATAGTGAATCAAGTCGGAAAAATGTTTGCCGCTAGCGCATTCTCTTGCAGTACGCTGCCTTAACCATTAAATATGGAACAATATCATGTAGCAAAGAATATAATATATATAAAATTCAACGTCTCTCTATCTGTCCATCTGTCCATTAGTGCGCTTATCACTCGAGAACCACTTATCCGATTTAGGTGTTTTTTTTTTTAAATTCATACATATGTTCTTTGGCCAGGCTATATAATAATAAAAAATAATAATCTATATAATATACCCCTCAGAGGCCCTAGTACGGGCACTGACGAGGTACTTAAGTCATGTGTGTGCCGATGTCTTCTCAAAACAAGGAAACAACAACAATCACTTTTAAAGACAGACAACCCAATGTCGGGATACTTTCAGATTCTGACACCACAGAACACTGAAAACACCCAAAACAACAGTAAACCATTAAAAGAAGCATCGAGTGAGCGACGTAACAGTCGAGGACGTCGCGGCAAATGGCAGCTCGACCAAACTATGAAGACCGGGCAAAAGAAAATGGACCTGCCAAAAGTGTGTGCCAGCGAGTAATCCGACACCCACCAAAGCGGTAAAATCAAAGCAACGCCTAAGTTGCACCACAGAAATCAACGAACACGTCATGCGTTGCGATAACAAAATCTGACAAAGAAATCACTAAGAAAAAAATTACTCGCTGCCTGAACCCACCGAAATCAATCCCAAACAGAATCAACACAGATGCGGGACAAGCACAACCACCAGAGCCAAACTAAACCACGTAAAAAAAAGGCTATGTAAACAAGAAAAAGTCACCATTGTCCCCCTCGTCATATCAGCCACAGGCCTTACACCAACATCATTCTTACCACACTTAGTACAATTAGAACTCAACACAAATATATATAATAACATTCAGAAGTCAGTGATTTTAAAAACATGTAACATTGTCAGGTCGTTCCTTAATACACAATGGTAATAGCGTTTCTGCTGACATGGCTTGAGCCCGTCAAACATGGAACCACAATGACCTAATGTGAGAAAAAAGAACAAAAGTACATCTATAGAATATATATAACAAGTAACGTCTCTTTCTGTCTGTCTGTCTGTTCGTTAGTGCGCTTATGACTCGACAACCACTTATCCGATTTACGTGTTCTTTTTTTAATTCATACATATGTTCTCTAGCCAGGTTATAGGATATATTTTATTACGTTAGGTAATATAAGGAATGAGCAGTGACGATCATAGTGAATCAAGTCTACGCGAGCGGAGCCGCGGGCACAGCTGGTAAATATATTATCAATTAATTTATTGGTTAGGTTCAAAATTAAAGACATGGTTACTAATAAAAGCTTCCGACAATAGAAAGGACGTATCAAAAGAGAACAAAAAAATTTTGTTAATATTATACTCAATAGAATTTTTTCTAGTTCAATAACTCATTATACTCGTATAAACAAAAAAACAGTCAGTTATCGCCAGTTGATATTGTGTTCATAGAAAATGAAAATGAGATCATAAGAAATATTTATCGACTAAGAAATATTGATGCTCACAAAAAATTGAACATAAAAAAAATGGCTTTTCAAATAAGCAAATCTTATCTTGTTTGAAAAAGTTATACTGTCAGTAAAATTAATGCTCAACACCTGCGGGCCCGAAGAAATATATGGCAGTCGACGAACGGCTAACATTGGCCGGATAAAATAAACTTTCCTTTAAGATAAAGGAATTGTGTTTTGATGGTAATTTTTGGCTCTCGCCACACAGTTTTGAACGTTTTCACGTCACGGTTTTGAGTTATTAAAGTTATTAAATTTTGCTACTAAAGTGATTATATTACTATATTCGCCTAAAGCTAACCGACGAGCTCTAAATGGAGTGAATGTATGTCAATTTGTTTTAGACCGTAATTCTAATGCAGAAATATTTTTACTTAACGTGTATGTTATCATTACAGATTATATTATTTGTTCAATTTGCCTAGATTCACCATCATCTCTGGTCGGTATAAAGGTATCCCACCGAGATTAGGCTTACCAGAAGCGAGCTTATTGAGTTCACAATTTATGTTTCAAAAAGATCGCAATGAGTACTTCTAAAAAAGAAGTTATATAAAATTTTTGAAATTTTTCGAACTTAAATTTCTCGATAATTGATAAGTTTTTGCGCTACAAACGAGTTTAGAATAAATAATACATACTTTGAGCGTAAGGAGCAATATAAATAAACATTCGTGAACTCTAAAGGTAACAGATTAATGATAGATTATTCCCTAACAAACAGAGAAACTAGATCCACGCCATATATTAGACGTAAGAAGCTTGACATCACCAAACGTAGGAAGTGTTCATAATTTAGTTATGTGTAAACTAAGGCGGAAAATAAGAAACACAAAGCAACACCAAAATAAGGAGTTGGAAACAAAGATAAGAACAGAAAATCTACAAGAAGAATCAACGAGAGATCTGTACCAGAGAAGACTGAAAGAAAAAAATCAGAATAAATCAAATAAATGATCATGATAATATAAATGATGGTTGATTAAAAATAAAAAAAAATGTATTAAAAGCTGCATATGAGGCATTAGGGACTAAAGCTGTCGATAAAAATAAAAAATGGAGAACAAAAATACCATGGTTTAGTGCAGAAATCAAAGAGAAAGAAAGCTTATCCAAAGTACAGATCAATCAGGACAGATTAAGCCTGCCAAAGATATAAAAGAATACGAACAGAAAGTTACGAATTAGTAAGGAGAATAAAAACGGAATACTGTGAGAGATACACAAGAAAATTATAATCAGACTTCTATGGTCAACTAAAACAAATTTCGAGATTCATAAGACAACAGAGAACTGAGATGAAAGAACTAATACAGTATACACACGTGAAGAATGGAACGTGGGTACCATATCTTACACAATTGTATAAAAGAGGACAGAGTATCACACTGCAACAAACAGCAGAGATAACGATAAACGAAGAAACATATATAACGGAAGAAGACGTAATAGAAGCACTGGAAAGATTAAAAAACCGTAAATCTCCCGACGAAGACCAAATAGCTAATGAACTACTAAAATACGGGGGTGCTCTGTTAAGTAACTCCAAATACTTATACATAAGATTATAAGATCGAATAAAATCCCAGACGAATAGAGAACAGCGACAATTATATTAATGCACCAGAACGGAGAAAAAGAGCATCCAAATAACTATAGAGGATCTGCTAAACTGTATATTGAAATTAACAACAAAGATTATTATAACAATAATAAACGCGAGAATACAACTGAAAGAAGAACAGCAAGGATTCAAAAGTGAGCGCTCATGCACCCATGGCGTATTCATGGTGAGACAGGTAAAAGAAAAATCCATAGAATACAATATTGTACCTGATAGAGTTAAAAAGAGCTTTCGACAATGTGCAAATACGTTATTCATCTATTATATAACAGGAATATCCCATTGGACCTAACTAAAACTATCGAGAATATATATAAAGACAATAAAGTAGTCGCAAGATTAACAGAAGGAATGACGGAACCAATCAACTATGAATCTGGAATCAGGCAGGGAGACTCTTGTATTTAATATTGTCATGGATAAAATTATAAGGAATGTCAAAAGAAAGAAGGGATATAGAATGGGTAATAGAGAAGTTAAAATTATATGTTATGCAGATGACGGGATAATAATGGCTGAGACCGAGAACGATCTGCAAAGGCTGCTATACGAATTCTACATAGCAGCAAAACAATATAATATGTCAATCTCAACTGAAAAAAATCAATACAATAGTAATAGCAAAAGAGCCGATTACATAGGGCCAAGCTTCTGGTGGAAGATAAACCAATAGAACAGGTGATGGAGGTCGATTACCTGTGCATCAAAATATCTAGTATCGGAAAAATCGAGGAAGAAGAAAAACATCAAGTTGACAAGGCTAATAGGATAGCGGGATGTCCCCCAATGATACCATATTTTGAAATAAATTCCGCTTCGTGGATACAAGAGCGTAATACGACCAGTAATGACTTACACATCTGAAAGAAGACCCGAAACAATTATAACACACAGAGGGTGCTGGAATCAACCCAAATGAAAATACTTAGGAGATGTACAAGAGGGATAGAGAAAGGAGTGAAGATATAAGACGCACATGTAATATGGAAAATATCAACCAGTGGATAAGAGGAAGAAAACTGGAATGGGATCAACACATAGGGAGAATGGCAAACAACAGGATAGTGCAGATAACAAGAGACAAGTCACCGAATGGAAGATCAGTGGGACGTTCAACAAAGAGATGGAGCGACGATCTATAAAGCAGGGAGTAAAGAAAACAGGCAATAGTGCCTAGCTATAAGCCGGAAGAAGAGAAGAAATTTCTCGAAAACAGCAGCCAACTCAACTCATCATCTTTTACTATGTTCCCGTTCGAATCCATTTCGCTCATCTTCTCTCCCCTATCTCATTCTTATACATTTCAGCGTTGTTTTCCAAGACAACTTTCTGACGGAGAGTCGCCCTTGCCCTAGTCTACTGCATTTTATGGTCATCATGACGTCTATTCTTGTTATTGAAATTTCCCTATCATCTTTCACCTTCTTGTCCACTTTCTTAATTCGCAACAACATCATGCCAAATGTCTCAAGAAATTGTCCTTCGAGAGTTTTTTGAGTGATGTCATCCGAAAATGTCCCCCCTATCTCATTCTTATACATTTCAGCGTTGTTCCTTGCATAAGCAACGGTCTCATAGCTATTTTTTATGAAATTTCCCTAATCTTTCACCTTCTTGTCCACTTTCTTAATTCGCACAATTCTCGAACACTTTTTGCATCCGAAAATGTCCCCGTATCATAAGCAAGGGCTCTAGCATTTTTAAAATACTTCTCGAACACTTTTGCTGCATTCATTATTTTCACTGTATCTGGACGATTTTTCAAATTTGCATTGGACGATCGGCGGCAACAACACAACTGGTCTGCTTGAGTTTCTTGACGAAGGCTCTGTTCAGTGAATAGGTGCTCTTCCTGCGTCACTGGAAGCTGAATTTGGTATTGCGTTCAAAGTATCATGCATGTCATCACCGCCATACCGTCCTACACCCTACTTAATTTTTCCCCAATATTGCCCCTCCCCTTCCGTCGCCTTTCTTCCCTTTTTCACCCTTGTTCCCTTGGTATGCATCCACGCCTGCACAGATACACCCCAAAAATATATATCGACGTTTCTAGAATTAACGATTCTGTAAAAGATATAAAGTTTGTGTCATATGTTAAGAGCGGGATTGTTTATGTCTTAACTCTGGAAACTCTGCATTTACCATTTTAGTCCATAAAGAAATAATAAAACATTCCGTGATCTTGGAGCATAAAGACTGAGTGCCAGTTTTTTGGAAATAAATATTTGACAAAACTAAATAAATCTTTGCCTAAAAGATCAATGCTAGATTTTTAAAAATAAAAAATATTTTCATTCACGAAAAGTATACAAGTGCATTTAGAACGGTATAAATAGCAAAACAAAACTCGCGATTTCTGCTTGTCGGAAAAAGATGACATACGCCTCTTGTGTTCAGAATCTGAGAGATTTCCAGTATATTTCTGAGCATATCTTCAAACTTGAGGCAGTATCGATGGTTGAATTTGAGCTTGGTATAGGCATAAAATCTGTTTTGGAGTATAATGCTTTTTAGTATGAAATGATATTCCCACGATCACTAAGCATTATTTCCTCCCAAGTTAACATCTGGCAAGTTTAATGATGTTGCTCGTGAAATCGAGTTCCTTCGTCAACTTTTTGCAGATATTTACTAAGTTGTATAACTTCTTGTTGTCTGCTGTTATTTGCACAGAGAGCTCGTATTCGAGTCATGATGGTAATTCATCAAGCATACTGTCATCAGCAAAGCTATATTTTGTTCTTTTTCACCAGATCATAACTTTAAAGTAAAAAAGGCATAGGAAAAATTATAGAGCTCAGAGCTACAAAGAAGTCGATAATGGAGGTGTCGAAAACAAATTCATCAACTGCCACTAGCAAGGAACAATATCTAGAATTAAGGGTATTGTAAAAAGTTCTTATCATATGTCAAAAAAGCGATTGTTTATGTTTTCAATTCTGGACAAGACTGTTTATGCTACAACTCCTTTATTTACCATTTTAGCCCAACTCCTCAAACAATTGAAATATCGAGTTGATCTATTTAGCCAATTGAAATATCGAGTTGATCTATTTATAATCGATAACATTTCATCTGTGTTCAAAAGCTTATGTGATAAAATATAGGCAAGAGTGCTCTGTTATACCGAAAAACATATATTTAAATTATTACAATGAATTTAATATTTGGTATAGCCTGTCCCAAAATATAAGATCCTAATTTTTGCCGTTTTAAGTGGGCAATATAAAAAATTCTGAGCTTTCGTTTATGATAGGTTGCAAAATGGAATGTAAGTTTTATTCAAGAGGGGACAAATAAAAAAGTATATTTAACTTAGGATAAGAAGTAAACTATACACGGGGTTTACAAGAGGGATATTGTATACTGTATCAAGCCTAAATCGGTTTCACTATCACTGGTGAGGTAATTATCAGTGGTTTTATATTATTTACATAAATAGATATAAATCTTTAACTTTAACAACTTGCTGAATGGAATTCTTCCAGCTTTCACAAGGTATATCATTTATAACTTTTTTTACTAATTCAACCACTGACACGCTTCAAGTAGGAGAAACATTTTGTGCCCTTATTTTTGATTTAACTTGATGCCAAATATGTTCAATTAGGATTAAACACACAATAATACGGAGGAAGCCGCAAAACAGTGTGTCCCATTTTCTGAGCCATAATATCACAAACATATTTCTTTTTCAATTTATATTCTTTCAAAACTTTCAAAAAATCACTTTTTTTATAACTAAAGTCAAAATAAATGTCATTTTCTAACATATGTTCCTGTATTTCCGATTTCGTGTTGGCTGCATTAGGAACCTTATTTAGTAGGCAACTATGGTAACTTACAACACTCTGTTCGGGAACATTTGGCAAAAGGTAATTTTGAAACCAATTTTCAAAAAGTTCTGCGGTCGTGTCTTCGTGATAGACCAAACTAGAATCTTTTATGTTTTTTGCAGATAATAGTAGACAATTTGAAACACAGCCCTTTTCAGATCCAGCATGCAAAATGGTTATTCGTTTACCTTTATTTGAAGGTGCGTTAGTCTGAAATTTTGTATTGCTGTCAACCTACCCTTCTTGAACAGTATCAAGGGTATTCAACCTTGTTTAGTCAAGATAAATTATTGGCCAATTCTCTAATCGTTACTTTTTAATTTCTTGTAAATAAGTATGTCGCAAGATTCGTAATCTTTGTTACTCCATCACTACTTGCCTTTTGTTGATTTTTCGGAACGTGATTCTTATTCAGTATATATCACCACTACACCAAACACTTTAAAAGAATTCTGTAAAGGGTTGATCGGCCATAATGTATATTGGTCCCCGTCCTGCCACCAGTCTTAATTTTATTTTGTTTAGTGTCGGCACCAACTGCTCTTCATACATAGAATATATTTTTCTCCCGATGACGTCTTTTTCACAATCGTCTACATGATGCATCTGAAAATCTTTCCATTTTTTTCCTGTTCCTGAGTGATGATTTTCCTACAATACCCTTAATCGTTGAAATTGGGGTTTCTTGCAAAGCACTTTCTTTATTCAAATTTCTTTTTACCAAATTGTCGTAAACATTTTTCACTATTTGTTTAGCGTCAAGTGGTAAGTGTTTTCTCTTGCGATAGCCACTATTGCAATTTTCCCATGGACGCCACATAATTAAAATAGAACCGTTACGTTGTAAGTTGTAAGTAAAACTAAAAATAAAAATAATAAAAAGTATCTTTCGAATCTTAATGGGGACCCGTGGTCATTAGGCCTATATTATCAAATACTTAAAGGGCTCCAAACGGGGTTGCCAGGTAGTAAATATCGGTAAAAATAGATCCAATATGATTACAGCTGCAAGTGAGGGCGATATACAAAGCAGGTAAAATAAAAATACGTTTATCGTAATACCTGGCAACTGTGCACAAAACCTTAATAGGGTTGTTTATTGCCCCATTGAAAAAGCAAAAAGGCAGGATCTTATATCTTTATAACTCTACCAGAAATTATTTTACCGATTTTTACAACAGATGAACTATCGAGTCGAATTAGTACATGCTAAGAACCGGAATGAGACCAAATAAACCTAAAGTTCCTAGGTTTTTATTTAATCTCCAAACATTGTTAACATATTATTTGAAAAGTTCGTAAGAAATTCGATACAACTTTTTACGAAGTTGCCAACACGAAAGGAACGAAAAGTCGAGCACCTCTTAAGAGGTAATAACATCGCCCATTTTTATTCACTTAATAAATTACATTTGTTAAAGTTTACCCTTAGGGCCATAGTATGGCTCGTTTATAAAATAGTAAATGTTTTTTCCTTAAATAAGAAAGCGATGAGCACCCCTTGGAATAAATTACTATTTTGTGAGAAAAACAACTAAGAAAAGGGTCTCTCTCTAATGGAGGAGATTAAAATGAACTGAAATTGTTGTTCTTAGAATGTATAATAAGTAAAAAAAAACGACTGTTTTATAATATATTTATTATAGATTTAGTATTAGATACGTGATACCAGCGTGAGTAATATCCGTGAATACTAAATTCATACCAATTACAAACTAAAAACTAAAATTTGCCTAAAATTTTACAGTTACCTTTACCAAACGTTTAATCTAAATTTTGAAATACCTTATTCAAGCTTCATATTGCTAGGGTGCCACCCTTCTGTGGCAAATTCCTTTTACTGAAACTTACCTGTGCAATACCGCAGCTTATACGTGGTTCCAGTTATAAAAGTACTGTTGTGTATATTTCTTTTTAGTATCTAGACAACACCTATTTAAATGCTGCCTAGTATAAAATGGAAAACATTACATATTAAAAATTACTATAATGAAAAAAACGAATTATAGTTAATAGGACAAGGATCTACTTGTCACAAAACAATATAAAATTCCCCTAGGTTGATGATAACAAAGTGTATTTTGACCACTACCTGAAGTAATAGAAATATAAAGAGAAAAGCTTTTATCTTGGTAAATCCCTAGCTTTATGCGTAATAGCTGTATTTTTTAGGTTATTTCCTAAACGAATGTTCGAAAAGCTTCTTAAAAATTGATTATTTCACTATAAAATTGATTGTTCAAAAAAAGAAAGTTCCAAAGTTCATACCAGGGCAAATTCACACCTTCATCTACATACGGTTAGTCAATAACTTTTGCAAGCGGAAATGAAACAAGATAAATTAAGCAGTCGAAATACATTTATTCTTCAGTAAAAGCTCCCTTAAGTTCAATACATTTCTTCCAGCGAGTTTCTAATTCATTTATCCCATCTCTGAAGTGGTTTTCCGGAAGATCTTCAAAATACCCATCTACGGATGCTATCACCTCATTATTTGTGAAAAAACGCTTCCCACGTTGAAATCTTTTGAGGTTTGGTAACAGATGGAAGTCAAATCAAGCCAGATTTGGCAAATAGTGTGGATGTTCCAAAAATTCATACTTTAATCCGACCAGTTTTGCCGTTGCCAAAGCACCTTTGTGAGCTGGTGTATTCTCATGAAGAAAGATTTTTTCTTCTGCAAATCGGGCCTTTTCTAGCGAATTTTCTCATTCAGCTGATCCAAAAGGTTGCAATAATATTCTCCTCTAAATGGCTTACCAGTTTGAAGGTAATGAATTAACAAAATACCTTTTGTATCCCAAAAAACTGATGCCAAAATTGTTTTGATGACTTTGACCACTTTAGCGGCTTTGGAGCTGAACAACCGGGCTCAGTCCACTATGCAGATTGTTGTCGCAGTTCAGGGTCATACTGATAAAACGAAGTCTCATCTATAATTAAAAATCGACGCACAAAATCCTTTTTATTTTTTGTGAAACAAGCCAAATGTTGTCTTTCATTACCATATCTTGTACTTGCACAACCGTTTCTGGTTTTGGACGTCCTAAACGTGGATCATCATTGACGCTTGTACGACCACGTTTAAACTCTATAGTCCATCTGTGAATAGTTAGAAATGAAGAAGAAGGCTCCCTTAACACTCTCACTAACCTTGCATGGATTCAATTGCCGATAAACCTTCCAAAACAAAGAATTTTATCACCGCATTATATTCGATTTTTTCCATTTTTAAAAAATACTCAAACACGTCTACTTTAACCAGCTGATAAACAAAACAGATCGACTTGAAATTTAGGGTGTGTTCATATGACAGATGAAGTTTCAAAATGGTGTTCAATATGTAGTTCAAGGGATGCTCCATAGGTGTCGCTTTAAAAACTTATTGACTTACCTTCCGCAAAATATTGATAGCACAAGACTATTAAATGATGAAGTAATAAATTATTATCGCAAATGTTGTAGCTTAAGATTTGTATCGTAAAAGTACGAAACAAACTCTAGGAACGATGGTTACGTAAAACTGTGACAGGAGAAAAAAAGAAAAGAAGAAAAATGAAATATATATATATATATATATATATATATATATATATATATATATATATATATATATATATACAATCGGTTAAGTAAGAACATGTCCGATAATTCATTTTTGGTAAATGCGATTGGTATAGAGAACCTTGCACCTAAATGAAATATATATATATATATATATATATATATATATATATATATATATATATATATGTATAAATATATATATATATATAAATATATATATATATATATATTTGTATATATATTTGTATATATATATATATATATATATATATATATACATATATATATATATATATATATATATATATATATATATATATATATATATATATATATATATATATATATATATATATATATATATATATATATATATATATATATATATATATATATATATATATATATATATATATATATATATATATATATATATATATATATATATATATATATATATATATATATATATATATATATATATATATATATATATATATATATATATATATATATATATATATATATATAAATATATATATATATATATATATATATATATATATATATATATATATATATATATATATATATATATATATATATATATATATATATATATATACATATATATATATATATATATATATATATATATATATATATATATATATATATATATATATATATATATAATATATATATATATATATATATATATATATATATATATATATATATATATATATATATATATATATATATATATATATATATATATATATATATATATATATATATATATATATATATATATATATATATATATATATATATATATATATAT
>CM032453.1:117165458-117220140 GCA_019049505.1 Pachyrhynchus sulphureomaculatus
GGCTATGCATATTTTGTTTCATTGTTCATGACAGAAATCAAAACAATTCGTTTAGATTTACAGTTTTAAAGAATTTTTTAGAAGATAAACAATTTTCTGTAATAATGCGATAGATTTTCTTTAAAAGTAAGCTTATAAATTGTTCCCTTTTTCAAAGTAATACGTTTTTGTGGTAGACTGTTTTATTTTTGACCCCGAAGAATTAGAAAAATGAATCGAACAAGGAATTTAACTGAACACGAGGTAGTGCGAGCCTCAGTTTTCTTGGACGAGGGATATTGTCAGAGGTATGTTGCCAATTTGTTAGGCAAACATCGTTCCACAATAAGTCGTATGGTAAGACGCTTGAATGAAGTAGGAACTTATTCTAGAAGGCTAGGGCAAGGGCGAAAACGATGCACTAGCGACCTAGATGAACGTTTTATAAGACAATATGCGTTAAGAAACAGGACTGTCACTAGTTCTATAATAAGAAACGAACTCGAAGCTGTTCGCAATGTCACAATTTCTTCTAAAACAGTTAGAAGACTGTTAAATGAAGCTGGATTAAACAGTAGGAAACCAGCCACTGCGCCCTTGCTTACTAGAGAGAACAGAGTTGCCAGGTTATGTTTTGCTCGAAATCACGAAAACTGGTCTGTGGATGATTGGAAACAAGTTTTCTTCACAGATGAAACTAGGGTTAGTCTAAAACGTCCAGATGGTCGTGAGCGAGTATGGCGAAGACCAGGAGAGAGGTTTGCTCCTTGCAATATCTCTGCAAGGATTCCATTCGGCGGTGGCTCTGTTATGTTCTGGAGTGGCATCTCCTTTGATGCTCGCACAGAGTTAGTTCCTGTCCGTACGAGATCGATGAATGCTGACTACTTTCTTGAGAATATTGTAATAGAACATGTGATGCCTTTCGGTCATTTTGTGGGGCCCAATTTCCTGTCTATGCAAGACAACGCTCGACCTCACGTGGCTAGGGAGGTACTCGATTATCTTAATCAAGTTGATATACCGATTATGCAATGGCCACCAAAAAGCCCGGATCTGAATCCGATAGAACATGTATGGGATCACCTTAAGAAAAATGTGAAACGTCATATACTTACACCTAGAAACCTGAGGGAACTTGAAAATGCAGTTATCACAGAATGGGAGGAAATTCCTCAAGATTTTATCCAAAATTTAATTAGAAGCATGCCTAAGTGCATAAACGCTGTCATCCGAAGTAGAGGAGGCAACACACGCTACTGGTGTCCCAGTTACACCATTAATTTTGCAACTAGTGTCCCAATTTGTTTTTTTCTTTATTACATAATTTCAACGATTTTGTTATTAGGTCTTAAGAATAATTTTAATTCGAAACTTGGTAGCTAATTCACTTTTAAAGTATCTGAATAAGTTTTTTCTAAGTTTTAGTGTAACCAATGTTCATAAAAAATTATTAAAATTAATTCATTATAGAGATTTGTATGATTTAATATATTGTTGCGTTAAATTTGTCCAGGAGTATATATATATATATATATATATATATATATATATATATATATATATATATATATATATATATATATATATATATATATATATATATATATATATATATATATATATATATATGTATATATATATATATATATATATATATATATATATATATATATATATATATATATATATATATATTACTTAAATTAGCTTTGATATAGCTTCAAAGGAAAAGGATAAAAGGAATGTCACTAATATTATATACTTTCAATAGTTCACGGTTAAGATAATTGACAAATTTTAGGGAAAATTATTTATAGACATATTAAAATAGTTAGGAAAGAGGGTTAGAGCGGTTGCTTTTTATGTATTCTGATATCTGTTTTTTTGCAGAGTTTTTGGAGATAGAGTTTATGTTTTTTTTGTTATTTCCTATTTTAACAGAAATGGTGTATTGTGGAAAATACCAGTTTTCGGTTGCAAATATATTTTTTTATTTATTTATTTTTTTGTGCTTAAAAACGCTGAAATTCTACTACTACGTGCTTTATTTAATGAGTATTGTTATAGGTCAGAAAAATTACACAACTTACAACAACACCATATATATACAAATCATAATAATTTGAATAAATAAATGTGCTAAGTATAAGCATTTTTTTTGGTTTAATTCTTGCGCTTCATTCTTCTGTACTCTTTTAAAAGATTTTTAAAAATGAAAGGTACATAAAACTCGAAGCAAAAAAGTAATAATATAATAATGACTGGTTTTATTGTCTGGTCTATAATTACAAATTCTTTAATAGCTTTCTTTATTAAAGAAATTACATTCTTCTAAAATATAATTTTTTACAGTTGAAATGAAGGTAAATGCTCTAATTAACCTTTGAACTTTAAAAAAACGGAGACATGGCGCTTTAATCTTGAAAGGTCAAACACAAAAATGTTAAGAAATATGAATATACAGCGTGCTAAAAAGAAGCTCCCGTTTCAAAGCCTAGTTAGTTTTTTAGTTGATTTATACATAATCAAGATCGCTGATAACGATTATGGACCAGGGCGGTCTGGAGTCCTAACGAACAACTAATCTGAACTTACCTAACCGGGACAACGCCATTTCAACTGCAGGCTGTAGCGTTTCTCTTGTAAAATAGATTAATACGGTAATATCAGGCAATCGTATTTATATAAAGGGGGTAGGTTCATAAAACAATCATTTATGAATCAAACTGTCCACATCTAACCTATTCCACATTTAGTTTCCAATTAAATAGGAAGTGACATATAATTCAAGATTTTAAGGACATCAAAAAGATCGGATGTTCAATTCCAGTATCTTCCGAAACTTTTAAACCTGTCCTCATCTTTTCACAATTCTTCGGGGTTTCTTATGGTGATGTTTACATTTCGCCGATCATTCTGCTGGCTTCTTCAGAACTTGTTCCTAGAATTTACATCTTCTTGTTAGAGGGAAACTAGCTTAACACGTAGGCTGAAAAGTTTTTGGTCTAGCTGCTTAAAACACATTTTTTTTTTGCAAAATTCGACTTTATTCATCAGCATAGTCGCCTTCAAGAGCTCCAGTGGTTTTCTAACATTTCTATACTTTTCTTATATCTGCGAATGGATTGTAACATTCATTTTTTCCTAGATTTTAAGATCATGTTACGACACTGTTTTTCCTTCTATAATCTATATTTTATTATATTTTTATATTTGATTAGGCAGTGATTTCAATTTTTGAGCAGTGTAACTCAACCGTGTATAACGTGTTGTTGACTTAACTTATTTAGCTTGCATTGATTTTGCGTCCCGGAAGTGAGCCATTTTAAAGACGTCACTTTGAAGAAGGGGCAAAAGATATGAAAACGGCCATATGGAATTTTTAAAGTCTTTTCATTCAAGATGCAGTAACGGCTTTTTCCGCCAGTTTGCTGTAGTTGCTTTTTCCTCCAGCATACCGTAGTGGCTTAGTTTTTTCATCATGCCCTATTGCAGTCACAGTTCTTTTCCTCTTAGTGAGAGAGTTGTGTTTTATCTTCGTTAAGCCGTAGTAGGCTTAGTTTTTATCTTGCCCTAGTGCAGTGGCCTTTTTCTGTTCTAAAATTATTCTGCTCATCCTAAGACATCTCGGGTCAAAAAGTGATCAGCTACCCAAATGAGAGTAGGAGAGTGGCAGGTGAGACAATGTCTGGATGAGAATCTCACCAGGAGAGGCCAAGCAGCTTATGGAAAACCTACGAGGAGAAACAATCAGTAAATCTGTAGCACACCAGTTTAAATACCTCACTTCCTGTCTACAAGTTTGTTTCCAACGACTACTCAATACGTGTAATACGCTGAGTTAATTTTATAAACTCTTAGATCTTGTTTTTTAAAGTCTTTCGTTTTTTACACTTAGAATCAGTAATTCACAGAACTCAACAGTTTAAATGTGTATACTCTCATAGCCTAAGGGGTTTTTATTTAGTTAATATAATTTTTAAGAGTGTATTATCTGCAAGGATTTTTATTTTGTCAATATACTTTTCTCTGTGTTAATGCAACCTTTTACTGAACTAACCTTTCTTTCTTTCAGGACGTATAGGTTGTACGTAAATTAATTTAATTTCAACAACTAAATAACTCTTCAGTATTTTTTCATTTTTAAAACTGAAGTTAGATTCTTTTTATTCTAAAATGAATGGTGCCCAAAAACAGTACAACCAAATTTTAAAGAACTATAGAGACTATTTTCGAAAGGCGTACAAAAATTACCTCGATCTCTATGTGCTCTACCACTAAAAAAACGAACTAGCTTATATCTAGCTTTTGCTCTATCAGTATTAATATTCACTCAATCCATTCTCAAAAATTAAGATATATATAAGGGGCAAATAACGGCTTCTATTTAATAAATAAAATATTTATTAAAAATAAAGAAAGTTGGAGCTACAAAATAGCGCTTTAACGTGAGACTATAAAGATAGTGCCGCAACCAGAGGCTATAAAAATGGCTCCGAAAAGAGACGTTATAAAATGACGTGCCAGGCTATAAGATAATCGGTGTTGGGGGCCAAATCTGGAAAATACGGTGGACGAGAAAGCAATTCAATCTTCAGTTCATGCAATTTTGCCATTCTAACCACTGACTTGTGATACGGTGCACTGTCACGATGAAAGAGCACTTGTTTTGTTCATTTGGGGCCATTTCTTTGCGATTTCTGCCTTCAAATGCACCAATAATTTTATATAATATTTGCAGTTGATGGTTTTCCCTTCTCAGCATAGTCGATGAAAATAATTCCATGCGCATCACAAAATACCGAGGCCAGACCTTCCCAGCCGACTGCTGTGTCTTTGGTTGCTTTGAGCGGCACCAGTTGCTGTCCACTCAGCTGACTGCCGATTTGATTCCGGTGTATAGTGGTGGGTCCATATTTCATCCATTGTCACATATCGTATGAAAAAATCCTTTTTATTGGGCTTAAACAAGTCTTGACAGCGCTTAGAATCATCAACACGTTGTTGTTTTTGGTCCACTGTAAGCAAACGCGGTACCCATTTCGAACAGAGCTTTCTCATGTCCAAATGTTAATGCAAAACATGACCAATACGTTCCTTTGATATCTTTAGGATGTCAGCTATCTCACTCAATTTCACTTTACGGTTATCCAAAACAATTTTCTGGATTTTTTTTATGTTTTTCGGTGTAACCACCTCATTTGGGCGTCTAGAGCGTTCAGCATCATTTATGTCAGTAAGACCGCGTTTAAATTCAGCATACCAGTAAATGATGAGTGATTTTCCAGGGGCAGAGTCCCCGTAACACTTATCAAGCCATTGCTTTGCTTAAATGATATTTTTTCCCATCAAAAACAGTATTTAATCAACACACGAAATTCGATTTTTTCCATTGTTTTGAAAATATCAAAAGTAGGGTCACTAAAACCTGTAACTTGTAAACTAATCATCGGAATGCCTTGAAATTTTTACACGTATCGTTTGAAGGTTGGTACTTCCTAAAAATCATGGATTTTTTTGAAAAAGGCGACATCTATGTGTTCAGCCTACGTGTTACAACTCAGGACCAAGCGACGATAAAGAAAAACAGACTTCAGACTCGTATTTCTTATTTTTATTTCTTTATATTCCAAAAAACAAAAGATATAGTTCAGATTCGAATAAACCTTAGGCTAGAAAACCTAAGGTTTCCCTCCTTTGGTTTCAGGTTAAAAAAAAGTAGTTTGTAGCTCAAAAACCTAACGATACAAATAAAATTAACTTTGGATTTAAAATCAGTGTTACACTGGTTTGTAATTCAAAAAACAAAAGAAAATAAAGCAGTTTAGATTCCCATTCCCAGGAGCCAATACCCTAAGATCAGTCCTTATTTGCACTTCTGGTTTCGGATTAAGCCGGAACTGACTCAAAATAAACTGAAACTTTCTTTTTTGTAATAAGTTTCTCCGAGGGCCACTTGCTTAAGTTTATGTAAAGCATAGACTTTGTTAGCTTGTTATTATTGTATCTGTTCAAACAGTTGAAAAGTGTCTATTTTCCTCCACCAAACTATGGAAAGAAAATGATCACTTTCCAGTGGATTTAAAGAGACAGGTTTTTGTGAATTTTTTTTTCACACATAATTTTGTTCTAGGTTGATACTGCCACAACAGAATCAGTAGTGACTGTAGATTGGGAAAATGGATTTGTAGAAGCATCTGCAAAAGAAAACATTAATATTAATAAAATTTTTAAAGAACTTCTTGTTCAGGCAAAAGTAAGTAAATAATAATAATAATAATAATAATAATAATCAACTCACATCAAAACAGAGCTCAGGACCGAATTTAAAAACAGACTCATGAAACCTATACAAACAAAACTCAACATCAAAAATCTCACTAAAGCCATCAACACGTTCGCTATACCTATACTCACATATTCATTTGGTATCATCAAATGGTCACACATAGAAAACATTCACATCCTCATACGTTCTCAATTCACCAAATACAGTAAATTACACCCCAACGCATGCAAAGAAAGCCTTACCATTGAGAGGAAGGGCAGGAGGAAGAGGAATCAGGTATAAGGTCACCGCACACAAAATAAAAATAAGCATTCTTTCACACCAAGCACACCACTCTCCACACAGCAACAATGAAAGCAGACAAAAACTACACACCTCTCGACTTATCCTAGGCAGACGACCCAGCAGACATACACAATCATACCCAATTACAACAAGAAAAGTTGAAAACGTGGTCAGAAAAAAAACTTCACGGAAAACACAGCTACCACATAGAATAGGACCACGTAAATAAAAAACAATCATACACCTGGTTACAGGATGGGCAGCTATTCCCTGAAACAGAAGGCTTCTTACTTGCCATCCAGGATAAAGTCATATTGACCAGAAACTACCAAAAGCATATCATTAAAGACCTAACTATTACAAAAGACAGATGCAGGAAATGCCACCAGCATAAAGAAACGATCGATCACATAACAAGCGGATGTAAAATATTAGCCGGAACGGAATACACAGCCAGACATGACTCAGCGGCAAAAGTAGTTCACCAAGCACTAGTCACAACATACAAACTCACAGAAAATACAGATCCCTACTACAAATAAACACCAACATCCATACTTGAAAATAAAGATTACAAGCTCTACTGGGAACGCCACTATCCATACAGATAAAACAGTTCCCGCCAACAGACCCGATATTACTTTTCAATACAAAAAAGGAAAAATTACCTATCTGATTGACATGGCTATCCCCAACGACACAAAAATCCAAACGAAATACACAGAAAAACTTTCCAAATACACAGACCTTGCAACAGAAATAAAAAGGCTATGAAAACAAGAAAAAGTCATCATTGTCCCCCTCGTCATATCAGCTACAGGCCTCACACCAACAACATTCACACCACACTTAGTACAATTAGGACTCAACACAAACATACACAAAAACATTCAAAAGTCAGTGATTTTGAAAAAATGTAACATTGTTAGGTCATTCCTTAATATACAATAGTAATAGACCCGTCAGCCAAACATGGAACCACATTGACTAAATATGAGAAAGAAGAACAAAAATAAATAACATGACGTAACAATAATAGTAACATTGCCAGGTTATTCCTTAGCACACAATGGTAATAGCGTTTGTGCTGATTTGGCATAAGCCCGTCAGCCGAAAATGGAAACACAATATGCAAATGTGAGCAAGACGAATAGATAATAATAGAAATAATAATAAAACAAAGCGAAAGAAGAGGCAATAAAGAAATATGTATCACTACCTATAGAGTATAAGGAGAACCACAAATTAAAATCGATACAAATGATTCCCATAGTGATAACAGGAAATGGTTTAGTGACAGAAATTTCGCTCACTGGAAAAAGTAAAATTGGACCCCAACACTTTAATTCCAAAAACACAAAAAAAAAGTCAACCTGGAACCTTGTAACGTTGTACAGGCAGGCCTAAATCTCTCAAATGAAAGTACAGAATAAGGTCTGCCCAGATGGCCTCTTATTTCTTAAAACCAGATGTTTATCTCTGAGGCTAATACAGAATAATAACAATAAAACTAATAATGTTCACATCCTCAGGAAATGCCTATAAAAAAAATAGATAAATGTGTGTGATTGCTTTTAAAATAAACTAAATCGTTATTTAGGTTAAGTTAATTAGGCTCCTGACATGTATATATCTTAAGATCCAATATGTATTCAAATAAGGCTAAGTTAATTAGGCTCCTGACATGTATATATCTTAAGATCCAATATGTATTCAAATTTTTTCTTAGTCAATACTCTATAATAGTTATAGCATCTTAGCTACCTAATAGCCAATGAATGAATCTAACTCAGTCTATAACCTAGTAATGCTTAGAAAAATTAATAATAATAATTATTAAATCAAAAGAAACGTTCGAAGGAAAATAAAACAAGTCACACTACATATACGAGTATAAACGAAAACATTAAAATACGTAGTTTATACACTAAAATCAGTAATTTTCGTTTGTACAATTTTATTTGAAAAAGAAATGGTGTTTATATAATTATCAAGGTCACAAAAACTACTCCATATATGTTCAGGAACTTCACGAGATTCCAAAAAATTGCTAGTGTCAGTCATTTTCTTAGTCATTTCTGAAATGGACGGAACATAAATATTATCTCCTTCTCCAAGCTCGTCTTCGTCGTCATTATCGCTTAAAATCTTTCCAGAAATCACTGATGTCACAATTTGATCATCAGTTAATATTTCTCTCGTCATTAATTCATTATCAGCACATACATATTCTTCAAAATTAAAGTGATTAAACATCTTTTTAATCTCGATATCCACTGTACTTTGTTGAATGTCGGCATCGTAAACAAATTCTAGACAATCAGTAGGATCTTCTCGATATTTTTCAATCCACTAAGTCAACGGTAGCTCAGATAGTAAAATCTTTCTATAATGACATTTTAAAGAATGTATCACACCTTGATCCATAGGCTGGAGCTTTGCACTTGTGCTTGGAGGCATAAAAACCAATTTTATTTGCTGTAGATCAACTTCAGGGTGCGCTGGACAGTTGTCAATTAAAAGTAATATTTTTTATTTGTGAATTTTAATTCTTTGTCCCATTCGATTAGTACATTTTTAAAAATTTTTGATATCATCCAGGCTTTACCGTCTGATTTGTACTTTACTGGTAAATGTTTGTTTTTAAAACACGTGGGATTGATGGACTTTCCTATGACCAACAATTTTCTTTTCTCTGCTCCAGACATATTTCCAGTTACCAACACAGTAATCCATACTTTTGATAATTTTTCACCAGCACAATTCTCTACGATAAACTTTAATGTCTTATCAGGCGTCATCTTATAAAACAAATCCATTTCATCCACATTAAAAATGTCCACATATTCATAATTTTCTCGAATTTCCAGCCATACATTGGCCAACCACTGATCAACAACAGTCATATCCACTCCTGCAGTTTCTCCTACTATCTTACACCCACTAATATTATGTCGTTTTTTTAAATCGTTTAATCCAACTTCTAGAACAGTTAAAATAGGTGTTCTTTATTTTCCTTCCCAATTCACTAGCTTTCTCTTGTGAAGTATAGCCGGTAATAGGAACATGTTCATGTCGTTTTTGACTAAACCATTTAAGGAGTCCTTTATCGACTTGGTCATGTGTATATTTTCTTACTTTTTTACAACTAAAGTTTCTTTTATCATAGACTAGTCGTGCCCGCGGCTCCGCTCGCGTGAACTTGATTCACCTTTATCGTCACTGCTTATTCGTTATGTTTATATTATTATATAGCTCAAGGGGCCTTAGATGCCCTTGGCTTGGTTGCATACTTGTCTCCACTTCTTTTTGTCTCCTGTTAGCTTTTCCCAGTGCGGGATTCCCATCAACTCCTGATCTTGCTTTACTGCCTGAATCCATGTAGATCGAGGGCTACCCTTGCCTCCTCTTCCAACCACTCCTCTTATTAGGGCTTGCTTTGCCTGTCTTTCTTCCTTCATCCTTGCCACGTGTCTCAATCATCCTAATCGCTGGCTTATTATGATTTGGCTTTTAAGGGGTTTCGTATATAGGCATTTTAATTCGTAGTTTGTTCTTCTTCTCCACAGTCCCTCTTCTTTCCTTCCTCCGTAGATTCTCCTCAAAGCTTTCCTTTCCCACACCTCCAACGTCTCCTTTTCTCTTGCATTCAGTTTCCACGTTTCGCATCTATATGTTACCGTAGGTCTGACAACTGTCGTATATATTCTTTCTTTTGCTTTTCTTGATACATTCTTTGATTTCAATATTGGATTCATTGCCCCCAAACATCTCTGTCCTTTCGCTATTCTTTCTTGTATCTCCGTCCTTTCTTGTCCACTCTCTGTTATTGTTACTCCCAGATAATTAAATTTGTCTACTTTTTCAAACATATATCTTTTCCCTAAGTTGTTTATTATATCTAAACTTTTGTTGTTTTTATTATCCTTCTTCTTTTTAATTTCCATGTATTTTGTTTTTTTCTTCATTTATCTTTAGTCCTCTCATCCTTCCCCTTTCTTCTATCCTACTTATGGCTTTTTTGAGGTTCTCTTTTGCTCTTGCAATCACTGCTGCATCGTCCGCATAGGCCAATCATTGGCAACCGGCATTTTTCTTTTTCCAGATCTACTCCTCCAGCTTTTATCAGTTCTACAATTTCCACCCGGGGCCTTATTTTTTTTAGGTTCTGAGTATTTCTCTTATTTCTTCTTTGCAGGGTTTATTTGTCCCCTCCCGCCCTTCAGTTAATTTTGCTTCCTATTTGTCATTCAACTCATTTTCATCTCCATTCAGTGTTTCTTTAAAGTATTCCCCCCATTTTTTCAGTCTTTCTGCGAAGCTTACTGCTAAACTTCCATCTTTTTTCCTACATATTAGCATTTTGTCTCTGTTTACTCCCTTTGTATTTTATAAAAAAAAACACGTAAATCGGATAAGTGGTTCTTGAGTGCTAAGCGCAGTAATGGATAGACAGACAGACAGAGAGACGTTACGTTTCATATATATTATAGATTTTTTTTGACATATATTAAATTAAGAATTAAAAAAAAATCACGTAAATCGGATGATTGGTCTCGAATGATAAGCACACTAACGGACAGACAGACAGAGAGACTTTGCGTTTTATATATATTATATAGATTAATATTATTATTATATAACCTGGTCAGAGAACATATGTATGAATTTTAAAAATCACGTAAATCGGATAAGTGGTTCTCGAGGGATAAGCGAACTAACGGACAGACAGACAGGCAGAGAGACGTTGCATTTTACATATATTATAGATATAGGTTATTATTATTATATTATAACCTGGCCAAAGAATATATGTATGAATTTAAAAAAAAGACATGTAAATCGGATAAGTGGTTATCGCCTGATAAACGCACTAATGGACAGACAGACAGACAGAGAGAGATTGCATTTTATATATATTATAGATTATAGATATTCTCTGCTACATAATATTGTTCCAAATTTAATGGTTTAGGCTGTGTATTGCAAGGGAACGCGCTAGCGGCAACCTTTTTTCCGACTTCATTCGCTATTATCGTCACTGCTCATTTCCTATGCTACCTATCGTAATAAAATATAGCCTATAACCTGGTCAGAGAACATATGTATGTTTAAAAAAAAAAGTACGTAAATCGGATAAGTGGTTCTCCAGTGATAAGCGCACTAACGGACAGACAGACAGACAGAGAGACGTTGCATTTTATATATATTATAGATTGATAAGATTACTTGCCTCTTCTTCCGTATGGCAGAAACCGTAGGTTTAGTTAAATTCTACTGTTAGCAAACATCACTTTGTTTAACTTCATTTTCTATTTTCCCTATAATATCGTGTTTGTCTTTTAAAGTAATCGCTTTACGTTTTTGGTACTCATTTTAAAATAAAAAATTAAATATTCACTTTGTTACTTTGATCAAATATGCATTAGAACCGAATAACACAACAAGTGAATTGAAAATAATACTGCTCGAACTAGCAACGCGGCGGAAACAAGTAGAATAGGGTTTCCCAGCGAGTTTCGGTGGATTTACTAGATCAAGTCGCGCGACATCGAGCACCGGGAGTGGCAAGTTCGTTATAAACGGACACAAAACATCCAAATTTGTTTCACTTTATCCGGAAGTGCGTTATAACCGGGTTCGTTATAACCGATAAAAATTTGCATTGGTCTAATGGAAGTTTTTTCGTGCATTATAAAATAGTTTGTTTTAACCGGAAATTCGCTATAAAACGGGTTCGTTATAAGCAGACTTCACTGTATGTATGTATATATATATATATATATATATATATATATATATATATATATATATATACATATATATATATATATATATATATATATATATATATATATATATATATATATATATATATATATTTATACATATATATATATATATATATATATATATATATATATATATATATATATATATATATATATATATATATATACATATATATATATACACACAGACTGTCAAGTAAGAACATGTCTTCGTTAATTCATTTTTGCTAGATGCTATTCTAGCGATTCAACAAAAAACACACAAAAACACTATTTCTTTGTTCCCATCCAAAGGGGCCCAAAATGAGACATTCCGCGACCACTATATATATTAAAAGGGCGGTGTTGTTTATGAAGAAGTAAGTAAATCGTTTTAATAATACGAAAAATATCGACAACTTGTCAAAATATAGCTCGGTAGGCAAAGTCACTCCGAAAGTCGAAAAACGAATCGTGTCTTTACGGGACCCAAAATTAATGCTGCGTCAAGGAGCGGCAAAATTAAGAAAACAGAGTTTGAATGTGTTCCATTCGACATCTTCGTGCTCATGATGTCAAATTCCGAAGCACGTTGAATAAGATAGAATGACCCTCACAATCGCCGGACGCCAACTCTATTGGAAACGTTTGGTCCCTTGTAAAGAAAAAGCTTAGAGAACAGTTGTCTCGTGAGATTTGAAAAATTTGGAGATCATTACAGCGCGAATATGCAGAAAATCTCGTCGACAGCATGCCTTGAAGATGCCAGGCGATTGTAGATACAGGAGGCGATTGGACAACTTACTAAGGTAATTGCGCTGTTATTAGCACACAAAAGGATACATTAATAGCAAAAAATATTCTCGAAACACATTTTTTCAAGAATACGAGCGGTCACGTTCTTACTTGACAGACTGTGTATAATAGCAGTAAATTAAATTAGGTTTTCTGAGAATTTACTGGTGAATTATTTCCAAAAATCTAATGTGAAAAGGTTATTATAAAAGTTTTAATTATAAATTATGCTTCTCGCAAGGAAATTGTAAAATTAAAATTTTTTTACGCTCCTTAAAATTTATGGTTACAAAATTCTCATTCGAGTTTATTACTGTTGATACGTATCTGAGAACACGTTTGAGATATTGAATTAACTGCTGATATTAAAGTAACAGGCTTGAAATTTTGCTTCGATTTCCCATCTTTAAATTTTGGCTTCTCCCTTTAAGAAGTCCTTTTACGTTTGCTACGAAAGAGTCTATCAATTATTATATGGGACGGCCTAAAAAAATCTGCTAATGCAAGTAAACACATACAATAGTAAAATATCGGGATATTTTTACTCAATTTTAGAATTAATGCTCTCTCTCTTTAGATTTGGTCGGTATTTATACCTTAAGTTGTACATATCTCAATGATTTTATAATTTTTATCTCTTCTAAGCATTTATTCAAGACAGTTAATTTTTATAAGTACTATATCTTAGTAAATTATTTTTGACATTTTAAATAGCGTATCGTCACAGTAAACATAAAACAGAGTAGCGACAGTCCGACTCGGCACCTTTGATCTCAAGGGGTTTGAGTTTGTAATGATCACATGACCTGTCGCCATATTGCTGGTATGATATTCACGGTTTTTGAAATATTCAAACTCCTTCTTTCAAGAATAGAATAAAAATAAATTTTGCTGATTGAAAGAAAGAAAAAAACGAGAAAAGTTTTTTAGAAACATATTTTTATCAAGTTCTTATTAAAACAGATATACAAAACACAGAAAAAGATCAAAAAACACAAGGAAAAAATAGATTTGATAATGTCAGGTGGAGAAAATATTCATTTTGAGAATATATCTCTGCACACCTTCAGCTTCGCGCGTATAATGTCAACAATCATGTTCCTTATATTTCAGTGAATACCAGTAATCTGGAGAGATTGAAAATAATTTTAATTATCATTTTAAGATAAGATCGTTTTTCTTCTGAACTTAAAAATGAAGTGAACACACTTTTTGGTCCATTTTATCATTAGTTAAATCTAATCATAATTTTGATACAACTAATGACTTTTCGTGCTTATATACTAGTTATATAAAAAAAACTAAATCCATGCACTGATTTATTCAAACTCATTCGTGCTGAAGAATTACTACTTTTGTATGCCCATACTGAGTTTTGAAAGTTTGGTTAGCAAATTTTAGCAGATAACATAACTTAATTATCAAACAATTTTAATATTAACGGTAATCTTTATATAATATGTCGCATAATAGAAATAGAGAATTATGAATAAATTACTTTTAAGATCGTTGGGAAATCTAAAAAAACTCACTCCGACGTATATATATATATATATATATATATATATATATATATATATATATATATATATATATATATATATATATATATATATATATATATATATATATATATATATATATATATATATATATATATATAAAAGGCTGGTTTGAAAAGTCCGTGCAAAAATAAAAACTACTTATGTGTTTGGGGTAAACCTTTTTATTTTTCGACATAGTCTCCTTTTAGGCTTATACACTTCGTCCAACGATGTCCTAGTTTGTTGATCCCTTCCGAATAATAGGATTTGTCCAAGTCTGCAAAATATCCATTAGTGTCTGCAATCACCTCCTCGTCGAAAAGGACTTTCTTGTGGGCCAATTGCGGGCGTTTTTCTTGCAGCTCGGTTTTCAAACGGTCCAATAACGATGAATAATATTCACCTGTAATAGTTTTACCCTTTGCCAGATAGTCGATGAGGATTATCCCTTGCGAATCCCAAAAGACAGTCGCCATAACCTTTCCGGCCGAAGGAACGGTCTTCGCCTTTTTTGGTGCAGATTCCCCCTTGGTAACCCATTGTTTAGATTGTTCTTTGGTCTCAGGAGTATAGTAATGTATCCATGTTTCATCCACAGTGACGAAACGACGCTTAAAGTCCTACGGATTCTTCTGGAACAGCTGCAAACCATCCTTGCAACACTTCACACGATCCCGTTTTTGGTCAAGCGTGAGCAATCGCGGCACCCATCTTGCGGATAGCTTTCTCATGTCCAAATGTTTATGCAAAATATTATGTACCCGTTCAGTCGAGATGCCCACAGCACTAGCAATCTCACGCACCTTAACTCTTCTGTCATCCATCACCATATCATGGATTTGATCAATGATTTCTGGAGTCGTAACCTCCACAGGCCGTCCAGAACGTTCAGCGTCACTTGTGCCCATATGGCCAGTCCGAAAATTTTGAAACCACTTATAAATTATTCTAATCGAAGGTGCAGAGTCACCATAATGTTTATCAAGCTTCTCTTTAGTCTCCTGAGGCGTTTTGCCTTTCATAAAGTAATGTTTAATCACCACACGAAATTCTTTTTCGTCCATTTCTTGAAAATCACTCGACTTCCTTGATTCACACGAATGCCAAACACAAAGAAATAGACCAATATGGCTGAAAACTTGGTGTGCGTTCATTCAAGAGATGCTACTAACTAAACATGACCTCGATACGCGCCGGTGGTGCTATCTCTCGGACTTTGCACGGACTTTTCAAACCAGCCTCGTATTTATATATATATATATATATATATATATATATATATATATATATATATATATATATATATATATATATATGTATATATATATATATATATATATATATATATATATATATATATATATATATATATATATATGTATATATATATATATATATATATATATATATATATATATATATATATATATACGACACATATTTTTACAAGCATTAACCGCACAACAAAAACTTCTTCTTGACAGCTTTTTCATAATTATTTTCAATTATAACGTCAAACAGGTCATTTAATTATTGTAAAATTATTAATAATGCATTTCGGAGCACATTATAAAGAGATTCGTGTTGTTAGTATGATAGGGGATGCAGGGGATACTGTGTTTTATGTTTACTATGGTATCGCCTTGTAGGGAACTCAAAACACAATAAATATTTACTTGAATATTTACTACTTACGTGGGGTGAAAAGTTCTGGGACTTTCCGAGAGATGGCAGCACAAACAAAAAACTCATATGATTTTTAGTTGGTGTCAACCTTTAAAAGGTTAGTGTAAAATTTCCATAACCTTTTGTTTAGAAGTTTGCGAGTTACAGCTGTTTGAGTGAATTTTGTGTGTTGATTAAACATTGTTTTTTTATCGCACGTCTGCTCCGTTCGAAAGCAACTGCATTTCGATCGTTTAGTGAACTTAAATGTGGTCGTACAAGCACCGATGATGTACGGACGTCCAAATAAGGCAGTCATTTCAAAAAACACAAAAAAATTATCATATTGTCCTGAATGACAGTAAAGTGAAAGTGAGAGAGGTAGCTGACATCGTGAAGATATCAACAGAACGCGTGAGGCATATTTCATATGAAAATTTGCATATAAAAAAGCTATGTGCCCGACGGGTACTGCACATTCTCACGATTGATCAAAAACGGCAATGTGTGGATGATTCAGAAGAGTGTTTGGCACTGTTTCGGCGTAATCCAAAGAAGGTTTTGCGTCGATTCGTAACAATGGACGAAACATGGATGGGTATACGCCTAAGTCCAACAGGCAGTCCGCAGAGTGACTGAAACCACATGAAGCGTCCAAAAACACACATCAACTGGAAAAGCTTGGGCAAGTGTTTTTTTGGAATGCATATGGAGTAATACTGGTCCACTATCTTGAGAAAGGAAAAATTGGACCAATTTACTGGACCGTTTGAATGGTGAAATCGACAAAAAAAGCCGCATTTAGCTAAGAAAAAGTGTTGTTTTACCAAGATAATGCGCCAGCATTCCTCTACGGTGGATTCACCAGATCTATCCCCCAGCGATCATCACCTCTTTCCAAATTTAAAAAGGTGGCTCAAATAAAATAGTCGTACTGGAAATTGAGGCTTATTTTAGAGAGCTCGACAAATATAGTATGCTATATGAAAGGTATTCAAACGTTAGAAGATCGCTGGAATTAGTGTGTAGCTCTTGAAGGAAACTGTTGAAGAATAAAATCGATTTTTGGCAAAAACATTATTTTTACTTCAAAAGTCTAGAGACTTTTCACCCCATGTATATATTACAGGAGGTGAGCTAATTTTTTATTGGCTAAAATACACAACAAAATTAAATTTGTCCTTATCCGAGTAATACTTTGTTGTGCATTAGGGTGACCGCAAAAAATCGATGTCGGAATTTTGTTCGTCTGGACCCCACAAAACGATTCCCCTTTCCAGATATTGAGATAGCCGAAATTTGAGCTCGATTAAAGGACGTTAACCCGTGCCGCTCGTCGCTCAAAGTTTGAAAAAATCCAAATTTTTGGCCAAAAAGCTGACATATGGAGCCATAACTCCAGAACGGTAAATAATAGAAACGCGCTTAATATCTCAAAAGAAAGCTAATGTTGTTCTTCAAAATTTATATTCTATACATAATTGTTGTTATTTTAAGTCAAACCGAGTTACAACAGCCTTTAGCCCCAAAAACGTGACCTGGTACCAGTAGGAGCCATTTTTTTGTTAAAAAGTATTTTGGAACTCAATTTTCAAACATAAAGAGCCTTTTGTTCAAATTTAATCTTTTATTACATGGGGATTACCTGACTAGTTTACCAAAGAAAGACCCGTTTGACAGGTAAAAAGGAGGGTGAATCTAATTTCTATTTTAGGGATGGTGATTTTACTTCAGCGTACAACCGACCTTTTATTTATTCAGTTTAGTTTCTAAAGTGCCTTTGAGCTGGTTAGATCGAACAATTATCTAGTGAAGATATTTTAACGTTTTTTTTTTTTTAATTTTCCAAGTGTGTGTGTTATTGTTTTTATAACTATTATAGTATTATTTTAAAAGACATTTGAAAACATTTTATTGAAATTAAAGTTGGAAATATATTTTGTTTCATTTTCCAAGTTAACTGTTATTTACCTATTGGCCTCTGAAATGGCATCCACATCAGGTGTACAAAGCCGGACTAAGGATAAAATATCTCTTGTGGGCTATCCCATTCACCAGATCACCGGTTGTAAACTACCCTCAAATCGTCAAGTTTTGTGTGCTTTATTTTATAATTTACGTACTGTGAAATTAACTGTAAGAGAATCAGCAAAACTTACAACACGAGAAGAGTTCATTTTTTTGGGGAAGCTCGAATCCCGACTAAACATGAGCAAGATGCAATTACTAAGCTGGAAAAACTTCACGCCGAGTGGAGAACTCTTCAAAAAAACCGGAAGAAAACATCGAAAACGGCCAAGAACAAATTTAAACAGTTTGTTGAAAAGTTGGATGATCTCTTTGATATTGCTCAACAAGATGCCTTGGCTCTGATGAAATCGGAAGAAGATAAGGCGTTTCTCGTGAAACAGAGGCAGAAGGGCCGCCCAGGTTCCATGACTGGAGTGGATCTCAAGTTGTCTCGAGCTGAAGAAATCAAGGTGCAAAAGGAACTTGCAAAAATGACCCGACAAATCCAAGAAGCAACTTTTGATATTGGTGAGTTTTTTTTTATTATTAGTATTCTAAAAAACAGATAAACAAATAAGTAAATAGTTTCATTATAATTGAAAGAAAATTGTACATGAGAGCATGATTTGGCATCTTTATGATTGAGTTTATATTTTTAAATAATACCTTTTGATAATTAGAAGTAGGTAATTTAGTACCTATGTATTATTACTATTCTGCTAAAACGACAAGTTTTTATAGTCTTTTTTTTTCTCTTTCTTTTGTTGCTTCTTAGAGACGGATGATGAAGACAAGTTCGAAGAAGGAGAAGAAGACACTGAAGAGGACAGCATCTACTAGGAACTTGAGAGCTTGGAGGAAATGGACATCCCTGAAGAAGCTGCAGAAGATCCAGGACCATCTGAGAGCAAGAGGATGAAAGTTTCATTTGCAAGGGGCGTTAAAGAGATTTTAAACATGAAATTGTACATTTTATTAGATCGATGTAAGGTATCCGACAGAAATGCCACGAGAATTTTAATAGCCACTCTAGAAGCACTAAACCTTGACCCTCTTGAGTACAAAGTCTCGAAAACTTTATTACATGATAGAAGGCAAATGTTCAGAGAACAATATAATAAAAAAATTTTTGATAAAGTAAACATTCCTGAAAAAGAGCCCGTGGTTGTCCATTGGGACGGTAAACTTTTACCGGGTGTTTTAAAAAATGAATAATGTGAGCGAATAGCTATAGCTATTTCATATGGCGAAAAGGAACAGCTGCTGGGAGTTCCTGTAACAGCAAACAGCTCTGGAGAGGAGCTAGCCGTAGCCGTATATGAATGCCTACATGAATGGGGTATTCTCAACACCGTCAAGGCGAGGTGCTTCGACACTACAGCATCCAACTCGGGAAGACTCAAAGGAAGAGAATTGTTATACCTAGCTTGCCGTCACCATATCTTGGAAATTCTGTTAAGAGGCGTATTGGACACAAAAATGGGATCAACCACTGGACCTCATCCAGACATTTTCAAGAGATTCCTCACTGCGTGGCCCAAGATAGACAAAGGAAAATACGACACAGGTATCAGTGACAATTTAATACAGAAGCAGCTAACTCCAGAAGTAATTGCAAATATTACTGCTGAATTCGAGATCAAATTAACTGAGAGCTACCCCAGAGATGACTACAAGAAGCTATTGCAGTTGGTTCTCGTATTTGTTGGATCACTAGACGGCAATGTTGTGGGTTTTAGAACTCCAGGAGCCATTCATCACGCTAGGTGGATGGCAAAGGCTATTTACTGCTTAAAAATGTTCATTTTTCGTCAGCAATTTAAGATGTCTAAAGAAGAAGAAAGTTCTGTGCGTGCCATTTCTGTTTTCCTAGTTAAAATTTATTGTAAAGCTTGGTTCAATGCTCCAAAAGCTCATCTTGCACCAAAGCAAGATTTAGGTATTTTGCATAGTCTGTTAGACTATAAAGAATGTGATAACGACATTGCAGAAATAGCCCTGACCAAATTTTCGAACCATTTGTGGTATTTGAATGCAGAGTTGGTGGGATTATCGTTTTTTGATCCCCCCCATTACAGACGATGAAAAGTTGTTAATGGCTAATAAATTGCTCAGTAGCACAGATGAACCATCACAGCACGCTAGGGTTGTAAATCCAAAAGTTAGGAAAGAAAACTTAAAAGAGGTAGTTGATGGAGGATTGGTAAATTTACTTACCAAAGAAACGTTTACATTCTTTGACCAATTTAATATAAAAAACAGATTTCCTAAGATAACATCCAAACACCTGGCCTCAAAATAATGACTTTCTAGAAGGATTGAAAATTGTCAAAACATTAAAAGTAGTTAATGATATGGCTGAGCGTGGTGTTAAATTAATAACCGACTTTAACGACCTTCTGACAAAAAATGAAGACCAAAAGCAATATGTCCTGCAAGTTGTAAGTAAGTGCCGAGCATTATATCCTGACGTTTCAAAAACTACTTTAACAAAAGCTCTAGAATAGATTAGATAACTATGTAAAATTATCAACTCATGTAGGTACTACGTCTGTATCTTTTCTGTGTCTGTTTTGTATGTATTATATACCTAATTTTTATATTTTAAAATAAAAAATGTCATTAGACTTATCAGTATTGCTTGTTTTTTTATTATATTTCTACTTTAAATTCAAGAATATACCAAAAAAAGCAAAATTTATCACTTAATAACAAAATATACGAAGTATGCTCCTAGTGGTACCAGCTCACGTTTTTGGGGCTAAGGGCTGTTGTAACTCGGTTTGACTTAAAATAACAACAATTATGTATAGAATATAAATTTTGAAGAACAACATTAGCTTTCTTTTGAGATATTAAGCGTGTTTCTATTATTTACCGTTCTGGAGTTATGGCTCCATATGTCAGCTTTTTGGCCAAAAATTTGGATTTTTTCAAACTTTGAGCGACGAGCGGCACGGGTTAACGTCGTTTAATCGAGCTCAAATTTCGGCTATCTCAATATCTGGAAAGGGGAATCGTTTTGTGGGGTCCAGACGAACAAGATTCCGACATTTTTTTCCCCCTCTATGAGATCCGGTCACTCTATTGTGCATATATTATAGTATTAAAGTGTTCAATTGATCGATTTAATATAAACTATATATGTCACAAAATTTGAACGGTTTTAGTTTTTACTTACTTATTTTAAATGAATGTTATACGTGATTAATAACCAATTTAAAGAAACGTTTTGTGCTACCGTAAATTAAAAGAAGCAATAAAAGAATAAAGATTATAATATCTTCCCAATATAAATCAACCGTTAATTGCAAATACATATATCTTCTTATAAATTTCTATCTTATAAACTTTCATTTGATAATTATGCTAGTTAAGACATACGATGGAGTTTGCACCCATGTAAAACTGGGTAATTTATAATTATAATACGAGGCTGGTTTGAAAAGTCCGTGCAAAAATAAAAACTACTTATGTGTTTGGGGTAAACCTTTTTTATTTTTCGACATAGTCTCCTTTTAGGTTTATACACTTCGTCCAACGATGTTCTAATTTGTTGATCCCTTCCGAATAATAGGATTTGTCCAAGTCTGCAAAATATCCATTAGTGTCTGCAATCACCTCCTCGTTTGAATAAAATCTTTGTCCCGCCAGCCATTTCTTCAAATTGGGGAACAAATAGTAGTCCGAGGGAGCCAAGTCTGAAGAATAGGGGGGATGTGAAACGGGTTGGAATCCTATTTCCATTAATTTTGCGACCACAACTGCTGAGGTGTGTGCTGGTGCGTTGTCGTGATGGAAAAGGACTTTCTTGTGGGCCAATCGCGGGCGTTTTTTTTGCAGCTCGGTTTTCAAACGGTCCAATAACGATGAATAATATTCACCTGTAATAGTTTTACCCTTTTCCAGATAGTCGATGAGGATTATCCCAAAAGACAGTCGCCATAAGCTTTCCAGCCGAAGGAACGGTCTTCGCCTCTTTTGGTGCAGATTCCCCCTCGGTAACCCATTGTTTAGATTGTTGTTTGGTCTCAGGAGTATAGTAATGTATCCATGTTTCATCCACAGTGACGAAACGATGCTTAAAGTCCTCCGGATTCTTCTGGAACAGCTGCAAACCATCCTTGCAACACTTCACACGATTCCGTTTTTGGTCAAGCGTGAGCAATCGCGGCACCCATCTTGCAGATAGCTTTCTCATGTCCAAATGTTTATGCAAAATATTATGTACCCGTTCAGTCGAGATGCCCACAGCACTAGCAATCTCACGCACCTTAACTCTTCTGTCATCCATCACCATATCATGGATTTGATCAATGATTTCTGGAGTCGTAACCTCCACAGGCCGTCCAGAACGTTCAGCGTCACTTGTGCCCATATGGCCAGTCCGAAAATTTTGAAACCACTTATAAAACTGTTCTAATCGAAGGTGCAGAGTCACCATAATGTTTATCAAGCTTCTCTTTAGTCTCCTGAGGCGTTTTACCTTTCATAAAGTAATGTTTAATCACCACACGAAATTCTTTTTCGTCCATTTCTTGAAAATCACTCGACTTCCTTGATTCACACGAATGCCAAACACAAAGAAATAGACCAATATGGCTGAAACTTGGTGTGTGTTCATTCAAGAGATGCTACTAACTAAACATGACCTCGATACGCGCCGGTGGTGCCATCTCTCGGACTTTGCACGGACTTTTCAAACCAGCCCCGTATATGCACCAGAATATATTATTCGGATAACAAAATTTTAATTTCCTGTGAGACCGATAGTTTCATATATAAAAGCCCCGTTATGCAAACTGTATAAAAAATTGAATAAAATATTACCCAATTTTTGTCCAAAATATGCCACGAGGAATTCATATTAATATCTAAAAAAAACCCTCAATTTAAAATTACTTTCATTTAACATTGAAAGCCTTTTCACGTCCATTAAATATCTTTTACATAAGAAATAAGGCTATTGATACTATAATACCGACGTTAACATCAAAAGAAAATCATAAAATGCTCTAAAGATATGTATTAGGCAAAATTAGTTCCAATCCAATTATGACTTATATTAACAGAAAGTCTACCAAAGATCTCTCTTATTGGGCATTTTTATGGGTAACATTCAGTCTTTAATTTTGAACTAAAATCACAAGTTACTTGATAATGTAATTAAATATGTAGACGATGTTGTTTTTTATTTGGAATAGCACAGGAAGTCAAATTTGGTTTTTAAAAAAATTTAATTGACAAAAAATTAAGTATACAATGAAATGCGATTAAAATGGAGGGATTACTCTTCTATAATATATATAAAATGTAACGTCTCTGTGTCAATCTGTCTGTCTGCCTGTATGTTTATCCCTTAGTGCGCTTAGCATTCGAGAACAACTGATCCGATTTACATGCTTTTTTTAAAACATACCATAGATATGTTCTCTGGCCAGGTCATAGGATATATTTTATTACGTTAGGTAACATAAGGAATAAGCAGTGACGATAAGAATGAATCAAATCGGAAAAAAAGTTTGCCTCTAGCGCGTTTTCTTGCAATACACTGCTTAAACCATTAAATATGGAACAATATCATGTAGCAAAGAATATAATATATATAAAATGCAACGTCTCTCTATCTGTCTGCCTGTCCGCTAGTGCACTTATGACTTGAGAACTACTTATCGGATTTACTTGTTTTTTTTTTTTTAATTCATACATTTGTTCTCTGGCCAGGTTATCTATAATCTTCTATAATATATATAAAATGCAACGTCTCTCTGTCTGTTTGTCCGTTAGTTCGCTTATCATTTGAGAACCACTTATCCGATTTACGTGTTTTTTTTTTTAAGTTATACATTTGTACGCTGGCCAGGTTATCTATAATCTTCTATAATATATATAAAATGCAACGTCTCTCTTTCTGTCTGTCCATTAGTGCGCTTATCACTCGAGAACCACTTATCCGATTTACGTACTTTTTTTTAAACATACCTATGTTCCCTTGCCAGGTTATAGGATATATTTTATTACGTTAAGTAACAGGAATAAGCAGTGACGATAATAGTGAATCAAGTCGGAAAAAAGATTGCTGCTAGCGCGTTCTCTTACAATACACTGCCTAAACCATTAAATATGGAACAATATCATGTAGCAAATAGTATAATATATATAAAATGCAGTGTTTATCTGTATGTCTGTCTGTCTGTCTGTCTGTCCGTTAGTGGGCTTATCACCCTAAAACCACTTATCCGATTTACGTGTTTTGTTTTAGATCTATACATATGTTCTCTGGCTAGGTTATTATATTTTATTACGTTAAGTAATATAAGAAATAAGCAGTGACGATAATAGTGAATCAAGCCGGAAAAAAGTTTGCGGCTAGCGCACTCTCTTGACATACGCTGCCTAAATCGTTAAATATAGAACAATATCATGTAACAAAGAAAACAATATACATTAAACGCAACGTTTCTCTGTCTGTCTGTCTATCCGTTAATGCGCTTATCACTCGAGAACCACTTATCCGATTTACGTGTTTTTTTTTTTTTAATTTATACATATGGTCTTTAGTCAGGTTATATAATAATAATAATAATCTATATAATACATATAAAACGCAACGTCTTTCTATCTGTATGTCTCTCCGTTAGTGTGCTTATCATTCTAGAACTACTTATCCGATTTACGTACTTTTTTTTAAACATACCTATGTTCCCTTGCCAGGTTATAGGATATATTTTATTACGTTAAGTAACAGGAATAAGCAGTGACGATAATAGTGAATCAAGTCGGAAAAAAGATTGCTGCTAGCGCGTTCTCTTACAATACACTGCCTAAACCATTAAATATGGAACAATATCATGTAGCAAATAGTATAATATATATATTAAATGCAGTGTTTATCTGTATGTCTGTCTGTCTGTCTGTCTGTCCGTTAGTGGGCTTATCACCCTAAAACCACTTATCCGATTTACGTGTTTTGTTTTAGATCTATACATATGTTCTCTGGCTAGGTTATTATATTTTATTACGTTAAGTAATATAAGAAATAAGCAGTGACGATAATAGTGAATCAAGCCGGAAAAAAGTTTGCGGCTAGCGCTCTCTCTTGACATACGCTGCCTAAATCGTTAAATATAGAACAATATCATGTAACAAAGAAAACAATATACATTAAACGCAACGTTTCTCTGTCTGTCTGTCTATCCGTTAATGCGCTTACCACTCGAGAACCACTTATCCGATTTACGTGTTTTTTTTTTTAATTTATACATATGGTCTTTAGTCAGGTTATATAATAATAATAATAATACGATTACGAATTATACGATCTCAATTCACCAAATACAGGAAATTACACCCCAACGCATGCAAAGAAAGACTTACCATCGAGAGGAAGGCAGGAGGAAGAGGAATTATAGACATCAGATCATTACACACAAAACAAATACAAACACTTAGGAAATTCTTTCACAGCAAGCAAACCAGCCTCCACACAGCGACAGTGAAAGCAGACAAAAACTACACACTTCTCGACTTAGCCCGGGCAGACCACTCAGCAGACACACACAGTCACACCCAATTACAACAGGAAAAGATGAAAACGTGGTCAGAGAAAACACTCCACGGAAAACACAGATACCACATAGAACAAGACCACGTAAATAAAAAACAATCATACACCTGGTTACGGGATGGGCAGCTATTCCCTGAGACTGAAGGCTTCTTACTTGCCATCCAGGATAAAGTCATATTAACCAGAAACTACCAAAAGCATATCATCAAAGACCCGACTATTGCAGAGGACAGATGTAGGAAATGCCACCAGCAGAAAGAAACGATCGAACACATAATGAGCGGATGTAAAATATTGGCCGGAACGGAGTACACAGCCAGGCATGATTCAGCTGCCAAAGTGGTTCACCAAGCACTAGCCACAACATACAGACTCATAGAAAACACAGATCCCTACTACAAATACACGCCAACATCCATACTTGAAAATGAAGATTACAAGCTCTACTGGGATATCGGTATCCATACAGATAAAACAGTCTCCGCCAATAGACCCGATATTACTTTTCAGTGCAAAAAAGGAAAAGTCACCTATCTGATTGACATAGCTGTCCCCAACGACACAAACATTCAAGCGAAATACACAGAAAAAATTTCCAAATATACAGACCTTGCAACGGAAATAAAAAGGCTATGGAGACAGGAAAAAGTCATCATTGTCCCCCTCATTATATCAGCCACAGGCCTTACACCAATAACATTCACACCACATTTAGTGCAATTGGGACTCAACACGGACATACACAGAAACATTCAGAAGTCAGTGATTTTGAAAACATGTAACATTGTCAGGTCATTCCTTAATACGGAATGGTAATAGCGTTTGGGCTGACTTGGTTTTGGCCCGTCAGCCAAGCATGGAACCACATTGATCAAGTGTGAGAAAAGAAGAACTTTTTATAATAATAATAATAATAATCTATATAATACATATAAAACGCAACGTCTTTCTATCTGTATGTCTCTCCGTTAGTGTGCTTATCATTCTAGAACTACTTATCCGATTTACGTGTTTTTTTTTTTAATTCTTAACATAATATTTATCAAAAAAAAATCTATAATATATATAAAACGCAATGTCTCTCTGTCTATGTGTCTGTCCGTTAGTGCACTTAGCACTCAAGAACCACTTATCCGATTTACGTTTTTTTTTTAATTCATACATATATTCTATTCTCTGGCCAGATTATAGGATATATTTTATTACTTTAGGTAACATAAGGAATCAGCCGTTACGATAACAGTGAATCAAGTCCGCGCGAGCGGAGCCGCGGGAACTACTAGTTAGATATAAATAGAAGAAAAATCAAAAAGGAGATAATATCATTCATAAACTTTTCACAGTCTAGTATCTTAATGGGTTACATTTCCACTAAACGAGAAAAACTTCAATAAGAAATTGTTAATAAAAAAAAAAAGATTACAACAAGAAACACCTGGTACACAGAAAAAATAAATAATTTATAGCGAAAGAAAACAAGAGAGGGCTTAACAAATAGAATTTTATAGTGATTCCGTGCAATAAAAAAAAAGGAATTAAGTAAACTATAAATTAAAAGTATATGTACTAGTCAATCAATAAGTTTTGAAAGCGGAAATGAATCAATATGAATTAATGAGTTAAAATATAGTTATTCTTCAGTATAATCTCTCTTAAGACCAATTAATTTTTTCCAGCGATTTTCCAATTCATTGATGGTTTTCCAGAAGACCTTCCAAATATTCATCTACGGATGCTATCAGCCCATCATTTGTCGAAAAACGCTTCCCACGTAGAAATCTTTTGGATGGAAATCAGACGGAGCCAGATCTGGCGAATAAGGTGGATGTTCCAACAATTTGTGCTTTAATCTGACCAGTTTTGCTGCAGCCAAAGCACCTCTATGAGCAGGTGCATTATTATGATGAAAGATGACTTTTTCTACTGCAAACCGGGCTTTTCTCACGAATTTTCTCATCCAGCTAGTCCACAAGGTTTTTGGACGTACTAGATCATCATTGACGTTTGTACAGCCACGTTTATCTGTGAACAGTTGGAAATGAAGGAGTATATTTTAACATTTTCACACCTTGCATGGATTTCAGTTCCCGATAAACCCATACTCATTACAAAAAAAACCAGGATTATATTAAATTAATTGCAGAGAGTACAAACAAAAAATTATAAAGATCTGCTGGGGTCTTATATAGCACTGAATTTTTTGGCATCTGAAAAAAGTATGTTACTTTCTAAAAAACTATTCAGGTCTAACTTTTCAAAGGTGACGTTAGATATTCCAAAATTTGTTATATATTTTAGGATAAGTGGATGAGTACCATATATGCCATGTTGGCTCAAAGCTCTGTATTTCAACCATTAGGGTACTATAGAATAAAAAAATAATATAATAATAAGATGATTATCAGTAAATGTTCATAATTAAATATAGTTTTACAGTAATTTGTAACAAACTAGGATAAAAAGGTCCAGTAATTCTCAGGCTATTATTTTTACAGATTAAATATAATCTTTCTCCTGCTCTGCGTCGGCGTCGTCGCCAATCTCTGCCTACAGGGCCAACGGGACCAGCAACACCATCTCATGCAGCCACAGCTCCCATGATTCCTTCCGCCGTCCAGTTGCAACACCTGCAGCAAATTCGGGATAAACACGGCAAAAGAAATTCTTGTAGTATTTCTTAAAGTTGCTTTATTAGAGTTTATATGCTGATAAATCCTTTTAGTTTGTCGGTGATTAATTTTAAGAATTGGGTGTAAATAGACTTTGACAATTTAAGGTTTTAAACTTGTTTAAAGAACTTCCATAGTATTTTGTTTTTATTTTCATAGTAATTTCAATGAAGTCGTTTTCCATTCGTGGGTATTTATTCTTGTACTAACATTCTACAATCCGATTATTAAATTCCATTATTCTATTCTTTTTATACGTTATTTTTTAAGTTAAATTAATGAAACTGCTTTAGCTAAGACATTTTCATACATATTTTTAAAATTAAATCTGCAATTTTTAAAACTTTAAAAATTTCAAAGTTTACAACACATATTTTCCAAGTGGATTACTAGAAGAAACATTTACTGCTAAGTACATTGAATGTTGACTTAGATATATTGACAAAATGTTGATTTTTATTCAGAAATATACATATATAGAGGCCTATTGAACTAAGATCGTCTCTATAACGTGATCAGCAGTTTTCCTGTTTAAATTGTTCTTTTTATTTTTACCGTTACCCTTAGCTATCTGTGCGTTCGCGTACAAAACATTCTATACCGCCCCCCCCCCCCAAAAAAAAAATTCTGTGCCTGCCCCCTTCCTCATTCTATCCTTTCCTGACTGTATTTGTACAAAACATGACGAGATCTCTGTATTTTCTGCCCCCTGGATGTGCCGCCTGCGTGCGATGTTCTCCCGCTTACGGCGGGACTGGTGGTATTAGCGGTTTATCTGCCTTCGACCACAACAGTACGAGACTTACTTTCGCATCCTTGGAGTTTGCTCTTGAATTAAAGGTGTTTGCGGTTCACAACTGATGCCGCTGAGGCTTTAGGGCTACTTACGTCTTTGAACTTATGCTCCTAAATGTTTCCAGCTGTTGTATTTGTGTTGCGATTGCCTCTTCACCTAGCCTAACTGATGAGGATTGAAATGGAATGGAAAATGGCATGTTCTAGTTGGTAATTACTGGGTATTACTGCCGGGCTGTTTAATGCAAGGGCCAAACTTGCTCATGGGCTCCGTTCCGATTACCAACTATATATTATACTTATTGTTAGATATATCTTTTTTACTAAATCATCTTAATCACGCTTAACCTATAATTCGGTAGATTTTTATCTTAGAGTTAAAACTATAATCTGCTGCGACAGTAAAGTAGCTATACAAGCTCTTGCCAAATCCACCACGGACACCTTGCTGATCAGGGAATGCGTGCAAGAGCTAAATACATTCGGAGGTAACAACGAGGTTACCCTAATGTGGGTACCAGGCCACCAAGGCATATCTGGAAATGAAATAGCGGACGAACTCGACAAAAGAGGCACCTTAGAGGATCCACCTGAACAGGTTGTAGGAGTTCCATTCGCTTTCGGTAAAAACAAGATCCGGAAATGGTTGGACAAAGGACACCAACTCTCTTGGACTGTAGGAGCGGGGTATCGTCAAGCCAAACTACTTATGAAACAAACTACGGCAGGCAGAGCAAAAGAACTCTTGTCGATGTCAAAACAAAGGCTACGCCTAAGTATAGGACTCCTTACGGGACATGTGGCACTACAAGCCCATTTATATAACCTCAAATTGGCTGAGCGGAAAACATGTCGGCATTTTGTGCGAATGTCCTGCACTGATAGTTAAAAGATACAGATACTGGGGTCAACTATTCTGTGAATCCAAAGATCTACAAGAGGTCGGCGTGAGTAGTCTCTTGGCAGAAAATGCCGTACTAGGACTGCGACCCTGATTCGACAGTGGGGAGTCACAGAAGACGTTTTAGATCTAGGTGACATTAGGGACTCAAGGTACCACCCACTCTTTTTACTACTACTACTACCACAACTATTATTATTATCGTCTAAATTACAGTTTTAGTGATATTTAATAAAATACTAACATGTTAATAATGTTTTTATATTGAAAGATAAATTCTGCAACATTTTATTTAAACTTGTTCCATATTTCTAACTTAATTTTGAGCGATTTGTCCTAAAAAGTAATTCCGGTTAAAGAAAAAGTTCAGAGACGCAACCGTCTAACAGAAAAATAAATTGGAAATTTACAAATACGTTAAAGTGCTATATTTCAGTTACTAAAGTTTTTCAAGTTCAAAAATATCAATATTAACTTGAGCGCAATAATAAATCATTAAAGTATTGGAACTTTCTTTTATAAACAGAGTTTATGTGTCATTTTCAAATCCAGAAGTTTTCAAAGCTTATTTTGTTTTTATGTCACAAAATAGTAAGTCCTTTTTATAACAGTTATAAAACTGGATAATCCCGAATTAATAATTGTCATGAATAAGCGTAATAATAATAAACATTTGGATCATATGGTTTCTGTGCAATCAGTATGGAACTTTCCAGTAACACTTATTTTAAACAGTGAAAAATATGTTATGAAAGAAAGTATCGGTAACCAGTGTTTATATTATTGTAAAGTCTGTTTACTAAATTAATATGTGGAAAATGGTTACTGTGAGTAATAAAGATATTATTTTATATTATCAAATACTTTATTTGGAAATTTTTCTTGCAAAGTTGGTAAAGGGGATAAAACTGAATGCTGAAGAATATTGATAAATAATAATTCTTCTTGTCATAGTCTAGTATTTGTAGGAACACGACCAACACAATAGTAGATTAAATTTTCGTTAGTTTTAATTTCGTCCAGAAAAAGGTCAAAAATTTCCTGTTGTCACGAAATCTGTATAATGTACGGGTGGTCCAAATTGGACACTTTTAAAGGTAAACCCCATTATCTAAAGGAGATAGACGAAAACTGATGTCGGTATCTGAGGCTCAATTTTTATGATAAACTCAATGGTGAAAACCGCATATCGATATCTAGTACCGTTTCAAATATACAGGGTGTTTTTTAAAAATCTGCATTTTGGAAAAATGTTTGTAATTCTTCTCCTATTGAAAATTTTTGATTTCTGTAAAAACATTTTCAAAGCACTTTTTCACGTAGATTTCAACAGTGTAAGTTACATTTTTTTACAACTAACATTTTAATAGTTATTAATGCAAAAATATATTTTGGGGGATACCCTGTATATTTTTAGCTTTAAATTACCATTCTAAAAATGTAGCACACCTTATATTTTGCTTAAAGCTACTTCAAAATATAAAGGTTCTCAGTTTTTACGCGAGTTTTAAATGCACATTTTGTGAAGTAGGCTTTGGACGGAACGGCAATATTAATTGTTTACCGATAGCAGTCAGATCGTAAAAAAAAAATTCCAGAAGTAACTCTAAGAGTCATAACTACATTGAAATTTACTAAATGCTATAGTACTTTAAACTATGTAGAAAATAAAACAATACAACAATAAAACAATTTATTCCGGGTAGAGCAAACTAAAACAAAACAATTTTTTATTAGAGATGTTCGAAATGTCGACCAGTTTCATTTACACATAGCGACACCTTTTCTGGACACTTCTTACCTAGTTGATTAGTTCAAGAGGAGTGAGAACTGCAAAACTTTGCATCAGTGCGATTTCTAACTCTTGCCGTGTTTGTCGGCAATTTAAAAATTAGGTCTTTCAATCTTCCCCAGAGATAGAAATCCATGGGCGTTAAATCCGGTGACGGTTCGAACCTTGGTTGGCTATCTAGCTATTGTCGAAATTGGCCGATAAAAAATTAATGATAACTGCAGCGTCGTGTTGAAAAAATATATTTCTAAGGTCCATTAACGGCAGTTGATCAACAAGAGGTTCTATTTGTTGCCTTAAAATTTCTAAATATCTCTGAGAGGTGAGTGTTCCTTGGTAAATAAATGGACCTATAACCCTGCCTCTAAAAATTCCTGCCCACATATTAAATCCAAATCTGCCTTGATTTCTTTGCTCCACAACTAAATGAGGATTTTCTTGTGCCCATGTATAGGAATTGTAACGGTTAAAAATACCTGCATTGCTTACATAAGCTTCGTCTGTCCACATGCAATTCAATGAAAAATTCGGAACATGGTTACAATTCTCCAGAAACCATGTGCAAAAATCCATACGCCGTTGAAAATCTCCGTCCCTAAGGTGATGAACTTTTCTTGTCCTATATAGCCTGAATTTCTGCTTCTTCAAAGGTTCTTGATAGTCCAGCTGATTCTTTTAACTCTCGGGGTGAAGTATTGGGATTATTTCCGATAGTTCCTAAAACTACTTTTTCTTCTAACTCCTTATCCCTGTTTGATGCATAATTTTTGGGTAGTTTCTTTTCAAACTGACTAGTATTAATTAGGTTATGTCGCAATCGAACGAATAAATCTTTGAAGGGTCATCATATCCCATTTTTCGTAATTTTTAAACTTAATTGCGATTTATTTGACAATTCAATAAATGATCCTGAAGTAAAATTTGACAACTACGAATAAATAATTGAAATAAACCATATGGCCGCTCCGTTCAAAGCCTACTTCACAAAATGTGCATTTAAAACTCGCGTAAAAACTGAAAGCCTTTATATTTTGAAGTAGATTTAAGCAAAATATAAAGTATACTATATTTTTAGAATGGTAATTTAAAGCTCTATTCGGATAAGGAAAAATATACAGGGTATCCCAGTTAAAAAATATATTTTTGCGTTAATAACTATTAAAATATTAGTTGTAAAAAAATGTAACTTACACTGTTGAAATCCACGTAAAAAAGTGCTTTGAGAATGTTTTTACAGAAATCAAAAATGTCCAATACAAAAAGAATTACAAACATTTTTCCAAAATGCAGATTTTTGAAAAACACCCTGTATATCTGAAACGGTACTAGATATCGATATGTGGTTTTCATCATTGAGTTTATCATAAAAATTGAGCCTCAGACACCGACATCAGTTTTCGTCTATTTCCTCTAGATAAAGGAGTTTACCTTTAAAAGTGTCCTATTTGGACCACCCTGTACATTTAAACGCATTAGGTGCATAAACGGGAGCTAAAAAAAAGATAATTATAGGAGTGACATTTTTCTTTTAAGACGTAGCATTGGCTGTATCAATATTGACTTCAGTTGGTGTCATAAGTCATAAGAGAGCTTTTGCATCGCTTATTTTATAGTAAGTAACTGTTTTTATCTTTATTTGAAGCATACGCCCACCGATTGGAGCTTCCGCAGTAGTAAAGGGAAGAAATTAAATATAAGGAGTCAGCTGTTATGGTTATTTGAAACATCATTCGGAACTGGCGCAGTATTGAAACAAAATAAGAGAATCCTTTATTAAGGTTAACGATTTACCTTATTTAGGAACTTATAAGAGGGGTTATTTGAAGTTCGTTATTTTTATTGCTACTATGGCAGGTCCTGCTTTTTTTTTCCTACTTAGGTATGCAAACCACTAAAATTAAAATGATAATCTTTTATTGCAAATAACACTGACAACAGTTAACTAGTGTTCACATTATGTTGGGAATGTGCAATCTCTGGCACAATGGCATTACAGTGTGTGTAGTTCGAATTTCTAATGAAATTTCACTTATAGCACATTCGTATTACCTTGGAAATATTGAAGGAAGTAATAGAAACCTGCTATACAAAATTTTAATTTAGAAACTTGTGTTAATCTGTCAAATACTAGTAACCGGTATGCTTAACCATGAAATAAATGAAAAAAAATCCCCTAAGTTTATAAAAAATTAATACTAACCTAGCCCTGCAATTCTTTTACGTTAATATTGCGCATGCTTTCGATAACGATAAGGACATAGGCATGTGAAAAGTAAGTATTGCAAAATCTCTCTATTCTAATAAAGAATCCGGAAATTAGTTAGAATAACTGCAATTTCAATTTGACTCCAGCTCTTTTCTTTTAGTTCAAAAATACTGCTACTTCGCATATTTCGAACAGTTCCAGGATGAAATTGACACTGATAACATATTTTTGGGACATTGAAATAGGTTTAACTACTTACTCCATTTTAAGATTTGTGGAAACTGAGAAGTAAAGAACAAGTGTTAGTTATTAGTGTGTTGCCTACACTTACGAAATACAAGTATTAATAACAATAAGTTTACTTGTAAACTAGTTATTATAAATTTGTGATTGTCCGTTTGTTAAACACCAATAACTCCATAATTTTCTACACCTATTAAAAATGACTTGTACTAATTCTATTCTAGTGAAATGAGCCCTAGGTGTTTGCATTGTGGTACCTCCGACACTGTTGGTGCTTGAAATGAAAGGTCTTTTCCCTTAATCTATTTTAATTGTCTTATTTATTATTGTAAATACGATATATGTAAATTACTCTATTCGATAAAAGTTTAAATACTATAATTTAGTTAAGTTTATAGTCACTACAAAAATATTTTCTTTTACGAATAATTAACCTTTCAAATTTTGCCGGAACTTTTGTTACGTTTATTTCTCATAATTTTAAATTTATTGGTAATGTTTGGTAAATGTTTCTTCTAAAAATATAAAACTTTATATTTTAAGTGCAAGAAGTTAGTGACTTTAATGGTTTGCGTGTTACAACAGTACGCGATGTTCAACAACTTTCTTCAGATTGTTAAACAGTGATTTTTCATTAAAATATGGTTTTAAATATACAGTAAAAGTTAATTTATTGTTGAATTTTATGCTATTTATAAAGTTTTCTTAAGTAAATTAAGAAGTTAAATTATAAAATTTTAAAGTTAGTCAAAGAATTTAATCATTTCTTTATCACTAAGAGGATCGAAGTAAATGGTTTCGTTAATAAATACACCCTCTCTTGTAGTTTATTTAACTTGTTACTCCTTAGAGAATAAGATTAATCTAAAACTCTTAAATTAAATTATGGTGTTTTGTCAAGTCTTCCCGATTATTAACGTTGATAAAAATTCAATTTTAACGTTTTCGTTGTAAATTCGTTAGAACCCCACATTATATTTCATTTATATATTATTATATTTCATTTACGTAGAAAAATCGAGAAGCCAGTAGGATACCTCCTTTATAGAAAATACATATGCAAAAAAACAATATGCCAAAATAAATGACGAATTCACAAAGGTACTATGGTTATAATGAAAAATTCGCCAAGGGACTCCCTTGAGCTCACAACAATGTGAGATAAAGAAATAAGAATACTACTTTATACTGACAACGCCGTGCTGCCAAAAGATGAGTCGTTTTTTCAAGGTTGTTTACCAATTTAACAAAAAGCGAAAAAAAAATTGAAGTGACCATATCAATCTATCAACATCTAAAACCCAGTTAACTCGAACCTTGGGAAAAGATTACACAAGAATTGAAGTTTAAATATTTCGGTATACTAAATTGGGAATGTGGAATCTTTAGCACAATGACACTACTCAGTATATATCACCACTCCACCAAACACTTTATTTTTGCACTCGACGCGCGTTTCGCTAATAATGTTAGCTTCATCAGGAGCAATGATTGACTAAAGCTAAACTACAAATCTACCATATTTATACTTAGCCTAACCCTCGAATTACTCAGGCGGAACTAATGGCATAGGCAAGGCCATCAGTTCTGGTCATGAGTAAGTTTGAAACCGAAGCCAGTCAAGCATTCGAATATTCCCCGAGGGTATCCTATAGGTATGTGGATGATATTTTCGCAATTTTTGATACAAAGAAAGCAAATATTGATGATTTTGTTTCCAAATTAAATAGCCGGTATGATTCCATTAAATTCACTTACGAAGTTGAGAACAAAGGACAACTGCCTTTTCTAGATATTTTAATTATTAAAAATAATAATAGATTAGAATTTGATATCTATATAAAAGACACAGTAACATATAGATATATTCCTAATGGTTCATTTCATTGCAAACAACACAAATTAGCCTCATTACATTTTTTAGTTCATCGTATTAGAAATTTAATATAACTAGAGGTAATGGTTATGACGATGACTTAGTAAACAAGCTAATAAACAGACATAAGTTCAGGTTAAATATTCAGAATTCCAACTTTTTACACGCGAAGAAAATAACACCAAGTATGTCTCCATACCATATAATCCGAAATATAGCAGGGGACTCAATAAGGTATTTAATAAGGTAGGCCTCAACTTTGTCTATAAGTCATTAGACAAACTGAGGAATATCTTAGGAAATCCCAAAGATAAGATTCCTAATTGTGAGAAAAGTGGAATTTATGAAATTAGTTGTAATGATTGTAACAACGTATGTTGGGCAAACTAAAAGGTCAATTAAAATACGATTTAAATAACATTTAGTACACTTAAAATACAGTAGAGCAGAAAAGTCTAGCATTTCTAAACATGCCCTTGAAGCTGATCATATTGTAACATTATATAATCTAAGTTTAATTAAAAATGTATCTGATAGGAGATCGTTGAACGCATACGAAAGTATGGAAATTATAAAATGTAAAAGTAGTTTATATAAAGACAGAGGACCTATTCCTTATAGTCCCCTCTACTGGTTACTTGACCGGAACTGATGGATTTGCCTATGTCATTAGTTCCGCCTGAGTAATTCAAGGGTTAGGCTAAATATAAATAGGGTAGATTTGTAGTTTAGCTCTAGTCAAGCATCGCTCCTGATGAAGCTAACATGGTTAGCGAAACGCGCTTCGAGTGCTAAAATAAAATGTTTGGTGTAGTGGTGATATATACTGAGTAGTATTTTAATATAGATATATCAAGTTTTCATAATATCGACTCAGAAATGAGAAACCAAACAGCAACAGCGATAAAAATAGCATAATTAAAATAGGCTATATAATAAAACCATACGTGTAAATTGAAATAAAATATCGAATTTACGATAAAAATCCAACAAATAGGACCTGAGAAGTCAAAAACTAAACAAATACTCGAAGCAATGGAAATGAAGATGTACAGAATAGGGGACAAGATCCAAATGGATAGGGAGAGAAGAGAGAATATTAAACAGACATGCGGGATAGACAATATAAATAATGAAATGGGTGTTTAATAGAAGGGACATATGGAATAAAGTTGTAGAATAATCAATGGCCAGCAGCAAAGGTAGATTTTCTCAGGTAATGACCTAACTTCGTTTTATAGTACTGTAAGCAATACAATTGGTTGGTTTTCGCACAATGTGGAGCTTTTACTTCATTTGGAAGTGTTAAAAGATTGCAATAATACTACTAGCTTCGAGCCATCCAGTCTGTTCTGTTATTGTTAGATTATGTATGCGAGAGTCTAAAAAGTTCGTTGGTAGAAAGATCTGTTTTTTAGAAAGATTTACTTGAAATTTTGGTAAGAAATTCTTTTAAGTGTTTCTAAATTTAAGACTCTATCTCTCATTCCAGTTAAGGGAAATCTGGGGGCATCTAATATAATCTTTAAGTCTCTATTTTAAGTCTCACAAATTTTGTTTTCCTCGTGATATACAAAGTGGGAGCTCTAAAAGTCAAAACTCATCTTATGAATACTTTATGTAAAGTAACTTCAACTCTAGAGTTATTGCGACTTCTATTATTCGAACGTTATTTACAATGTACTTTATATTAACTCTACCGTTGAGCCTGTCAAAACATAAACACAGAATATATATTTTATTTGAAAAACGATGATTAGACTAGCTGAAGTAAATGGTTTGTGTTTTGGATAATATTTTTATTATCTTAAATAATCTATTTGTTTGAAATCTGATCTTAAAACACCAAGAACAAAGCGATTACTGAGTAACACACAAAATATTTTAAAAATTCTTCCATCTATGTGCTATAAGTCTCTACTTAAGATTGTATGTGTCCAAATTAGAAAAATATTCATTTTTAAAATGTGAGTATAACTTTAGGTAACTAAAATGAGTACATTTATATCGTGAAAATTCGATTTCTAGTAATACATATGGAAACTGTATTTTAGGTACTTTGTCTAGATTCTTAAATCACAGTTTTCTAATTTGTAACTTGTAATTGTCTCAGAAAATGTTAAAAAAGTAGCGTTGGGTAGGAGCTCGAGGGTAAATTTTTTGTTTAAAAATTTCGCCTACTAATATTAGGGCTTCTGTCACATCTTTGCGAAAATATATTATTGTTGACTAGATCCGGATTCATCTTGCAGAGTGTCAAGACATTTTAATGTTATTTGAGCTATTTTGATTGTTACTTAGCTTTAGGATAATCTTTCAAAGTAAATATTAATCACATATATAAACCTTAAAAGCTAAATTTTTGTCGAACGTATCATTTTCGACCGTCACATAGTGATGCCAAATCAAGATTTCGTGGCCAAAAATCGAAAACCCGTGAAAATGGTTTAGAAAATGGGTACATTAAGGTTTTTGAGGTCCCTGATTTCAAATTTGATAATATTTATTCGAAAATTAAAATGGCGGTTCTAATATGGCGTACCAAAATTTAAAAAACTCTTTAAATTCGTCAAAATGGTTTAGAAAATGGGTACATTAAGGTTTTTTAGGTCCCTGATTTCAAATTTGATAATATTTTTTCGAAAAACAAAATGGCGGACCAAAATTTAAAAATCATTGTAAATTTGACAAAATGGTTAAGAAAATGAGTACATTACGATTTTGTGTTTTATTATAAGAAAGTACAAATTTTATTCAAAAACCACTTAATACTCTGAACTAGATTGTTCGCCTCCTTCTTCACTACAGCTTTAACATATTGGAAATTCAATTTGCGAATTGATACTTGGCGGTTTGAGTAATTCAATCGCTTGAGGATCTAACGCTTTGAATTTTCGAATTGGTAATTTACGTACGCCAGATATTAGTGAGTCCGAGGATACCAAAAGTCGCAAAAAAACGTCTTGTATATTTTCAATTCGACTTGTTTTGCGCGCAAAGTCTTGCCGATATTTTTTTATTAATTTGTTGCAAGACTCTTGGGCTTCCTCGGACATTTGTCCAATTGGCAAAAGCGATGACTCAATAATTTGTGCACTGTGAATCAACAATTTATGCACAGTTGTAGGCATGTAAAACCATGGGTACAATTCTACAAACAACCGAGCAGTTTCTAAGCAGTATTCTTTATACTTAGGCACATCGATTTCAAAACCCGATGAAATAACCTGCAAAATAATGTGAAACCGTTTTATGAATCCTCATTTATTCCGGTTATTGTGGCAGAAATTTTCGAATTTTCAAAAAAACGTCGCGCAGTGTTACCATCGTTTGCACTTCCAAAACCTTGTTTCGGCATATCTATCAAGAGTCCTAACTGCTGACGAAAACCTTTCTGAATATTTTGTTTTCGATTTTGGATCTTATCTTTATCTTCACCGCGATTTTGCCATTTTTTTTGACTGAAAAACGTACAAAAGGCACTCGAAAAAAACGAATCCAGGCATGCAAAGATGATATACCGAACTGCAAATTTTCTTCCTTGATTGGTTTTTTAAGTATTTCATCAATATTGTTAAATTGTTTTGAAGTACATTGGCAAATGTAGCACCTTTGACTAGAAGATGTGTCTGTCAAAGAATTGCAAACTTTACCATCAACCATAGTTAATGCTAATTTGTAAGTTACTGTCACTTGTTTTCCGTCGACAATTGTTTCGTAAGGAATGAGATTTTGCTGCTGTTCAACAATATAATCAACTTGATGTTTTGTATTTTCAACAGTTTTATGCAAAAATTCAATTTTGATTTGTCGACAAAATCGGGTGGAAGAAGTTCGAGGATTTTTCCAAACAATTTTTTGCTCACCTGTGCTTTCATCTAAATATAAAATTTGAAGTGGTACAAGCAAGGTAAAAAAAATACTCGAGTCACTTTTGTCAGTGTCACTTTGAAATTTTTGTTTGAAATTGCTCTGTCCGGATGTTCCATCTAACCCTCACTTACACATTAACGTGAAACTTAAAGCATCATTCTTAGTGAGGCTACTTACAACGTCGTTTTGAACTAGCAGTATTCGCTGTGTAGTGTGGTCTAACAAACTCTGTAATTTAACTTCGGCGCTAGATTCAGTAATACACATATCTGAAGCGGGAGGGTAGCATTCTTTTTTTGCTTGCAAAATGCATTTATAAGACTGATACAATTTACAGTTATGTTTTATGCTATTCGCTCGAATATTGTTATACATACTTTGAGACATTTTATTTTCAACAAATAATGAAAGCGCCTCTTCTTTGGTCATCTGTCTTTCGCGATCATCACATAGTGACGCTCTATAAGCCTTCGCCTTTGTTGGACTCCCTTCTGAAACGTCTTGCACAACTTTTGCTGCATCAATATTTCCTCTAGCACGCAAACTCATTTGCGTTGCATAGGCCAATTCTTCCGCGCTGTACTGTTCTCTGATATCCTGGGTTCGTCTGCGTTTACTCCGTTCGCTAGATTCACTGCAAGAAACAGATGGACGTCCCTTCTTGCTTATTTCACTACTAGTCGATGGCGTAACGGGCTCCAGTTGTGTATTGGTCGGGTTATCAAAGTGAAATTCGATATTTAACTAGGATTCATTTTTGGAACAAAAGCGTGAGTAGGTTCTTTTGCTTTCTTGATATTTAGTTCTTATTTACTAATTAATAGTCCCAAACTTTCTCTTAGTTCAACTGACAAATCGAACGGTTGCTCATTTATTTGTGTTAAATGGTCTTCAATTATAGGTAACAAATTTTTATTCTCTTATTTAAGCGATGACGGATAACATCAAAAATTTCTTTTCTTGTCAGTGTTTTTTTTTTCATTGTTTCTGTAAAGTACATAATTATAAAACATTATTGAATATTAAAAATTTAAAGAATAAAATTTTTTAATAAAATTCGTTTTTAAGACTAATCCAATATTTAATTAATTTGTCATACATATTGTAAACATCAAAATTTGATAAATTTAAAAATTGTTGAAATTGAAAATGTTGTAAAACTTAAAAGATTTGAGAAATTTGAAAATTTGAAAACATTTGGATAATTGGAAAATTTAAAAACAATTTAAAAATAATCGAAAATTATAAAAATTTAAAAATATTTAAACAATTTAGAAATATTTAAAAAATTTCATTAATTTAAAAATATATAAAATTTTAATATTTTAAAAATTGTTAATAAACAATTCAAAATATTCTATTTGTTCATTAATATGTATTGAGAACAATTAGTATTATATGATACTAAATATATATTTTATAATTATTATATCTATATTACTTTAATCACTTGTTTAAATTCAAATTTACCGCCTAAATAGCATTTAAAAATGGCGGCGCGCAAAGTATGAATACTTTTCATGTATCCGCAACAAGTCGTATAATGTTTCCATAGGTATTAAACCAACCAAAAATAAAGTGCACAATGCATTATAACAAAATTATGCATTATTGCAGACAAAGTGTAATTTAAAAAAAATGGGGCAGCTTGGGGCAGCTATTTTTTGTTTTTTTTTTTGTTTAAAAATGTTTACAGAACAATGTACAATTGGATTTTAAAGCGGAGGGGGTCGTGGAGGATTTTACTTTTACATGTTTAAACATTGTTTCTTTAACATTTTTAGTATTAAAAATAACATTATAATATTAATAATAAACAATAAACAAACAAACATCATGAAAATATATATAATGTTCTAATTCTACTCACCTTTGTTTTGTTTTTCCACTTGGAATCATAAAAAAATCTTTAACGATTAAAAAGTTACACGCATTTCAAGTTACGCCGAAAATGTGGGACGAGTGAGCTGCGTTAACTGATGAACTTATGGTTATGGTTATGTCGCGCTGCACCGCGCGCGAGCAACGTCGGCGATTCGGTCCTCGTAGCGGTGATTCCTAGCGCTTGAGGTACCAACCTAACTATTGAGAAACTCAACTACCCCTAAATTGAAACTTCGATTTTTCGATTTTTGGCCACGAAATCTTGATTGGGCATCACTATGCGTCATCTAATTCTACTGCTGCATCGTCGCCACTTAGAATATTCAAGAATTTTCTTTAAGAGTTTATTTTTTCACTCTCTCCTTCTATTCTTCTTGTTTCTTAAGATTTACTTTAGTGTAAGCGCAAATCTAGATCCAAACGACATATAACAAAAATGTTGCAATTATTTTTTTTCTATATTCTCTATCACTATCACTATAAGCCTAATGCTATCCAATGCTGGATGTAGTCTTCCCCCTAAATTTCCATCTCAATCTATTTGCAGCCTTTGTCAACCATCCAGTGCCCGCACCCTTTATATCATCCCGCCATCTTGTTTTTGGACGTTCTACGCTCCTTTTCTGTTCTCGTGGTCTCCATTCTAATGTTCGCTTGGTCCATTGATCATGTCCAGCCCATTGCCAGTTTCTTTCTGCTACGCTTTATTCAGTGTCCAAGTTTCAACGCCATATGTAATTACTGGTAGGATGAACTGATTTGATGAACTTATTTGGGATGGCTTATCTTTGAATATATAACTTAATTTCCTGAATACGCACCATCCAAGCCTGATTCTTCTTAAAATTTCATCCAAGACACTGTCTTTCTTCGTAGTAATTCTTTGCTCCCGATACACATAATTCTTAACAATATCGAGACTTCTTTCTAAATTTATAACTGTGTTGCTATTAGAGTTGGTTAATATTTTTGTCTTATTTTTATTCATCTTAAGACCAATTAATTGACTTTGAGTAGTAATTTAACTCATTTATCATTTCTTGTAACTTGTGGATTACTCATGACACAATATCATTTGCGAACCTTAAATGACTCAGATACACACCATCTATCTTTAGGCCCTTCTTCATCCAATCTAGTTGGCGAAATACGTTTTTTAGAGCTGTAATAAATAACTTCGGACTCCCTGTCTTACACCTCTTCCTATACTAATTTGTTCTGTACTAGGTTTTATCCACATCTTTACATTTTCAAATATATCTTTGGTTAGGGTTGTGTATCTAGAATTAATTCTACAGTTGTTCAAGCGGTTGATGATTACCCAGGTTTCGATAGAATCAACCTTCTCATAGTCTATGAAGGCTATGTAGAGTTTGAAATTGTATTCATTGCTCTTCTCTAGGATTTTTCTCATTTTCTGTAAGTGGTTGCATGTGCCATAGCCGGATCTAAAACCAGCCTGTTCGCATGGCTAATAGGAATCAAATTTATTTATATATTCTCTATGCTTTATTATTTTTCACTAGATTAATAGAAAATAATTTGACCATTAATAATAACAATAATTAACAAAAACCACTTTTCATAATATTCTACAACACTGATCACTTCCAAATTGAACCTCTCTTCAAGAACATAGTGCATGAGCACCCTTTGTCAGAAAATTATTACTACTTACTAATTCATTACATTGTATAAGAGGAATGAGAACTGATAATGAACTAGGAGAGAGGCAAATAGGATATACAGTATTATTTGCATGTTAAAAGCGCATATACTATGGTGTATATATGACTAAAAGAGGTAAAAGTATAGATTTTGTTTTGATTATTTCTAGCGTTAAATTAATTGAAATTAATTTTTGGCCAAAGATGTCTACTTCAAAGAGAATTATTTAATCCGATAGAAAATAGGAAATCCTAAATGGGTTTGTTTTTTCATCGGATCGATCCGACTATATCGAAAATTCACAATATGAATGAATTCAGTGATAGAATATGTTGATATAGCGTAGCGTAGAGTTTGTAGAAGATAGTTATATTGTATACGGTCTTGAAGCCAATTAAGGTGAAATCAACATAATCTGTTTGGTCAACTTAAACGGGTATTTATTAATTGCTACTATGTATTCTAGATAAACAATACTAAATGCTATTTAAAATAGATTTAACGAGCTAAAAAACCAAGAACTATAAAATGTATTATACATGATCCAAAAAAATATTTAAAGTAATTGTGTTATAAACCACATATATTTTTTTAATTGAGATAAGTAAAGAATATTTACAAAAGGCTTAAACGTATTCAATTATTAATTGAAAATTTCGTATTCCTGATAAAACAGCCTCCCGAGATTTTTGCATTACTTCACGTTTTACATAATATTTTCTGACTTCCGTCTGAACTGTTGATTTAAAAATCTGGAACGAAATGAGATTTCAAATTTGAGTACTGAATGCATATTCTAATATCTAAGATAATCATTGAAAATATTCCGTTCAATCATAGGCTGGAATTACTGTAATTTTACATAACCTAATCTCTAGAAGCTTAATTTTTTATTTAATTAAATTAACATAACAAGTGAAGAAGTTTAAAACTGAAGAATTGAAATATTACATTTTCTGAAATGTTTCAAAACAATTTTCAAATACCGCCAGGAATTCCTTCTAACTCGATAATAAACGTTATATACAAAACAATGAATTAAAAATCAGGGACGATTATGCACATATAAAAGTTTGATGCTATTCTGTTCTGTGTGCGTTGCTTTTCAGCATCCAGCCAATAGAAACTATAAAAAAAAATGAGGTCACACGCTTGGCAACTCCCGTATATTTGCTACATATTCTTTAGTGATTTTAACCGAAACTTTCTTTTTAAATTGATCAAGTTTCAGTTAAAATAAAGTTCAATCTGATCGAAAGTTCCTAAACTTAGCATAGACAAAAAACCCGGACAATATGTGTAGACCAAACAGTGGAGTGAAAAGCCGTAAAATTTTCATTATTTTTGGAAATATACAGCTTGGAAATCGTTCTACTTTAAAATAGTGCCAACATAATATAAACGAGTTTTCTCAGCCTAATTTTGATCGCAAGGCTTCTTTTATTTTAGAAAAATATAGCTTTTATATTAACAAAAAAAGTGTGCCAAATTTTATTAGAAAATATTAAGAGGACTGGTCAAAGTTCACATTTTAGTCCAAATGGATTTTTTTTGTGGGCAAAAGGTCGAGATGTGAAGTAGCTAATGCAAGATTGTGTTTAATTATTCTTAATTTAAATATAATTTGACTATGTGTTGATCAAAAATCGAAATATTTTAAAGAACTGTAAGCTCGTTTTTGTAAACGACGCTGAATTTTGTAAAAACTACCTAAAATACTTTGATTACGACACGTTGCGCACTTGTGGCACTAGAAATTGTGTCTCCGTCAGAACGTCACTCCTCTGTAAACAGATGGTAGCGGCGCTGTGTGGCGTCATAGTACCAATTTACCCTGTCCTATTAATTTTCGTTGGTTACAAAAGAGCATGCTATGCTGAGTCATCTCATAGGCGTTATGCACGTCTTAATTTGCGCCTAGCTGAAGTGTGTAGGTGCACGTGCGTGGGTGAATAATAACATATTTAATTTCTTTCGAAACTTGTGATAGGCACACAGATGCTCATCTTTAACAATGTGAATATAGTTCTTGGTTCTTCTAGTTAAATAAAATATAAATTTAAAACCAGAAGCGAAGCTTGTTACCTTAATAACATTAAGTAAGTTAAGCTTAAGGAAATACAAAAATAAAAAATATTCTCAAAACTTGAAGACTGTTAGCGGCAATTTTATTTGTTGAAATAATATTCTCTCAGTAAAAACAAAATAACGTCTTTGTAGTAGAATATTTGACAGTTTTTTATTAATAGAATAATATTTTAACCAAAGAAAAATGCGAAGTGCCACTTGACAATCTAGAAACATGATTTTCAAAATTAAATTCGTTCAAGCTATTTTGAAACTCGATGATCTTAAAATGTTTTAAGTGCTTTTTCAAGTAATTTAAATGAATGTTAATGATAAATTTCGCCTAATATTTTAAATCCGAATATACGCATATCCTAACAAAGTTCAACAATTTACTTGTTTTTTTACCCCTCTATAAAATTGCCTAGCATTACCAAATAAAGTCTGTGTATAAATTATATGGCTCTTAACCATAGAATGGTCAAACACTATTTAATAACTTCCTATGGGTGCAAAAGAAATACAATAGTCAATCAAACACAATTTAACCGAGTCTTAAAAACTTATAATTCCAAGTTTGGATTTCTTACGTAGTCATTTTTAGTAATCGCTATTACTAATCGGCTTAGTATTGATACTTCAACTAAAGAAAAGTAATTTTAGTTTCCATGTCTTAAAAATGATATTACTTTTGTTCTTGCTAGATATGTATATTATCAGTGTACAAATACCTGTAGCATGTTTTACCGTTAGTAAATACATTTAGAGAGTTTAAAGTGAATTTTTTTACACCAATAAATTTATAATCATTATTTAATGACATGACATTTGTGATTTTTTAAAATATGTGTTGACACTGATTTTTGTGTAATTTGAATAAATTAAGGATAGTGACAAAAATATGAAAACTGTGCTATTTAAATTTGCAAACTGAGTTTTTAAGAATCAACCTAATTACAAAAAAAGTTTAGATATGCAAGAGATGAGGCGGCCAGATGGGCTCCACCGAGCAGAAGGCTAGTCGCTCAGCACAGAAAGGTGTAGATAAAACAGGTTCAATACCAAAAAAAGTCTTTATCGTTCTACAAATAAACCGTGCTTTCTTAATTCAGTACTTTTTCTTTTGTGTCTCAATTTACTCTTACCTCCTTACCTTACATTCACCATTCATCTGTAGAACTACGTCTTCCTTAAATGCGTCGTATGACGTATTCTAATTCCTATACTTAAGTTGTATTTTTCTGTGAGTATTTTATTTGCAAGATGCTTTTTTTTATCAGGCTTGCTAGGAGTGTCTTGCCATAATACCTCCAGGTTATTTTGTTTTTCATTTTTCTGGTGTTTCTAGAGCGTGATCTATTACCGGTTTCTACACATTTCATGACTTAATATGAATTTCAACGTTTTAAAAAATCATTATCCGATTCTAAAGACTTTTAAAGCCATCTTTTAACATCCCTTAAAACAACAAACAAGGTGTATAACAAATTTTCTTTACACGAGAAAAAATATCTGACGTCTTTTTAGTTGTTTTAACATTAAAAATGTATTTGAATGTCCTCTAACGGCATTAAACGTTAATAATGACGTTCTACAATGTTGCCTAACGTCTAGTACTTGAAGCTTGAGAAAAGGCACAGTTTGATGTGGGAATGCAATAAATGTAAATATATATGCATAATTATAATTATTCATTATTCTCACTTAAGTACTTCCGTCAATTAATAAATATTCTTATTATTATTGCAGACTGCATCCTACTCTAACACCATCTCCTGTGTATGTTTCCTCCCGGTCTTCCTAATTGCAGCTCGTTGACCATAGACTATTTATCTCTCCTTAAACTTAATACCTGCATTCTTCCGTAAGCTAAGTGTTTTTCTTTGTTTAGTATCATCAAATCTCTGCTCTATATTCAAAAACGGGATGCAGATTGGTTTATTCACCCCAAATTTTATTACTGCTAGCAGAGCAGGTCTATCTTCTTATATTCCTCTTGAATCTAAATTGGTCACCAATAACCTTTTCGATTTCTAACCCACTCTAAATAATCCGTGTTGGAACTATTATAGCTAGGACTTAAAAGTTCTAATAATATTTATTTAGTTAATATACAAATATTACGACTAACCTATTTGAAATTGTGCTTGAGCGTTAGTCAGACAGGCGATTATGATACTTTCTTTATACAAGTAGGTAAAATTAAAAAAGGCTACGATAGAGCTTACCCTTTTGAGAAGCTCACATAATCATTACAGACTTAAAATAGTTGCATATATTCAAAAATCCTTTTTTTAAGAAAATTAAAAAAAAAAATACTACTTGGCCCACTCCCGACAAATAAACTGGCAAACCGAATCCAACTAAACTTGTTAAATCAGTTTATATAATTAACCTAATTTAATTTTATACTATACAATTTATTTTTACTTATAATTAAGGATAAATATGATATAAAATATTTAGTAATACAAAAATGTATCGTAATAGAAACTAATAACAATATACACTGTAAACTTAAGTCAATAATATATTTATAATAAAATATAAATTATAGCCCTAAATGAACTTTCAAATTTATATTTGATTTTATATCTACTTTTGAACTTTTTAATGTTATGCCTACATTATAATATAATTTATATCTAAAAATAATTTCCAATAAAACATGTCAATTGTGACTAATTGCATTTCATTTCTTTACCACTTATCATAACTGATTGTTACGTAAAACCGTTTTCTTCTATTGTCCGTGCTTTATTTGAAAAAACTATTTAGATGAAACGTTGAAAGAAAAAATAAGTAATGGTTCTCAAAACGTTACTCCGAACCACCCTGTAGAGTAGCGATTCCTCATATGAGCGCAACAAAATATTACAGAATTTTTATACATGGTACTCTCATAAATACGGTGACAAATTTTCACGCACTCCCTCTAAAAACATTAACACTTTTTTGGTGAAATTATTTATAGGTTACGTTACTCAGTTGTTATACAGTTATTGTGGGTCAACATATTTGCAATTTGCATTCTTTAAACAATGCAGTGGGATGATCGAGAAAATATGAGTTCTATTACACTGGTCAACAAAAAAAAGAAAATTGCTTGTTTCCTGTGATTTTTTTTTTATTTCTATCTCAAATTGACGCGTATTTTTTAAATATGGCAACAATTTTTCTCTAACAGCTTTTGTTTTTGAATTATAGCTAACTACCCTCATTTACTATTTTTACTTAGATTTTCGTTTTTTATTGGACACTAAAATATATTTTGTTGTTGTTTTAGATATGGCTTCGTCAAGAAGATGTTGTGTGCTTAATCCAGATTGTTTTTGCTATATTTGTGGTGAATATATATTTGCAAAATATCGAAAACCTATATCGGACTTTGTGAAAACTGCGTATCATCAATACTTTAAAATAAAATTGTGTAATCAGGACAAGCCATGGGTTCCTCATATTGTGTGCCAGAAATGTGTGGTATGTCTACGGTTATAGTCCAGTGGAAAAAGAGATGCAATAATGTTCGTAACACCCATGATTTGGCGAGAACCTCGAAACCATCATGACGATTGCTACTTCTACGTTGTGAAAATAAACGGAATTAACCCTGGAAATCGAAGTAAGTGGTCACATCCTAACTTATCTTCTACTCAACGACCTCAATTAAAATCACAAGAGGTACAACCCAGCACATCTAAATCTTCTGATGATCCAAATCTCTGTGAACCCGAACGAAATACATCAAGTGAAGACTCTGATTCAGACTACAAATGTAGCCTTTCACAACCTCAACCATTTAATCAGAAAGAACTAAATGACTTAGTAAGAGATCTGAACTTACCAAAAGAAGCTTCTGAAATTTTATCATCTCGTTTAAAAGAAAAAAATTTGCTTACTCCGGAAACCAACATTACATTTTATCGTACCTGAGAAAAAATCTGTTACCGTATTTTTCTCAAGAGAAGGATTTAGTTTTTTTAATGATGTTGGTGGTATTTTGCAGCAGATGGGATTGGCGTCTTTTCATAGACAGCAGCAAAAGAAGTTTAAAGTGTGTCTTGCTTCATAACGGTAACAAGTACAGATCTATACCTATTGCACATTAGACGACTTTAAAAGAAGAATACGTAAATGTTTCTAAGGTTATGGAAAAAATTAAGTATCAAGACCACAAATGGGTCATTTGTGTTGATCTGAAAATGGTTAACTTTCTTTTAGGTCAACAAGGGGGGTACACAAAGTTCCCTTGTGTCATGTGTCTTTGGGATAGTCGTGACAAACAACACCATTGGTCACAAAAAGTTTGGCCAGTGCGGGAAGAGCTAAAAGTTGGTACAAAAAATGTTATAAACGTGCCTTTAGTTAGCCGAGACCGCATCATACTTCCACCACTTCATATTAAACTCGGCATAATGAAACAGTTTGTGAAGGCGCTTGACAAAAGTGGCGAATATTTTAATTTTCCTTTCACGCAAGTTTCCAGGATTAAGTTCAGAAAAATTGAAAGCTGGTATTTTTGATGGGCCACAGATTAGGCAACTCGTGAAAGATCCTGATTTTGTCAAATCAATGACTGAAGTCGAATCCAAAGCTTGGAATTCATTTGTTTTGGTTATGAGTAGCTTCCTAGGCAAAAAGAAATCTGACGACCATGTCGAGCGTGTTGAGTGCATGCTATCGAACTTGTAAGAGCTAGGGTGCAACATGAGCATAAAAATCGACTTCCTGCACTCGCATTTAGACCGATTTCCACAAAATCTGGGTGATTTTAGTGAGGAGCAGGGTGAAAGATTTCATCAGGATCTTCGGACAATGGAAGAGTGTTATCAGGGGCGGTGGGACTCACATATGATGGCAGACTACTGCTGGAGTTTGCAACGAGATCTACCTAAAGTCGTTCATTCAAGGAAATCTTATAAAAGATCATTTGCTAGTGTTCAGTAGAAATTTTGTTAACATAATGTATTATTTTTTTGTATTTTTTTGGCAAAATAATAAAACTGTATATTTCAAAAGGTAAAGCTGTTAGCAATCTCCCAGTATTTTTTTCATAGTCAGGGCCATAGAAATACCCAATGACAGAAAAAAAAATAAAGGAAACAAGACTTGTGTTGACCAGTGTTATAGCTGTATGGAAAAAGCGACATTTTTAAAACTTTAAAACCGCTTAAAATAAGATGTATGTTTGTTTACCGGGCGATAAAATTATTTACTGACACGGAAGACATAAAAGACAGGCAACGTTCAGAAAGACTAAAGATAGTTCAAGCGCTACAAGCTGTTCAAGCTGTAAAAGTTTAAATTGACAGAAATCCTCTCCGCAAATAAAAAATTTTGTCTTGTGAGATGAAAGTTTCGAAAAATTTTATGTCTCGTATTATTAAAGAAGGCCTAAGACTAGGCGCTTATAAGAGACACACTGGTCATTTGTTAATGGAATGTTTAAAGCGAAAACGATAGCAAAAATCTAAAAGTTTGTTGAAGAAATAAGCTAATGTCAAACACACGAAAAATTTTGTTTACCAACGAAAAAAATTTTCACTGTGGAACAATAAACAAAATGATAAGATTTATGCCTGATCTTCTAAGGAAGCGTCTGAACTTGTTCCAAAAGTTCAGAGGGGTCATCACCCAGCATTAGTTATGGTTTGGTGGGGACTCAGCTTAGTTGCCAATATTTATTTTTGTGAGAAAGGTGTCAAAACTTCTACTAAAATATATAAAGACAATATTTTAGAGAACGTTGTGAAACCCCTAAACCATACTCTTTTTAAAAATAATCATTGGCTCTTCCAGCAAGATTCTACATCAGGACACAAAGCTAAAATAACACAAGCATGGCTTCGACAAAATGCGCCTTCATTTATTACTATAGAAAATTGGCCTTCTGCAAGTCTTGATCTAAATCCTTTAGATTATAAACTAGGGTCCCTCTTAGAGGGTATAGTTTATTCTAAAAGGCATGCCAATTTTTAAAACGAGCTTTAATAAAAGCAGTGGACAATTTTCCGTTAGTTAAAGGGCGTGCTGCCATAGACGAATAGCCTAATCGTTTGAGGGCTTGTGTAAAAGTAGGAGAGGAACATTTTAAGTAAATGTTAAATTAATTTTGCCATCATAAATATATGAATTATTTCCATAATAATTTGTTTTGATTTTTATATAAATTAAATGTATAGACAATATTTTCATTGTAACAGTGTTTATGGAAGTACTACGTAATTTTATTTCCATTTTCAATTCAGTGTGGTAGGAAATGACATCTAGCGGAACTGGCCCAAATCAGACTCATTTAGTACTAACTGTTTAAAGAGCCTCTACAAAAGGTGACTAGATAGTACATTGCAATAATTAAGTTTCGCGATTGTTTTAGTAGTTTCTCTAATTTTCTCAGTATATTTTGTTCGTAAATTCGCTGTCTCGTCTTAGAATTAAACCATCATAGCATCTATAATAATTGCTTTTAGAAACAGAAAACTATGATAACGTTTTAGTTAATTGAAATCAAAAGTGTTACATGAACACACGAAGTTGTCAGTTTGTCCCAAGATTTAAATGTTTATCCAAGTATAATGGTACACAAAGCTATTGTGATTATCATAGATTTTGTTCAAGACGTTATTCATTTTAAAAATGATCCATCGTTTTTCATCATGAATATGAATTTGGTGGAGATGACTGGTTGTGATTTTAAAAAAAGAAATCCATATCGTTCGTGATGACTCCTAATTATACTGTTATAAAAACTTTATATTATAGGTAACACATTATTAGCTATAATATTTTTCACGATCTAAGAAAGTAACTACCTATACAAATTCAACAAGATTCGAAAGTGATTAATTTATGGCTGTTTAATGACAAGGCATCGTGCAGGGCCGCACTATACCTGATTGTATAATTGTTGGGTGTAAAATTTTATTGCGATAAGACAGTTAAATTGTAATCTTTATATACTGAATAATACACAATATAGTAATTACACAAATATATTAAAACAGTGTACACTGTCCTTACGTACATTTGTTACCATTTTAGTTACTAATTAATATCTAGTTCAATTTCGCTATCGCTACTATCTTGCAAATCAATAATAAGTTTATTTACAGGTTCTAAACTATTTATATTTATGTACATACATCTATATGAGTTTTCGATTTTTTTGACGTGTTGCATACAGTTTCTTCAGTTTTCAAAGGTTACATTTTTGACTTCTCTCTTTATCAACTCAATCACACTACTGTTTAAAGTGGTTGTATTATTGCGAGCACGTATATTAGACTTTATTTTATGCCATATCAATTCGATCGCATTATAGATACAATAATATGGTGGAAGCCGAATTATTTCGTGTCCTGCTTGCTTTGCAATTTTATCACAAACATATTCCTTTGAAAAATTGTAACTTTATAAAACTTCTAACAATTGTTTAACTGTATAACTTTCGAACTTTTCGAAATATATGTCACGTTCGCACAATAAGGCTTGTATTTCCCTTTTTCTACTGTTGGAACTTGGTACCTTATTCATTTGGCGACTATGATAGGATGCATTATCCATTACAATACAGCTATTTGGTGGTATATTCGGCATTAATTTGTTTTGAAGCTAATCTTCAAAACTTCAGCGGTTGAATCACAATAATAATCCAAGCTGGAATCTGAAATATTCTTGGCTGCTAGAAATAGGCATTCTGGTATCCAGCCTTCTTCTAACCCCGCATGTAAAATAGTTATCCTTTTACCTTTATTTGATGGATCTTTGGTGTGGCCTTTTTGGATTTATCCATCCTTTACTGGGTGTGTCGTGGGTGTCATACCAAGTCTCATCTAGGTAGATTATCGTTCGATTTTTCGATCTAACTGCATTTATTTTTTCAAGATATTCTATTCTGAGTTGTTGTAAGCGCTGTGATTCCATTATAACTTTCCTTTTGTCTATTTTTTTGAACAAAAATCCCAAACGTAGAATGCGCCATAAAGTTGTAGTGAAACATTTTATGTCACAACTATCTTCGGACAGCCCCCATGAAAGTGACAATAACGTAGGAACTTTTTGTTCTGCATACATTTCATAAATTTTGCGGCGAATTAAGTCTTCTTGACAGAAATCAATACATTTCGACACACCTTTGTCTTTTCGTGTTTTTTGAGGCGCTATCGAATTATTTACAATTTTCCAAACTGTACTTTCAGGGGATGCTTGTTAAAGCTGATGTCTCCATCAATGAAAAGTACTTTTCGTGGCCTCGCTCCACTAACTTTAAATAAACACTTTTAACTATCACTTTTGCCTCAACGGGCAAATATTTGCGGCTTCTGATGGAAAGGGCTTCGGACATTTTAAGACACTATTGAACTTTATTATACACACTATTTCACACTATTTCGGTATAATACTGCAGATAAAATGAAGAATATTCTTTATATTTATAAACACGAAGTAGCCAATAAAATGTTAGATTGAAAGGGAGGTATGTATATATATATATATATATATATATATATATATATATATATATATATATATATATATATATATATATATATATATATATATGTATATATATATATAATATATATAGTATATGTGTATATATATATATATATATATATATATATATATATATATATATATATATATATATATATATATATATATATATATATATATCTATATATATATATATATATCTATATATATATATATATATATATATATATATATATATATTATATATATAAATATATATAAATTATGACCCTGTTAAGGCCAGGTACGTGCGAAGATCCTAACG
>CM032453.1:117222740-117252740 GCA_019049505.1 Pachyrhynchus sulphureomaculatus
GCAGTGTTTTGATAGACTGATGACGTATTCGGGCAGGTTGTATTTTGTCTCTATGATAGACAGTGCTTCGGTAACTGGTACTTGCGTGAAAAGGGATAGGACATCAAAACTGACAAGTAAATCATTTTTTCTCTAGCTGCATGTTTTTATGATTTGAATAAAATGTTGTGAATTTTTCACGTATGATGCGGCTTTTTCCACATGAGGTTGCAGAGTCATGGCTAGGTGCTTGGCTAAAGCTTATGTCGGGGAGCCAAACGAGCTGACTATTGGTCTTAAGGGTGCTCCTTGTTTGTGGACTTTCGGTAATCCATACATTTTTTGGGCATCTTGATGATTTCTCTCTAGGGATAAGTTTCTTTTTTGTTTCTTCACTAAGAGAGGAGGCCTTGATTGCGGATCCGCACTGTACTCATCTTCCATTATTTCTCCTTATCTCCCATTATTTCTCCTTATCTCCCATTATCTAGGCTTATCTCGACTTATCTAGCAATATTTCTCATTATCTCCCATTATTTCTCCTTATCTCTCATTATCTAGACTTATCTCTGCTTATCTTCCATTATTTCTCCTTATCTCCCATTATTTATACTTATCTCCCATTATCTCACCTTATCTTCCATTATCGCGGCTTATCTCGACTTATCTCCCGTTATTTCTTATCGCCCATTATCTCATCTTATTTCCCATTATCTAGGCTTATATTGAATTATATAGAACATATGTATAAATTTATAAAAAACACATAAATCGGATAAGTGATTCTCAAGTGATAAGCGCACTAACGCAGAGACAGGCAGAGAGACAGGCAGACAGACAGAGAGACAGGCAGACAGACAGAAAAACGTTGCTTTTATATATATTCTAGATAGAAGATTATAGATAACCTGGCCAGTATAAATGTTAAAAAAAAAAACAAAAACATGTAAATCCGATAAGTGGTTCTCGAGTGATAAGCGCACGGACAGACAGACAGACGTTGCATTGCTACATGATATTGTTCCATATTTAATGCTTTAGGCAGTGTATTCCAAGAGAACGCGCTAGCAGCAAACTTTTCTCCGACTTGATTTACTATTATCGTAACTGCTTATTCCTTATGTCACCTAACGTAATAAAATATATCCTATAACCTGGCCAGAGAACATATGTATGTTTTAAAAAAAAAGCACGTAAATCGGATGAGTGGTTCTCCAGTGATAAGCGCACTAACGGACAGATAGACAGACAGAGAGAGAGACGTTGCATTTTATATATATTATAGATATAGGTTATTATTATTATTATATAACCTGGCCAAAGAATATATGTATGAATTTAAAAAAAGACACGTAAATCGGATAAGTGTTTCTCGCGTGATAAACGCGTTTATGGACAGAGAGGCATTCCATTTTATATAGATTTAGTTAATATATTCTCTGCTACTTAATATTGTTCCATATTTAATGGTTTAAGCTGTGTATTGCAAGGCGACGGGCTAGAGGCAAACTTTTTTCCGACTTCATTTACTATTTTACGTCACTGCTCATTCCTTATGCTACCTATCGTAATAAAATATAGCCTATAACGTGGCCGAGAACATATGTATGTTCTAAAAAAAAAGTACGTAAATCGGATAAGTGGTTCTCCAATAATAAGCGCACTAACGGACAGACAGACAGACAGAGAGACAAACAGACTGAGATACCTTGCATTTTCTATATATTATAGATATAAAATGCAACGTCTCTCTGTCTGTCTGTATGTCTGTTCGTTAGCGCGCTTATCACTGGAGAACCACTTATCCGATTTACGTGCTTTTTTTTTAAACATGCTTAACCATTAAATATGGAACAATACATAGAATATCTAAAGAATATCTATATAATATATTATATATATATATATTGTATATATATATATATATATATATATATATTTATATATATATATATATATATATATATATTATATATATATATATATATATATATATAATGCAACGTATCTCTGTCTGTATGTCTGTCAACGTCTGTCTGTCTGTCTGTCTGTCTGTCTGTCTGTCCATTAATGCGCTTATCACTGGAGAACCACTTATCCGATTTACGTGCTTTTTTTTAAACATACATATGTTCTCTGGCCAGGTTATAGGATATATTTTATTACGTTAGGTGACATAAGGAATAAGCAGTGACGATAATAGTAAATCAAGTCGGAGAAAAGTTTGCTGCTAGCGCGTTCTCTTGGAATACACTGCCTAAAGCATTAAATATGGAACAATATCATGTAGCAATGCAACGTCTGTCTGCATTTCCCTTAGTGCGCTTATCACTCGAGAACCACTTATCCGATTTACGTGTTTTTTGTTTTTAATTCATAAATTTGTTCTCTGGCCAGGTTATCTATAGTCTTATATCTAGAATATATATAAAATGCAACTTCTCTCTGTCTGTCTGCCTGTCTCTCTGCCTGCCTGTCTGTCCGTTAGTGCGCTTATCACTTGAGAACCACTTATCCGTTTTATGTGTTTTTTATAAATTTATACATATGTTCTATATAATTCAATATAAGCCTAGATAATGGGAGATAAGATGAGATAATGGGAGATAAGAGATAATGGGAGATAAGTCGAGATAAGCCGCGATAATGGGAGATAAGTGAGAGAATGGGAGATAAGTATAAATAACGGAAGATAAGGAGAAATAATGGGAGATAAGCAGAGATAAGTCTAGATAATGAGAGATAAGGAGAAATAATGGGAGATAAGGAGAAATATTGCGAGATAAGTCGAGATAAGCCTAGATAATGGGAGATAAGGTGAGATAATGGGAGATATGGAGAAATAATGGGAGATAAGGAGAAATAATGGGAGATGAGCAGAGATAAGCCTAGATAATGGAAATTATGTAAAGATAATGGGAAATAAGGAGGAATGTTGGAAGATAAGGGGAAATAATGGGAGATATGTTATTACGTTGGGTAACATAACGAATAAGCAGTGACGATAGTAGTGAATCAAGTCCACTCGAGCGGAGCCCCGGGCCCGGCTAGTGTAAATATAAAACACATTTCCTAGGTTAAGTTAGTATAGGATCACTAGTATAAGAGCTTAGGTTAAGTTAGTATAAGTATACATTCATTATTGGAAATTTTTATACTGTATTGTAAGTAAAAGGCTTGGCCTATCTTATTATCCAATAAAGACAGTGACCATCTTGCTCATTTACTCTTGATAAAGCTACAGCGATAGCGAAATATGTCGAAATATTAAAATAAATGTGGAGTTTACCAGTAAAGGAAAAAAGTGTTTGTTTTACTGTTCACTTAATTTAAGCTTAATGGATCTCCACCCAGTATCGGCCAAATTCAGTGAAATATTATATTTTAAAAAAAAATTAGATTTTTATATTTCTTCGAGTTGCTAGCCAGTTTAGTTGGCAACATTTTGTTTATATTAATCGTATCTGAAAAAAATGTTAAAGTACCATGCTTGAAAAACACGTAGCTCAGAAATAAATACTAAATTTGAGTATACCATCTAAAGAAAAACTTAATACAGTCCTCCTTATGGTGAGATTTTAAAAACGACTTAGAAGTAATGAAAAAAATAATTAGTTTTCACATTTCTCGACTCCAAGACCCTTGAACAGGATATATACATGATATATACTAGGCAACCCCTCTAACCTCCTCCCCAACCATACATTATACGGATCTTACCGTCAACAATATGGTTCAAATTAGTCCATTGCCGGAACTAAGAACGTACATAAATGCTCGTAATACTATTAAAACCATATAATGTCTAACAACCACCACCTCTTTCCGGCTTACCTTGTTAAAATACCTTAATTTTTGAATTTTGTTACTCCAAGAACTTTAAAAGGACCGTCCTTACTCCTTTAACCCCATACAACTTTAACTGTTAATAATTATGCATTAAATTTCTTTTTTGTTTAAACAAAACAACAAAAAAATGACCAAATTACTATTAAAAGCATAAAAAATCAACAACCACTCCTTTCATCCACTTTTTGTAAAGCTATATCGCTCCATTCCTCCTATAGGTATCATTTGTAAATAAAATTTTAAATTCATGTCTTATTTCGTTTCTAGAACTACAGGCTGACGGAAATGGTTGGCTATGTTTTTGGTGCTCTAATAATTCCAAGATGTGAAGAAAAGTAAAAACTTCTAAGGATGATTTTTCGCGAATCTAACCAGGAAAGTAAAAATTGTTACTATAATATATTTTAATTTAAATTAGATAAAAAAAAATATTCTACCCATTGTTAATTGTCTTTAAAATATTTTATCTTTATTTATTTATGAAGCATCAACATTATGTAATAAAATCCTTTTAACCTTGATTCCTATTAATAGGGAAAGATTAGGTTAAATGACACATTTTGGTGTCAACCATTATAAATTTTACTAATACAATGATAATTATAATAATTATAATATTAGTGATAATAATACTTACCGGCTCTCTAATGTAGGAGCCGATATTATATCAATGAATACAACTTTAAATCGCACGACGTTATTCTACATTGTCAGTGAGAAGAGTGCTAAATACTGGTATTTAGAAGCACAAATAGAAAGACAATGGAAATTGGGTAGGACCCAAACAATTCCTTTAATATAATCAAAAACTTGTATTATACCAAATATAAAAGCGTATGAAACTTATTCAATTGTTGTATAAGATCATACCGAAGGTAGTACTTACAACCACACAGTATGAAAAATAAGAAAAAAAGCAGAACGTCATCCAAGGCTCAATAACATGTTAAAGCTCTCTCTCCCCAGAGCTCAATTATTATAGTATCTAAGTGTATGTGTGTAATGAATCAATGGGTGCTAAAGCCGTGTAGTAAAATAATTATGATGATAATAACTAGCTTAGTTTCTATTACATGGACGACGCTTTGTGTAGACTGATTTAAGGATGATAAAGGAGTATAACCTGGCTTAAAAACAAACCTAAGTCGGTGACTCAGCAACTAGCCATCCTGGGGAAGTCATCTCCCCAAGTAACAATGGTGGATTTTATGAAACATTAAAATTCTAAAAATCTATATAAAACCACAACACCTAACAAACGCTAATGAACGTCTTCAAAGTGAACTAGAAAATGTTGTGTTGAGACATTAATCGGCGCTGCCTACTGCTTCGCCAACGACATAGTAGTGTAGATAATATAAAAAAAGTGTGTAGAGTCTTCAAGGATAATTTAGGGAGCTAGAAAGTGAGTAATTCATATTCATTATGTGGACTATACCAAATCAACCATAGGTAAACAAAAACCAAATAAACCTACAAAGCGATTTAATGCAGACACTATTGTCTTAGATTGCTTAGCAACTATCTAACACTTGTAATAACAAAACGATGTTAATCAGGCAATCAAACAGGAAAAAGTCTGAAGTACCATTAAAGATAGAAAAAATTTGCCACAAGTAGGTGTTATCAATAATTTCTGGTGGAAAAAGTTATTTAGCACACACGAACGTCTAACTAAACTATTTAACAAGTACCTACTCAGTATATATCACCACTACACCAAACACTTTATTTTTGCGATCGACGCGCGTTTCGCTAACCATGATCGACTAAAGCTAATCTACAAATCTACCCTATTTGTACTTAGCCTATCCCTTAAATTACTCAGGCGGAACTAACAGCATAGGTCAAGTAACTAGTAAAGAGGACTATAAGGAATAGGCCCTCTGTCTTTATTTAAACTACTATTACATTTTATAATTTCCATACTTTCGTTTGCGTTCAACAATCTCCTATCAGATACATTTTTAATTAATCTTAGATTATCTAATGTTACAGTATGATCAGTTTCAAGGGCATGTTCGGCAATGCTAGACTTTTCTGTTCTACTGTATTTTAAGTGTGCTAAATGTTCTTTAAATCGTGTTTTAATTGATCTTTTAGTTTGCGCAACATACTTTTTGTCGCAATCCTTACAACTAATTTCATAAATTCCACTTTTCTCAAAATTAGGAATTTTATCTTTGGGATTTCTTAAGATATATATGTAGACATACTTGATCTTATTTTATTCGCGTGTAAAAAGGGTGGAATTCCGAATATTTAACCTGAACCTTTGTGAAAACCCATAAATAGTTCATATATATGACTACACATGCAGCTTTTCAGCCTAACTCTACTTTTATAGCGTACGGTTTATGTTTAATAACCCTAGTTCTAACAACATAAGGATACAAGAAAACTCTTCTGTTTCAATCATAGGCAATCATAGTTTACAGTTGATGGACTGCTTGCAATTTTATTTTCAGTAATTTTTAATATGTAATATTTATCAGTACAGTTGCTTGTTAAATGAATTTAAAAAGGTATAAATACTGTTCAGTAAACTGGTTTGGCGGTATGCTATCCATCTAGGCTAATGCATTATTCCAAGCTATTTCTACAAGCCGATCTTTTAAATATAAATTACCTGCTGATCCTCTAAATCTCCTTACCTCTATTATGTACTCAGAATGCGAAAAGTTGCGGATTACATCGATAAAGTGATGTTTCATTTAGAGAAATCTCGTAGAGAAGTAATCATATTAACGCAATTTTTTACCTACCTAGTTAGACTGATTCTTCAAAACATGGTTGCAAAAAATTATATTATGTTTTAAACGAGAATTTTTATAATTTGTAAGCGATAAAACTGTGGTTTTGCTTCCTTTGAACCAAACCTTGATTATTTCGTGGGACTTGGTATCCGGCAAGAATCTATACCACATTTTTTAAAAAGTCTCTTGAAGGTAGAATAAAGCTAAACCTAATCTGTTATAGTCAATTTTCTTATACAGTCTGTTAACATAAGTACCTAAGAACGTGACAGCGCGTATTCTTGAAATAACGTGTTTCGAGAACATGTTTTGCCATCAATATATTCTTTGGTTTGCTAACAACGGCGCAATTACCTTAGTAAGTTGTCCAATCGCCTCCTGCATCAATAATTACCTGACATCTTCGAGGCATGCTGTCGACGAGATTTTCTGCATACTCTGCAAATTTTTCGAATATCGCGAGACAAACTAACAAGTCAAAGTCCTTAGTTGTCCTCTGCCGCTTTACAAACCCAGCAAATTTTTTTTCTTCAACGTACTTCGGAATTTGGTATCTTCTTCTTCTTCCTTCAGCCGCTCTCTACCCACTGTCGGGTATGGGCCTCCTCTCAAATCTTTCCATTTTTCTCTATGTTGTGCTTGTTGATACCAGTTAAGCCCTCCGCCCATCCCATACGTATCTCTTCAGATCGTCGCTCCATCTCTATGTTGGGGGTCTTCCTATGCTTCGCTTTTCAGTCCCATGGTCTCCACCTAGTGATTTTGCCACTCCACTTATTCGTCGCGCTCGCTACATGACCGGCCCAGCTCCATTTCAGAGATGCCTACCGAACCACGTTTTGGCAAGTCGTCGATATTTTTCGTCTCGCTAAAATGATTTATCCACTTCTTCACAAGCGACACCGACTTTTTAATATATTTAGCCGCCGCGAAATGTGTCATTTTAGTCCCCTTTAGATGGGAACAAAGAAAGACTGCCTCAAGCTGACGCGCATACAAGGGACTCATTCTTGATTTTACGTGATTTCCACGAAAGTTCGGAATCGACTGATACTGTTACTAACATGCGTCATAGACATAGGTCCCGTCTACTGATTTTTTGTCGAATCGTTAGAATCGCATCTACCAAAAATGAATTATGGCAGACACGTTCTGACTTGACAGATTGTAATCGTAAAATTAGATAATCAGGACTTTATAGATTTTGACTTTTTGATAGATGCAAGATAGTTAAAGCTAAATAATAAGAATTTTGAAAATATCACATTTTTTTTCATTCTTGGTTTTAATTATTTCCATATCAAAACAACTTTATTTAATCTTTTTTTCGATAAACATGTTACAAATAAATTGAACTAATTTTACGACTAGCTCTTGGTAAAATATTGTAAGACTAATTATAATAAATTAACACGACATTTGATATTGCTCCATAATTTATTTGATTTTTTTTCTTTTATACCCCCCCCCCCCCCCCCCCCCCCCCCCCCCACTTCCGATCTATGCGATTGCAACATTTATAGCATTGTCCCGTTGAGAGTTTGTGACCTATCTGTTACTACCCAATACATATCACCACTTCACCAAACACTTTATTTTTGTACTCACCGTGCGCTTTGATAACCATGATAGCTTCATCAGGATGGATTGACTCAACCATCGCTCCAGATGAAGATAACATGGTTAGCGAAACTCGCGTCGAGTGCAAAAATAAAGTGTTTGGCTGGGTGATGATATATACTGAGTAGTGTCATTGTACCAAAGATTCCAAATTCTCAACGTACGTATTTGTTATATTTTTAAGCTTTCTGGTTTCTATAATTTCCAGGTAATTTAATATTTTACCTTCTCTGCCATTGTGGAGTAGTACGACTAGCGTAAAACCTCTCGGACCTGACCATAATAGTCAGAATGTCACTCCACACCAGAGTGACTTCTTTGTGAGCACTGCCTTTTTAGAGATCTCATACCTGAGTCTTCTTAGCCCCTCGCGTGCACAGACAAAGTGAAGCGGCGCGACGTCTCCGCGTCCTCCAGATAGTCGCTGCATGTCGGGTCGTCTTCCACGCCCAGCAATACTAGGTGCCTTCTATTACGTTTCCGTTTAATATCTACTGAGTGTAATAGTTTATTGTCAACAGCTAACCTTACCGTTGACTGTTGAGGTTAGTTCCTCCTAGTTGTTCTTACCGTCGTCCGTTAACGTTATCATCTACTGTCGTCAGTTGACATTTCCCTTTCAACACCATTCTTTACTTTACCCTCTATGGCACGAATATTCGTTGAATGTCTACCTAAAAATATATGCATACTATCTTCTCTGTTCCGCTGTATTTTTGAAGTTCTTTCTTTTACCGTAAGATGTATTACTGTTATTTTGCTTCGTTCTGAACCGTTTGTTGTGTTTTCGTTTTTCTGTCTCGTGTACTTTTCAGGGTACATCGATGATATATAACTGACAGGTTCTAACTGACATCATTTTTCCAGTGCTAAAAGTCATCCGATACCGATGCCGCTCAAGATTAACCGTCAGATAACGTAACTGAAAGATAACGAATCGATGCTTAATTTGCCAATGACGAAACTCCTTTACTGTAAATAATATTTTAAGCATAGTTCACAATACCGTCTGAACGGGGCTTTAATTTCACTGTTAGCTGGAAACTCTGTGTTGGCTAGTTCAAAAACAGGGGAGTGACTATCTACATAAGAAAAAATATATAACGCGAGTTTTGGATAAATCTGGAACATTTTGAGACAGACATATACTTAAACGAGTCAACGTATCTCATCGCTGATTTCTGTCAGTGAGTTAGGACAAATTTTGGTATTGATTAAGAATTACAACCCTTACATGTATCCCCCGATGTATATTTTTGTCCCTTCGTGCTACGCAACTGAATTAAATGAAGGACAGTGGTTCTGACTAAAATAGTTTCTAATATACTCAACAGTAAGATTGGCTTCCAAATTAATACGTTGTTTACATATTATTAAATATAAAATAGGAAATAATACATTAAGAAATGCAAAAAGAGAATTTTATAAGCCCTAACCATAGATAAATTAAGATCTCTTGATGCATCTCAAATGTCAATAAAATATGCACGATCTTCACATTGCAAAATTGTTGAAACCAAAAATACTTATCTAAGTAAAAACCTTTGGAAATGATATCAGCAACTCACTTCGTAAAGTACTAACTACTACAATGAAAGAGCAGGAACGTTAATACGGTAAGAAAGTTTTTTTTACGAGAAGTCTCTAATAGTAGTAGATATCAGCCCATCGTGATAAGATATCTCGAGAAAAAAAACTGCTGCTATTATTTAATTGTCTTTTAAAGTATTCTTGTAGTTTAGCGTTATGTCAAATTAAAATGATTATGACGATTATTTATTCGCTCAACTTAGCTAAGTTAAAAATGTTTCTTAGGTAACTTGTAAACAACGCGACCAATTAGAGACAATTAATTGAGTTGTCATCACCAAAGTCAGACCGGGTTTTAGTAAACTCTTATGAAATGAGAAAAAAGAAAATAGATAAGAACAAAAATGACAAATATGCTGATTTGCCCACATTGGAAAGGTAAGTAATTATTTTTATTGGTATTGCGAACTTAGCCATATATATATATATATATATATATATATATATATATATATATATATATATATATATATATATATATATATATTTATATATATGATGAGCTTTCGTGACTATTACGTTAGGGAATATTCTAAATTCTGTCTTGGCAGTTTAAAATTATTACTCATTTATTGAAAATCAAAATAAAAACTCCTATTGGTCTACCAGTTAATGCAGCGGCAAAGCTACAGTTCTATTGCTAGAATTATGTCGACATCTCGGGACTGGTGGCTGGTATACTCATTATATATATATATATATATATATATATATATATATATATATATATATATATATCCATATATATACATATATATATATATATATATATATATATTATATATATATATATATATATCCATATATATACATATATATATATATATATATATATATATATATATATATATATATATATATATACACACACACACACAGGAGATATGAACACTTGACATATACACAAAATTTTATTTATTAATAAGGTATTGGGCCACCATTTTCTTGTAAAACAGCTGCAATTCTTCGCGGAATAGCTTCGTAGAGTGTCTGAATAGTTTCCAACGGAATCTTGTCCCATTCTTGTACCAAAACATCCGCCAATTGGTCAATGATTTTGGAGATGGAAATCTGTTCCTCACTTTCTGCTCTAAAAACTCCCCATAACGGTTCATTATGTTGAGGTCTGGCGATTGTATTGGCCAGAGAAGATGTTTGAGGATATTCTGACGCTCCTCAAACCAAGATTGAACCTTTTTGGCTGTGTGTATGGGCGCATTATCATCTTGGAATATGGCAGTGTTTGGCAGCAATATGCTAGTCATAGTAAGAACTTCATCATTAGGGATGTCGAGACATTCGTTCGCAGTAATCCGGCCAGTGATGTGAATGAGAGGATCAGTTAAATACCACGATATAGCCGCCCAAATCATAACGGAACCTCCCCCATGCTTGACTGTAGGAGGCAGGCACTCCATGAATGTTAGCTTTGTGGAGCTCCCGCCGTACTGTTTTTGTCAAAACAGTATTACTCAAGTGAGTGTTGAGTTCTGCTGTCACTTTTGCCGCGGTAGTTTTATGTTGTCTGGCCACAATCCTTTTTAAAGTTCGTCGGTCTCTGTCAGTACCGTGGATACTGTCGCTCGTGAAACCTTAAACAGTTCAGCTGTTTTTGTCACAGACGTTCCCGCTAACCGAGCACCAACGATTTGCCCTCTTTCGAAGTTTGAGAGATCACACATTTCACCGATCGCTTGTTCTAACCGTCGCAGAATAAAGAGTGTAATACACTGAAATATAACCTACATACGCGTCGCATTATTAACACGGAAGCAATGTTGCCAACATGCAACAAGATGTACGATATTGCATGGTGTTCATATTATTTTGTCTATCCCCTGTATATATATATATATATATATATATATATATAAATATATATATATATATATATATATATATATATATATATATATATATATATATATATATATATATGCATATATATATATATATATATATATATATATATATATATATATATATATATATATATATATATATATATATATATATAAGAAAGAGGAAGGACAGTAACAGGGCACTGGCAACAAACAATCCTAAGTTTAACTGCTGGGAAACGCCCTTATAAGGAGAAGAGATGAGCAATCAAAGATCTAAAGGCTCTAGTATCTGCTTTTTATTTTTATTATCGAGCTTTCGCTGCCTAATGGTAGCTTCTTCTGGATTCTAAAAATGCAAACCAAGTACAGAAAATAAACTAAAACGTTCGTTTTTTAAAACGTGATTAAATAAATTGTACGACTGAATGTGAAATTACTTACAAAAATTTAGCAGTTAGTTCATCTCTGGTGAAGACAATGAAATTTGCATTTTTGTTGGCCAGGTGGTATGCATGATTACACAAAACATGATTAAAAGACACTTAGAGAGTTACACAAATATTAAAAATAAAAACTTGGTCAATAAACATCAGTTAAAAACACTTTTAAAGACAGAAACACAACTGCAGGAAACCATGATGTTGAAACGGTACTCCATTTTAAAATTTTTTGACGTCGAGTTTAGTAACTATTTAGTGATATTTGAGTCCGAGCCGGATATTGTTGGTAGTCTTGTCGTCATCAGGTCGACAAAAAAAAAAAGGATTAAAATTAGGAATGTGGTAAATTATTTTCGGTAGATGCGAATTTTAGATAAATTATTTATTATTAATATCTATTTTTTAGTTTTAATTTTATAAAAAAGGGGGGACTTAAATTTGATGAAATTGACGAGTTATTCATTATTAATTATATTAATTCTTTAATTTTATAATCAAGAGATTCATAGGCTAATTTAAAAATTTAAAAATTTGAAATCGAAAATTAATACTGGACGTTATTTATTATTAGTCATATTTAATTTTTTATTATGTAATTTTAACAAGAAAATATAGAAAACTGGTAATAAATAGCAAAAAATGACAAAGAGATCAGAAACGTCAACTTTACTAGAAAATAATTTTTTCATAGAGATCGTTCTTTTTTATTGGTTTGGTATAGTTTTGTGTTAGCAAATAGGTATACATGGAGCTCAATCCTTCTATGTCTTTTTTGTGGTTGAGATTATTTTTACAGGTTTTTATGTAACACATTTCCAAGAAACTTCTTCTGAAATAATTGGTCTCAACATCCAGAATGAAGCTGTTGTTATATTGTACTCTGTGATCTGTATTATTTACGTGTAAGCTCAAACTAGTTGCGTTAGGTTTGTGTTTACTATCACTTTTGTGTAACGCTAATCTCTTAGAGAGCTTTTGTGAAGTTTGTCCAACGTAGACCAAACCACATTGACAGGGAATGCCATAGATTATATTAGATCTTTGTAAAGTATCGGTTTTATCTTTTAAATTGGTATAAAAACAATTAAGTCTTTTTATGTTGTAGTTAGCAATTTTAATGTTTGTATTTTTAAAAAGAGAAGACAAGGACTGGGAAAGGCCTTCAATGTATTGTAACTTTCCTACCTTAATATCGACATTAGTGGTGACAGTTGGATTAATTGGAAGGAGGGGTCTTTGAAAATTCTTTTTGATTAGAGCTTTAGGATAGTAATTGTCCAACAAAATGTCTTCCAACAGTTTTACATTTTTTTTCCCTAAATGAGGGGTGGCAAATCTTATCTATTCTGTTCTTTAGTCCTCTGATGATGTTCAGTTTCTGTTTCATAGGGTGATAAGAATGGAAGGGGATATATCTACCAGAACTTGATTTTTTCCTATACCAGTCCAGTTTGACTGTATTATTTTCTGAGCGTACAACCCTAGTATCCAGAAACGGAACAGCACAGTCAGTCTCCTCCTCAACAGTAAATACCAACTTATGATTGAAAGAATTGTAAATGTTAAGGGTGTTCTGTACACTTCCGGCAGGTAAAGCGACTAACAAGTCATCAACATATTGAAACAGAAGGGGAAATTCAAATTCAACCCTTGAAATAACAAAATAAAGAAGTTTATTCATAACAATTTCGGCCAGGATTGGTGAAATAGCACTTCCCATTGGGACGCCAATTTTTTGTCTGTAGAATGTACTATTGAAGGAGAAAAATGTATTTTCATATAAAAAAGTAATGATTAGTAGGAACTGTTCTTTAGGAATATTACATATTTCTTCTATTGATGTGAAATGTTCATTTAATATTGATATAATAAGGTCTAAAGAAATGTTAGTAAATAGTGAAACTACATCGAACGAAGCAAGTACAAAACCCTCTGGCAAAATAAAGTCATTAACCTTCTCTGCAAATTCGAAGGTATTTTTAATTCTGAATTTATTAAAAGTTGAAAAAGCTGTTTCCAAAATAGAGGCTATATACTTGGCAAGTGGCTGTGTAGATGCTCCTACACAGGAAACTATTGGTCTTAGAGGTATATCTGGTTTATGTATTTTTTGGTAGACCATAATATTTGGGACAAATCCCATTATAAGTTGTCAATGTGCGAGCAGTTGCTTCATCTAAAAACTTACTATCTTTTAATGATTTAATTAATTTATTGCATTTAATTTCTATTCTTGATGTGGGATCGTGATGTATTATTTCATAAGTACTCTCATCTTGAAGTAGGGAGTGTGATTTCTCAAGATAGGAAGCTCTTGACATAGCAACAGTAACATTGCCTTTATCAGACCTAGTGATCAGTAAATCGGGATGGTTTTTTAAGAAAATTTTTGTTTCCTTCTCTAATTTATGAGTGATAGAAGTTTTGTCTTTATGTGATATTACATAGTTAGTAATTAGGTTTACAGCCCTTGCACCAATGTAGTCTTGTTTTTGTGGGGGGACATAGTGAATTAACTCTTCTACCTCAGACAGTAAACTAAACATGTTAATATCTTTGGTAGATATAGGGAGACTGAACTTGGGACCAAGGGCTAGAAACCCTTTTACATTAGGTGGTATTTCTACATCAGAAATATTTTTTATCCACTTGTCTTTTCCTATATTAAATTCATGAAATTTCTTTTTTAAAAATTCTAATTTTTTAATGTTGTTTTTTTTAATTTTATTGAATAAAAATTTGTATTTATTATATTGAATAAAAATAAAATCATCAAAAATATGAAATGGTAATTGAGTCCTAAGGTCCTGTAATAGCTCATCCAATGATCTCTCGAGTCTTTCTATGTACCGATTAGTGTCAGAAATACATAACTTATGGAAATTGGTTGTTACCTGTTGTGTTATGTTTTCCAGTCTGGTTATATTATTGTTCGATATAGTCTGTGGAATTCTCCAGAGTCTCTTTATATTGTCTTCAAGGAAATGGGGGGGTGTTACTTTTGTACGACGACATTCTAATAGAAATATTCGTCTGTTTCTTTGAGATGCCAATTTTCTATTGATATTATCATACAATTTCATACTTTTTACCACATTTGGCCCAAACGTCTCAGATACTCGTCTGTAGAAGGTTCCCATTATTCAAAAACTATAATAAGAAAGAGGAAGGACAGTAACAGGGCACTGGCAACAAACAATCCTAAGTTTAACTGCTGGGAAACGCCCTTATAAGGAGAAGAGATGAGCAATCAAAGATCTAAAGGCTCTAGTATCTGCTTTTTATTTTTATTATCGAGCTTTCGCTGCCTAATGGTAGCTTCTTCTGGATTCTAAAAATGCAAACCAAGTACAGAAAATAAACTAAAACGTTCGTTTTTTTAAAACGTGATTAAATAAATTGTACGACTGAATGTGAAATTACTTACAAAAATTTAGCAGTTAGTTCATCTCTGGTGAAGACAATGAAATTTGCATTTTTGTTGGCCAGGTGGTATGCATGATTACACAAAACATGATTAAAAGACACTTAGAGAGTTACACAAATATTAAAAAAAAAACTTGGTCAATAAACATCAGTTAAAAACACTTTTAAAGACAGAAACACAACTGCAGGAAACCATGATGTTGAAACGGTACTCCATTTTAAAATTTTTTGACGTCGAGTTTAGTAACTATTTAGTGATATTTGAGTCCGAGCCGGATATTGTTGGTAGTCTTGTCGTCATCAGGTCGACAAAAAAAGGATTAAAATTAGGAATGTGGTAAATTATTTTCGGTAGATGCGAATTTTAGATAAATTATTTATTATTAATATCTATTTTTTAGTTTTAATTTTATAAAAAAGGGGGGACTTAAATTTGATGAAATTGACGAGTTATTCATTATTAATTATATTAATTCTTTAATTTTATAATCAAGAGATTCATAGGCTAATTTAAAAATTTAAAAATTTGAAATCGAAAATTAATACTGGACGTTATTTATTATTAGTCATATTTAATTTTTTATTATGTAATTTTAACAAGAAAATATAGAAAACTGGTAATAAATAGCAAAAAATGACAAAGAGATCAGAAACGTCAACTTTACTAGAAAATAATTTTTTCATAGAGATCGTTCTTTTTTATTGGTTTGGTATAGTTTTGTGTTAGCAAATAGGTATACATGGAGCTCAATCCTTCTATGTCTTTTTTGTGGTTGAGATTATTTTTACAGGTTTTTATGTAACACATTTCCAAGAAACTTCTTCTGAAATAATTGGTCTCAACATCCAGAATGAAGCTGTTGTTATATTGTACTCTGTGATCTGTATTATTTACGTGTAAGCTCAAACTAGTTGCGTTAGGTTTGTGTTTACTATCACTTTTGTGTAACGCTAATCTCTTAGAGAGCTTTTGTGAAGTTTGTCCAACGTAGACCAAACCACATTGACAGGGAATGCCATAGATTATATTAGATCTTTGTAAAGTATCGGTTTTATCTTTAAATTGGTATAAAAACAATTAAGTCTTTTTATGTTGTAGTTAGCAATTTTAATGTTTGTATTTTTAAAAAGAGAAGACAAGGACTGGGAAAGGCCTTCAATGTATTGTAACTTTCCTACCTTAATATCGACATTAGTGGTGACAGTTGGATTAATTGGAAGGAGGGGTCTTTGAAAATTCTTTTTGATTAGAGCTTTAGGATAGTAATTGTCCAACAAAATGTCTTCCAACAGTTTTACATTTTTTTCCCTAAATGAGGGGTGGCAAATCTTATCTATTCTGTTCTTTAGTCCTCTGATGATGTTCAGTTTCTGTTTCATAGGGTGATAAGAATGGAAGGGGATATATCTACCAGAACTTGATTTTTTCCTATACCAGTCCAGTTTGACTGTATTATTTTCCTGAGCGTACAACCCTAGTATCCAGAAACGGAACAGCACAGTCAGTCTCCTCCTCAACAGTAAATACCAACTTATGATTGAAAGAATTGTAAATGTTAAGGGTGTTCTGTACACTTCCGGCAGGTAAAGCGACTAAACAAGTCATCAACATATTGAAACAGAAGGGGAAATTCAAAATTCAACCCTTGAAATAACAAAATAAAGAAGTTTATTCATAACAATTTCGGCCAGGATTGGTGAAATAGCACTTCCCATTGGGACGCCAATTTTTTGTCTGTAGAATGTACTATTGAAGGAGAAAAATGTATTTTCATATAAAAAAGTAATGATTAGTAGGAACTGTTCTTTAGGAATATTACATATTTCTTCTATTGATGTGAAATGTTCATTTAATATTGATATAATAAGGTCTAAAGAAATGTTAGTAAATAGTGAAACTACATCGAACGAAGCAAGTACAAAACCCTCTGGCAAAATAAAGTCATTAACCTTCTCTGCAAATTCGAAGGTATTTTTAATTCTGAATTTATTAAAAGTTTAACTGATGTTTATTGACCAAGTTTTTATTTTTAATATTTGTGTAACTCTCTAAGTGTCTTTTAATCATGTTTTGTGTAATCATGCATACCACCTGGCCAACAAAAATGCAAATTTCATTGTCTTCACCAGAGATGAACTAACTGCTAAATTTTTGTAAGTAATTTCACATTCAGTCGTACAATTTATTTAATCACGTTTTAAAAAACGAACGTTTTAGTTTATTTTCTGTACTTGGTTTGCATTTTTAGAATCCAGAAGAAGCTACCATTAGGCAGCGAAAGCTCGATAATAAAAATAAAAAGCAGATACTAGAGCCTTTAGATCTTTGATTGCTCATCTCTTCTCCTTATAAGGGCGTTTCCCAGCAGTTTAAACTTAGGATTGTTTGTTGCCAGTGCCCTGTTACTGTCCTTCCTCTTTCTTATTATAGTTTTTGAATAATGGGAACCTTCTACAGACGAGTATCTGAGACGTTTGGGCCAAATGTGGTAAAAAGTATGAAATTGTATGATAATATCAATAGAAAATTGGCATCTCAAAGAAACAGACGAATATTTCTATTAGAATGTCGTCGTACAAAAGTAACACCCCGTTTCCTTGAAGACAATATAAAGAGACTCTGGAGAATTCCACAGACTATATCGAACAATAATATAACCAGACTGGAAAACATAACACAACAGGTAACAACCAATTTCCATAAGTTATGTATTTCTGACACTAATCGGTACATAGAAAGACTCGAGAGATCATTGGATGAGCTATTACAGGACCTTAGGACTCAATTACCATTTCATATTTTTGATGATTTTATTTTTATTCAATATAATAAATACAAATTTTTATTCAATAAAATTAAAAAAAACAACATTAAAAAATTAGAATTTTTAAAAAAGAAATTTCATGAATTTAATATAGGAAAAGACAAGTGGATAAAAAATATTTCTGATGTAGAAATACCACCTAATGTAAAAGGGTTTCTAGCCCTTGGTCCCAAGTTCAGTCTCCCTATATCTACCAAAGATATTAACATGTTTAGTTTACTGTCTGAGGTAGAAGAAAGTTAATTCACTATGTCCCCCCACAAAAACAAGACTACATTGGTGCAAGGGCTGTAAACCTAATTACTAACTATGTAATATCACATAAAGACAAAACTTCTATCACTCATAAATTAGAGAAGGAAACAAAAATTTTCTTAAAAAACCATCCCGATTTACTGATCACTAGGTCTGATAAAGGCAATGTTACTGTTGCTATGTCAAGAGCTTCCTATCTTGAGAAATCACACTCCCTACTTCAAGATGAGAGTACTTATGAAATAATACATCACGATCCCACATCAAGAATAGAAATTAAATGCAATAAATTAATTAAATCATTAAAAGATAGTAAGTTTTTAGATGAAGCAACTGCTCGCACATTGACAACTTATAATGGGATTTGTCCCAAATATTATGGTCTACCAAAAATACATAAACCAGATATACCTCTAAGACCAATAGTTTCCTGTGTAGGAGCATCTACACAGCCACTTGCCAAGTATATAGCCTCTATTTTGGAAACAGCTTTTTCAACTTTTAATAAATTCAGAATTAAAAATACCTTCGAATTTGCAGAGAAGGTTAATGACTTTATTTTGCCAGAGGGTTTTGTACTTGCTTCGTTCGATGTAGTTTCACTATTTACTAACATTTCTTTAGACCTTATTATATCAATATTAAATGAACATTTCACATCAATAGAAGAAATATGTAATATTCCTAAAGAACAGTTCCTACTAATCATTACTTTTTTATATGAAAATACATTTTTCTCCTTCAATAGTACATTCTACAGACAAAAAATTGGCGTCCCAATGGGAAGTGCTATTTCACCAATCCTGGCCGAAATTGTTATGAATAAACTTCTTTATTTTGTTATTTCAAGGGTTGAATTTGAATTTCCCCTTCTGTTTCAATATGTTGATGACTTGTTAGTCGCTTTACCTGCCGGAAGTGTACAGAACACCCTTAACATTTACAATTCTTTCAATCATAAGTTGGTATTTACTGTTGAGGAGGAGACTGACTGTGCTGTTCCGTTTCTGGATACTAGGGTTGTACGCTCAGAAAATAATACAGTCAAACTGGACTGGTATAGGAAAAAATCAAGTTCTGGTAGATATATCCCCTTCCATTCTTATCACCCTATGAAACAGAAACTGAACATCATCAGAGGACTAAAGAACAGAATAGATAAGATTTGCCACCCCTCATTTAGGGAAAAAAATGTAAAACTGTTGGAAGACATTTTGTTGGACAATTACTATCCTAAAGCTCTAATCAAAAAGAATTTTCAAAGACCCCTCCTTCCAATTAATCCAACTGTCACCACTAATGTCGATATTAAGGTAGGAAAGTTACAATACATTGAAGGCCTTTCCCAGTCCTTGTCTTCTCTTTTTAAAAATACAAACATTAAAATTGCTAACTACAACATAAAAAGACTTAATTGTTTTTTATACCAATTTAAAAGATAAAACCGATACTTTACAAAGATCTAATATAATCTATGGCATTCCCTGTCAATGTGGTTTGGTCTACGTTGGACAAACTTCACAAAAGCTCTCTAAGAGATTAGCGTTACACAAAAGTGATAGTAAACACAAACCTAACGCAACTAGTTTGAGCTTACACGTAAATAATACAGATCACAGAGTACAATATAACAACAGCTTCATTCTGGATGTTGAGACCAATTATTTCAGAAGAAGTTTCTTGGAAATGTGTTACATAAAAACCTGTAAAAATAATCTCAACCACAAAAAAGACATAGAAGGATTGAGCTCCATGTATACCTATTTGCTAACACAAAACTATACCAAACCAATAAAAAAGAACGATCTCTATGAAAAAATTATTTTCTAGTAAAGTTGACGTTTCTGATCTCTTTGTCATTTTTTTGCTATTTATTACCAGTTTTCTATATTTTCTTGTTAAAATTACATAATAAAAAATTAAATATGACTAATAATAAATAACGTCCAGTATTAATTTTCGATTTCAAATTTTTAAATTTTTAAATTAGCCTATGAATCTCTTGATTATAAAATTAAAGAATTAATATAATTAATAATGAATAACTCGTCAATTTCATCAAATTTAAGTCCCCCCTTTTTTATAAAATTAAAACTAAAAAATAGATATTAATAATAAATAATTTATCTAAAATTCGCATCTACCGAAAATAATTTACCACATTCCTAATTTTAATCCTTTTTTTGTCGACCTGATGACGACAAGACTACCAACAATATCCGGCTCGGACTCAAATATCACTAAATAGTTACTAAACTCGACGTCAAAAAAATTTTAAAATGGAGTACCGTTTCAACATCATGGTTTCCTGCAGTTGTGTTTCTGTCTTTAAAAGTGTTTTTAACTGATGTTTATTGACCAAGTTTTTATTTTTAATATTTGTGTAACTCTCTAAGTGTCTTTTAATCATGTTTTGTGTAATCATGCATACCACCTGGCCAACAAAAATGCAAATTTCATTGTCTTCACCAGAGATGAACTAACTGCTAAATTTTTGTAAGTAATTTCACATTCAGTCGTACAATTTATTTAATCACGTTTTAAAAAACGAACGTTTTAGTTTATTTTCTGTACTTGGTTTGCATTTTTAGAATCCAGAAGAAGCTACCATTAGGCAGCGAAAGCTCGATAATAAAAATAAAAAGCAGATACTAGAGCCTTTAGATCTTTGATTGCTCATCTCTTCTCCTTATAAGGGCGTTTCCCAGCAGTTAAACTTAGGATTGTTTGTTGCCAGTGCCCTGTTACTGTCCTTCCTCTTTCTTATTATAGTTTTTGAATAATGGGAACCTTCTACAGACGAGTATCTGAGACGTTTGGGCCAAATGTGGTAAAAAGTATGAAATTGTATGATAATATCAATAGAAAATTGGCATCTCAAAGAAACAGACGAATATTTCTATTAGAATGTCGTCGTACAAAAGTAACACCCCGTTTCCTTGAAGACAATATAAAGAGACTCTGGAGAATTCCACAGACTATATCGAACAATAATATAACCAGACTGGAAAACATAACACAACAGGTAACAACCAATTTCCATAAGTTATGTATTTCTGACACTAATCGGTACATAGAAAGACTCGAGAGATCATTGGATGAGCTATTACAGGACCTTAGGACTCAATTACCATTTCATATTTTTGATGATTTTATTTTTATTCAATATAATAAATACAAATTTTTATTCAATAAAATTAAAAAAAAACAACATTAAAAAATTAGAATTTTTAAAAAAGAAATTTCATGAATTTAATATAGGAAAAGACAAGTGGATAAAAAATATTTCTGATGTAGAAATACCACCTAATGTAAAAGGGTTTCTAGCCCTTGGTCCCAAGTTCAGTCTCCCTATATCTACCAAAGATATTAACATGTTTAGTTTACTGTCTGAGGTAGAAGAGTTAATTCACTATGTCCCCCCACAAAAACAAGACTACATTGGTGCAAGGGCTGTAAACCTAATTACTAACTATGTAATATCACATAAAGACAAAACTTCTATCACTCATAAATTAGAGAAGGAAACAAAAATTTTCTTAAAAAACCATCCCGATTTACTGATCACTAGGTCTGATAAAGGCAATGTTACTGTTGCTATGTCAAGAGCTTCCTATCTTGAGAAATCACACTCCCTACTTCAAGATGAGAGTACTTATGAAATAATACATCACGATCCCACATCAAGAATAGAAATTAAATGCAATAAATTAATTAAATCATTAAAAGATAGTAAGTTTTTAGATGAAGCAACTGCTCGCACATTGACAACTTATAATGGGATTTGTCCCAAATATTATGGTCTACCAAAAATACATAAACCAGATATACCTCTAAGACCAATAGTTTCCTGTGTAGGAGCATCTACACAGCCACTTGCCAAGTATATAGCCTCTATTTTGGAAACAGCTTTTTCAACTTTTAATAAATTCAGAATTAAAAATACCTTCGAATTTGCAGAGAAGGTTAATGACTTTATTTTGCCAGAGGGTTTTGTACTTGCTTCGTTCGATGTAGTTTCACTATTTACTAACATTTCTTTAGACCTTATTATATCAATATTAAATGAACATTTCACATCAATAGAAGAAATATGTAATATTCCTAAAGAACAGTTCCTACTAATCATTACTTTTTTATATGAAAATACATTTTTCTCCTTCAATAGTACATTCTACAGACAAAAAATTGGCGTCCCAATGGGAAGTGCTATTTCACCAATCCTGGCCGAAATTGTTATGAATAAACTTCTTTATTTTGTTATTTCAAGGGTTGAATTTGAATTTCCCCTTCTGTTTCAATATGTTGATGACTTGTTAGTCGCTTTACCTGCCGGAAGTGTACAGAACACCCTTAACATTTACAATTCTTTCAATCATAAGTTGGTATTTACTGTTGAGGAGGAGACTGACTGTGCTGTTCCGTTTCTGGATACTAGGGTTGTACGCTCAGAAAATAATACAGTCAAACTGGACTGGTATAGGAAAAAAATCAAGTTCTGGTAGATATATCCCCTTCCATTCTTATCACCCTATGAAACAGAAACTGAACATCATCAGAGGACTAAAGAACAGAATAGATAAGATTTGCCACCCCTCATTTAGGGAAAAAAATGTAAAACTGTTGGAAGACATTTTGTTGGACAATTACTATCCTAAAGCTCTAATCAAAAAGAATTTTCAAAGACCCCTCCTTCCAATTAATCCAACGGTCACCACTAATGTCGATATTAAGGTAGGAAAGTTACAATACATTGAAGGCCTTTCCCAGTCCTTGTCTTCTCTTTTTAAAAATACAAACATTAAAATTGCTAACTACAACATAAAAAGACTTAATTGTTTTTATACCAATTTAAAAGATAAAACCGATACTTTACAAAGATCTAATATAATCTATGGCATTCCCTGTCAATGTGGTTTGGTCTACGTTGGACAAACTTCACAAAAGCTCTCTAAGAGATTAGCGTTACACAAAAGTGATAGTAAACACAAACCTAACGCAACTAGTTTGAGCTTACACGTAAATAATACAGATCACAGAGTACAATATAACAACAGCTTCATTCTGGATGTTGAGACCAATTATTTCAGAAGAAGTTTCTTGGAAATGTGTTACATAAAAACCTGTAAAAATAATCTCAACCACAAAAAAGACATAGAAGGATTGAGCTCCATGTATACCTATTTGCTAACACAAAACTATACCAAACCAATAAAAAAGAACGATCTCTATGAAAAAAATTATTTTCTAGTAAAGTTGACGTTTCTGATCTCTTTGTCATTTTTTGCTATTTATTACCAGTTTTCTATATTTTCTTGTTAAAATTACATAATAAAAAATTAAATATGACTAATAATAAATAACGTCCAGTATTAATTTTCGATTTCAAATTTTTAAATTTTTAAATTAGCCTATGAATCTCTTGATTATAAAATTAAAGAATTAATATAATTAATAATGAATAACTCGTCAATTTCATCAAATTTAAGTCCCCCCTTTTTTATAAAATTAAAACTAAAAAATAGATATTAATAATAAATAATTTATCTAAAATTCGCATCTACCGAAAATAATTTACCACATTCCTAATTTTAATCCTTTTTTTGTCGACCTGATGACGACAAGACTACCAACAATATCCGGCTCGGACTCAAATATCACTAAATAGTTACTAAACTCGACGTCAAAAAATTTTAAAATGGAGTACCGTTTCAACATCATGGTTTCCTGCAGTTGTGTTTCTGTCTTTAAAAGTGTTTTTAACTGATGTTTATTGACCAAGTTTTTATTTTTAATATTTGTGTAACTCTCTAAGTGTCTTTTAATCATGTTTTGTGTAATCATGCATACCACCTGGCCAACAAAAATGCAAATTTCATTGTCTTCACCAGAGATGAACTAACTGCTAAATTTTTGTAAGTAATTTCACATTCAGTCGTACAATTTATTTAATCACGTTTTAAAAAACGAACGTTTTAGTTTATTTTCTGTACTTGGTTTGCATTTTTAGAATCCAGAAGAAGCTACCATTAGGCAGCGAAAGCTCGATAATAAAAATAAAAAGCAGATACTAGAGCCTTTAGATCTTTGATTGCTCATCTCTTCTCCTTATAAGGGCGTTTCCCAGCAGTTAAACTTAGGATATATATATATATATATATATATACATATATATATATATATATATATATATATATATATATATATATATATATATATATATATATATAAATATATATATATATATATATATATATATATATATATATATAAATATATATATATATATATATATATATATATATATATATATATATATATATATATATATATATATATATATCCTTAGGATATGAAAAAGGGTCAAATCCCTACGAACTATCAGCTGCTACTGTTCTTCGTTCTGTATATGCTCTGATGCTTCATGCAATAACTTTCCAGTTAACTGGAAAAAATTTATGAGATTTTTAGAAAGTATTAACCTTCAAACGATACGTGTTAAAATTTCATGGCATTTCGACAATTAGTTTACAAGTTGCAGTGGTTTTAGTGACGCTACTTTTGATAGTTTCAAAACAATGAAACAAATTGAATTTCGTGTATTGATTAAACACTGTTTTTGATGGGAAAAAAATACCGTTCAAGCAAAGCAATGGCTTGATAAGTGTTACTGGAATATCACTCATTATTTACTGGTAGGTATGCTGAATTTAAACGCGGTCGTACAGACACAAATGATGTTGAACGCTCTGAACGCCCAAATGAGGTGGTTACACAAGAAAACATAAAAAATCCACAAAATTGTTTTGGATGACTAAAGATATCAAAAGAACTTGTTGGTCATATTTTGCATAAACATTTGGGTATGAGAAAGTTCTGTTTGAAATGGGTACCGTGTTTGCTCACAGTGGACCAAAGACAACAACAATGATTTTGAGCACTGTTTGGACCTGTTTAAGAGCAATAAAAAGAATTTTTTCATGCGATATGTGACAATGGATGAAACATGGATCCACCACTACACACCGGAATCAAATCGGCAGTCAGCTGGGTTGACAGCAGCCGGTAAAAGCCGCCCGAAGCGACCAAAGACACAACAGTCGTCTGGGGAAGGTTTTAGCTTCTCTATTTGGGTTACAATGTCTAAATTGCATGAACTGAAGTTCAAATTGCTTTTTTGTCCACCGTATTCTCTAGATATGACCCTCCAGCGACTATTATCTATTCGCAGATACCTCAAGAAAATGCTCGGGAAGAGATTTGGCTCCAGTGAAAAAGTTATCTGAGGCCTATTTTGGAGGCAAAGACAAATCCTTCTACAAAGAAAGTATAGAAATGTTAGAAAAGCGTTGGACTGATTGTATTGCTCTCAAAGGAGACTATATTGATGAATAAAGTCGAATTTTGCAAAAAAATGTGTTTTAAGTAGCTAGACCAAAAACTTTTTAGCATACATGTTATATATACATATATATATATATATATATATATATATATATATATATATATATATATATATATATATATAAATACATATATATATACATATATATATATATATATATATATATATATATATATATATATATATATATATATATATATATATATATATATATATATATAGGGAGCTATGGTTGAATGCAGTAAATGCGAGTCAACAATAAGAGGTGAAAATGGTATACGGTGCAATGGAATATGTGATAAGGTGTATCATTTTACAAAGAGATGTGCCGGTATCGATCAATACTCGGCAAACATTATTGATGAAGACAATTTTGTATGATATATTTGCAACGATTGTATGCTGTATATTCGAAATGTAGATCTTGTTTTGAGGGAAATTATTAGAATACAAACATGAATTTGAAAGTTCTTTAAGACAAAATGAATGTGAAATTAAAGCGCTATTGGAAGCGATAAAAAGCCGGTACGATGACAGATTCAAAAAAATTGATAATATACAGAGAATGTGTGAAAGAAATATGCCAGAAGTTAAAAACTTGTATGGAAATATAAATGAAGTTGAAAATAAAAATAAAGATATATATGATAAAATTGAAAAGAATAATGTCCAAATGTGCAAAGAAGTAAAAAAGGTAATAAAAGACGCAAATGAAAAAACAACAAAAATAACGTATGCGCAATCTCTACAAGATAATATGGTGATCCCAGATTTGTCGAAAAATGTTCCCTTAATAATAAAACCGAAGGGGAAACAGGGCGTAGAAAAACAAAAGCTGAATTAAACAAAAAAGTAGATTCAATTAATTTTAAAATTATAAATGTTGAAAACAGAAAAAACGGTACCTTAGTGATCCAAAGTGAGAATGTAGAAGAAAGAGAAACAATTAAAGAGGTGTTACAATCCGAAATCAGTGAGAACTATGAAATAAAAATACCCAAAGATATTAAAATGCAAATTATAATAACCGGCATGAATTTCAAAATGTCAGATAACGAATTAATAAAAAAGCTTAAAAAACAGAATGACGTAATGAAAGATAGTATTATAGAAGTGGTTAAGATATTTGAAACAAAACAATATAATAGAACAATATTTAATGCAAAATTAAAAATAGACAATGATTCGTATCCGAAAATAATGACAGGACAAAAGCTGAATGTAGGATGGGACAGATGTAAGGTTTTCGATGGAACATATATAATGCAATGTTTTAAATGTCAGAGCTATAACCACAAAGCGTATGAATGTAAAAATGATAATATATGCTACAAATGCCATGGAAACCATAGAGGTAAAGAGTGCAATAAAGAAACAATAATGAAATGTGTTAACTGCATGAAAGAGAATAAAAGATTAAAGTTGGGTCTTGATGAAAATCACTTCACCAATAACCGGGATTGTCCTGTGTATCAAAATAAATTAAATAATAAAAAGAGAAGGAGGAGATTGTTAGCATAGCAACCAAAGTAGATGCATGGGATTTATACAAATATTCAAGGGTTGATTAATAACTTTAGTCAATTGGAAATATTAGCAGAAACAGAAAAACCTGAATTCATAATTCTAACTGAAACGCACCAAACTGAAGAAATAGATGAAGGTGAAATTGAAATAGAACACTATGATCCCTATAGTACATTGTCGAACTCGTCTAGAACTGGTGGTATAATGGCCTATTTTAGGAAGCATTGGAAAATAAATAAAATTAAAGACGATATTAAGGATACAAAACATTGGATAAGTGCATACATGGCGATATATGAAAAAACATCATTAATAGTAATTATAGTATATAGATCACCAAGTGCTTCAAAATCAGAATTTTGTGATACATTTCAAGATTTTATAGAAGTATGCGAAACAAACTGTGATATCTTAATTGCTGGAGATTTCAACATTGACTGGAAAAATGATTTTTATGCCACCAAACTGGAAAGCATACTTACCGTAACGGTCTTAAGCAGGTAATGAACGAATATACTAGAATAACAATAAACTCAAAAACATTGATAGACTATATAATAACAAATAAAGAAACAATTACGGCAAAAAATAATATAAATAATAAAATAGCTGATCATGAATCTATTGATATTTTAATCGAGTGTGATACCAAGCAGCAAAACTATCATATTAAAGAAATAAGCCTTTTTAAGTACAACAAAAACAGATTTAAAAATGAATTAAGTGCAATATTAAGATGTGATAAAATTAATGATTTAAATGAATATGTTCACAACTTTGATGATTGTATCAAAAACGTAATAAAAAAAATTACTTTTAAGAAAAAAAATGTCTAAAAAAAGTTATAACAAATGGTTTAATAATGAGCTCAGAGCATTAAAAACGAGAAAAAGTTCTTAAATACCAAAGAGCAATCTTAGAAAATACAAATGAGGCATGGAACAGTTATAAAACAATAAGAAATACGTATAAAGTCAAAATTGAAAAAGAAAAAAGTAATTATACTAATAATAAAATAAACAATGCAAATAACCAAAAAGAAATGTGGAATAAAATTAAAGAACTAGTCTTAAGAAAACCCAAAAGTGTGATAAAAACTGTGATATATAATCAAATAGAATATAAAGACAGTTTCCAAATAGCTGAAAATTTTAATACATATTTTGTAAATAGTATAAATGAAATCAGATGCTCCATCGAAGATATACAATACGAAAATGAAATACCTGAGATTGACACTAAATTCAAATTTCGTGCAGTAAATCTACAAGAACTGAAAACTATTTTTAAGAATATTAAGAAAAAACCAGACTATATAAAACTATCAAGTAACATAATTTTAGATAATTGGGGCATAACAGGAAATATTATACTGAATATTATAAATAAGTCACTAGAGACAGGGTTGTTTCCAAATAACTGGAAGGAATCAATGATATTTCCTATCCAAAAAGTAAAACATACATCAAAATGTGAAGAATACAGACCAATTAACACTAAAATATGTGAAAAAGTTATTGAAAAAATAGTAAAAAATCAATTGGAAGAATACATGAAACAGCACAGACTACTATCAAAGTTTCAATCAGGATTTAGAAAGAAATATTCATGTGAAACAGCAATCAATTATGTTATAAACAGATGGAAATGTAAAAAGATAAAAAATAAAATATTAGCAATTTTCCTTGACTTCAAAAGAGCATTTGAAACTATAGATAGGGATATTCTATTGAAAAAACTTACTAGATACGGTATTCAAGACACAGAGCTAAAATGGTTTCAGTCCTATCTGACAAATCGTAAACAATTCACAAATATCAATAACGAAATATCAAATGCAATAGAAAACGATTTTGGAGTACCACCGGGCTCAATTTTGGGAGCTCTTCTCTTTGTAATATATATAAATGACATGGAAAATGTATTAAAAAAATGTGAAATTGTATTATATGCAGATGATATATTAATTTTTACAGAAGCAGCAACAGAGGAGATGTGTCATGAAAATTTAAAAAATGATATGGATAACATTAACAAATGGTTAAAAATGAATAAGTTAAAATTAAATGAAAACAAGACAAAATTAATGGAAATTGATATGAACACTGACAGAGCATTCAAAATAAATAATGTAATAATAGAAAAAGTAAGTAATATAAAATACCTGAGTTTCCTCATAGACAGGGATTTGAACTTTAAAGAACATGTCGAATATATATGTAAAAAAATAGGGAAAAAAATCGGGTTTTTCAAACGTTTAAGAAGTAAAGTAACAATATTAACTGCAATAAATATATACAACACCATGATAAAAACCTTATTTTGAATATGGATCAACTGTGTTATTCACATGCTGTTCAGACCAACAACAGGCAAGGCTACAAAAACTCCAGAACAAGGCTATGCGCTCTATTTTGAAATGCAATCGTTTCACATCAATAAGATATATGCTAGATGCACTGAAATGGCTAAATGTAAAACAAA
>CM032453.1:117257740-117262414 GCA_019049505.1 Pachyrhynchus sulphureomaculatus
CTGGTGTTAGTTCCCTCGCACAGTTCTTGAGAACTATGGCAGGTATTCCGTCAGCGCCTGAAGCCTTTTTGGTGTCTAGCTTCATCAAAATACGTTTTATGATACGCTGTCTGAAGACAATATCGGGCATCCTTGACTGCACTATGGGAATAGTAGGTGGTGTTTTCCCTTGAAAATCGACAGTAGAATGTGAAGCAAAGAGTTCAGCCAACAAGTTCGCTTTCTCAACAGGTGTCGTTGCAATAGAATTATCTGGCCGTGTGAGTGGTGGTATGGTGGATTTGGTGAAATTTTGACTAACTGCCTTAGCGACTGACCAAAAGGACCTGGAATTGCCGGGACAAGCGAGAAGTTTGTTTCTAATCCGTTGATTGTGTACCTCCTTGGTTTCGTCGATAATTTCTTTGCATCTGTTCCTGGCACGAACAAAGATGTTACGATTTATGGTGTTAGGATCTTCACGCCACTGTCGATATGCAATATGTTTAGAAGCAACAGCTTCTTTGCATTTTAGGTCAAATCAAGGCTTGCCGTTGGAAGGGCATTTCTTCGAAAAAGGGATGTAAGCCTCCATACCGGCCAAAATAACATCGGAAACCTCCCTGGCACAGTCAGATGGGTCGTCGGATCGAAAACAAACGTCCAACCAAGGGAAAGTTCGAAAATATTCCATGAGATCTTCCCCATTTAGCAGATTTGTAGTGCCAAATCTTGCGCGGTTTGGGCGCCTCTCTGTCACTGATTGGTAGAATACTCGATGTCGAAAGTAGTTTATGGTCGGAAGAACCTAACGGCGGATTTACGCTGACCGTGTAAATCTCCGGATTGGTGGTTAAAAACAGATCAAGAAGACTGGCGAACTCTCCGTCTCGATCAGGGATCCGTGTTGGTTCATCAATAAGCTGAGTCAAGCCACAACTGACCGAAAATGATTCGGCTTCACGACCTTGTTCGTCGGTAATATTTGAATATTTAAGCCAGTTGATGTTGTGGACATTAAAGTCGCCCCATTTTGCGATATATAATAAGAAAGTTCGAATCAACATGCATACTTCTCCAAATAAAATTATGTAACTTCGTTACAATGCTAAGAAGGAAAAAACTGCTACTTTAAACATAATTTAACAAAAAGCCACCAGTAAGGTTTGAAAATTGATTGAAAATAACTTCTTAGAATTTAATTAATGCCAATAAGGAAATTTTAGCGAGTAATACGTGACTTGGCACTAAAAGCCCAGCTTTGCAATTGAAGTTCTATCCCATTCAAGGAAATTTTACGTGTAAATACAACTTCTTAAATAATTTGAGCCAATATCTAATGTTATATAAAATATCATTTTGGTAACAATAAAAAAAATGTTTTGTTTAAAATTCAATTTTGGAGGTATTATCAAATTAACTTGAATTTATTTAGTATTTCTTAAACATCAGTATTCTGGGTGATAAAATAAAAAAGCTTCTAAAAACTAATCTAAGTAATGTCAGTATACAGTTGACAATAAAACTGAGAATTTGGAATCTCATCTTCCTTTCATTTTATTTTGAGAGTAAGGAAAGACAAAAAATTGAAAATAAAAATAACCGGTCAAATGAAAATTGGACTTTACTGGCAATTACTGTTCCGTACGTTGATTGCTATTAAAATAAAAAAAATTCTTACGGAGGTATAAAATGATCAATGACTTCACAAAACACATCCCAAATAAGTTTTCAACAAAGTTTTTTTCTAAAATTTCCTGATGACCTTGAAATTTTTGTTTTTTTATATACCAGATAAATTATTAAAGGTAATGCACTCGTGAAAATTTTTGTTTAATCTACACCCTGTGAAGAATTTTTTCAAAATTTTTTAATTAGTACTTTTCGAGATAAGAGGGGAACAGCGATTTTTCGCAATATCTTAAAACTAATACAAAGAAGAGTGTGTGTAAGTATTAGATTATATATATTTCTGAACTTTTAAAGCTTTTATTTGACATCTCACTCGATGACCTAGTAAAACATTTTTTTTACTTCCGATTTCACTCCCCTACCCCAAGTCAAAATTTAACTTTCAAAACTATACGGCTCTGATGGAGCCATCAATTCCTATATTATTCTCGAATTTCAACTTTCTATGTCAAATAGTTTCGAAGAAAAACGGGTGTGACACACAGACGGACAGACACCGAAGTGATCTTACAAGTGTTCCGTACGGAACACTAAGAAAATCATGTTTTCAGTGTTGACATATAAAAGGACGCTTTTTTAAAAATAACTGCAATTTTTAAATTCCTACTTTTGTAATTTAAAAGTATTAAATAATACTAAACAAATCTGGAAACTTGACTTCTTAACGGAATTCGGAAAATTGATAATTTTATATATTTGATTTTCATATTCTTCCCAAATGTATCTTTTTAAATTCAAGATCTGAAATTCTTTTAGGTGTTCCGATTGAGATCAAGTTATCTTAAACATATACTGAATAAAGATGTGCCTTGGTTTGATGTCCACCAATCCGGAGATTTTGCTAGTAGAATAGCTGAGTAAGCGAATAAATTTGTAAAAACTATTTTTAGTAGCTTTTACATAGCAATATTATGTTTCATTTTTAGTGATTTGGCAAAATTTGAAGAAGGTATAGGTGAGAAAGTGCCACTATTTATTACTATGCTAGCAGCTGTTATTTCGGCGCTGACATTAGCACTGGTAAAAAAGGATGGGAATTAGCCCTGATTTGTCTTATATCGCTTCCAGCTTCGCTTATTGCAATGGGAATAATATCAATTGTAAGTTATTAGCAGCCATTAAAATAGAGGGACTAAGTTATTTATATTAAAATTTAATGACTAATATAATATGTACTAACAATCTTAACAGAATTAAAATAAAAACTGAATATTTTTTAGGGCATATTGACCTAAATAGTGCATTTGCATTCCCTGCAAGTACCTTTGTTCCTTAAGCAATAGCCAAGTTTCTCGTACAGTGTTGCGATTTAGTCCACTGTTTTTAACTGATCTCACTGTAGTCATTGCGTTTTGATGATTGATTGAGCGAGAACAGATTATTCAGTCTTCTATTGGGCATAAAATTTCAATGGTTCATTTTATGTATATTTTATCTTAATGAGGAATCGTAAGGAAGTAACTTCATTTGCAATTGTCGATATATGGAAAGTAGAATTGTGTAATAAGTTTGCTCCAAACTATCCTAAATCGTATATGGCATTTTCTAGTTTTAAGCGCTGTACCTACTGAACGTAGAAATTTATCTAAGATGCGTTACCGAAGATATAAGTGCCGTCTTTATCAAGGTTAGAACGGAACTTTACCGTTCAGATCTTGAGCGTCCAAATTATTACATTGCATTAAACGTCCTAGTTTCATTATTCTAGGGAAATACCAACGATTTTTTGTTAAACATAGTTTTATAATTTTAGTTGACAACCAAATTTTCTATAGAAGAATTAGATGCATATGGTAAAGCTGGATCCATTGCTGAAGAAGTTTTAACATCTATTAGGACTGTAATTGCTTTCGAAGGACAAAAAATAGAAAAAGAAAGGTATATATAATTATAGCTTTAACAATTTTTACAATAGATAAAAATACCTAATTTACAAGATTAATGATCTTATTATACTCTTTATATTACTCGTAAAAATTAATTCTCCTCCCCCCATCTTTAATAGACTACTGACCCTATTGCAATATTTTCTAGCCCTTTCATCATTTTAAAGTTTTTTTTTTTAAATTAAAAAAAAAAGTTCAGCTGAGAAAAAAGATGCTTCGTTCGGCTTTAGTCAATCAGCACGTGTAAAAAGCGGATATACTAGTTTCAAGGGGGGATTTTAACCTTCAGGATTACGAAAGTCCTGTTCCACCAAAAAGAGTGGACGATGATGAGTGAGAGTAAATTTTGGACGAGAATGTTTGCCAAACTAAATTGAAACTATTCGATGTGACTCAGCAAGCTATTTTCCATCAAACCAATCCAGTAATTTGCAAGAAGTCCAGGTGGTTCTATCATAAGTTCATTTCCAAGAGCACAATTTGACGCTACGATACTGATCTCACCTTATTCTCTAGGTTCAAGAAAAAGTGCTTTTTGTACAAAATTGTTACTTATAAAGAAAAGCGAATATTGTACGATAATTCTTAAAGGTAAAAATCATAAACATATCTAGGTACCTATCAACAAGCACACTAAAACTGAACATCCATGCAAAAAAAGTATCGCTGTGCCTTTCATGGGATAAAAGGGGAGTGATGTACCATGAATTGCTGCAACTTAATTAGATTATCACTTCTGAGATCTATTAATAACAGCTAATCCATGTGAGTGAAGAAAAAGATCATTTACTGTCAGTTAGAAAAGGGTGGTGGTACTGTCTGTCCCCACGTAACAATATAGAAACTGGAAACCATTTCCGATTTGAGCCGGGAATTTTTTCAGGCGCATTGCATTATTTTCTTTCTCAATTATTTGAAGTAATCTTTAATACCACCTAGCGTAAATCCGCCGTTAGGTTCTTCCGACCATAAACTACTTTCGACATGGAGTATTCTACCAATCAGTGACAGAGAGGCGCCCAAACCGCGTAAGATTTGGCACTACAAATCTGCTAAATGGGAAGATCTCATGGAATATTTTCGAACTTTCCCTTGGTTGGACGTTTGTTTTCGATCC
>CM032453.1:117262514-117352502 GCA_019049505.1 Pachyrhynchus sulphureomaculatus
AATAAGGAAATTCTAGCGAGTAATACGTGACTTGGCACTAAAAGCCCAGCTTTGCAATTGAAGTTCTATCCCATTCAAGGAAATTTTACGCGTAAATACAACTTCTTAAATAATTTGAGCCAATATCTAATGTTATATAAAATATCATTTTGGTAACAATAAAAAAAATGTTTTGTTTAAAATTCAATTTTGGAGGGATTATCAAATTAACTTGAATTTATTTAGTATTTCTTAAACATCAGTATTCTGGGTGATAAAATAAAAAAGCTTCTAAAAACTAAACTAAGTAATGTCAGTATACAGTTGACAATAAAACTGAGAATCTGAAACCTCATCTTTCTTTCATTTCAAATGAAAGTTGGACTTGCGCAATTACTCTTCCGTACGTTAATTGCTATTAAAATAAAAAAAAAAAAAAAAAAATTCTTACGGAGGTATAAAATGATTAATGACTTCACAAAACACATCCCAAATAAGTTTTCAACAAAGTTTTTTTCTAAAATTTACTGAAAACTTGGCAAATTTTTGTTTTTTTATATACCAGATAAATTATTAAAGGTAATGCACTCGTGAAAATTTTTGTTTAATCTACACCCTGTGAAGAATTTTTTCAAAATTTTTTAATCAGTACTTTTCGAGATAAGAGGGGGACAGCGATTTTTCGCAATATCCTAAAAACTAATACAAAGAAGAGTGTGCGTAAGTATTAGATTATTTATATTTCTGAACTCGTGTTTTTAAAGCTTTTATTTGACATCTCACTCGATGACCTAGTAAAACATTTTTTTTTACTTCCGATTTCACTCCCCCACCCCAAGTCAAAATTTAACTTTCAAAACTATACGGCTCTGATGAAGCCATCAATTCCTATATTATTCTCGAATTTTCAACTATCTATGTCAAATAGTTTCCAAGAAAAACGGATGTGACAGACAGACGGGACAGACACTGAAGTGATCTTACAAGTGTTCCGTACGGAACACTAATAAAATCATATTTTCAGTGTTGACATATAAAAGGACGCTTTTTAAAAATAACTGCAATTTTTAAATTCCTACTTTTGTAATTTAAAAGTATTAAATAATACTAAACAAATCTGGAAACTTGACTTCTTAACAGAATTCGGAAAATTGATAATTTTATATACTTGATTTTCATATTCTTACCAAATGTATCTTTTTAAATTCAAGATCTGAAATTCTTTTAGGTGTTCCGATTGAGATCAAGTTATCTTAAACATATACTGAATAAAGATGTGCCTTGGTTTGATGTCCACCAATCCGGAGATTTTGCTAGTAGAATAGCTGAGTAAGCGAATAAATTTGTAAAAAAAACTATTTTTGGTAGCTTTTATATAGCAATATTATGTTTCATTTTTAGTGATTTGGCAAAATTTGAAGAAGGTATAGGTGAGAAAGTTCCACTATTTATTACTATGCTAGCAGCTGTTATTTCGGCTCTCACATTAGCACTGGTAAGAGGATGGGAATTAGCCCTGATTTGTCTTATATCGCTTCCAGCTTCGCTTATTGCAATGGCAATAATATCAATTGTAAGTTATTAGCAGACACTAAAATAGAGGGACTAAGTTATTTATATTAAAATTTAATGACTAATATAATATGTACTAACAATCTTAACAGAATTAAAATAAAAACAGAATATTTATTAGGGCATATTGACCTAACTAGGGCATTTACATCCCCTTTGTTGCTTAAGCAATAGCCAAGTTTCTCGTACAGTGTTGCAATTTAGTCCACTGTTTTTAACTGATCTCACTGTAGTCATTGCGTTTTGATGATTGATTGAGCGAGAACAGATTATTCAGTCTTCTATTGGGCATAAAATTTCAATGGTTCATTTTATGTATATTTTATCTTAATGAGGAATCGTAAGGAAGTAACTTCATTTGCAATTGTCGATATATGGAAAGTAGAATTGGGTAATAGGTTTGCTCCAAACTATCCTAAATCGTATATGGCATTTTCCAGTTTTAAGCGCTGTACCTACTGTACGTAGAAATTAAGATGCGTTGCCGAAGATATAAGTGCCGTCTTTATCAAGGTTAGAACGGAACTTTACCGTTCAGATCTTGAGCGTCCAAATTATTACATTGCATTAAACGTCCTAGTTTCATTATTCTAGGGAAATACCAACGATTTTTTGTTAAACATAGTTTTATAATTTTAGTTGACAACCAAATTTTCTATAGAAGAATTAGATGCATATGGTAAAGCTGGATCCATTGCTGAAGAAGTTTTAACATCTATTAGGACTGTAATTGCTTTCGAAGGACAAAAAATAGAAAAAGAAAGGTATATATAATTATAGCTTTAACAATTTTTACAATAGATAAAAATACCTAATTTATAAGATTAATGATCTTATTATACTCTTTATATTACTCGTAAAAATTAATTCTCCTCCCCCCATCTTTAATAGACTACTGACCCTACTGCAATATTTTCTAGCCCTTTCATCATTTTAAAAGTTTTTTTTTTTTTAATTTAAAAAAAAGTTCAGCTGAGAAAAAAGATGGTTCGTTCGGCTTTAATCAATCAGCACGTGTAAAAAGCGGATATACTAGTTTCAAGGGGGGATTTTAACCTTCAGGATTACGAAAGTCCTGTTCCACCAAAAAGAGTGGACGATGATGAGTGAGAGTAAATTTTGGACGAGAATGTTTGCCAAACTAAATTGAAACTAACAAGTAAATTCGATGTCACTCAGCAAGCTATTTTCCACCAAGCCAATCCAGTAATTTGCAAGAAGTCCAGGTGGTTCTGTCATAAGTTCATTTCCAAGAGCACAATTTGACGCTACGATACTGATCTCTCCTTATTCTCTAGGTTCAAGAAAAAGTGCTTTTTGTACAAAATTGTTACTTATAAAGAAAAGCGAATATTGTACGATAATTCTTAAAGGTAAAAATCATAAACATATCTAGGTACCTATCAACAAGCACACCAAAACTGAACATCCATGCAAAAAAGTATCGATGTGCCTTTCATGGGATAAAAGAGGAGTGATGTACCATGAATTGCTGCAACTTAATTAGATTATCAGTTCTGAGATCTACTAATAACAGCTAATCCATGTGAGTGAAGAAAAAAGATCATTTACTGTCAGTTAGAAAAGGGTGGTGGTACTGTGTGTCCCCACGTAACAATATAGAAACTGGAAACCATTTCCGATTTGAGCCGGGAATTTTTTTCAGGCGCATTGCATTATTTTCTTTCTCAATTATTTGAAGTAATCTTTAATACCACCTAGCGTAAATCCGCCGTATTCTACCAATCAGTGACAGAGAGGCGCCCAAACCGCGCAAGATTTGGCACTACAAATCTACTAAATGGGAAGATCTCATGGAATATTTTCGAACTTTCCCTTGGTTGGACGTTTGTTTTCGATCCGACGACCCATCTGACTGCGCCAGGGAGGTTTCCGATGTTATTTTGGCCGGTATGGAGGCTTACATCCCTTTTTCGAAGAAATGCCCTTCCAACGGCAAGCCTTGGTTTGACCTAAAATGCAAAGAAGCTGTTGCTTCTAAACATCTTGCATACCGACAGTGGCGTGAAGACCCTAACACCATAAATCGTAACATCTTTGTTCGTGCCAGGAACAGATGCAAAGAAATTATCGACGAAACCAAGGAGGTACACAATCAACGGATTAGAAACAAACTTCTCGCTTGTCCCGGCAATTCCAGGTCCTTTTGGTCAGTCGCTAAGGCAGTTAGTCAAAATTTCACCAAATCCACCATACCACCACTCTCACGGCCGGATAATTCTATTGCAACGACACCTGTTGAGAAAGCGAACTTGTTGGCTGAACTCTTTTGCTTCACATTCTACTGTCGATTTCCAAGGAAAAACACCACCTACTGTTCCCATAGTGCAGTCAAGGATGCCCGATATTGTCTTCAGACAGCGTATCATAAAACCTATTTTGATGAAGCTAGACACCAAAAAGGCTTCAGGCGCTGACGGAATACCTGCCATAGTTCTCAAGAACTGTGCGAGGGAACTAACACCAGTTTTCTGTAGACTTTTCAGCCTATCCTACAGAAAGGGAATATTTCCTTCCTGCTGGAAATGTGCCACAGTTCAGCCGATACCTAAAAAAGGCAAGAAGACCTTGCCAAATAACTACCGACCAATCGCACTACTCTCAATAATATCGAAAGTCATGGAAAAGGCTATCAATCAGCATCTTCTAAAATATCTTGAAGGATTCAACATTATTAGCGATTACCAATATGGCTTTCGTAAAAATAAATCAACAGGAGATCTTCTGACTTATGTAACACATGTTTGGAACAACGCAATTGAACACTTTGGAGAATCTCGAGCGGTTGCTCTTGACATATCCAAGGCATTTGACCGTGTTTGGCACGATGGGCTGTTGGCTAAGCTACGTTCTTGTGGTATGTCTGAAAAGTTCTGTTTGTGGCTCTCATGTTTGCTCAGAGAGCGTTCTTTACGAGTGGCAGTCGATGGATTTCTTTCTAACACCTTCACTATCAACGCCGGTGTGCCCCAAGGTTCCATACTGTCTCCTACTCTCTTCCTCATTTATATTAACGATCTGCTGGAAAAGACCGAGAATCCAATCTACAGCTTTGCAGATGACAGTACACTTATCTCTTCATTCATTTTGAACGCTCGGACATCGACTACTCAGACGAATATCCGTAGACAGCAGGAAGTCATTCAACTTAACAAAGACCTGGAAGAAATTCTATCTGGGGTGACAGTAACCAAGTGGAATTTAACGCTACAAAAACCCAGGCGGCAGTTTTTTCTAAAAAAGTTAACGTTGCAGAACCCGACATAGTTATGTCGGGGCACTCCATCCCTCTAACATCGTCACTCAATCTGTTAGGCGTTAATTTGGGAGTAAATATGTCCTGGCATGAACATGTTGCAGGCATAGCAAGGAGAGCTTCTCAAAAGTTGGGAATATTGTTTCGAACCAGAAAGCTTTACACTCCACAACAACTGTTAATTCTTTACAAAGCTCAAATTCGACCAACTATGGAATACTGCTTCCATGTTTGGAGCTCCGCTCCCAAACATACACTGCATTTGTTGGATTATATCCAGAGAAGAGCTATTCGTCTGATTGGACACCCGGAACTGACCGACGGCCTTGATTCGCTGGAACATCGAAGAACAGTTGGCGACTTGAGCCTATCTACAAGTACTTTCATGGAAAGTGTTCGAAGGATGTGGCCCGTTTAATTACTCCCAGAGCGGTGCATATTAGGAGTACACGGCGCGCTAATACTTCACATCCGTATGAGGTTCAGCTTGTTACTCCTCGTACAAAGCTTTTCAAGCAGTCTTTTATATGGAGAACATCATACCTTTGGAATAGTTTGCCCAGGACTGTGTTTCCCATCGAGTACAATCTACAGCGATTCAAGAACAACGTGAATCGCTTTCTCCGCACACGTGTCGCTCCTGTAGCGCTTTAGGGACTTCCCTGTAGCACGTGTGCTAGACCAATAAAAAAAAAAAAAAAAAAAAGCTAATTTCCAGCTAAAGTCAATTAAAAGCAGTAAAATGCCTGAATTAATTCATCTCATCGAAACAACCATCATTTTTCCTAACTGGAACTCAATTAGTTTGGTTAGAGGGCCGAGAATTAATTTGTATACTTTACTGACATTATTTAGCACATATAACTTCTTCTTCTTCTTAAAGTCCTTCGCCTCTCGGAGGTTGGAAATCATCATCGCTATTCTGAATTTGCTTGCAGCCGCTTGGAATAACTCGATGCTGCTGCAAGAAAACCAATCTCGCAGGTTTTTCAACCATGAAATCCTACTCGAGCAACACTTCCTTCCCCCTTTATCTTACCCTGCATTATCACTCGTAGGAGCGTATATTTAGATACTCTCATTACGTGGCCGAAGTACTATAGTTTTCTACTTTTTATAAGCATGATTATCTCGTATTTTTTGTTCATCTTTACAAGAACTTCATGGTTTGTCACTTTATTGGTCCAAGATATGCATCATATTCTGCGGTAAAACACCACATCTGAAAAGCTAGCAGTTTGTCCAACGAGTCCTTTTTTAGTTTCCAAGCCTCCACATCATACAACAACACAGGGAAAACGTAACGAAGCATTCGCAACCTAAGTCCAATGCTAACATCCTAACAACATAACAATTTCTTTAGCGATATAAATGATTTTCTAGCGATTTCTATTCTTGTTCTTATTTCCAAAGTTTGATCTCCCATTTGTTCCATCCAGACTCTAAGATATTTGTAGGCTTGAAATTTTCTTTCACGATATTTGCAATAGTTAAACTTATATTATTTTTTGAGAATTTGATTGAATATCCATGTAGTTTTATTAAGATTGATCTTTAATCCATACTTAGTACAGTATCATTTACTTGCTGTAATTCTGAAGGATTACTCGCTAGAAAGACTATGTCGTCTGCACATTTTTTTTTATGGGTCTAACACACGTGCTGCAGGGAAGTCCCTAAAGTGCTCCAAGAGCGGCATGTGTGCGGAAAAAAGCGATTCACGTTGTTCTTGAATCACTGTAAAATGTACTCGGTGGGAAACACAGCGCTGGGCAAATTATTCCAAAGGGATGATATCGTCCATATAAAAGACTGCTTGAAAAGCGAACCTTATACGGATGTGAAGCACCAGCGCGACGTGTATTTCTAAGCGCGACGTCTATTTCTTTGTCTCTCCATTTGTGATAATACCGGTTTCCTCCTCTTTCAGGGCTTCAATAAAGAACCTCGCTGTGCATATTAAACAGGAGTGGAGAGAGGATGCAATGTTGTCTTACTCCTCGAGGTATTTCGATGTCCTCGGTTAATGTATTTTCTACTTTTATGCTATGCTGCTCTTTGCCTCCATTATAAGTTGTTGATAATTCTAATATCCCTCGAATCCAAGTTTTTCGTTTAAAGGATTTCCAGTAAATTATAATTTAATGATTGATTTCGAAAATGATAATTATCATTTTCGAAATCAATGAAATACATACGTACATGACTTGATTCATATCTAGGCAGCGCTGACTAAAGGCACTGACCCCAAAGAGACTTTCTCGTGTTCCAAGGCCCGTTCGAAAACCAAATTGAATGGAACTTAATCCTTTTCCAACTGTGTATATAGTATTTTATGAATACTTATTAAGAACAACTTTAACACATGATTCATAAGTGCAATGGTTCTCTAGTCAAAACATTCCCTTGCACTAGCCTCCTTTGGTATCGATACGAATGTAGATGTCAACCATTTTTTTCGGGATTATACCTGTTTCTTAGATAGTGTTGAGAAGATTCAAGAAGATATCAACCGCTTCCTCATCGAAAATATTGAACAGCTCTATAAATATGTGATCAGGATCAACAGCTTTACTAGTTTTCTTACTACTTAGGGTTTTCGTTAGTTCTGGTTTTGAGATTCCTATGCTTTCATCATTAATTTCCGTTACATGTTCTTTTATCATCGAAAAGTTCTTGGATATAAGTAATCCACCTATTGATCTTATCTTTCAATTCTGTTAATACGTCACCATTTTCATCTCTTATATTGTTACGATAATTTCTGTTCTTTTTATGCCCTGTTATTTCTTTTTTATTGTCTTGTGTATATCAAAAGCTATTATATTTTTTGTCTAGCTGGTCTAGTTCTTCACATTGCGTGGGCCTCTATATCTCTTTTGTTATTTTAATCTTTCTCTGCATTAATTTATGCTGCTTCTTGTACTTGTCCATGTTTCTTTTGTTCTTTCTTCTTTCATCCATTAGTTCTAAAATCCCTCGGTAATCTAGTATTTCTTCTTCGTTTTTTTTTACTTTTTCGGTAATCATTAGCTGTAGTTGATAATACCTCCTGGATTCACTTCCATCCTTTATCCATACTGACTTTCGATTGTACGCCTAAGGTTTTAATTTGTTGATTTATTGTTTGTTGTACCATTTCACATATGTTTAAAAGTCTTGTATCTATGTAGTTATTTGGCGGATTTTTAAATATTTTTCATGTTTCTAATTACCAGAACTAAAATGTGACGTTTTCTCAGGTTGCGACCATAGTTTTATAACTATTATCCTTCCAATAGTTTAGTGTTATTAAAAATTTCATATTTTATTAGTGTTCCGAACGGAACACTTATAAGATCAGTTCGGTGTCTGTCCGTCTGTCACACCCGATTTTCTCCGAAACTATTTGTCATAGAAAGTTGAAATTTTGTAATAATATAGGAACTGATGGTCTCATCAGAGCCATGTAGTTTTGAAAGTTAAACTTTGACTTAAGGGGTTAGTTTTGGAGGGTGAAATCGAAAGTGAAAAATTTTTTTTTTTACTAGGTAATCGAGTGTGGTGTCAAATGAAAGCTTGTGAAAACACGAGTAATATATATAGATATATATATATATATATATATATATATATATATATATATATATATATATATAATGTAATACTTGCGCGCACTTTTATTTGTATTATTTTTAAAAAATCGAGAAAAATCGCTGTCCACTCGCCTTATCTCGAAAAGTACTTATTAAAAAAATTTTGAACAAATTCTGGAATATTCTCCACGGGGTTTAGATTGAACGAAAATTATCACAAGTTACCTGTAATAATTTATCTCATATATTTAAAAAAAAACAGAAATTTCAAGGTCATCAATTTTCAGTAAAGATTGGAAATAAACTTTGTTGAAAACTCATTTGGGGTGTGTTTTGTGAAGTCACTGATCATTTTATACTTCCGTTACAACAATTTTTATTTTAAAAGCAAGCAACGTACGGAACACTAATTGCGCAAGTTCAACTTGCACTTGACCGGTTATTTAATATAAAATCCAAAAATTGAGCTTGTTGGTCATGTGTCGGTCGGTAATCTAATTTAATTTTAATACTTTTAAAGATCCGGTTTCAAACTCGCCAAATATGTATGTTATGTTATTTTACATTTTCAGTTTAAAGGCATACATTTTATACTGTTTACTATTATCCATTTTATTTCTAAATAAAAAATAATTATCGATTTTTTTACTGTCAAAACTTTATCATAAATAATATTGATAATCAATGCGAAAACTTTTTGGTTTTTTACTATTTATTATAAATAAATTAAAATTTATATAATTTAAAAAAAAACACGTGACTACGAAAGCGCCACGATTAGTTACCACGTTTATGACGTCATTATGGTAAAGTGTTTTCACGTAAGTACTGTTAACAGCTTCTACCTATGTATATACTGTCAAAGTTATTGAAGTTTAGTGCAAAACAAAATTATTGTTGGTTATTAACAAAAAAAACACACAACATAAAGGCCAATTCTGATAATATGCCTGCTGTGGATATTTTTGTGGTCACAGATTTTCTCAAAAATTACATTCGGTTCAATTCAGCTGAAGTTCGAGGTGCTAAAGCATGAATGTGAGTTTTTTAAAAAATAATAATGTAAATGCAAATAAGAAAGAAAATACTTATACTTACTTCGAAGTGATCTTCATAACAAAAAATTTGATGTTGTTTTAGGATTAATATGTCGTGCTGCTTGGAACCATTAATTTCGACTTTTAACATCTTATGGCACATTTAAAAATATTTTTTCGGGAGTTGTTTTGTAATGTTCGTACAAAATGATACAAAACAGGCACGATAACGTTTTAGATTAGACATTTTCAATAAATTTATCAATACACTGATGATAATAACACGAATAAATTGATTTAAAACTAAAACACTCGTATCAGCTGTTTGTGATGTTGAGGAGAAATAAACAATGTGACGTCACAGGCGCTCGGGTTTTTTCAGGAACTGTCGGCGCGTCACCGGTACTAAGTTAAAAAAATTATTTTCAATTTGATATAACTTTTTAATTATGACAAAAAAAAAATAAAAATAGTTTTGTTGTAAAACGTATATATGATCTTTCCATTTATGGCAATTTTCTTTTTTTCAAAACCCAAATTGTATGTTACTTTTAAAATGTGTTTTACTGAATATTCATGTTATAGTGTTAAAGTTATTAACAGTTTAGCAGTGCATTTTCAAAATGGTAGAGAATTAAGGATTTCAAGTTTAAAGATAATTTTAAGTAGTTACCAATATCATTGTGTTAGAAGCAGATCTGGGTTATTAAGCAAAACTAAACCAAAAAGTTAAGACAAAGAGTTTATTATTTTATAACATATATTCCTGTTAATTTCTGTTAGCGCTCTGTTTACTATCGAAACGGTGATTACAGAAAGACAAACAACCCAGGGGTAGCCGGCCGTCGTCGCTTCGTGGTGATGTTTTATTCCACATATTTGTCTTTCTGTAACGAGAGATATATTTACTGTGGGTTTGTTGATGAAATATTTTCTTAGCTTACTATTTGTTAATATCCTACTGTTACATAACTAATTACCGAAACGAAAGATTAATTAATTGATTTTAATTTTAGATACGACAGAAATCTCATTCTTGCCAAAAATAACAGCATTAAAAGAGCACTTTTCGAAGCAACTGGATATAGTTTACTTTGGTTTGTTATTTACTGTAGTTGTAGCTTAGCGTTCTGGTATGGCATTAAATTGATGTTGGGTGGAAATTCAACATATACAGCAGGAAATATGATCACGGTATGTATATTATGAGATTAACATTTTATATTATGCCGATGACGCAGTACTATTTTCGGAAAATGTAAATGATCTACAGCGACTCCTACACCTGTTTAATTACACAGCTAAATCCTTTAATATGCAAGACAAAATGTATAACAACGTCAAAGACACCCTTAAGATGTAAACTTGAGGTGGACGGAAAAGTTATTAAACAGCAAATGAAGTTTAAATATCTAGGCATAGAAATATCTGTTTATGATGACGTTGAAGCGGAAGTAAGAGAACAAAGGACCAAAGCCGCAAAAATAGCAGGGTGCCCAAACAACACAATATGATGTAACAAAAACATAGGAATCGAAGCAAAATTGAGAATTTACGAAACAGGTATAAGACCTATTATGACATATACTGAGGAAACCAGGCTAGAAACATCGAAAACCAAAAGACTATTGGAATCAACAGGAATGAAGGTACTTCCCAAAATACCTGGAAAAAACACTTTTAAATAAGTAGAGAAGTGAAGATATAAGAAACAGGTGTGGGGTAGAGGAGATCAACGATTGGATGACGAGACAGAGAAGAGAATGAAATGAACACATTGGTAGGATGGAAGACGGAAGAATAGTGAGAATTGCTCGTAATAGGTCACCACTGGGATATAGGAGTGTGGGCCGCCCCGAAAGAGGTGGTGTGATGGTCTGAGTATGGCAGAATAGTGGCGGGCAGGTGGACAGGATTGAACAGGCGATAAGCCTAAATTAGAGAAAGAAGAAGAAGTATGTACATTAAAAATATTCTCCAAAATTCGGTGTGTAGGCGGAGAGCCATAATGAATTTATAAAATATATATTATTTATTAATACTGAAAGTTCTTATTTAGTTTTCATAGTGATGTAAAATTAATGCAGTAAAACTGTTGAGTACGATTAGTTGCATAATTTTGAGTTCTAAACTTCCAAATGCTACTACTAATACTGTTACTATAATTACTATTATTATACTATATTTCTATTAAAACCCTAATATTTGTTGTCTTGTAGATTTTCTTTAGCGTGATGGCAGGAAATATGAATTTGGGTGCAGCATCTCCATTTATCGAAACATTTGCTGTTGCTAGAGCTGCTGGTGGGAAAGTTTTCCACGTTATCGATACACCACCAAAAATTAATTTATCGAAGAACAAAGGAGAGAAGTTGAATATTGTAAAGGGAAACGTTAAGTTTCAAGATGTTAGCTTTCACTATCCATCCCGCACAGAAGTACCAGTAAGTACAAAAGCCGCCCTATAAATGTTGTCTCCGGAATTCATCGCTTGCAAAGCAGTTTTCATTGCACTCAGCATATCTTATAATATGTTGAGTGCATAATTCACCAAGTTTTAAAATGAGAATACCTTAACGATATATTAAAAATTTATAGATAAGGGTTATCTGAAAAGTTATAAACTGTCGTATATTTTTGAACCACTTTATTACTAAATATAGCATCTAAATGAAATTTAGTATACAGTAATCTAATTATATAATAATAATACCTGAATTAGAAAAAAATGGTACCGCGACGATCAATAATCCGAGCTTTCTCTTTCATTATGGTCTGTTCATGCCTATTCCAACTTTGACACAATACGACGCCATCCTTTCCGGTTTTTGGTTCCCCGGGCTGTGATTTCCAATCTCACGTCAGTCAGGTACAGATTGTCTCGGTCCATCGAGAAGATCTTCTTTGAAGGATTAATTTTTCAAAACTGTTGTTGCCATTAATATGACCAAAAAATTTTAATATATGGCTGTATCTGATTTATGATGAAGTTATTTGTATTTTTCGCGGTCCAAGGTATTCTAAGCGTATTATTTAAAAAAATTATAAGTTTCGTAGACATAACCTTTCACAAAAATCCTGTCAAATTTTCAGGTCGCTGCATGATTTAGTTTGTGAGTGGCAGCCATTTAAATAGAACATTTTTGGCGTCGATTCATAACTGTTGACGAAACATGAATTCATCACAGCACACCAGAGACCAAAGAACAGTCCAAACAGTGGGTTTTCCGTTGCGAACCGGCGCCAAAGAAGGCCAAAGTAACATTATAAAGTTATGGCTACAGTGTTTTGGGATGCACGCACCATAATCCACGTCGATTACCTTGAAAAAGGCAAAACGATTAATGGAGAGTTTTATGTCCACTTATTGGATCGTTCCAACCATGCTGTGAAAGAAACACATCCGCATTTGGCGAAGAAAGAGAATACAAGCGTGATCACTTGTGTTATCGTCATGTTAAAAATTTCATGAGTTAGGATACAAATTGATTTCGCATCCACCATATTTGCCAGACTTAGCCCCCAGTGAATATTTCCTATTTCCGAATATGAAAAAATGCATCAGTGGAAAAAAATTTGGCTCAAACGGTGAGGCAATTGCTGAAACAAACACCTGTTTTGAGGGTTGAAGAAATCATATTTTTTAGTTGGGATACAGAAGAGGATGATGGACTAAATGTATAGAGCTAAAAAGAGACTATGTTGAAAAATAAAATAAATTCTACACATAAATATGTTTTTTTCTTGTCAAGGCCAGGTATTTTTCATACAACGCTCGTAATTTAATTCAGGCATATTTGCAAATGAATCAATTAAGTACTGAAAAGAGTAAATAAATGTCCTTCCTAAGGGCATATAATGGATCGCGATCGGTTAAGAGGTGAAAAAAACTAGAGCGATTCTTAGTCAATATTTATGCACTATTATAACCAATATTTTATTTTTTCTGTTTCAAAACAATAAACAATTAAATTTAGAAAATAAAATTTGATCATATTAATGATGACAAAATATAAAATATCAGGTTCTATAGTAATTTAATTATAAATTTGTTGCAAAATGTCTATTTATAAGTCAAGTTCAGATAATAATATTTTGTAGAACGAGTAAATAAAAAGGCTTAGGAGTCACCAACGCTAAGTTTAATTTTAAGAGGTATATCTAAAAAATACTAGAAATAGTATTGGGCACACATTTGCAAATAAGCAAGGATTGGTAGTTCTGAATACATTCTTCACTCTTCCTCCACGTAGGCTATACATGTGAAAGTTGCCTAGATATTCTGATGGTAACGCTATAAGGAATCACATTGACTACATCCTCATAAATAAAATATACAGGAACAATTCCACGGCAGTAAAAACATATCCCGGAGATGACATGCAGTCGGATCATGTTCCTTTGGTGGATTCATTTAGAGTAAAGTTAAAAGGGATAACAAAGCAAACAAGAAAGCGCTATGATCTAAAGAAATTAAAAAAATCAATAATGAAAGAACAGGTAGAACAGAGTCTCTATTATGAGTTAAAGATATCCGGTTCCTCTACTGTGGATGAATAGATTGAAAAACTAAACATGACAGTCCAAGATATTAAAAATGATCCATTGAAATTCAGTCAAGAAGAACTCGTAGATCACGGATGAGTCACCTACGAGTTCTCTCCGATTAATGGAAAGGAGACGGCTGTATAAAAATACCCCAAGCGAACATAAGACAATCGACAGGGAAATTCAAAAGATTATAAGCGAAGCAAAGGCAAACGAGTTAAAAGTACAATGTGACGAAATAGATACTCTACAGATAAAGCATGACAGTCTGAATGTTTATCGTAAAGTGAGGGAAGAGACTAGACAATATAAAACAAATGGAACAATAGACTAATAGATAATGAAGGATCAGCTATAGATAAAGATGAAATTAAAAACACATGGAAAAGATACATTGAACAACTGTTCTGTGACAATTGACCAGAACCCCTTCAGGTAGATGGGCATACAGGACCGATCATCATTGAGTAAGAATTCCTAAAGCTTCTAAATGAAGAAAACATAAAATCGCTGACTTGATTATTCAATCATATTTACAATTCTGGAATCACTCCACTTCAATGGCTGAAGGCTAAATTCATAACTCTACCTAAAAAACCTGGGGTTAAATCATGTGGGGAATATAGAATAATTAGTTTGATGTGCTACCTCTTGAAAGTATTTCTTAAAATAAAACTTTGTGAAGAATCGATATCTCCAACCGAGTTCGGTTTTAGAAACGCTATTGGGACACGTAAAGCGCTATTTAGTATCTAAGTATTTTTTCAGCGCATTAGAAACGTAAACGTTGATCCCTATGCGTGCTTTGTGAATTACCAAAACGCATTTGACAGAGTACAACACCACAAGATAATAGATATTCTAAATAATATAGGGCTGAATGACAAAGACCTGATTAAGAACCTTTATTGAAATCAGTCTGCTTCTGTGAGAACATACGGATGATATAAAAATCCTTCGAGGTGTTAGACAAGGATGCATTTTACCTCCACTATTATTTAATATTTACTCCCACCAAATATTCGAGGAGGCTCCTGTAGATCTCGATGTCGGGATTGTACTGAATGGAGACAGAATGAATAATATTCGATATGCTAATGACACGGTCATATCCGCTGACAGTCTATAAGGCCTGCAATTACTAAGGGATAGAGTGATGAGCTGCAGCCAAAGACATAGCCTTGATATTAGCATAAATAAAACAAAATTAATGGTTATTAGAAAGAACAAGTTGCTTAACTGTCATTTAGAAATCAACCAGAAAAATATTGAAAAGTATAGATGTTTAGGCACTAATAACAGCGACCCATTGGCTCCCTCTCAAGAAATAAAGAGCCGTATTGAAAAGGCTAGAGCAGAATTCACCAAAACGAGCTGTATATTCAAAAGCCACAACTTGACACTGGACACGAAAGTGCGGTTTCTGCGTTACTACGTATACTCCATTGTGTTTTATGGAGTAGAGACATGGACCCTGACAGAGGCAACAAGTAAAAGATTGGAAGCCTTTGAAATGTGGCTATATCGTAGGATGCTGAGGGTGTCGTGGGTGGACTGAGTCACTAGTGAAAGTAGTAACTCCAATACCTCGGCCACATTATGAGGAATGAGAGTAGATTTCATCTGTTACAGGATATACTGCAAGGTAAAATATGTGGAAAGAGAAGTGTGAGTAGAAGAAGGATTTCGTGGCTCAAAAATCTTCGGACTTTAATGACCACCGTTCAGACGTTCAGGGCCGCACTCAACAAGGTGATAATAGCTGATATGGTTGCCAACATCCAGAACGGATAGAAACCGAGAGGAGAAGAAGAAATAGTATGCCCGAAGTAAGAGAAAAAACGGTTATTCATAGGTAAATTTAAATATGCTTAAAAATATTTAAATAGTTATATAGAACAACAGTCTTACCATTATTTTCAGTTATCGGTCAATATTTAGCAGCTAATAATTTATATTTAAACAATTTTTAAATGAAACCTTCTGTTTCCTATTCCAGTAACTCGATTTTTATTGCATACTTTATAAAATACAGCATGTCATTTCGACTTGATATGCAAAACAGACAAAATGTTGTATTAGAAAGTTAACTAAAACATATAATTATATCTAATTGAAGATTTATTATTGTTGTATAGAACAAGGGGTAGAAAATGTACCAAGTAAAATCTCATGGCTTTTATGAATAGAAGTACTAAATTTGTCTAATTTTGGTATAAATTATTAAAAACATTTAGGTTATCAACATTTGCATGTAATTCAATTTCAATTTTGTTTTAGATTTTACATGGTTTCAGTATCGAAATAAACGCAGGAGAGACAGTCGCTCTAGTAGGAAGTTCTGGATGTGGAAAATCTACAGTATTGCAACTCGTACAAAGATTCTATGATCCAGTTAATGGACAAGTAGGTGAAAAATATTTACAGCTTATTCCTTGGTAGTAATAATAGTCCACAAAACCCAACCTTTCACAATTTTCAGTTTTAGTAATTGTCATTTAATTTAATATATTTGCAATTTAAAAATATTAAATTCCGGCACAAATCATTACTGTGGCTATGTGGTTGCTCAAATTATGCTCAATAATTTCTTGCAGACAGGGTATTGTAAATTTAATGTTCAGCATTAGAATCTATGGGATTTCAGAACCTACAACAAATCAGATTCTTAGTTTTCACCTTTAATTTTTTTTTTACAATTTATTGAAGATAATATTAAAAGTAATAAATTCTAAAATTAAATTTTTATGATCTATGAGAACAAAATTTTAGATCTTTATAGACGGAAAAGATATAAAAGATTTAGATCTAACATGGTATAGAAAATTTCTTGGGGTAGTAAGTCAAGAGCCAGTTCTATTTGACAATACCATTGAAGAAAATATTAGGTAAGTACCACCAAAACAAAAAACAATAAAAATACACGTTGTACGAATATTAATACTTAGTATTTTTTACAATGCACAGATTAAAGAACTACAATTCCCAATTTGAAATTTTAATAATAAGGAAGGTGTTTTAAACATTGGTTTCAGTAGGCCGTTCATATGAAAATGAGAGACATATATTGTTAAAAGATTTTCTTCACCTGCTAAAGTAAAATGTTTGTGTACTTATTAATTTTTATTTCTGTAATGAAAGTAAGAACTATTTTTAGTGTTCCATACTTCTATGCAGCACAGAGTTCTCTATTTAGTGTTCCATTCTTTATCTCTCAAGTATTTTTAGTGTTCCGTATGGAACACTTATAAGATCACTTCGATGGCTGTCTGTTCGTCTGTCACACCCGATTTTTTCGAAATTATATGACGTAGAAAGTAGAAATTTGGCATTAATATAGGAATTGATGGCTTTATCAGAGTCGTGTAGTTTTGAAAGTTAAACTTTGACGTAAGGGTTTAATTTTGGGGGGTAAAATCGGAAGCGGAAAAAAAAATTGTTTTACTGGTGTGTCAAATGAAAGCTTCTAAAAACAAGAATTCAAAAATAAATACAGTGAAGTCCGTTTATAACGAACTCCAACAAATCACTAAAAATGGTTCGCCATATCCGAAGTTCGTTACAAACAGTAAACAAAATCTTATATCATTTTTCACTACTTTTTTATTTAAATTAAGCGCTAATGCTTAGAAAAATGAAAAATAATAATTATTAAATTAAAAGAAAACGTTCAAAGGAAAATAAAACAAGTTTATTATATCTGTTGGTACACATACAAGTAACGAAAACATCAAAATACGTAGTTTATACAATACAATCAGTAATTTTCGTTTGTACAATTTTACATGGTGTTTATATAATTGTCAAGGTCACAAAAACTACTCCATATATGTTCAGGAACTACACGAGATTCCAAAAAATTGCGAGTTTCAGTCATTTTCTTAGTCATTCCTGAAATGGACGGAACATAAATATTATCTCCTTCTCCAAGCTCGTTTTCGTCGTCATTATCGCATATATATATATATATATATATATATATATATATATATATATATATATATATATATATATATGTATATATATATAAGGCTAACAACAATAACAAGATATACTATATATAAAAAAACGGATTTGCGAATTTGACAATGGAATTAAAAAATGGAAACAGACATCCCACTATCTCGGAAACTGTTGCCCGAAGCAACATTTACCAAGACAGCTTTTTTAGACAGGAGAAGGCGGAGATATGAATATTTAATTAAAAATATCATACAGAGTGGTATAAAAAAGTTATGACAATTTAAAAGTATACACAGTGCAATAAGTGGCACTCCTACAATTTACAACAAAACTGTGACCTGATTTCAATTTCTCATCTCAGAAAATCCCATAGCACCGAATCTTGTACAAATAGTACACGTATTAAGAAACCTGCTTAAGAAAAACTAAAATAAAAGTATAACTTTGACACCTTGTATCTCAAAAATTACGAAGTTTTGGACTACGGTAAGTTGGGTTATATGGTCATATTTTCATCCCAGAAATCCACAATAATTCTATACACGGAATACTAGGACACCCTATATATATATATATATATATATATATATATATATATATATATATATATATATATATATATATATATATATATATATATATATATATATATATATATATATATATATATATTATATATATATATATATATATATATATATATATATATATATATATATATATATATATATATATATATACATACAATTATGAAGTATAGTTTCGAATTAAAAATTTACTAGGCTATACATGTTAATTTAGAAGCCAGATTCACTGAAATGGTCTAAAAGTTAGGCTTGATCGATTTGAAACTTCCAGTTTTTGACAATATTATATTTCATACGGTACAGTACAGCAAAGAAACATTGTGAGCAAAAAATGTAACACTAAAATCGATAAATAAAACTTAAGAAAAATTTATAGAATTTGGAAATATTTTTCATTTTTATCAGTTTAATCAGAAATAATAAAGAATCTTGTCTTGTAATACTTAATCTATTAATTTTAATTGGCTTCGAAGCAGTCTTATCAAATTAAACACCAAACTGCCAAATTATAACAGTTTTAAAATGAAATCGTTTTCATGAATCAGGCAGATATGGAATAAATTCCGATGTCCCTATTTATTGGTAAACGAGTATTGTAAGAAACATATATGTTATGAAAGATTCAGTAGCGTAGCCAGGTTTTAGGTATAGAGAGGTAGATGCATCTAGGGGCGTTTTTTCAGAAAAAGAACAATAATGGGTAATTTTATTGATTGTAGCATCCAATATCAGCTTTCCACGTTCTTCTTCTTATTTATAAACATACAGTCTGTCAAGTAAGAATGTGATCGCTCGTATTCTTGAAAAAAATTGTTTTGAGAAAAGTGCATTCTTTGGTGTGCTAACAACGGTGCAATTACCTTAATAAGTTGTCCAATCGCCTCCTGCATCAATAATCGCCTGGCATCTTCGAGGCATGCTGTCGACGAGATTTTTTGCACTGATCTCCAAATTTTTCGAACCTTGCGATACAACTGAGTCAAAGTCCTCGGAGTGAAAGGTTTCTCTTTACAAGGGACCAAACCTTTTCAATAGGGTTGATGTCCGGCTATTGTGAGGGCCACTCTAGCATCTTATCATGGGCTCAAGCGAGCCTCTTCCTGACGTGATTTTCGCTCAGCAAAGGTTTCTTCATCGTGCTTTGGAATTTGACATCATAAGCACGAAGATGTGGACTGGTCTCATGGCACACATGTAAACCTGATTTTCTTAATTTTGCCGCTCCTTGACGCAGCGTCAATTTTGGGTTCCGTGAAAACTAAGAGACGATTCGTTTTTCGACTTTTGGAGTGGCTTTGCATACGGAGCCACGTTTTAGCGTGTCGTCTGCATTTTTCATCTCGTTAAAATGATTTACTTACTTCTTTACAAACGATACCGACTTTCTAATATACTTAGACCTCTTTGGATGGGAACAAAGAAATACTGCCTTGAACCGATGAGCAAATAAGTGATTTATTTTGGATTTTACGTGATTTCGGCGAAAGTTAGGAATCGACTAATACTTTTACTAAAATGTGTCGTAGACAAAGGTTCCCTCTATCGATTTTTTGTTGAACTGCTAGAACTGTATCTACCAATAATGAATTATCGTGGATACATTCTTACTTGACAGACTGTAACTGTAGTGTTTATTTTTGCCATCATGTTTTTAAGGAAAATATTTTCTATATAACTTTTTAAATAAATTTTTAAAGTGATTTAAACAGTACTTTCATCGCAAACAGTTAATTTTAAAATAAATTCCGAATTAGACTTTCTTACACTAAGGAATAATCTAATTTTACCATTGTAAATTGAAATATTATGTACTGTATGGTAAGATATTGATCACAAAATCACAATGTTAGCAGAGGAAGGACTTGAATATTATAAGGAACTGAAAATAGTAAAAGAATCACATAACCTTCTATCCCAAGAACTCTTAAAAGGACCTTTAACAATTTTCAGATTCCTCAAATCCAAGAACCCTGAAAAGCTCGATAGCACGATATATAAGTGGCCATCCCTCCACACTAATTTAACTGCTTACATATTTGACTAGTAATAATTACGCTTAAAATTTGTTTTTTATCCAAAAACCAGGAAAAACTCTCATAATAATATCGAAATTATATAAAATTTATCAACTTCCTCCTCCTGTATCATCTTCCACTGAAATGATATATATATCAAATTTTAAATCGATATCTTTTAGTTCGAGAATTATTACGCGAACAAAGATTGAGGGTCCTTGAAAAATGAAGAAATCATGGAGGGTGATTTTGTCAACAATATCGTATTCTCTTAGCAAGGGAAGTAATAAAAAAGCATATATTTATAATAGTTTCTTAGTTTTAAGACATATTTGGACATCTTTATGAACTGAAAAATATATTTTTTCTGTTATAAAATCAGTACAGGGTGAGTCAACGATAGAGTAAAGTTCATTATCTCATTTGTTTCGGGAATGACGAAAAAATGTTAAATACAATAGTTTTAGGGAATGTTAAGTTGCACAGTTTAAAATTATTTTGCCATTTAAAAAAATTGAGATTTTTCAATTTAAAATAGTCGAAATGAATAAATTTATTTTGAACACCCTGTAGCACGTAACTCAAATATCTTTACATATATCTTTTTTTCATCTCTATAGAACGCTCGTACCAATTATGAGTATTCCACCTTCAGAAACAATGGCGCACTGGCAATTTTTTACAAAACTGAAAACTAGTATTTTTTTTTAAAAAAATTGAAATATTAGAAAAACTACTAGGTTAAGGTATACAACATTATTAATAAAAAAGTTATAAAATTTTACGCGGAATTTAAAAATAAATTAGAAAATAAGATGTTCCATTTAAAAAAACATATGTTATACCGGCCACACCATGCTTAAAACAGTTTGCAATGGTTTGTTTCCCTACAGACTCTTTGCCAAGCCATACGTATAAAGTTTTAGCGTCCAAGAGAGTTTACAGCCTCTAACATTTTCATAAGTAAAATCTTTCTATAATGACATTTTAAAGAATGTATCACACTTTGATCCATAGGCTGGAACACTAATTGCGCAAGTCCGATTTGCACTTGGCCGGTTATTTTTTAAATATTCAGTATTATTAGTTACACTGGTATTTTTGGGTCACAGGAATAGTGTTGGTGGTGGCTATTTTGTCTTAAGGATTACACAGGCCAACAAAAAAAATCTTTGTTAAAACTTTTTAAACCAATACAACTAAGTGTATTTTTGGGTGCTGAAACCGTATCTGGTATCAGTTTTTTTTGTATCACCCACAGTTCTCTCACGATATGACATCGATTAAATTTCAAAACCAAATCCTCTTCCTGCTTGAAAAACTGAGCAAACTATTGATATCTTGTTCTATAATGGTAAATAGATTTTCCAGATTGCAATAAATGTTTTTCTTTCAGCCTAGAGCCAAGCAATTCTGCTTTTTCCTTAGTCAAACCCAAATCCCTCACTAAATCATTTAACTAAGCTTGTGTAAACAACTGTGGTTTTAAATTTTCTAGAGAACATTTAAACTCATCATCATCCGGTCGACTTTCATTAAATTCGGGACTGGACGGTTAAACGTCATCAATAGAATGAGGTGGCTCAGGGACAGGAAGTCCCGGTCCATGTCCTACCGGCCCATTAGCTGAAGTAAAGTTAGGATAGACAATTACTTTCTTATTTTTGGAGTTATATCCAGAAACATCAATGCCGCAAAAATAACAATCATTTGAATGGTTTTCTTGTACTCTCCATAACATGGGTACTGCAAATCTCTCGACACAAACATAACATACTTTGTGAGGAGCCCAACATTTTTCTTGATTACCGATTTCTACACCAAAATATGGAAAGTATACTTTTTTTACAAAGTCAGTAATGTTTCTTTGATGTTTTTTAACTACAAACTCACCACATATATAACAAAAAGTGTTGGGAGAGTTTTTACAACCACGATTAGCCATACTTTGAGTGTGAATTAAAGCACATGGGTTAAACACTGCAATGCGAGGTTATATTAACTGGAAGAAAACAAACAGCTGTGACATTTATCGGAACTGCTAACCTAATAACATTTGATTTTACTGCCAACCTTATAAAATTTTGATTTTATTGCCAACCTAATAACATTCGAATCATAAAAAATAAACTTTTCACATTCTGAATATTAAAATGTAAAAAATTGGTGAGTGATATGACTTTTTTGTTATTGTTTTCGGACTCAGCAAACCAAAAAACATAGAAATCAGGTAAAATTATTAAAAAAAGTTTTTTCATCGTTGGCCTGTGTTATGATAAACATATTGCTGTTTATTTCTCACAACTCTAGTTATTATGAAAACACATTAATATATTGGGTGTGTTTTATATATATAAGCTTGTGTTGAAAATCGAATGATTTACTTTTAAGCTCACTTTGTCATTTTTTTTAAAAAATTTACGTAAGTTACAATTTATAAAATTTTAGTCAATAAATGTCAAGAACATAGCTGAGGTGTTTACAGAAAATTATGTTTATAATTGTGCCAAGAAAAAGACTTGTCCAATACGTAGATTAAAATTCTACCAAATCTTATTTTAGTAAGCACCTAAGAAAAGTATTAATTTGTGTTCCGTACTTATGGGAGTATTTCGTTGTATGTCCGTCTATCACACCCGATTTTCTCCCAAACTATTTGACATAAAAAGTTGAAAGTTGGCACAAAGATAGGAATTGATGGCCCAGTCACAGCCGTATAATTTTGAAAATGAAATTTTAATTTAAAGGATTACTTTTGGGGGTGAAATCGGAAGTGAAAAAAAAATTTACAAGGTCATCGAGTGGGGTGTCAAATGGAAGCTTCCGAAAAAATTGCCAGAAATTGATGTCCACCCCCTTATCTCGAAAAGTACTGATCACAAAAGTGTGAAAAAATTCTGGAATATGCTCCATAATGTGTAGATTTAACGAAAATTATCACGAGTGCATTACGTTTGATGATTTATCTTGTATAAAAAAAAGACTATGAAAACTATGTTCCTTGACGTATGGTGGAGGTTTTTGAAATATACTTTTAAGTACATTACTATAACCGAGTGGCGAGTCGCTTTTGTACCCATATATCATTTTATTTTATTTGTTTAGAATTCAACAAGTATTTAGGTAGTAGATATTTGTTTTATACTTTTATTACTAGATTCTAGATTGAGTTAGATTGATTTATTGGCTATTAGGTAACTAAGATGCTATTATTGACTACGAAAAAACGTGAAAATACTTATTGGATCTTAAGATATATACACGTCAGGAAGTTTTTAGTATTCCGTACGGAATACTTATCGCTTTGGTGTCTGTCTGTACGTTCGTCTATGTGTCTGCCTATCACACCCGATTTTCTCCTAAACCGTTTAATATAAAAAGTTGAAATTGGGTACTAATATAGAAATTGATGGCCTCATTAGAGCCGTGTAGTATTGAAAGTTAAATTTTGACTTAAGGGTTAGTTTTTGGGGGTGAAACCAGAAGTGAAAAAAACATTTTTTTACCAGGTCATCGAGTGGGGTGTCAAATGAAATCTTGTAAAAACACGAGTTCAAAAATATATATAATGTAATACTTGAGCACACTTTTCTTTGTTTAATTTTTAAAAAATCGCGAAAAATCGCTGTCCCCCCTTATCTGGAAAAGTACTGATCAAAAAATTAGAAGAAAATTCTGGAATATTGTCCACAGGATGTAGATTGAACGAAAATTATCACGAGTGCATTACTTTTAATAATTTATCTGCTATATAAAAAATATAAAAAATTTAAGGTCATCAGTTTTCAGTAAAGATCGGAAAAAAAAACTGTTGAAAACTCATTTGGGGTGTGTTTTGTGAAATCATTGATCATTTTGTACCTCCATAACAAAAATTTTTATTTTAAAAGTTATCAACGTACGGAACACTAATTGCGCAAGTCCAACCGGTTGTTTTCTTTTTAAATTTGTATTTTAAAGGCAATCACTGTACGGAACACTAATTGCGCAAGTCCAACTTGCACTTGACCAGTTTTTTATTTATAGATATGGTTATGAAGAAGCATCAGAAGAAGAAATAAAACACGCAGCAAAAATGGCCAACGCTCATATTTTTATCAAACGCTTACCAAAAGGATATAAAACTCGTGTAGGAGACCGAGGTATACGATATTTAATTTGATTTACAAAATAATATGCATTAGTAAGATTAGTAACGTCTCAGTTTACGTTATTGATATGCCAAGATGCTGTTAGTAGTTAGTTAATTATATACGATTGAAGATTACTTATAGCTAAAGCTTTGCATTACAGTGAAATTATAATATTGCTTTAACTTTTATTTTAGATAATTCATTTAAAATGTTATTCAAATAATAATTTGTAAAATTGAAGTAAAATTAAACTCTTCAAAGAGTTGTACACTAATCGTTATTCTATCTTTTTCTTTTAATGACTTAGACTTAGTCTAAGATTTGCTATAAGAAATAGTTTTATTTATCAAACTTAAATGTTCAAGTAATAATACAAACACTACAATGACAGCACCTCGATCTTTATACACATATTTAATGTAATCGGCCTTGGTCTTTAGATATTAACGCAAATTTTTCATGCGACATGTTTAATGACATTTAGTAACGCATCGTTCTTTGTAATTTTGTAGCAAGTACGCACTGTTGCTATGTATTATTTGTTATCTATGTGCACTCTGTGCATCTTTTGCTGTTGTAACATTTTATGGTTGTTTTGTCGATGTACAATGGGAGAAGAATAGCTTCTGCCACTAGTTATTTTAATTAATCTTGTCTAGTTTCTGCTGTTCAAAGTCCTTAACAGAAACGGCATTGATTATTGTTTTAAAAAAATAACTACTAGCTATCATTTAAAGACTTCTTTCCCCCTTTAACTGGCTGTTACTTAGTTTGTATGTCCCTGGATCACACAAAGAAAAGTAAATGGAACTAGACCAAATTCTGTATCAAAGTAAAATAAATTTTTGACTCTTATATACAGGGTATGTCCCAAAATAAATAATTGCTTGAACAGACTTGAAAAATACTTTCACCGACGGAAGTCTTTCAGGGTGCCAAAATACTGAACCTTTATTAAAAAAAGGATTTCAGATATTTATTACCTATTTCTTATATAGATAATGTAATACAGTGTGGATACTAGCTACACTTTATAGAATTCCAATACAAGATGGGTCATAATAACGGGTAATTATTATTAAATATATTAATGATACAAAATAATATTGCCTTTCTTACAAATACATTAATAGTATATCACAAATCACTAAATGGATTCGTTGCTTCATTGGTGGTAGGCAGGGTAAGCGATTGGGCCTCTTTGCGCACTGCAGCCTCTTGGTTTATTGTGTTTCTCTCTCTTGGTTACATGAGCGTTACCTCTTTAAGAAGATTTCTTAGATTCCTTTTCAGCCCTTCATGTGGTAATTTATCGCCACGATGTAGATCTCCTAACAGTTTACGTCGGTTCAGAGTTACAGCAGCACATTCATATAGGATGTGCATAGAGGTGTCTTCTTCTTCACCACATAGTCTGCCTGTCATGAGACCATTGGGGATACCCACAATTATGTTAATATTTCCTCAGGTGACAGTGGTCGGTGATCAATCCCACTATTTCTTTAAGGGACCTCGAATTACGACTCTTGCATGTTTTTGACCACCTAGTTCTACATAATATGTCCATTTGTTGATTGTCATTTTTTAACCACCTATTTTGGGATACCAAACGCTAATTCTGGGCCCCTGTTTGGTTTTGTAGCTCCGAATCTTGCTAATTCGTCCGCTTTTTTATTAATTTTTATCTCCAAATGCCCAAAGTAGTTCAACCTTGTTGTTCCTGGAGGCTAGGTCTAACAGGTCACGTTACAATATATCGTAATCTAGGACGCTGTGATATAATCAGGTTACATATCCAAGAGTTTGTCGTTGATTAGATCCATAACTCCCTAAATTGTACAGATTGTTGTTTTAATTCTCCATTTGTTCCCGTTCGATAGGCGCTAATTGACAGCCCCACTTTTTATGTATATGTCAAGGGATATTAATCCTAGAATTGAGAGTGCTACTTATAGCTCTATAGATTTATGAGGAGGTGAAGCCCTAATGAATGAATTAAAAGATCTTTTTAATGAATGCCTCAAATGTGGAAATATACCAGAAGACTGGGAAAACGCCATAGTCATCTTAATATACAAAAAAGGTGACACCGAAAACCTAGAATACTACCGGCCAATTAGTTTACTTTCCCAAGTTTACAAGCTGTTCTCACGAATCATAACAAACAGACTGGAACACAAAATGGAAATATACCAACCGATAGAACAGGCTGGATTCAGATCAGGCTTCAGTACGATTGAGCACTTGCACACATTGAGAATATTAATCGAGAAGGCCACCGAATATAATATACCAATGTGGCTCACATTTGTAGATTTTCGCAAGGCTTTCGACACAGTGGAAAAATGGGCGCTTATAAGAGCTCTTAGAAATGCTCGTATAGACCACAGATACAGCGAACTGATAGCTAGAATATAGGAACGAGCAACACTCAAAGTAATGGTAAACCAAGAACTGACAAACAAGGTCCCAGTGAACAGAGGAGTAAGGCAGGGCGATGTAATATCGCCTAAATCATTTACAATGATCTTAGAAGATGTATTCAAAGAGCTGAATTGGGACGAAAATGGCCTTCTGATAGCTCACGATCGGCTAAACAACCTGAGACTCGCGGATGACATTGTAATTATAGCAAACAATAAGAATGAAATGATCCAGATGATCACAGATCTCCACCACCAAGCAAGAAAAGTGGGACTTGACATAAATTTCTCCAAGAGAAACTACATGAGTAACAAAGACCCCAATGATGAAAATATAGTGATTGAATATTCAACAATCTGTCTGGGCCAAATAATAACGATAGGAAAGGAAAACCAGCAGCTTGAAATAGAAAGAAGGATACGTATGGGATGGGCAGCATATGGAAAATTGAAATATGAACATTCCTAAAAGATCAAAAACCCAAATTTATAATCAATGTATCTTACCAGCAAAACGTATGGAGCCGAGGCATGGGTTTTAACTAAAAGAACAATAGAAAAACTACAAGTACACCAACGAACAATGGAAAGGAAGATGTTGAGTGTTACTTTGAAGGACAAGAAAACTAATAAATGGATTAAACGGATAACAACTCTGAAATGGGGCTGGGCCGGCCATGTAGCGAGAGCGACGTATAAGTGGAGTGGCAAGATCACTAGGTGGATACCATGGGGTGAAAAGCGAAGATAGGAAGACCCCAACAGAGATGGAGCGACGATCTGAAGAGAGTCGGAGGGCTTAACTGGTATCAACAAGCACAACATAGAGAAAAATTGAAAGATTTGAGAGAGGCCTATACCCGACAGTGGGTAGAGAGCGGCTGAAGAAGAAGAAGACTTATAGCACCGCTGGAACAATAGCAAGCCAATCTCTGCAGCTGATTTAGCTCCGTGGTTGTCGTTCTTTGCTCTCTTTTCGTCCACCATACTGCAGCTCCGTATGAAACAATAAGTCTAATGACGATAACATTTAGCTAAAGCACCATTTTTTGGTTTTTCTAAATAAGCTCCTGCATCTCGTGATACACAGTTTTGCTTTACAAAGTTTTTTTTTATTTGCTTATTCCACGTTAACGTCTAGTAGAACGTCCGGATATTTGTACTCATTACAGGTTTTTATCCGTTCTCCGAAGATACTCAGCTTGTAATTGCCTTGGATTTTTTTTTCTGAACGGTATGATAGCTATTGGCTTTCAAATTTACTTCCTCACTTGACTTTCAAATTTACTTCCTCACACCAGCGCTGTATATGATACAGTGCTCATTGCAAGAGCCCTACCACAGTGCCAATATGCTTCCCTTGGATGAGAATAATTATATCATGGGCATATCCCTACGCGTAAAAGCCCTGTGAATTTAGCACAGTCAACAGCTCATCCACCACTTCCACCAGTTCCAGAAGAGTGGCGGACTAAATGAATTAAAAAATTCTTTTACTAGCGCGCAATCTGTTTGAAGAACTTTAAAAAAAAAATTTCTTTAGCGATACAGTCTGGCAAGTAAGAACGTGACCGCTCGTATTCTTAAAAAAATGTGTTTCGAGAACTTTTTTGCCATCAATGTATTCTTTGGTGTACTAGCAACGGTCCAATTACTTTAGTAAGTTGTCCAATCGCCTCCTGCATCAATAATCGTTTGGCATCTTCGAGGCATGCTGTCAACGAGATTTTCTGCATACTCGAGCGGCGATGACCTCCAAATTCGAATCTAGCGAAACAACTGAGTCAGAGTCCTTAGAATCCTTCCTCTGAGCTTTCTCTTTATAAGGGACTAAATGTTTTCGACATGGTTGGCGTCCGGCGTTTGTGAGGTCCACTCTAGTATTTTTTTTTATGGGTCTAGCACACGTGCTGCAGGGAAGTCCCTAAGGCGCTCCAGGAGCGGCATGTGTGCGGAAAAAGCGATTCACGTTGTTCTTGAATCGCTGTAAATTGTACTCGGTGGGAAACACAGTGCTGGGCAAATTATTCCAAAGGGATGATGTTCTCCATATAAAAGACTGCTTGAAAAGCGTTGTACGCGGAGTAACAAGCTGAACTTCATATGGATGTGAAGCACCAGCGCGACGTGTATTTCTAACATACACCGCTTTGGGAGGAATTAAGCGAGCTACATCCTTCGAACACTTTCCATGAAAACACTTGTAGAACAGACTCAAGTCGCCAACCGTTCTTCGATGTTCCAGCGAATCAAGGCCGCCGGTCAATTCCGGGTCTCGAATCATACGGATAGCTCTTTTCTGAACAGAATCTAACAAATACAGTGTATGTTTGGGAGCGGAGCCCCAAACATGGGAGCAGTAATCCATAGTTGGTCGAATTTGAGCTTTGTAAAGAATTAACAGTTGTTGTGGGGTGTAAAGCTTTCTGGTTCGAAATAATATTCCCAACTTTTGAGAAGCTCTCCTTGCTATGCCTGCAATATGTTCATGCCAGGACATATTTGTCCCAAACTAACGCCCAACAAATTGAGCGACGATGCTAGGGGAATGGAGTGCCCCGACATAACTATGTCGGGTTCAGCAACGTTAACTTTTTTAGAAAAAACTGCCGCCTGGGTGTTTGTAGAGTTAAATTCAACTTGCTTATTGTCACCCCAAGATAGAATTTCTTCCAGGTCTTTGTTAAACTGAACGACCTCCTGCTGTCTGCGGATATTCGCCTTCTCGAATGAAGAGATAAGCGTACTGTCATCTGCAAAGCTGTAGATTGGATTCCCGGTCTTTTCCAGCAGATCGTTAATGTAAATGAGAAAGAGAGTAGGAGACAGTATGGAGCCCTGGGGCACACCGGCGTTGATAGTGAAGGTGTTAGAAAGAAATCCGTCGACCGCCACTCGTAAAGAACGCTCTCTGAGGAAACATGAGAGCTACAAACAGAACCTTTCAGACATACCACAAAAGCGTAGCTTAGCCAATAGTCCATCGTGCCAGACAGAATGCCTTGGATATGTCAAGAGCAACCGCTCGAGATTCTCCAAACTGTTCAATTGCGTTGTTCCAAACATGTGTTACATAAGTCAGAAGATCTCCTGTTGATCTATGTTTACGAAAACCATATTGGTGATCGTTGATACTGTTGAATCGTTCAAGATATTTTAGAAGATGCTGATTGATAACCGTTTCCATGACTTTTGATATTATTGAAATCAGTGCGACTGGTCGGTAGTTATCTGGCAAGGTCTACTTGCCTTTTTTAGGTATCGGCTGAACCGTGGCACATTTCCAGCAAGGCGGAAATATTCTCTTTCTGTAGGATAGGTTAAAAAGTCTACAGAAAACTGGTGTTAGTTCCCTTGCACAGTTTTTGAGAACTATGGCAGGTATTCCGTCAGCGCCAGAAGCTTTTTTGGTGTCTAGCTTCATTAAAATACGCTTTATGTTACGCTGTCTGAAGACAACATCGGGCATCTTTGACTTCAATATGGGAATAGCCGGTAGTGCCTTTCCTTGGAAATCGACAGTAGAATGTGAAACAAAGAGTTCCGCCAGCAAGTTCGCTCTCTCAACGGGTGTGGTTGCAATGGAATTATCTGGCCGTGTGAGTGGTGGTATGGTGGATTTGGTGAAATTTTGACTAACTGCCCTAGCGACTGCCCAAAAGGACCTGGAATTGTTGGGACAAGCGAGAAGTTTGTTTCTAATTCGTTGATTGTGTGCCCCCTTAGTTTCGTCGATAATTCCTTTGCATCTATTCCGGGCACGAACAAAGGTGTTACGATTTATGGTCTTAGGATTTTCACGCCATTGTCGGTAGGCAATATGTTTAGAAGCAACAGCTTCTTTGCATTTTCGGTCAAACCAAGGCTTGCCGTTGGAGGGGCATTTCTTCGAAAAAGGGATGTAAGCTTCCATACCAGCCAAAATAACATCGGAGTCCTCCCTGGCTCAGTCAGATGGGTTGTCGGATCGAAAACATGTGCCTATCCAAGGGAAAGTTCGAAAATATTCCATGAGATCTTCCCATTTAGCAGATTTGTAGTGCCAAATCTTGCGCGGCCTAGGCGCATGTTATTCTGGGCCCAAGCGACCTGCTTCGTGACGTGATTTTCGCCCAGCAAAGGTTTCTTCAACGTGCTTCGGAATTTGATATCATAAGCACGAAGCTGTTGTCTAATGGTCTCATGGGACACGTTTAAACCCGATTTTCTTAATTTTGTCGGTCCTTGACGCAGCGTCAATTTCGGAGTGACTTTGCCTACCTAGCCACGTTTTGGCAAGTCATCAATATTTTTCTTCTTTTTAAAATGATTTATCCAGTTCGACTTTTTAATATATTCAGAGGCAGCAGAATGTATTATTTTAGGCCCCTTTGGATGAGAATAAAGAAAGATTGCAATGAATCGACGCGCAATCAAGTGACTCATTTTGGTTTTACGTGATTTTGACAAAAGTTCGGAATCGACTGATAATTTTACTAAAATCCGTCGTAGACAAAGGTTCCCTCTACCAAAAATGACTTATCGCGGAAATATCAAAACTTTTTTTTTCTGTACTACTGGTATTTAATTTAATATTAAAACCCCTAAGATGACAGGCAGAGAGATAAAAAACCGGTCAAGTTCAAGTTGAACTTGCACAATTAGTGTTCCGTACGTTGATTGTTTTTAAAATAAAAATTTTTGTTAGGGTGGTATAAAATGATCAGTGACTTCACAAAACACACCCCAAATGAATTTTCAACAAAGTTTTTTTCCAATCTTTACTGAAAACTGGTGACCTTGAAATTTTGTTTTTTTTTTATATACCAAATAAATTATTAAAGGTCATGCACTCGTGATAATTTTCGTTCAATCTATACCCCGTGGAGAATATTCCAGAATTTTTTCAAAATTTTTTGATCAGTATTTTTCGAGATAAGGTAGGGGACAGCGATTTTTTAAAAGTAATACGAAGAAAAGTGTGCGCAAGTATTACATTATATATATATATATATATATATATATATATATATATATATATATATATATATATATATATATATATATATATATTTACTCGTGTTTTCACAAGCTTTCATTTGACACCACACTCGATGACCTAGTAAAAATTTTTTTTTTCACTTCCGATTTCACCCCTCAAAACGAACCTCTTAAGTCAAAATTTATGTTACAGTGGTATGAAATGATCAGTGACTTCACAAAACACATCCCAAATGAGTTTTCAACAAAGTTTGTTTCCAATCTTTACTGAAATCTGATGGCCTTGAAATTTTGGTTTTTTTTATATACCATATAAATTATTAAAGGTAATGCACTCGTGATAATTTTCGTTCAATCTACACCCCGTGGAGAATATTCCGGGACAGCGATTTTTCGCGAATTTTTAAAAATAATACAAAGAAAAGTGCACGCAAGTATAATATTATATATATATTTTTTTACTCGTGTTTTCACAAGCTTTCATTTGACACCACCCTCGATGACCTAGTAAAAAAAATTTTTTTTCACTTCCGACTTCACCCCCCAAAACTAACCCCTTAAGTCAAAATTTAATTCTCAAAACTACATGGCTCTGATGAGGCCATCAATTCCTATATTATTACCAAATTTCACCTTTCTATGTCAAATAGTTTCCGAGAAAATCGGGTGTGACAGACAGACAGACAGACAGACAGACAGACACCGAAGTGATCTTATAAGTGTTCTGTACGGAACACTAAAAAGAGGTTTAGTATAAGAACTGTAGAATATATGAAAGTCATGACACGGCATCTAACATGTTTATACAAGATTCCGTACATAAATTGTATTTAAGGAACCTCATTGGTTATTAAGCTCGACTACATCTCGATTTTTTACATTTCTCACAAAATTTTCAGGCAATAATTTAACAAATACCTTTTTATAGGAGCCCAGTTATCAGGCGGTCAAAAACAAAGAATAGCAATCGCAAGAGCTTTAGTCAGAAATCCTGCAATTTTATTACTTGATGAAGCTACATCATCTTTGGATATTACCAGCGAAGCAAAGGTACATGCTGCTTTGGATAAGGTAAGTATCTAAAGTGGCAGATTACCGTAACGGTCTGACAACCTCCATTATTAGGTATTATTTTACATGTATGGGAATGAATAACTACTTAGTACTCCCATAACTACCGTTACAAATTTTCACCTACGCCCTCTATAAACATTAACACTTCTTTGGTAAAATTATTTATAGGTTACGTCAACATACCATATTTCCATCAGTTTGCTGATGATACACAGGTGTATGCTAGTTACAATGAAGATAATGCTGAGCAAGTGTTCCATCGCTTGAATGCCACACTCAAGAATATTCAGTCATATTCGGAGAGGCAGAGTCTTAAGTTGAATCCATCTAAATCAGCGGCAATTAATTTTGGTAATGTGCTGGCGGGACTTGACTTGGGTGTTGTTCTGGATGGTGTTCCTGTCCAACTGAGGGAAACTGTAAAAAGTCTTGAGCTTGTAATTGACAAGGGCCTGCGCTTTAGAGGTCATGCCAAGCTTATAATACAGAAAGCATACACAGCTTTAGGGAGCTTATATCGGAATAGAACTATTTTGACCAGAGATGTAAGGAAGAGGCTCTGCGAAGCATTAGTCTTGAGTCATGTTAATTATGCGGATGTGGTTTTTGGGCCATGTCTCGATGTTCGTTCCAGTTCCAGAATACAAAAGATTCAGAACTCTTCTGTTAGGTTTATTTGTGGATTGCGGAAGAGAGATCATGTTTCTCCCCAATTGGTGGGGCTGGGCTGATTCAATATGTTTAGCAGGCGAAAATTGCACGTAGCGGTGTTTGTTCATAGAGTCTTGGCAACGGGTTGTCCTCTCTATCTTAGACAGAAATTGAGGCATCGGGTAGATGTGTACGGTTTAAATACTAGAAATATTCACCTTTTAGAAATACCAAAGCACAGAATGGCGATCTTTGAAAGATGTTTCAGCTGTGCTGCAGTGAGTGTTTACAATTCGGCACCGCACGCTATTCAAAGCGGTCAGTTAATGATTTAAAACTAATTTATAAGAAATTTCTCCTCGGGGATGCAGCTTGACTTTTATTTTTATTCTTATTTCTATTAGTCCTATCTTTTGGCGATGGATTGCCGTTGTCTTCAACTTCTTTACATTACGTTATGTTTGCTGTTTTGCTGATTGATTATTGTATGTTGTATGTTTTCTTCTTTTTTTCTTCCAGTACTATGTTATCTTGTATTTTTATTTTATATTATTATTATTTTCTTTTCTCTATAATGATGTAATGTTATTGTATGTATTTTTATTTAGTATTTAGGCATTACTTGAATGTTGTATTATTGAATTTGTATTTTTATATTTGTTTTTGTATTTTTTTGTATCTCGTATGCTTAGCTACTGGCTCGGTTGAGATGAGCAGTTCTTAACTGGACTTCGCCGAGTTAAAAATAAAGACCTTTTATTATTTATTACAAAAAGTTCTTCTTTCTCACATTTGATCAATGTGGTTCCATGTTTGGCTGACGGGCCAAAACCAAGTCAGCACAAACGCTATTACCATTCCGTATTAAGGAATGACCTGACAATGTTACATGTTTTCAAAATCACTGACTTCTGAATGTTTCTGTGTATGTCCGTGTTGAGTCCCAATTGCACTAAATGTGGTGTGAATGTTATTGGTGTAAGGCCTGTGGCTGATATAATGAGGGGGACAATGATGACTTTTTCCTGTCTCCATAGCCTTTTTATTTCCGTTGCAAGGTCTGTGTATTTGGAAATTTTTTCTGTGTATTTCGCTTGGATGTTTGTGTCGTTGGGGACAGCTATGTCAATCAGATAGGTGACTTTTCCTTTTTTGCACTGAAAAGTAATATCGGGTCTATTGGCGGAGACTGTTTTATCTGTATGGATACCGATATCCCAGTAGAGCTTGTAATCTTCATTTTCAAGTATGGATGTTGGCGTGTATTTGTAGTAGGGATCTGTGTTTTCTATGAGTCCGTATGTTGTGGCTAGTGCTTGGTGAACCACTTTGGCAGCTGAATCATGCCTGGCTGTGTACTCCGTTCCGGCCAATATTTTACATCCGCTCGTTATGTGTTCGATCGTTTCTTTCTGCTGGTGGCATTTCCTACATCTGTCCTCTGCAATAGTCGGGTCTTTGATGATATGCTTTTGGTAGTTTCTGGTTAATATGACTTTATCCTGGATGGCAAGTAAGAAGCCTTCAGTCTCAGGGAATAGCTGCCCATCCCGTAACCAGGTGTATGATTGTTTTTTATTTACGTGGTCTTGTTCTATGTGGTATCTGTGTTTTCCGTGGAGTGTTTTCTCTGACCACGTTTTCATCTTTTCCTGTTGTAATTGGGTGTGACTGTGTGTGTCTGCTGAGTGGTCTGCCCGGGCTAAGTCGAGAGGTGTGTAGTTTTTGTCTGCTTTCACTGTCGCTGTGTGGAGGCTGGTTTGCTTGCTGTGAAAGAATTTCCTAAGTGTTTGTATTTGTTTTGTGTGTAATGATCTGATGTCTATAATTCCTCTTCCTCCTGCCTTCCTCTCGATGGTAAGTCTTTCTTTGCATGCGTTGGGGTGTAATTTCCTGTATTTGGTGAATTGAGATCGTATAAGGATGTGAATATTTTCTATGTCTGTTTGTGACCATTTGATGATACCAAATGAATATGTGAGTATAGGTATAGCGAACGTGTTGATGGCTTTAGTGAGATTCTTAGAGTTGAGTTTTGTTAGCAAAAGTTTCGTCAGTCTGTTTTTGAATTCGGTTCTGAGCTCTGTTTTGATGTGAGTGTGGTTGAGTTTGGTGCTTTGTTGGAAGCCTAGATATTTGTATGTTTCTTTATCGAACATGTTATCGAGCGTTTCATTGTTGATGGTTTCTGTCTCATGGTGGTGCTTCCATTGGCCTTTGTTGATGTGGAGCACTTTGCATTTACTTATACCAAATTCCATATTGACATCTAAGGTGAATATTTCTGTGATTTTGAGGAGTTCTTTCAGCTGTGTTTGTGTGGCAGCGTAGAGTTTTATGTCGTCCATATATAGGAGGTGGTTTATTTTATGTTGATTCACTTTTTGGTGTCTGATATTGAAGCCATGCTCTGTTCTGTTTAGTATATTTGAGAGTGGATTGAGACAGAGGCAAAACCATAGAGCACTGAGCGAGTCTCCCTGAAATATACCCCGTCTGATGTACAGCTCTTCTGTTTGGATCCGTTCGGTTTGTGTTTCTAGGCGTATTTTGGTTTTCCATGTTTTCATAATTTGCGCGAGAAACTGCCTGAGGTGTTGGTTGATTTTATAGATTTCTAGGGCCCTGATTAACCAGCTGTGGGGTATGGAGTCGAAGGCTTTTTTATAGTCTATGTAACCGATGTGAAGGTTTCTGTGTTCTTTTCTGGTTTGTCCCATAATCACGCTATCTATAATCAGCTGCTCTTTGCATCCTCGACTATTTTTCCTGCATCCCTTCTGCTCTTCTGTGAGGATATTGTTGTCTGTTAGGTGTTGTTCTATTTTCTTCGATATTGTGGCTGTGATGATCTTGTATAGGGTTGGAAGACAGGTGATAGGTCGGTAGTTTGACGGGTTTGTGGTGTCTGAGCTTTTGGGTTTAACGTATGTTATTCCTTGTGTGAGGAAAGTGGGAAATGTGTGTGGTTGTAGAATGGCTTTGTTGATTTGGTGTGTGAGTGCTTCGTGTGTGGTGGTAAACTGTTTGTACCAGAAGTTTTGTATATTGTCTATTCCAGGACATTTCCAGTTGTGTGTGTGTTTGATAGTTTCTGTAATTTCTTGTGTATTAAATGTGGTATTTTCTTGTTCTGTCACATGTTTATGTTTGTCTTCTTCGGCTTTGATCCAGGGGGTGTTATTATTGTGTTGTTTGGGTTCTGACCAGATACTTTTCCAATAATCTGTGAGTTCTTGTTTGTTTGGTGGTTCAGTCACTGCTATCTGTTTGTTGTACATAGTTTTCCGGTAGAACTGTTTTTCGCTTCTTCGGAAGAGGTTGTTGGTGTCTTTCCTCTCATTTGATTCTTTGTATCTACGGAGTCTTGCGGCATATACAGATAGTTTTTGTTTCAAGGTATCGAGGATTTCTGGCAGTGTTCTGTTGGGAGACTTAGATTTGATCTTGTTTGCCCCCTGTGTGACACGTTTGGACGCGTTCCCGCTTATAAACTGGGTAAGATGTCCTAGATCTCTCCTGATGTTGTTGATTTTGTTTTCCATTCTTATTTGCCATTTGAATTTTGGTTTTGTCCTGTTGGGGTTTCCTTGTCGTTGAGGGAGTTTTTGATTATTTTGTGTTAGAGTGGTGATTGCTGCTGCGTATATTATTGTGTGAATGTCTTCGATTGTGCTTGAGTCTGTTATATACTGAGGTATTATGTGCTTGTTTAGTGTGTTGAGGATTAGTTGCGTGCTCTGTCTGAAGATTAAACGAGGGATGGGATTTCTTGTTGTGGGGTCGGTGCCTGACCATCGAGCTAGATGTGACTCCATTTTTGCTTTAAGTGCTTGTATGAGAGGTGATTCGGGGTGATGTTGTGTGGATGTCGTTGAGGGTGGCGAGTGATTCATGTTGTTGTCTGTGATATGGTGTTGCGCGGTACTCGCAATATTATTTTGCGTTATGCTCCTCCTGGGTGGTGGGTATTGTTGTGTTCGACTGGGTGGTTGTGTGTGTGAGGCTGGTTCGGAATCTGCTTTATTGTTTCTATTGTTTGGTTGGTCTGTGTTCAGTTCAACAGCCACTGTGTCCTTGATGGTTTGCAATTCGAGAGGTGTGAGACGATTGTTCTTGGTAATAACTCTTTTTTGGTCTACTACTCTCTGTTCTGAAACAAGTAATTGCAGATGTGGATATTCGGTCAAGAAAAGTCTGTGCAGTTGCTGTCTGTAGCTCGATGTTATTGTTTCGAGTTTGGTGGCGGTGTAGTAACAGCGCATCACCGTCCTATTCATCTCATCCGTCCACTTTAACCGCTGTCTTGGTTTTCCAGCCTTCGTAGTTGCATGTTGTCCTTGCAATACATACGGGCCCTGGCCTGGCTTGGGTGGTTGTGTTTGTCCCGTATCTACGTCGGTTGCGCTTGGGATTGTGTTTTCATTACAGCAACGCATGGCGTGTTCGTTGATTCCTGTGGTGCAACTCATGCGCTGCTGTGATTTTCCCGCCTTGGTGGGTGTCGGCTTAGTCGCCAACACAACACTTTTGGCAGGTCCATTTTCGGTTGCCTGGTCTTCATCGTTTTGGTCGAGCTGCCATTTCCCGCGACGTCCTCGACCGTTACGTCGCTCGCCGGATGCTTCTTTTATTGGTCTGTTGTTCTCTGGAATGTTTTCAGTGTTTTGTGGTGTCAGAAGCTCAAAGTGTCCCGACATTGGGTTGCCTGTTAGTAGAAGGTAAATGGTTTTGTTGTATTTTCCCGTGCTTATTATTGTTGGTCTGTCCGTAAAAGCTATTTTTGTATGTCTTGTTCTTCGTTGTTTTGAGAAGATATGAAAGTTGCTATTTTGTGTTTCCGAGAGGGCAAGTATCTCTAGGCTCGTTCCATAGGTGCCATTTTTCCGCATATAATTATAATAGTTATTGAAGTCTTTTATATCGTCGACTTCAATTAATGAAAATGTGTGAAGTTCCGACCAGTTTTGTTGTAAATATCTTAGAGCAACCTCTCGGAGTTTCTCATGATGGTTCTGGTGGCCATATAAGTATAAGCTAACTGCACGGAAAAGGCAATTTCCATCACCTATAATGTCGGATCTGGTAAAACTATCGGGAGTAGTTTCGACTGAGGCGGTTGTTTGGTTCGTCTGTAGTTGTTGTTGTGGTGTTGCTGTAGCTGTTTGTACGACAGGGGTCCGCCTCCGCAACACCCTTCCATTTTCATTATTATAATTATTATTGTTTAACATAGTATTCCCCACGAGTATCCTAGGAAAGAAAGGTCGACTGCGGCAGAGCCTGGATGCCACAGCAAGGCTACTTACTCCCGGAGGGCGCCCGGTATCCGGGGGAACCGTTCGCGACTCATAAACGCTGAGCCATTCATCTTCTCGGCACGGTAGACACCTTAAGATTGCGTTTTTATTACACATAATCTGGACAACACAAGACAGCACAACATGACTCAGGTACCTCGGGATCGTCAATGCCCGTACTAGGAGAATCCTGGGATTGCCCTAGCCCCTGAGGGATTATCATTATTATTATTATCACTATTATTATACAACCTGGCGAGCGAACATATACATGAATCAAAAAAAAAAAAAAAAAAAAAAAAAAAAAAAAAAAAAAAAATTATTATTATTATTATTATTATTATTATGACAGATTGGGTCATTGCCTCGCTGTTAACGGTAGTAGGGATTAAAGAGAACGATATTTACTAATTTTGGGGCTTCAGTCTATGTCAGTTTATAGGAAATATACTACACGCAAACAAAAAAATTCGTTAGAGGCAGTGACTCACTATACCAGACTCCTTTACAAGTATTTAAAAAAAAAATGTTAATAGGTCAAAAATTGATTTTTGATCTTTTCGCCACAATGTCTGACGGATCGGATTGTTGGCCTACGATTTAGTGGAAGAGGCTAACATTCATTGTTCAAATAATATATTTGAATCGAGGTCTTTACAGAATATACTTGGTGAAATGACTTTACATAGTTAGTATTATATAGATAAAAATGAAACTGGTTCTTATAGTGACTTCAACACTCCAATTTTACTTACATCTTGACTTGGGATATTTTGGATTATTTCTTCTTTGTATGGCATATGTTGTTCCTTTGTAAAGTAGCCAAAATAATGTCAGCGTCAATAAACTAAAAAAATATAAATAGTAGAGTAGGTGCACCAGTAGCCGACCGAATAACGTTGAGGTTACGTTAATCGTAGCTTTAATGAAATCCGTCATAGTATTTGGATTCTATATAGGAATATATCGAATTTCAACCCTTCCGTTTACATTAGTGTATTTTGAAAAATTATATTGTTTTTATGTCAGATAAATAAACAAATAATGTAAGGAGGTAACAGGACCAGTTGTCGACCACTGTATCCCAGTAGTCGACATGTCTATGCCCTGATAGTCGACTACTTGCTGAATAATTGAAATCTACAGCTCTAAATGAGGCAGTGGGGTATTTTTCGATTTTTTTAAGAGAATAAGAACAGCACGTCACTTTTCTCAACATGAATTTTGTTATCGAATAAACTTTTTGCCATGCCATTAAAAAAAAAAAAATAATTTCCATCTTTTAAAAATGTGGAACGCTTCACGATTTTGCGTGTCATCCTTCAGTGCTGCAGTGAGTGTTTACAATTCGGCACCGCACGCTATTCAAAGCGGTCAGTTAATGATTTAAAACTAATTTATAAGAAATTTCTCCTCGGGGATGCAGCTTGACTTTTATTTTTATTCTTATTTCTATTAGTCCTATCTTTTGGCGATGGATTGCCGTTGTCTTCAACTTCTTTACATTACGTTATGTTTGCTGTTTTGCTGATTGATTATTGTATGTTGTATGTTTTCTTCTTTTTTTCTTCCAGTACTATGTTATCTTGTATTTTTATTTTATATTATTATTATTTTCTTTTCTCTATAATGATGTAATGTTATTGTATGTATTTTTATTTAGTATTTAGGCATTACTTGAATGTTGTATTATTGAATTTGTATTTTTATATTTGTTTTTGTATTTTTTTGTATCTCGTATGCTTAGCTACTGGCTCGGTTGAGATGAGCAGTTCTTAACTGGACTTCGCCGAGTTAAAAATAAAGACCTTTTATTATTATTATTATTATTTACGATTTGAATTCTTTAAACGATGTAGTTGGGCGATCGAGAAAATAGGATTGCTGTTAGAGCTTCATTTAAGTGTGGTATGGAAAAAAGCGACATTTTTAAGACCTTTAAACCGCTTAAAATAAGTTATATTTTCGTTTACCGGGCGATAAAATTATTTACTGAGACGGGAGGCATAAAAGACAGGCTACGTTTAGGAAGACCAAGGACAGTTCGAACGCCACAAGATATTACAGCTGTAGAAGCGCGAATAGACCGAAATCCTCTCCGCAAACAATCAATTTTATCTCGTGAGATCAAAATTTCGAAAAGTTCTATGTCTCGTATTATTAAATAAGACTTGAGGCTGGGAGCTTATAAAAGACACACGGGTCATTTGCTAAAGGGAAATTTAAAGCGAAAACGGTGACAAAAATCTAAAAGTTTGTTGAAGGAATAGGCTAATGACAAACAGAAAAATTTTGTTTACCGACAACAAATTTTCACTGTGGAACAATCTTTCAGTAAGCAAAATGATAGGATTTATCTCCTCAGAAAGCATCTGACCTTGTTCCAAAAGTTCAAAGGGGTCATCATCTAGTTATGGTGTGGTGGGGAGTCAGTCAGCTTTGATGGGGTTACCATTCATTTTTGTTAAAAAGGTGTGAAAACTTGGGCTAAAATATATAAAGACACTATTTTAGAGAACGTTGTGAAACCCCTAAACCGTACTCTTTTCAAAAATAAGCATGGAGTCGTCCAGCAAAATTCTGCACCAGGACACAAAGCTAAAACAACACAAGCATAGCTTCAACAAAATGTGTCATCATTTATTACTACAGAAGATTGACCCTAGATGTAAGGAGAAGCTCGAAAGTGTTTTTTAGCTTTATTCCACTAAAATATTGATAAAAGAATGGAGAGAATGAAAATAATATTTTTTTTACGCTCAGATTCTCCTAGTATAAGGTTCTAATTTAGGCTTTTTCACCAAATATATAAATTTTTAACTAATTTAAATAAAAGAGGTCCATATTTCTATAAAATAAAAATATCTCGAATTTAGTACATATGGCGACAACTAGTTCTATAAAGGAGAAGCCTTAAAAGTGGGAATCAATGTTAGCATTATTTTTTATCGGGTTAAATGGTCCGCTGATGAATACTATGGCGCCTCCTTGTCTATAGGATAACTTCGCAAAAAATAGTTTAATCTGCGAAAATAAAAATTAATCTTGTAAAATAATGTAGTAGTTAAAAATTATCGAAGAGTTTTTTTTCAAAGATAAAAAAAATACGGTGTTTAAAACTTTAGTATGCAATTTTCGACTAACAAATTTATTTTTAATTATTTATAAAAAAAATTGTCTATAAGATAAATTAAAAAAATCTCTCGACATTTTATAGAAAAAGTAATTATTAAGATTTTAAAAAAAAAGTTAAAAAATATTAAAGATTGACTGAGTAATATTACAGATAGTGTCTGAAAGCAGGTAGTGGTCCCAATCCGACACCAGGTCACATTTGATGCTATAACTTTGTAGTAAAACGAAATTTTCTAAAATTTTTTTTTTTAATAATTCTTAAAAGTATACTCCTAAAAATCCGTAAATAAAATGGAATTTTTGAAAATTTGAGGTGTATGTAATTTAGGAATGAAGCCCGTCTCGCCAGTGGCTGGAGGGTAGTAACGTAAGTGTTTATCCCCTAAGAAAGAAAAGTAAGTAAGAGATTACAAAATTTAAAAATGTGATGAATTCAGTTTCGCTTTATACCTGATTCAGATAAGTCGATTTTCTCTTTTTATTTTGAACTTATTTCTAAAGGTTTTCCCTGATTTCAATATTTTCTTTCTAATTTTAATATTTTTGAAATTTATTAAATTTTTAGGGAATTTTAATTTTTAATTTACTTTTATTTTATTTTAAATTTCTTTGCTTTGTAATATTGTTATTTGAAATCTTCTTCCCAACTACCGTATGTAATAATGTGTAGTTCTATCGTTTCTGATTCGTTAAACTAGTTTTTTTCAGGCCAAGAATTAGCAAATTCCTTTTATAAATACGGGGGGGGGGGGCAGACAACCAGAAAAGATCTACTATTTGAAGTAAAACCCGATGTGGTAAAATAAGCTTGTAGAATAAAATTTACTAACCCATTTTCAGGTCCAGCACTGATCCTCAACCTATGATGCTTATGTCTGTAATAACATGTTCTTTAGTTCACGCTACCAATGAGAAAGATTAGGACTTCTAAAATCACTGCTTTGGACTCCATATGTATTTTGTCACAATATATTTGTATTTCCTGGTACGTTTTAGACAAAGCGATTATGTTACCACGGGCATTATTGTATATATGTGGTCAAGCCAAACATACTTAAATAATAACACGGGTATTTAAAAAAAATCTGTCTTTTAAGTGAGACACATGTTTTCTTAAATATTTTTTTAGCTGAATCCAAAAAAATTATAAAAAAAGATATCTGCCGTGAGGTTTTTTTCAGAAAACACACTTAAAGTTGCCAGAAAACTATTTAATTGAAAAAAAAAAAACATCTTAATAAGAAAATTGTATAATCTTTAAAATTATGGAATAAAACTATTATTTCAGATATCTTTAAATGTTCTCAATCTATATTTATTATAAAAAATTTAAAATATCAAGTTTTAGTGTTCATGTTTCACAAAAAACACGCATACACCACTTTTAATTAGGCCTGCTTAGCAAAATGCTGTTTACCCAGGTGTACAAGTATGAAATGCTGATTTTTTGTTCTAAAAAAACATGTTAAATTCGGAAGAATGATAAAAAGTGCTTTATTCAAAGTATCCTCCATCGCTTCTTATACATTTTTTTCCCATCTTTCAGGCAATTTGTGAATACTACGCCAGTAAAAATCTTCTCCTTTTGCTGCGAATCATTCATGGAGCCATTTTCTCACATCCTCGTACGAATCAAAGCGCCGCTTAGCAAGTGCGTGACCCATCGATGCAAACAAGTGATAATCGGAAGGAGCCAAGTCTGGTGAGTAAGCCGCATGGGGTAGAACTTCTCAGCTGAATGCTTCCAACGTGTCGCGAACTGGTTTTGCCGTATGTGATGGAGCATTGTCATGAAGAAAAATGACTGTGTTGCCTCTTTCGGTATTCTGGCCTTTTTTCAAGCAGCGAACTGTTCAAATCGGTCAATTGTTGTTGGTAACGTTTAGTATTAACCGTTTCTCCAGGTTTTAACAGCTTATAATAGACCACGCCCCTTCGGTCCCACCAAACGCAGAGCATCGTCTTTCTGCCAAAGCGATTCGGTCTTGCGATCGATGTGGATGGTGCTCCTAGGTCTACCCATGATTTTTGGCGGTTGGGATTCTCAAAATAAATCCACTTTTCATCTCCTGTAACTATACGATGCAAAAACGACTTCCTTTTGTACCGAGCGAGCAAAATGTCATACGTGTTTTTGCGCTTTTCCATTTGCCTGTCGTTCAACTCATGTGGTACCCATCTACCGGCCTTCTGAATCTTTCCCATCTCTTGTACACCTGGTAGATCCCAAGAAAAGTAAATATAAGCAGTAATATAAAGTAAACATAAAAGTAAAAATAAAAATATAAAGATAAAATAAATATGTGCGACCGCTAAACTAAATGATTGTTTTTAATTTTTATTAATATTGAACAAAACTGTTATTGTGTCCAGTTCTTAATATTGACTTGACATCAAAAAATAAAGTTTTATGTTTAGTTCAACAAAAAACTCTTTTAACACTTACAAGCGTGCTATGTGGTTGGTAAAGTGCTTTTTTAAATAAATAAATGCAATAAAATAATAGTTTTGTTCATTATTAGTAAGAATTAAAAATAATTTTTTAATTTAGCGGTTGCACATATTTGTTTTAAATAGCATAGTTTTACTCCATAATTTTAATGATTATACAGTTTTACATTATTTATTAAAATGTATTTTCTCAATTTAATAGTTTTTTTGGCAACTTTAAGTGTGTTTTTTAAAAAAAAACCTCACGGTGGACGTTTTTTTTTTAATGATTTTTTTGGATGTACCATAAAAAATACTTAAGAAAACACGTGTCTCATTTAGCAGACAGAGATTTTTTTTCTGTATACCTGTGTAATTAATAAGTACATTAATTAATAAGTACATTGACTTGCCGGGATTAGACTGGAAACCCTCAGGATTGTAAACCAGAACAATACCACGAAACTAACCCCGCCACATTTTGACTCTGTGATATTTAAGTATATTGTAGTTCGACTAGAAATGTCAAAATTAAACAGTACCAAACACTTAATCGCCTATATAATATTTTTTCTGCTTCCTTTTAAATCTAAATGTATTACAGGCTAGCCAAAATAGAACAACCATAATAGTGGCTCACAGATTATCTACTATTAGAGGAGCAAATAAAATTATAGTGATATCTAAAGGAGAAGTTGTAGAGCAGGGAACTCACGATGAACTCATGAAGTTAGGAAAAGTATATTACACACTAGGTAGAATTTCTTTCATATAAGCCAAAAATTAAGCTACAATAATTCACAATATAAGCCTAAATTTAAACTGGGTTTACATACATCTGGGCGCTGCAAAAAGTATGTATACTTAAAAAAAATATTTTGAAGGTTATTAAGTGAATAACACAAAAGAATGGATATTATATATTTTTATTTTGCTTTAAATTATAAGGATTTTTTTTTAAATATGTTTTAAATGTTAACATTATTTTTTATCGGATTAAATGGACCACTGATGAAAACTATGACGCGTTCTTAACTGCAGGATAACTTTACAAAAAATAATCTGCAAAAATAAAAATGAATCTTGTAAAATGGAGTAGGTAAAAATTGTCGGAGTTTCTTTTCAAAAATAAAAAATTTATGTTTAATTATTTATAAAAAATTATCTAATAGGAGAACTAAAAAAACCTCTCTACATTTTGTAGAAAATGTAATTATTAAGATTTAAAAAATCTTAAAAACTGACTGAGTAATATTACAGAGAGTGCCTGAACACAGCTAGCTGTCCTAATCCGACGCCAGGTCTTATTTAATGCTATAACTTTGTAATGGAATGGGATTTTCTTAAAATTTATTTTTTGAATAACTCTTAGAAGTATAGAGAATAAAAATCCATAAAAAGAAAAATCTAATTTTTGAAAATTCGTGGTGCATGTAACTCCTTATCTGATTTGAAGTCATATATTAGAAAATATTGTGACGATGAAACAAATTTTACAAACTATCATAGACTAACAGTTTATATACGTTTCCAGTAACAACTCAAGTTCAAAGCAGTAAGCAGTTTATGGATACTGGCGATGACCAAAAAGAACAGAAACAAATTGAAATTATTGACGACGATAGGGATGATACTGTTACACTATTGAAGGTACAGTACAATATAATTTAATAAACAGGAAACTGCGTGAATTATTTAGTTCTCTACACTCACCTGTATTTATGAGTATATGTGCGGTTATAATCCTAGAATAAACAATCATTTGTTTCTCTTATACAAGTGTACCATATGGTTTGTTTTTTTTTCAAACTATTTGATTATTGCTGATTTAAAAATAAAGAAAATAGTGGAAAGGTAAAATAAAATTATTTTATTGTCAAAATTGTTAAAACTTATTACTTATTACAACTGTGAAGCTTTCTCCAAACTGATAAACGGAAAGGCAAAAAAAGTATAATTGTATTCGACATCTTGACGGCTTTTTCACAATATATAAATATCTCTCACATGGTTAATCAAGTACGAGCTAGTTGACGAAACGTTAAGTATCTCAAATAATTTTAGACATTTTTGACGCCGACCTTTATGCAGCTTTTATTACAAATACGTATATGTGAAGCATCGGGATATTAGTTTTGTTTAGTAGTAGTTAGGTTGGTAATGTGACTTCTATATTTTTATGCGCTTTATTATGTAAATTAGAACATCTTTAAATTAGAGCTGCGGATCCTTGCTAGTATGAAGTAAATTTAATAAAGCAGTAGCGAATCATAACAATATAATTAACTTGAGACTCTAGGCAAAAGGTCATATTTCACCAATTATAAATTATTGTGATTTCTAGACATTTATTTACTTTTACTTTATGTTAGACATACCTATATTATGATCTGTAAGGCCTTACAGATTGTCCACATTTTCTATCATCGCAGAACCAATTTGAAGTTCCTATGATCAAATTAATGTTTTTTTCCTACTAAAAATCTGTATTGACTGTATATTTTTTTGCTGTTTTAGAAAAGTACTTTTGCTCAAAATTGTTTTTTTTTCGTTGTGAATAATTAAAAAATTACTTGTCAGGAACAAGATGAAGCTGCCGAAATTGATGACTATGTTAGGAAAGCATCATTATGGTCTATTCTAAAATTAAACCGATCAGAATGGCCCTTCCTATTGATTGGTAGTATCGGAGCAGCTGGTATTGGAAGCGCCGTGCCTATTTTTGCAGTTTTACTTGGTAGTTTATTACAGGTATATTATTTGTTTATTATGTCATAAAAATAGGACATATCAAATAACTATTGTTGGGTAGGCAATTTTTTTTTGGACATAGCACACGTGCTGCAGGAAAATCCCTAGAGCGCTACAAGAGCGACACGTGTGCAGGAAAAACGATTCACTTTGGGCTTGAATTGCTTGAATTGTATTTGGTGAGAAACAAAGTCCTCGACAAGTCATTCCATAGGGATAAGACTGCTTGAAAAGAGTTATAAGTGGATTACCAACCTGAACTTTATATGGATGTGAAGTATTAGGGCTACGCGTATACCTAGTAAGCACCGCTTTAGGAGGAATTAAGCGGGCTGCATCCATCGAACACTTTCCTTGAAAATATTTGTAGAATAGACTCAAGTTGCCAACCGTTCTTCGATTTTCCAAGAAATCAAGGTTGATGGACATGTGTGGATCTCCCATCTGGCTAACAGCTCCTTCCTTAATAGAATCCGACAAATGCAGTGCATGTTTGGGAGCAGAGCAGAGAAGCAGTATTTCATCGTTGGTCGAATTTGAGCTTTATACAGAATTAAGAGTTGCTATAGGGTATAAAGTTTCCTAGTTCAAAATAATATTCCCGGCTTTTGAGAAGCTTCGTTTGCTATTCTTGCAAAATGTTCATGATATATTTGCTCCAAAATTAACGCCCAGTAAATTGAGTGACGATGCTAGAGGAATGGAATGACCCAACATAACTATATTGAGTTCAGCAACGTTAACTCTTTTAGAAAAAACTGCCGCCTGACTTTTTGTAGCGGTAAATTCTACTTAGTTACTGTCATCCCAGGATAGAATTTCTTCTAGATTTTTGTTAACTTGAATGATTTCCTGCTCTCTGCGGATATTTATATAAGTAGTCGATGTTCAAATGTTTAAAGTGAATGAAGAAATAAGGGTACAGTTATCTACAAAGCTGTTGATTGGATTCCTAATAACTACCAGCAGATCGTTAGTGTAAATGAGGAAGGGAGTAAAGAGACAGTATATAAGTAAGTAAGCTGTTAGAAAGAAATCCGTCGACTGCCACTCTTAAAGAACGCTCTCTGTAGAAATGCGGGAGCCATAAAGAAAACGTTTCAAACATACCATAAGAGCGCAGCTTAACCAGCAATCCATTCTGCCAAACACGGTCGATTGCCTTGAATATATCAAGTGAAACCGCTTGAGATTCTCCAAAGTACGCTGTTACAAACATGTGTGTTCGAAGATCTCCTATAGGTCTTTGCTTACGAAAGCCATGTTGATAGTCACTAATAATCATTTCAGTTCATCCAGATACATCAAGATACTACAGATGCTGACTTTTGATATTATTGGAAATAGTGCGACTGGTCGGTAGTTATTTGGCAAGACCTTCTTGCCTTTTCTGGGTATCGACTGAACTGTACCGCATTTCCAGCAGGAAAGAAATATTCCCTTTCTGTAGGATAGGATGAAAAATCTTTAGAAAACTAGTATGAGTTCTCTCGCGCATTTTGGTGTCTAGCTTCATTAAAATACGTTTACTGAGGCGCTGTCTGAAGATAACATCGGACATCCTTGACAGCACTATGGGTTAGCTGGTGGCGTTTTTGCTTGGAAATCAATAGTGGAATGTAAAGCAGAAACTTTAACTAACAAGTTGACTTTCTCAGCTAGTGTTGTTACGATAGTTTTATCTGGCCGTATGAGTGCCACAAGTTTGCTAACCACAGTTGTTTAGTTACACATTCAGTTATAATCTATTAAATATCTGCATTTATAAATTCCCTTAGGAGTAACCTAAATAGCTGAAAAATGACATTCAAACCTCGTGTTAAACTGTAACCGAGAGAATACATTTGAACAGTTTGCTTAGATACGTACAAATATTCAAAACATACATCTTCAATAAATTGTTCCTATTGGTTTAATAAAACGGTTTTTTTGTTTAATTTATAGGTTCTTGAAAACCAGGATCAAGACTATGTTAGAAGGCAAACTAATACATTCAGTTTGTACTTTATTCTGGCTGGAGTAGTAACCATGATTGCCACGTTTCTTCGGGTAATATTAAACTAAAGTACAGTTGGTGTTTGAATTTTTTCACTATTTTCCCGATATCAATCATATATCCATATTCAACGTAGATACTTTATAATATGTTAGATACACTTAAACAAAATAGTAATGATAAAATTATCTTAAATATTGTTGTTTTAACTAGTTTCTTGCCGTCGCCAAAGAACAGAAATATAACATTGTTTCAACATAATAAAAAAATTAATGAATCAGGCGCTTAACATAATGACTTTTCCACTTTTGCTGTATGTATCTATCTATTATTAAATAAGTTATTCAGTATAAATTTGACAAATGTAAACAGCCTCACAGATCAACAGATCACAGCGACGAAAAAATCATTAACTCTGAAGAGACATTTCCTTATTAAATGTCGTTGATTTCAATTTAGTTCTGGCTATTCTATAGGCTCGTGTTTCAACTATAAGTTTCTCCTTAAAGTAAACATGTGAAAAATGATCAGAGTTTATATGAAGATACTAGATGATGAAACGTATAAATTTCGAAACTTATTGCATATTCTTATAAGCCAAAATAATACTTTCGAGTGCTTTGACAGTTTTGTAGTTTCATTTCTCTTATAAGATATTACAATTTAATTAGGACTTTTACATTATTTTCCTTTAGGAGAATTAATAATAAAATTTTCTAAAGTAAAATTTTTAAATGAATAAGGAGGGCTGATGGCCTCGCCCACGTAATTAATTCCGCTGGAGTAATTCAGATGTTAGGTGAAGCATAAATAAGATAAATTTGTAGTTTAGCTTTAGTCAATCATCTTGATGAACCCAACATGGTTAATGAAAGGCGCGTCGAACGCAAAAATAAAATATTTGGTGTAGTGGTGATATATACTAAACAGTAATATTTTTTCTTGTGCCTAACAAGTTAAACCAATGATGCTAGTTAAGTAAAGTGTAACGTTAACTTGTTTACAACAAAACACTGCTGCTGGTATCCACAGCGTTAAATTCTAGCTAGTTACTACAATTTCAAGACAAAATTTATTGCACGTTTCTCATAAGTCGTAAAATTTCTAGATTTCTAGATATTCCTATGAAAAGCTAGTTTTAGAGATTTTAACTTAATGTGTTGACATACTGTAATCAGCGAAACTATAAATCAATTTGTTGATACTTTTCAACAAATCATATCAAGCAAAAACGTTACGTATGATTGAAATATTTAAATAAAAAAATATTCGCGGACATTTTTGTGATTAACTAATCTTTCTTATGCATATTTTTATTATAATTATCTTCTTAATATGGTTATAAAATAACAATTCCATTATTCTTGCTCTTATTTGGCGTACTACAATGAGATGAATATATTCGTGGTTATATCTAATAACATCGGGACGCTTACTAAATAATATTATTATGTGTACTACTAATTAAACGCCGTCTATTACAATCTAGTCAAATCGACATATTTTAAACAATGAAATAAAAAAAAAATCATTGAGTCATATTCAGGTACTGGTAAAATTTTATGTAGACTATAACCATTTTGTATAAAGTATTTTAAATTGCGTAATATGTTTTGCCAGCATATTTAACATCATTTATAGAATCTTCTAGTCTTTCCAAAATCAAAAAAATCGATTTACCCAATGTTTTTCATGTAATATAAGATATTACAATTTAATTAGTACTTTTATATTATTTTCCTATAGGAGAATTAATAGTAAAATTTTCTAAAATAAAATTTTTAAAGGAATAAATTTTCCAAAAACAACTTTTCAAAAAGAAACAATGAAACATAATATTCCTGACGTTTGTACAAGTTCAATTAATTAATTGGTTAACTAAGTAGTGGCTTAATTTTGATTTATCCGAGGATAAACTGAACTTATTTGTGATTCATTTTGATTCGATGAATCTTGGCTAGTCGTGGATATGGTTTCGTTTAAGTTATCCTAAATAAAACTTTGATTTAATTTATTTAATATTACTTAAGTTAACCTGAAGATAGCACTAAAAAATTCAAATTCGCCTTAGTTAAAACTAAAGTAAAAATATATTTGAATTATTTATTTATTTAGTTAGTTATTCAATTTAGTTTAAATTTACCTGAAATAATCTGAACTAACCTCAAAATAAATTTTAAAAAAATAGTCTAGTTACATGGAATTACTTTATGAATTTAATAATATTTTTAAGTAAACTTACTTGAATATGAACTATTAGTAACCAGTTTGGTGAACACTGTGTTCTATGAGGGCATTTTACTACAAGAGACCCAAATGACAAAATTAAAACAATAGAATTTTGTTGACATGTCTTACGTGGAAATGACACGCAACCATCGCGATTAGAGTGATTTTTTAAGCTTCTGTTATTATCTAGATATGAAAAAAAAGATTCTTTGTAAAGGAAGGTAGAATTTCCCAAACAGTGCGGCATGCTCTAAGGATCATTATTGTCGTTGTTGTCTTCAGATATTTTTTTTCAGGCGCAAACAAAAGAAATTTTTGGATAGGATAATGTAACTCAAGAAATGTTGAACTAAGTTTATTAATGAAGACGGTAGTTACGTAAAAAAATATTTACTGTAAAATCAAAAAAAAAACATCTTCGTTCCACTATATGAATTGAGAAATGCCTGTTCTAGTTAGTAACGTTATCGTCGATGTGGATATTCTGTGGAGAAAATGTAATAAAGTAGAACCCAAGATATAAGATCCTGCCTTTTTGCTTTTTCAATGGGGCAATAAACGACCCTATTAAGGTTTTGTACATAGTTCCCAGGCATTACGATGAACGTATTTCTATTTACCTGCTTGCACCTGCAATCACATTGGATTTATTTTTACCTATATATTTACTACCTAGCAACCCGGTTTGGAGCCCTTTAAGTAATTGATAATATAGGCCTAATGACCACAGGTCCCCATTAAGATTCGAAAGATACTTTTCATTATTTTTATTTTTAGTTTTACTTGCAACTTACAACGTAACGGTTCTATTTTAATTATGTGGTGTCCGTGAGAAAATTGTGTGGTGTCTGTGGGCTATCGCAAGAGAAAACATTTATCACTTGACGCTAAACAAATAGTGAAAAATGTTTACGATAGTTTGGTAAAAAGAAATTTGAATAAACAAAGTGCTTTGCAAGAAACCAGTAAACTAACAAAAACCCCAATTTCTACGATTAAGGGTATTGTAGGGAAACCATCACTCAGAAAACAGGGAAAAACGGAAAGATTTTCAAATACATCATGTAGACGATTGTGAAAAAAACATCATAAGGAAAAAATATATTCTATGTATGAAGAGCAGTTGGTGCCGACACTAGGCAAAATAAAATTAAGACTGGTGCAGGACGAGACCAATATACATTGTGGCCAATCAACTCTTCAGAGAATTCTCATAAGAATGGGATTCACGTTCTGAAAAATCAACAAAAGGCAAGTAGTGATGGAGTCACAAAGATTACGAATTTTGCGACATACTTATTTACAAGAAATTAAAAAGTATCGATCAAAGAACTGGTCAATAATTTACCTTGACGAAACATTGTTCGATACCCATAACATTGGGCAAAAAGGGTGGGTTGACAGCAGTACAAAATGTCAGACTAATGCACCTTCAAATAAAGGTAAACGAATAACCAATTTGCATGCTGAACCTGAAACGGGCCGGATTTCAAATTGTCTACTATTATCTGCAAAAAACATAAAAGATTCTAGTTTGGACTATCACGAAGACACGACCGCAGAACTTTTTGAAAATTGGTTTCAAAATTCCCTTTTGCCAAATGTTCCCGAACAGAGTGTTATAGTTATGGACAATGCAAGTTACCATAGTCGCCTACTAAATAAGGTTCCTAATGCAGCCAATACCAAATCGGAAATACAGGAATTCATGTTAGAAAATGACATTTATTTTGACTTTAGTTATAAAAAAAGTGATCTTTTGGAAGTTGTGAAAGACTATAAATTGAAAAAGAAATATTTTTGTGATAGTAAGGCTGAGAATATGGGACACACTGTTTTGCGGCTTCTTCCGTATTATTGTGTGTTTAATCCAATTGAACATATTTGGCATCAAGTTGAATCAAAAATAAGGGCACAAAATGTTTCTCCTACTTTAAGCGTGTCAGTGGTTGAATTAGTAAAAAAAGTTATAAATGATATACCTTGTGAAAGCTGGAAGAATTCCATTCACGTTGTTAAAGTTCAAGATTCATATATTTATGTAAATAATATAAAACCACTGATAATTACCTCAGCTGATAACAGTGACAGTGAAACCGAATTAGGCTTAAGTTAAAATATATTTTTATTTATACAATATGTCCCCTCTTGTAAACCCCATTCATTCAAACTGTATATTTATACTTCTTATCCATTTGTTTTTACATGCATCTATAAATAAACATCTCCAAAAACACTTATAATTTTATTTATTTGCATTAATGAATAAAATTCCTAAGTCCATCTCTGCAACGTATCATAAACAAAAGGTCAGAATTTTTATATTGCCCACTTAAAACGGCAAAAATCAGGATCTTATATTTTGGGACAGGCCATACTAATTGACACTATAAAAATTGTTTCTCAATGCGTGTTGATATTTTCAGGTAACCCTTTAGTTGCCTGAAGTCTAGATTGAACTGTAATGATTTTCATTTAAAATTTAAACATTTTTAGATTTATTCATTTATTCTATTTTCTTCTTATTGTTAAGATGATGATGCCTTTAAAAGGGTTTCTATTATTGTTTTAGATGTATTTGTTCCATAAAGCTGGTCACAAGCTAACACTCAGAATACGAAGCCGAATGTTTGAAGCCATGCTCAATCAAGAAATAGGATACTTTGACAGAAAAGAAAATGGTGTAGGATCACTTTGTGCTCAATTATCCAGTGAAGCTGCACAAGTACAAGGGGTAAGTCGTTTCTAAGTAGAAGAATGATAATATTCTTCTAGAGAAATTAAATTTAAAAAAAAAAATTAATCAACCCTTTTTAACTTCTAAGGTGTTTCCGTTGCACCGAATTTAAAAGAAGAAGTTTTTAAAGACAACTTAGTTTTTTTCAATTACAACATCTCGTTTTATGCTAAGGTAAGTCCCATACGACATTTTCACTTTTATCTTTTTCTTTTTTTACTGCTGCTTCTCTTTTAAATTTTGAATAATCATTTTTGATATATTTTTGTTCCCCTTAGCAGATTAGTAATAATCATTATCAACTGTAGAAATTGTTTAGCTATAACTTCAAATTCATCAATGTTCACAACTTCAACAAGAATTTTTGCAACTTCAGGTTAACATCTGTACAAGATAATCGGTAAATTATAGCTAGTAATTTTGACGAAACACAGAGAGCAGGTATATCAATTATGGAGATTATAATTAAGGTGACAGCTCAACCAGCTTTTACATTAATCATTTTTTTTTTATCGTATTTTAGTAATTGTAGATTGATCTAATGTTTTCCTAACATTAATGCAACTTTTTCATATGTTTATTCGCATTGAATAAACATTATCTTTGAAGTATTTCGCGGGTGTCCGTAGTCACTATATTCGATTTTTTATTTGTAAGCACCTTCACCTAAATATAAAATTCGTTTTTATATTTCATTATTTGAGGCTTATTTTGTGGATGTACAAAGGTTAAAAAAAGTTTCGCCTAGTAGTTGCAACAATCAATAGCGAAGAGGTATATAAATATCCAGTACATGAGGTTCAAATTCAAATTCAAATACCTTTTTATTATTACTAAGTTAATTGTCATAAAGGTTGGCTTGCACTCTAGTTACGGATAATACAATTGCTATTAAGCATATTTATCAGCTATTTGCTTTGCGATTGGTTGGTGTTCTGTCTTTTGGTAGACCATTCCTCATGTACATAAAAATATCAATTAGCCATTTCCGAATTATGTTCTTTAATGACTTTTATAGATTTCATTTTTTTGCGAAAGCGTTTTTTGTTATTAATATTTATGTGGATTTTTGCTTAGGTCTACTGGGAAAATTCTTTCAAAAGACCCAGCTTGATATTCTCAGGTACACAGTATTATTTACGCTAGCATTATTTTTTAAACATTTTATTCTCATTTACTCTCTCACATTCATACATCTCATTCTTGCATACATCTCTCTTATACCTAGGTACATCCATTCACTCTATTTACATATTGTGTATTTATAGTTCTTATCTATTATTAATAATAATAATTATATATATATATATATATATATATATATATATATATATATATATATATATATATATATATATATATTATTTATTATTATCTGGGCCATCTTTTGCACCTAGCGATTACTGTCTTCCTTCCATTGACAGTACCTTGCGTCACCTCTCTAACACTTCCTGGTGCCTCGAGTCTTCATTGGTTTTTTGCCAACAATCTCTTCCTCCAATCAGATTCCAACAAGAAATTAATAAATTAATAATTAATTCATTAGATAATTTTCTTCTTCGTTGCTCCCATTATTGTCACTCTCTCTCTCGCTCCCTCGCTCACCATTTACTTATAATTAGGTCATGTTTTATCCTTCCGCTACCACATACCGGGTTGTTTTGGTCGCTCAATTGGCTACCTCTCTCTCACTTAGGGTCCAATATTTGCACTTCCTTTTCTATCGGTTCCTTCCAGGTGTCGACCCCCGCATTCTGGTTAATTGAGTTTTCTTGACTAAACCCCTTATCTCTGTCGGGTAGCTGTCTCCTGTCGTCCTTGTCAGTTTTTCCTAAATGGCGGTGGCCATATGTGGTGGTCACAAGTGAAATAATCAACGATGTTCTCAACATCCAGGGTTCCCAATTACATCCATGTGTTAAATTTGTTTTTTAGAATTTTGTCTACAGTGTTTTAATGTGTATTTTGTATATTTTATGGATTAACCAAGTTTTATATGTAACAACTTTTTTATGTATAACCTACGGCCATTCAGGCTAACGAAATCTTTGCACTTCTCATGTGAGTTTTTTAACTTATTATGACTAATATCTTATTCTTGTTCCACACTAATTTTATTTATTATAACAACCTAATGATAACATCATTAATTTAAAGTTGTCGCAGACACGACCAGTGAATACTCTCTGTTCTTCTTTTCAGTTCTGCCTGAAGAAGGTCCCAATCCAGGACCGAAATATTGGCGGCTTAATGAAAATTGTGTGATCTCCTATCACGCCCTAATTTGCCGAGTTCCCCAATTAAGATTGTATTTTTAATAATTTTGGTAGATACGGCAACTTTTTGCTTTCTTTCTATATATATATATATATATATATATATATATATATATATATATATATATATATATATATATATATATATACATATATATATATATATATATATATATATATATATATATATATATATATATATGTATATATATATATATATATATATATATATATATATATATATATATATATATATATATATATATATATATATATATACATATATACGAGGCTGGTTTGAAAAGTCCGTGCAAAAATAAAAACTACTTATGTGTTTGGGGTAAACCTTTTTTATTTTTCGACATAGTCTCCTTTTAGGCTTATACACTTCGTCCAACGATGTTCTAGTTTGTTGATCCCTTCCGAATAATAGGATTTGTCCAAGTCTGCAAAATATCCATTAGTGTCTGCAATCACCTCCTCGTTTGAATAAAATCTTTGTCCGCCAGCCATTTCTTCAAATTGGGGAACAAATAGTAGTCTGAGGGAGCCAAGTCTGGAGAATAGGGGGGATGTGAAACGAGTTGGAATCCTATTTCCATTAATTTTGCGACCACAACTGCTGAGGTGTGTGCTGGTGCGTTGTCGTGATGGAAAAGGACTTTCTTGTGGGCCAATCGCGGGCGTTTTTCTTGCAGCTCGGTTTTGAAACGGTCCAATAACGATGAATAATATTCGCCTGTAATAGTTTCCCAAAAGACAGTCGCCATAAACTTTCCGGCCGAAAGAACGGTCTTCGCCTTTTTTGGTGCAGATTCCCCCCTTGGTAACCCCATTGTTTAGATTGTTGTTTGGTCTCAGGAGTATAGTAATGTATCCATGTTTCATCTACAGTGACGAAACGACGCTTAAAGTCCTCGGATTCTTCTGGAACAGCTGCAAACCATCCTTGCAACACTTCACACGATTCCGTTTTTGGTCAAGCGTGAGCAATCGCGGCACCCATCTTGCGGATAGCTTTCTCATGTCCAAATGTTTATGCAAAATATTATGCACCCGCTCAGTCGAAATGCCCACAGCACTAGCAATCTCACTCACCTTAACTCTTCTGTCATCCATCACCATATCATGGATTTGATCAATGATTTCTGGAGTTGTAACCTCCACAGGCCGTCCAGAACGTTCAGCGTCACTTGTGCCCATATGGTCAGACCGAAAATTTTGAAACCACCTATAAATTGTTCTAATCGAAGGTGCAGAGTCACCATAATGTTTATCAAGCTTCTCTTTAGTCTCCTGAGGCGTTTTGCCTTTCATAAAGTAATGTTTAATCACCACACGAAATTCTTTTTCGTCCATTTCTTGAAAATCACTCGACTTCCTTGATTCACACGAATGCCAAACACAAAGAAATAGACCAATATGGCTGAAACTTGGTGTGCGTTCATTCAAGAGATGCTACTAACTAAACATGACCTCGATACGCGCCGGTGGTGCCATCTCTCGGACTTTACACGGACTTTTCAAACCAGCCTCATATATATATATATATATATATATATATATATATATATATATATATATATATATACATATACATATATATATATATATATATATATATATATATATATATATATATATATATATATGTATATATATATATATATATATATATATATATATATATATATATATGTATATATATATATATATATATATATATATATATATATACATATATATATATATATATATATATATATATATATATATATATATATATATATATGTGTATATATATATATATATATATATATATATATATATATGTATATATATGTATATATATATATATATATATATATATATATATAATATATATATATATATTTATTAAAATAGAGGTTTTCACTAAGAATGGTGGCATGTATGCTCTTGCTGTTGCTGCTACTCAATACTTTGATCCTGCTGCTACTCGATACTGTGATCTTGCTGCTGCTGCCGCTGGAAGCTAACTTTAGAGTTAGTGCGTCGTGTAAATTCTTTGTTAGACGAACGGATTGAAACCAGGAATTTTAATGTATTATATACATATATATATATATATATATATATATATATATATATATATATATATATATAAATATATACATACATAGACACATAATTACATATACATAGATACATATACATGCACATACGCACACATACACATACATATCTTATATTTTTACACCATTTACACTACACCGATATGATTACATGCTTGCATTAAAAATGGTTGTGTTGTATCTTGGTTAGTTTGTCATTTATATTAATTGAAATGTTCAACTCAAACTTAAATTTCTTATCCCTGGATCTTCATAGTCTATTTTTGTTAGTGATTGTTTATTATTACATTACATATTACTCATCTAATTTGCACTTGTTGCAATGCAGTCATGGAGCTTCACAATCACTGATTTGTGGTATAGCAATTTGTGTGTTGGGTTATTTGGTGATCTGATATGTGTCCAGTCTTGTGTTAGAGTTGATGTATATATTTTATGTCTGTAGAATTTGTCCGCTATTTCGTCTATATGTTGTCTTATAGTTTGTATGTTTGTCCTGTCGTGTAATTCATTAATTCTTATATATATCTCTCAGTTGATGTGACATGTCTTAATATCTTGTTTTGCATGCGTTGGAGTAGTTGTGTTTGTGTGTTTGATATGCCACACCATGCTGGTGCGGTATACATTAGTACAGGTCTAATTATTTGTTTGTAGATCATTAATTTATTTCTTGACCCCATGTGTGAGCTTGGTGCGAGTACAAGTTCTGCATTGCAACAAATGCTTTCTGAAGCACATAAGAAACGTAGTGTGTAATTTTAATAATGAATCTCTGATGACATCCAGACACCTCAGTTTATTCCTGAATGGTATTTGGGTGTCATTTATTTGAATGGGCATGTTTATTTTACTATTGGTGAATTTTTTCGTTAGGACTATTCCCTCACATTTAGCAGCGTTTAGTTTAATTTCCCAACATTTTAGCCACGGGAGCATGTTTGTATGTGCTCTGACCGCGTTAGCATAACAGGATTGCGCATAAATGAGCACATTATCCCGCAGAGAAAATCTTATTTTAGTTGATGGATATTTTTGGGAGATCAGACATATACAAATTGTACAACTCAGGGACTAATACTGAGCCGTGTGGTACATCTACTTTTGTGCCCCTGGGCATAATTCCCCACTCTTCCTCTAAATGTTCTTTTAGTCAGGTAGATATGTAGTAGTGTGATTATGTATAGTGGCAGGCTATGCAGCGTCAGCAATTTGTATAAGCTTCCCATATATCCAGTGCGATCGCCACAGTGTTCTGCTGATTGTTCATTTTATTTAGTGCGTCTTGTAGTACTCTTTAAATCAGTAGAACAGTGCTATGATCGCCACGAAATCCGAATTACTCGTCTCAGAATTTGTTATCTACGTTATATATAGCTGTAAGTTTATTTAAGATATTATTTCGCCTATTTTGGATAGCATGCTAAGAAGTGAAACCGGCCTATAGGAGTCTAGCCTTCCCGGATTTGTACCCGGTTTCAGAGGGGGGCCACTACAGACATCTTCTACTTCTCAGGAAAATGCTGTAGTTGCGACACAGTAAAGTTTTGGTAGGTATGTTTTTCAGTAGTAAGGTGCAGACTTTATCTTCACCTGGTGTTTTATTATTAGGCAAGTTTTTTATTAAGTTTAAATCTCTACAGGGCTCGTGTACAATCTTTTCGATACCTTTGGTGGAAATGGGTACTTTTTATGTACTGATCTTCCCACGTTCGTAATTATGTCTTGTTCAGCCCTAATGTTCGGTTCGCCACTATACGTCTGTTGTAAATGGCAGCAAATATGACAGCTTTTTGTTGGTCAGTCTGCACTGTATTCATTAGTAGTGTCAGTATGTTATTGAATTTTGTTTTAAATCTCTTGGTCAGACGCCAGAGCGTGACATGAGGTAGTGGCACTTAGTATAAATAACTCTACATCATCTCCTTCACTATTCGAGTTCCCTTAACCTTAAGTATACATAGAATTTTATTACTTACTAAACAAGACCATTTCTTTAAATATTATTATTTTTCGTATATTTATATTTGTAATTTTCTTCTGTTTTGGAATTTTATGATTATAACTATATAGTACATTTTTAAAGATGTGCCGAAAAATACAATTTTCATTTCAGGTCACTGGTCAACGTATTGGTGCAATCATTAGTTCAATTGCAACGTTATTCCTCTCTGTGGGTGTTGCCATGTATTATGAATGGAGGCTGGGGCTTTTAACATTAATATTCTGTCCTTTGATGCTGATAGCAACAATCGTTCAAATGAAACAAATGGCTGATGACAATAATACGTTTAGAGAATCTTTGAAGAAATCAGCAAAGGTTAATAAATTTAACTTAATTTGCGCACCATAGTTTAAATAATAAAGACAGAAATAAATTTTGAAACAATTACTATTGTCAACATGGAAAGTTCGAGTAGCTCCGGGAACAAAGATTAAATCCACATAAAAAAACAGTTTACCAGTAGAGACAAATTTTTTTAAATGCAGAGGAATACCAGACTTTCTTTTTTAAATTAAACGCTAAAACCGTACATATTTAGCTGTTATTTTTAAAATATGAATACAAGGATCAGAACCACCAGTTTTTGGCAGTTAAAAAGAAGAAGAGAAATTTTTTATAGAGTAATAAAATTTAAGAAAAATACGGAACAAAGGGTTTAATTTAATTATTTTAAAATACTTTAAAGTAAATACTAGGACAACCCTAAAAGAGTCGTTGACAGTGAATTTTATTAATGTTGAAACAACCCAATCCTTAAATTCTCAATAGAAATCATTATAATTGTATTCATAGTCGTTTGTTGAAGTATCAGATTCAGCTTATTAAAAGGTTCTTCAATCCTAACTCTAGTAATGAACTTAACAGCGACTTTTAGGTTATAAGTATACCAACGACGGTGATTTATAAGTCACAGCGACTTAGGTCGCTGCGTTAGTCTGTCCGAAATCTCCGGAAATCCGAGACTATTGCTGCTTAATAATCGACACCGGCGCCTGTCACAGCCAGGCAATTTTATAACCCATTATTTCTGATATTTCGATGTATGTATACTGTTATTTGACTATTTTTTGTGCATTTTCGTAGTACTTTCGTTTGTTTTATTAGTTTTTTTTTTAATTAACATATTTCTGCCTAAATATACGTGAATACGTATTTACAAAATTATTTACAAGTAAATCTATACAACAAAATTTTACTTTGTAGCTAACAGCATTTACCTTCCAACGGCGACGCGACAGTCCAATATCGTGTATCTATGAGTCGTTGGCCGACTGCGACTATTGTCTATAACAAGCCGATCGTTAAATTCAGGTCGCGCGGATCTGCGACCTCTGCGTATGCAGCGAGTATTTAAAACAGCGACTAGAGTCGCTACTTTGCGAAGAATTGGGTCGCAGGTATTACCTGTGACTATCTAAGTCACAGGTAAAAGTCACAGATATGATAATATCGCTCATTTCTACTAAACCCTATTTCATAATTAATAATGGAATTAACTTGAAATGCAGTTGGGGCCATTTCACCACTTAGGGTAATTCATTTACTGTTACTGTATTTCAATTACCATGAAAATAATTGAATTACTTCCCTTAGTGATTCAATTTTCCAAAAATTATTACCATTCACCAATTACTTCAATTTTATTTGCTAATTTCAATTACTTTTTCCAATCACTCTAATTAAATCAATGGCAGCTTTAAAACTATCCTCATAAACATTTTTTTTTTGGTCGGTCTGAAGATAATGTCTTAAGAAACTGCTATCAATTTTACTATTTATTTAGCCTTGACTTTGATAGTTTTGTCCTTTAATTTAAAAGCCAGTCAGGCGCAATTAGTTTTCCGTACGTTGACTTCACAAAACAAACCACAAATAAGTTTTCAACCAAGTTTGTTTCCGATCTTTGTTGAAAACTGATGACCTTGAAATTTTTGTTTTTTTTTATATATCAGATAAACCATTAAAGGTAATGCACTCGTGATAATTTTCGTTTAATCTACAGCCTGTAGAGAAACTCTTTCCATAATATTCCAGAATTTTTTCAAAATTTTTTGAACAGTACTTTTCGAGATAAGGGGAGGGGCTAGCGATTTTTCGCAATTTTTTAAAAATAATACAAAGAAAAGTGTACGCAAGTATTACATTATATATATTTTGAAATCGTAATTTTACAAGCTTTTATTTGACACCCCACTCGATAATCTGGTAAAAAAAAATTCTTTTCTTTTCCGATTTCACCCTCCAAAGCTAACCACTTATGTCAAAATTTAATAGTTTCGGAGAAAAATCGGGTGTGATAGACGGACGGACGGACAGACGGATAGACGGACAGACGGACAGACAGACAGACGAAGTGATCTTATAAGTGTTGCGTACGGAACACCAGAAATCAGTTAGCTTATAAATGATTCAAATCTTTAAAAAAAATAAATTTACCATATTTTCTTTCTGTTGAGCATTTTAGTTTTTTTTGGTAGCAGAGGGTCTTTTTCTGTATATTCTAGATTTTTTTTATGCGGGATTAATGGATAAAATGTTTAAACTCTAGTAGGACTATAGTTTTAATTAGTAGAATTTTCCAGACTAACTTGTTTTAACTACTACTCTTCTCTATTTATAATGGCCTTGGTCGATGTTTAAATAATAATGGGTAATTAAAAACTTAAAGGATTTTTTTTTAATCACTCTAAATTTAATTACAATAATTATATTGTAGCTAGCAGTTGAAGCAGTGGGCAACTTTAAGACAGTAGTATCTCTGGGATGTGAAGAAAAATTTTACAATTTATACGTTGACGAGTTATCTCCTCAGATTAAAAAAAGTTTAAGAAATACACACTTTAGATCACTCATTTTAGGTAAGTCTCTGTTTAACATATATTTCACATCCTCTTATAGCGGAGTATATATTATTTAAAACCTAGATAAGGAATTATTTTTAATGTATTTTTGCTAAGTTAGTTTTCTTCTTCCTATAAAAACAAATAATTCTAACACATTACATCAACTTTAACCACTATCAAGTTTATAAACAGAAAAAAATAAAGGTTTTAAATATAAAAGTTGTTTTTTACGCCTACCTAAAGCAACAATTTCTGAAATTTGTCTGTTTCTATCTGTAGGTCTGTATGTTTGTTCGAGCATCATTTTTAAAAAATGGAATTGATTTTGACCCAATTTGTCACAGAGTTAAGTAGGATGTGCTATAGGTTCTGGCACTCTACACTATACATAGCTGAACATTTTACACTACACACACACGCTCACGCTCACGCACACGCTCACGTACACGCTCACACCCACGCGCACGCTCACGCACACTCTTAATGTTGGACTACGATTTGTTCATTCTTTCGACCAAAGATCGGGAAAAATTACTTTAACACAATTGAAATAAAATTTATCGACTCACTTCTCTTATCCCCTCTCCCTAAAGGAACCTTGCTTAAAAAACTATATTTCTTCTTTAATTTCCGTGCTATACTACTATATATATATATATATATATATATATATATATATATATATATATATATATATATATATATATATATAGGGTGTTATAAAAATCGTTTAATATGTTTAAAATGGTATATTTCTGTAGTAAGAACCATCGTAGCAAATATCGATAAATAGCGTCCTTCGATAATATCACGTAAAACTAACTTAAAACCGTCTCGAATTGTTAATTCAAAAAACATCGTCGCCCCTGTCTATGTAACCGTGAATTGGAAAGTGTTTAACAATACCTTATACTAAGGCAATCATCATGACTATTTTACTATTTGCGTGCTTCAAAATTAGTAACATATAACTTGTTCCTTCTTAACGATGACAACTCTCAATAAATTTTACTTAAACCTAATTCAATTCCTCGAAAATACCGGATTTACTTTCAGACTCAAGATAAACTCAGAACTTGTTTTTAATTCACGAAGCGTATTTCAATTGCAGTCCGATTAGCTTATTATGTCACATTTATAAATTTTTTACTAAAATCATCTTCAATATATTAAAAAATAAGTTAGATTCCTACCAGCCATCTGGTTTTAGATCCGGGTATAGCACATACGACAACTTATAGACAATAAGAAATATCCTAGACAAGAGCAATGAATACAATTTCGAACTCTACATAGCGTTCATTGACTATAACAAAGCTTTTGTTTCTGTCGAAATGTGGGCAATCATCAACGGCTTGAACAACTATAGAATTGATTCTAGATACACTACCCTAACAAAGATTTATATAAAAATGCAAAGATGTACATAAAACTTAGTACAGAACAAATACGTATAGGAAGAGGTGTAAGATTGGGAGATACAATCTCTTCTAAGCTATTTATTACAGTTCTAGAAGACGTATTCCGCCAACTAGATTGGACAAAAAAAGACCTAAAAATAGATGGTCTATATCTGAGTCATTTAAGGTTTGCAGATGATATGGCAGTCATCAGTAATAATCCACATGAGTTTCAAGAAATGATAAATTAGTTAAATTACCACTCAAAGGCAATTGGTCTTAAGATGAATAAAAGTAAGACAAAAATATTAACCAACACTAATAACAACATAGTTATAAATTTGAAAGGAACAGCTCTCGAGATTGTTAACAATTAATATAGAAGAAAGTGATTTGTATGTATTAAAAAATAAGGCCATCTTAAATATGTTAAAGGCCAAAGTTTGCGACCAATGCATCCCATCCGTAATTACATATGACTGAAACTTGAACACTGAATAAAGCCGATATACAAAAACTAGCTCGGACCCAGAGAGCACACGAAAGACAGATGATCGGGATAAAACCTAAAGATAGACCAAGACACCAGTGGATACGTGAACAAACGAAATTAAAGGATATTATAGAGCACGTAGCAGAAAGAAAGTGGTAATGGGCTGGACATGTAGCACGCACGACCGATGATCGATGGACCAAGACACCATTAAAATAGAGACCATGAGAACAGAAAAGGAGCGTCCCAAAACAAGATGACAAGATGATATACAGAGGGTTGTGGTCATTGTAAGGATAACAATAGCAATAGCAAATATATTGAGATGGAAATTCAGGGGGAAGGCCTATATCCAGCATAAGATAAAACTAGGCCTATAGTAATATGGTGATTCAAATTGAATACTAAATATTTGTTTTTTGTACCTCTGTAAAGCTGTTAATTTAAAGGAGTCCTTAGATATAGCTAAGACAGAATCTACTGTCTTTCATAAACCCTATGTAATATAAACAGGTAGAATATCAGATTTAAACATTGAAGAAAGATATTAATAAGTCTCTTGTATTGACTGATAATGAATGTTCTATAGAAAGACTTTGAATTATTGCAGGTTTTTCCAATGCTATTATGTTATTCGCCAATTCAGCTAGTATGTATTATGGTGGTTATCTTATTAAAGATTATAACGTTCCTTATGGAGATATAATTAAGTGAGTTTCATTTTATTTATGTTATTTTAAGCAGTTTCATAACTTTCATATTTTTTATTACCTTTCTTTTATATTTCAAGGGCTACTCAAGCTTTAATTTTGGGAACTGTATCTATTGCTAACGCTCTAGCGTTTACACCTAATTTGGGAAAAGGTTTATTAGCTGCCAAGAAGGTTATGAATTTAATAAACAGGATACCTAAGATAAAAGATCAAGGCGATGCGATTGTTCAATGTGATGTAAGTAATACAAAGAATAATCTGCATAGCTATAATACATTATTTTTATTATAATAACATCAGTTCAATCTTTAATTTAAAATTTAAATGTTGTAATAGAATTAATCTAATCTTTAAACCGTGTATCTAGTGGATGCTGTATCATAACGAGAATTTGTCAGAAAAGGCTTCTGTGTAGAGAGTGAGGGAATTTTGAGGTAAACCGTACACCTTCTCAAATCCTCTTAACTCGTAAAAGTAAGTTTATTTTCTTGGTCAGGAATCTTGAGCATCAATACTCCGTGTTAGTGCCAAAAATTCTGTGCTCCCAGTATAACTTTTACCATATACGAGCGCCGTCTTTTAAGTTTTCACAAACCACCACTAGATGGCGCTTTGAGATGTGACATTACCGTTGTTGTAGAATTTGACATTGTTAAAACACTGGCAGGTCAGAAATTGGCAGAGTAGTTTGTTTACAGTAAGCGTTAAAAAAAACAGTTTTGTGAACAAATGAAAATTTCACGTGAAAGTTTTCGTTGGATGCTTTTTTACGATTTTAGTAAAGACCTAATTCAACAACAATGTCTCGAATCGCTTCAAGCAACTTTTGGTAATTAATCACCATCAGAAAAAAATGTTTACAATTGGTTTGCAGAATTTCGTCATGGTCGTGCTTACGACAGCGATGAATTTCATGAAGGTCGCTCAAAATAGGTTGTTGTTCCAAAAAACATCGATGCTGTACGCAACATGATTGGAGACGATCGGCATGTGAATTAGCGTGAGATAGAGGCATCCTTAGTCATATCGAAAACAGCAGTACATTCGATTTTGCTTGAAAATTTCGCTGTGAAAAAGACCTGTTCCGGATGGATTCCGAAATTCAAAAACAGGCTATTGTCAATTGGTGTAAGGAGATCTTTAAAAAATACCTTTGAGGACATTCAAAATCCGTATACAACATCATAACAGGAGACGAAACTTGGATATATTCCTACGAGCCTGAAACTAAGCAACAGTGAACTATTTGAGTGTTCGAAGATTAACCAAATCCAGCAAAAGTAGTTCTTTCCCAAAACACTTCCAAGCAAGTGATTTCTTGTTTCTTTGGTTATACTGGACATGTTGCAACCATTGCTTTAGAAGATCGAAGAAGAGTTAATGCGGAATGGTATACAATAATTTGTGTGCCAGAAGTCATCGATAAAATCAGGAAAAAACAACCGAAAACATCGCATCATTCTTCATTATGACAATGCCAGCTCTAACACAGCACGTCAGTCAATTGATTATTTGACGGAAAAAACGTCGAATCCAATCAAATGTCGCACTGTCCGTATTTACCTGATTTATCGCCAAACGACTCCCTTTTGTTCCTGGATATCAAAAAAAAAACGTGTTGACAGCGATTTTCATTACCTCAATAAGCTATTAAATCCTTCCGAAACCATGTTTTTGAGGTACCAACTTCAGAGTGGAAAAACATGTTTCCAGAATTGGTTCAAACGTATGCAAAAGTATATAAATTCACAGGCGAAAATTTTAAGAAACAATAAAACGATTTGCAGTAAAAAAAATTTTTTTCTTTCATTGTTTTTGTAAAAACTTAAAAGGTAGCCCTAATAACTTCTGTTTATTCCCTCTACCAGACATTGTGATTGTATAAGTAATTAACAAAACCTAAGAGTAGAATAAACTAGCAAATCAATAGCTTATCTATATTTTTCTTTTCTGAACTGTCTGGTAGGCTACTAAGGATTTACGGCGGATTAGACTAAGAATTAGTAAATCTTTTTTTTTTCAAGTTTATATATTATTCTCATTAATAAAGAAGAAATCATTCTCCTGTAACTTTCAATGGTCGATATCTAACTACTACAATATTTTACTAGGAAGGTTCATCTACGACTTTTTCTTCTATAATATATAAACTTGATAACCATTTTCCATTACACTTAATTAAAAATTCGTTGTGTAGTTTTCGATTTATTTTATTGTATTTTTTTTTAAGAATGGAACATTATTTACAAATTCGGGCAAAATATTTTCCATTTTAACGTATCCGTCGTTACCACTATTCGTTGTAGATCTGAAGGCGAATTATTGTTTTTAGAGTAATTAAGTAATATATGGCAGTTTCGTGTATGAGTTAATGTTGTTATTCTCAAGTAAGTTATAGCAACATGAAAACAGTACTCAGTAAACAGTGGGTATGAATTCGGAGCGGATAGGCACTCCTTGTGATCCCGACAGGGATAGGCCTATTTCAGGGACGCAACTCTGCCTATGCGAGCCTTGATTTTCTTCTCAATCCCATACCCCGGAGGGAAAATCATGTCCTCAACTAAAATCCTATCCATAATACCAACTTGTCCCATCCTGTTTTCTAACCATACACCTAGAAGTCTGGCCAACATAATGTATTACGGCTAAATATTTCCTGTTTTATCTCATGAAATGAATAAAAAAAAACCAAAGGCCTGCAGTCCAAACTTGCTGATTACGACAACGATTAGAAAAAGAGGAAGGCAAGGGGAATTAAGAATCTCTGGGATCGACAAGGCTATCACGGAATAAGGAAACAAGCAATGAAAAGGACTATTCTAATTGTGTCCTATAATGCAAGAGCCCTCTCATCTAATTACAAGATTATTGAGTTAGAAGAACAGCTCAAGAATTTAAAGTGGCATATAATTGGACTGAGTGAAATAAGAAGAATCGAGGAAAACTAACTAAGCTAAAATCAAAATACGTTCTGTACTACAAAGGCGACGAACAGCTTAACATCAATAGTGTTGAATTCCTTGTGAACACGAAACTGTCAGATAAAACGAAACAATTTGTAGGTGATACTAAAAACGAAACCCTGAAGGTAGTACAGGTATATGCTCCCACCTTAGATTATGAAGATACTGATATGTTCTATGAATATGGAGACAATACGTGAAAGGCTTTCTAGTCATACGATGATAATAGGTGATTTCAACGCCAAAATAGGCAAACGTAAAGACGAACGGGAGAACACAATTGGAGAATACGGCTTAGGAGAAAGGAATGAAATAGGAAACATACCAGTGACCGTCCTAAAAATGAATAAAATTATATGCTATGAACACTTTCTTAAAAAAAGAGGTATCCGTGATCAACAAAACTAATACTGGAAGTGATCATCGATTGGTCAGATGCAAAATATTAGTAAGCATGACCAAAAAAAAAAACAACAAGCAAAACCTTATAAGAATATTAATCCAGATAAGATAATCCAACCCAAGAAGAATGCGAAAGAAATCAGTAGAAAGCTAGGTAAAAAAATAGAAAATACCATTACTGCTAGAGTAAATAAACATTAACAACAAACATAAGATTATCAGGGAAGCTGCTGACGAATTACCTGAAAAAAAAAAGTAAGGAAGAAACTAAGCTACAGTATTAAACTATTGTTTAACAAAAGACAAAAAATGAAAGTAGACAGAACCAAAACTCAAATGAATGGCCAGAACTCAACAAATTGATAAGGAAATACAATATTAAAATGATAACGAAAACAATTGAGAAAAACAAAGGACCAAAAATATGTAAAAACACTTAAGTTTTGGAAAAAAAGAAATGATTTCACTGAAACATAAAAACAACAAAAAACTAACAAATAGAACAGAGATACTGACGGAAGTAGAAAAATAGTATACAGAGTCCATACAAATGAAACTCAAAGTCAAGAACGAAAAGAGAAAATACAGAACTTTGGAGTAGAGATTGAGGCTTGAACGTAGAAGTGCGGGAAGACCAAATACAAGATGGAGAGACTACATCAGCAAAAGGGGAAGAACTCAGTGGATGAGAAGGCAAAGAACAGATGGCAATGACATGAAATGGGAAAAGCCTACATCCAGTAGTGAACTGGCATAGGCAGATCGTCATCATAAATGAACAATTGTGAACAAAATTTAAAGTAGGACGACTCTTTAAACTCTCTAAAATAGAATTATAACTCTGTCCTTTCCATTAGAGTTCCTTATTCTACAAATCAACAGAAATTTTAAAGTTTGTTTAAATCTCATTTAACTTAAATTTAACTTAATATTTAGTAGAAATACTTTTAATTATAAACTGTGTGTTCAAAATAATTTAAAGACCTTTTTACTGATAAAATATTAAAATTGAGTACATAGCCTCAAATTTTAGTTTTTGAGATATTAGAGCTTATAAAAGCTTATGAACATAGAATTATTTCGACAAGACCATAAAACTATTTTTGTTTTAAATAACAAGAAGAATTTATAATCATATCAACGATTTGTATTTTCCAATATAATAAGGGTATGTCAGTTTATTTCTTACAGTAATAATTAAAAAGTTATTAAAAATTTAAATTTGTATTTAAAAAAATGTCGTCATTTTGTGATTCGTCTAGAATTTTAACTATTAATGTGTATCCCATATTTTTCCATTATTCAGTTAGTTTCTCATTAATAGCTCTAAAAATTTTGTATATGTTATTTTATTTTTATCTATTTACCGTAAACATTATCACTGGGAAAAACAATAATCATTACTGATAATAAAATTAATAAATATAATAAATTTTATAAATTTTACTTTTTTTAAAAAAATCCCTGTATGGTTATATTTTGTGAGGACACCCTTCTATGATATAACGTCCGATATTTTATCTATTATTAAATATTTAGGAGTTGCTTTTTTAAGTAATAATGTAGCCAGGAAATTATTAAAGTTAGAGTTGCTTATAAACAAGACTATAGACAGAGCATCCAGACATAGAGAGGGGTAGGTTAATTAATGGAGCCTCTTTTCTGTGGAAATTTAGTAAAGAACAGATACTGATCCCTTGAAACAATTATTCTCAACATGCAACTTTTAAAGTTTGGACCATTCCGAGGATAGTAGAAAAATCGATAACCCGTAGCTCCCCCATTCCGGTATCTATCAACCGACCTTTTGAAGAAAAAAATCCTTCACTATAATAACATTTTAAAAACTCAAGCCCTTTCTAATACAATAAGAATCAATAGCCTAGTATAAAACTATCAAATAATAAAAAAAATCTTCCAATTACACTTTTTTCCACACCTTAAAAAGAATCAATGGCCGAAATCCACTTTTGTAGTGGAATTTTTAAAATTTAAAACTCTCCTCCACAAGAATCAATTACTAAGTGGGAGACTCAAAAAAAATCATTTTTATAGTGCCTAGAATTTTCCTAAAACACTAAAAACCTGTTTCTATTTTACTAAATAAACAATATTTTGAATATCGTCTAATATTAGTGGAGATTTAGTATTAAAATTAGAGAATAAATTAAAATTGTGCGAGTATCTTAATCAGAAGTAATAAATAATCGGCCAAGTGCAAGTCGGATTTGCGCAATTAGTATTTCGTACATTGATTGCTTTTAAAATACAAATTTAAATTTTTGTTGCGGAAGTATAAAATGATCAATGACTTTACAAAACACACCCGAAATGAGTTTTCAACAATCAATCAACCAGATAAATTATTAGAGGTACTCACACTCGTGATAATTTTTGTGTAATCTACACCCTGTGGCGAATATTCCAGAATTTTTTCAAAATTTTTTACTCAGTACTTTTCGAGATAAGCGAGGGACAGCGATTTCTGGAAATTTTTTAAAAATAATTCAAAGAAAAGTGCGCGCAAGTATTACTTTATATATATTATTAAACTCGGGTTTTCACAAGCTTCTATTTGACACCCCACTCGATGAGAGGTATTTTTTTCACTTCCGATTTCACTCCCCAAAACTAACCCTTTAAGTCAAAACTTTCAAAACTATACGACTCTGATGGGGCCAGCAATTCCTATCTTAGTGCCAAATTTCAACTTTCTATGTCAAATAGTTTCTGAAAAAAATCGGATGTGACAGACGGACAGACACCGAAGTGATCTTACAAGTGTTCCGTGCGGAACACTGAAAATAATGAGGGCGTAAAATAGTGACATATAACGACATAGCGTCACGTAAACCTATTAAATCTAAAAGTTAACTAACTGCTAATACGCTTTTAGGTTGATGGAAATATAGACTACTCAAAAATACATTTTTCCTACCCAACAAGGGATTCAGTTACAGTTTTGAATGGTTTCGATCTAAATATACTAAAAGGACGAACTGTTGCCCTAGTTGGTCAAAGTGGATGTGGTAAATCTACTATAATTCAGTTAATAGAACGTTTTTATGATCCTAATTCCGGAGTAGTCTCCCTCGATAAAACTGACATTAAATCTGTTACATTATCTTCATTAAGGTAAGTAAGTTATAAGATTATGATACAATGCAAATTTTGCTGGTTAATTAAAACAAATCAAATGCAATTCAAACTCTTAACAATGGCTTCTAAACCCACCAATCATACGTTAAGTAACTTTTCCTCTGAAAATTTCGAAACAACTTGAGATTTAAGAATAAAACTGTTGTGATTACTTTTAGATCACATTTGGGAATAGTGTCTCAAGAACCCAACTTATTCAGCAGAACCATTGGAGAAAATATTGCCTACGGTGATAATAGTAGAGAAGTTACAGAGGCAGAAATAATTGAAGCTGCAAAGAAAGCCAATATTCATAACTTCATCACACAGCTACCACTCGTAAGTATAAATTTTGTCAAAATTAAAACGCCTAAGACCCCTAAAAAGTTGCTCGCAGAAAAACATGCCATCCTGTCCTATTCCTACCATATACCAATTAAACAACGTAAATATATACGCAGTGCGGCAATTAATTTTTCAAAAAATTATATGAAACAAGTTTTTTCAATTCTTTCTATTTTTTTTTTTATTCAATGCACTTTTAAAACGACTTATTATTGGGTGATTGCAAATTACAACACATTTTCATGAAAAATAGTATTTATTAATCAATAATATACTCTCCATCATTTTTTTATAACTGTCTCCCATCATTTTTGAATTAATTCTTTGCAGAAACTGCGTGGCCTCTCTTCAAAGAAAGTCGTAAGGTAGTTTATGACTTCTTCCATAAAATCAAATTTTTGGCATTCAAATTATTTTGCAGAGAATGAAACAGATGAAAATCTGAAGGGGTAAGGTCAGGACAATACGGCGGGGGCTGGAGGATTTCCCATTTTAACTCCCTAAGTTTTTATAGTGTCTATTGAGCGACATGTGGTCTAGCATTGTCATGGTGAAAAATGATGCCTTTTCGATTGACCAAATGTGGACGTTTTGTTTGGATTTTAACACGGAGTTGGGTGAGTTGCTTACAGTACTTTTCCGGAGTTACTGTTTGGCCACGTGGAAGAAGCTCATAGAAAATTATTCTTCTGCAATACCACCAAACACATAAAAACACTTTCAATGGATGCAATTCAGCCTTTGCCATAGTTTTGCTTTTTCACTTCCATGCTTCCGGCTTCTTTTTGTTATTATGTTGTTATACCCAACCCATTTCTCATCTTCAGTTATGACTTGATCCAAGAGAAGTTCGTTTTGTTGACGGACGAGGAGAGAAATGGCTGTAGAAACAAGGTTCAGTTTGTTCCGTTTTGTCAAAATGTGCGGAACCCATATATTGAGTTTCGAAGTGTATCCAAATTGATTTAAATTACGAAATGCAGTCGAATTGTCAATGTTTAGTCTCTCAGCAATCTCTTTAATAATAATCCGTGGATTATTATTCACTAAGTCATAGATAAAGTCTTTATCAATGCCGGGAGATCGTCCAAAGCGAAATTTACGGTCTAGTTTGAAGTATTTCGAAATCAACCAAATCACTTTTTTATTGTCCTAAGAGCAGGAGCACGATCCAAATAACCATCTTAAATATTTTTTCTTGCAGTTACAACACCCATTCCTTTTTTAAATTCGTTTAACGTTCAAAATGGCAAATGTAACTCTTCATTTCTGTAAGGTTGTGTTAACTCACGACGCATTTAGAAAACTGTCAGTTAACGATATGATTATAAAAGACACATCAGCACAGTCAAAAGTGCCTGCTTCTGCCATCTATGAAAATCAGGCACGAACTTTTGCAATCACCCGATAGTTCAAGTGAATTTTTCTATGGTCCTTATTACTTCATAAAAGCCTCTTTTTAACTTCATTTTAATTTTTGGGAATCTTGAAAGGCCGTAAAAGCTAATTCTGGTAAAGATGGTGACTCAAGATAAAGTCCAACACTGATTTTATCTTGAGTCAACGATTGACAACAATGAGTAAATACAGTGAGAATGATAAGTACCAGTTGTATGGATCACGATATTCAGGTGAAACACGACGTATTCTACTTCTCAACTTTTGAATACATCCAAACAATTAATGTTAGATAATGAGAACAAATTTATTGAACAATGTTATCGTGGAAATATTTTCATTTTAAACGAAACTTTTCCTTTCTTTAGCTTATATTCTAAACTTTGACGCTTTGCTTGTGATATTAAAAACTTATGTCTCATTACCAGTAACCGTTTATTTCAGTAAGTTTGGATTATTTGTTAGAAATTCTTATGATTTTTTTGGAATATTGCAATCTTAATAAATTTCAATCTTTGTTTTTAAGTACACTGAATAAATTTGTCAAACTTATGTTGCGTCTGGATCCTTGTTCACAATATTTTGAATTGATTCGCTGTTGATCTGCACCATCATTTTTAATGATGAATTGCGATTTTCTGCAATGAATTCGCTACCCGACCCTTTAAGTTATTTATGGTTTTCAAATTGATATTCGTCTACCTGTCTTCCGTGTGTAAGCGATCATTATCATACACTTTTCCAATCATTTTGAATATTCTTGTAGCATTTTTCCATACATCCAAACAATTAATGTCAGATAATTTAATCAATGAGAACAAATTAATTGAACAATGTTATCGTGGAAATGTTTTCATTTAAAACGAAACTTCCTTTTTTTTAACTTCTATTCTAAACTTTGACGCTTTGCTTGTAATATTAAAAACTCATGTTTTATTGCCAGTAAGAGTTTATTTCAGTAAGTTTGGATTATTTTTTAGAGATTCTTATGATTTCTCTGGAATATTGCAATCTTAGTAACTTTTAATCTTTTTTTTTTAAGTACACTGAATAAATTTGTCAAAACTTATGTTGCATCTGGATCCTTGTTCACAATATTTTGAACTGATTCGCTGTTGATCTGCACCATCATTTTTAATGAGGATTTGTGATTTTCTGCAATGAATTCACTACCCGACCCTTTATGTTATTTATGGTTTTCAAACTGATATTGGTCTACCCCTCTTCTGTGTATAGGCAATCATTATCATACACGTTTTGAATCATTTTGAATATTTTTATAGCATTTATGCCAGGTTTTGTTTGAATTTAATTATAGCTCTGTGCTCCATGTCGTGATCTCTAGAATAATTTTTTAACTGGTAAATAAAGAATCAATTATCAGCCATCTGTCAATATATCGGGCTAAAATCTAATACATAAATCGGGAAAAGATGTAGCTTTAAGATATCACTTGTAATTGACGCTACTAGTTGATGATATACAGTACCAGTACTTATGATTAACTGTCGCATATCTTAGAGCTTCCACATAAAACACAAATAAACCATAAGTCCCCAAAAAACTTTTGTTTATGTTTATTTATAAGGTACGACTTGACACATTATTTTATTTTATTTATATTCTAAGAACAAAGCAATGTCGAGACGTACTTCAAATCAAGATGCTGATTATAAGAAATAAAAACCGGTCAGGTGCAAATTGAACTTGCGCAATTAGTCTTCCGTACGTTGATTGCTTTTAAAATAAATTGTTACGGAGGTATAAAATGATCAGTGACTTCACAAAGCACACCCAAAAGAGGTTTCAACAAAGTTTGTTTCCAATCGTTACTAAAAGCTGATGACCTTTCTGTTTTTTTATATACCAGATAAATTAATGCACTCGTGATAATTTTCGTTCAATCTACACCCCGTCGAGAATATTCCAGAATTTTTTCAAAATTTTTGATCAGTACTCTTCGAGATAAGGGGGGGGGATAGCGATTTTTTAAAAAATAATACAAAGAAAAATGTGCGCAAGAATTACATTATATATACATACATATATATATATATATATATATATATATATATATATATATATATATATATATATATATATATATATATATTTTACTCGTGTTTTCACAAGCTTTCATTTGACACCACACTCGATGATCTAGTAATTTTTTTTTTTACTTCCGATTTCACCTCCAAAACTAACCCCTTAAGTCACAATTTAACTTTCAAAAGTACATGGCTCTGATGAGGCCATCAATTCCTGTATTATTACCAAATTTAAACTTTCTACGACAAATAGTTTCGGAGAAAATCGGGTGTGACAGACAGACGGACAGACACTGAAGTCATCTTATAAGTGTTCCGTATAGAATACTAAAAACTGTGGCTTAATATGTATTTTATTGTAGGGATATAAAACAAAACTGGGTGAGAAAGGAACCCAGCTTTCTGGAGGTCAAAAACAAAGAATTGCTATTGCTAGAGCTTTGATCAGAAATCCAAAAGTGCTTCTTTTAGATGAAGCTACATCAGCTTTGGATGTACAAAGTGAAAAGGTATGAACTAAAGTGCACCTAAATGCTCATCTACATGCCCACAATGCAGCCGTAGTATCCTTTATTTTACTCTCTAGTTATTTTCTCTAGGTTAAGTTCTTATCAATGGCTGCCTGTAGATATTTAACTGAATCTTTATACTGTAGCACAGGGGTGCCCAAACGGTCGATCGCGATCGACAAGTCGATTGCGAGTGCTTTTTGAGTCGATCTCGAGAAAAAAATTCCGATATAGAACTATTCACAGATTTTGTTTTAGGTAACTAAAACAAAATGTAATGAATAAACTACTAACATTTATTCGATCCACAATTAGGCCAGAATAACCCCCTCATCACTTTCTTTTATCGTAATAACCCCCTGCTAGCGGCAAAAGGCGGCTTTATCAAAGGAACGCGCGGTACTTGTCAAAAAAAAGCCGCGTTTTTGATTCCCGCCGATTTTTCTAGAATCTTCGGGCGGCGTGTTTGACGGGAACATTCGAGACTTCGTTCGCGCCGATATAAATGTTGCGCCTGCAGGAATAGGAGTCAGTCTGAGTTGTAACTTGAAGGCGATACATCGATACAAAGTTTATTAATAAATAGTCCAAAATGAGTGCGGCGAAGAGAAGTAAAACTTTTTTTTTAATAATGATTGGGAGGAAAAATTTTTCTTTTATATGACAAAGGATAAGTGCATTTGTCTCATTTGCCGTGCGTCAGTTGCAATACCTAAGCGTGGGAACTTAGAGAGGCATCATAAAACGGTTCATAAAAACTATGAAAAGGATTTTCCGTCACAGAGTGAATTAAGAAAACGAAAAGTACGTGATTTGATAACTTGTTTGAAAAAAAAGAACAAACCATGTTCACAAGACCAGCCAAACATTCAAAAGCTGCAAGGATCGCGTCATTTAAAATATCTCATATATTGGCGAAACACAAGAAACCATTTGATGATGGACTGGTTGTGAAGGAAGCATTTATTGAAGCGGGTGAGACTTGATTTGGAGATTTTAAAAATAAAACAGAGATTATGTCTGCTATTAGAGAACTTCAGTTATCTCGTCCTACTGTCACAAGGCGTGTTGAAGTCATGAGTCAGGACATGGCAGATATAAACTACAACATGATATCATGGAATGTACATACTTTTCTTTACAGTTCGACGAATCCACCGATATGACAGACACTGCCCAGCTGTGTATTTTTATTCGAATGGTATTCAATGACATGTCGGCTAAGGAAGAGTTTTTGACAATGATTCCTCTGAAAGGAAAGACCCGTGGCGAAGATATATATGACGTTTTCTTCAATTTTGTAACAAACTACAAGCTACATAAAACTAGTGTGCATTACAACCGATGGAGCACCAGCAGTGACTGGAAACGAAAACGGTTTTGTGGCATTGTGTCGAGCTAATGATGATCTCCCTTCATTTTTCTCCTTCCATTGCATTATACATCAACAAGTTTTGTATTCAAAAGTTCTAAACATGGAGGAGATTATGGGCATTGCAATAAAAATTGTGAATTCTATCCGTGCACGTAGCTTGCAATGACGACTCTTTAAATTGGTGTTGGAAGATAGTGAGTCAGCTGAACACACTGGTTTAGTTCTTCATACGGACGTCAGGTGGTTGAGTCGCGGAAAATTCCTAGAGAGGTTTCAAGAATTATTGCCCGAAATAACAGCTTTTCTGGACGAAAGAGGTGATGACACTCAGATGCTAAAAAACGGAAAATGGCTGACTGATTTGGCATTTTTGACAGATATCACAATGCATTTAAACACCATTAATTTGGAGATTCAAGGTAAAGGAAAAACTATTATTGAGATGATTAGCGCAATAAACGCATTCAAAAGTAAATTGCAACTTATGATACATCAACTGAAAAGAAAGGATCTGAAAAATTTTCCGTCTTTGAAAGCAAGGATTCCTCAGTTGAATTATGATATTTATGAGGCAGAATTATCAAATATTTTGGGCCAATTCGAAATACGTTTTTATGATTTCAGTAAATTGGCAAATATCGCATCATTTATGAGTTATCCTTTTTCGTATAAAAACATTGTTGAAAATGAGTAGTGCAGATTATATCAGATATACATCTCAAAGCCACAGCATCTGATACAAAATTCTGCAATTTTGAGTTTTTTCATTGACATTTTAGAGCAGAATATTGTGCGAAAAACAATTCTATGCCACGATACACCCTACCTAGATGACAATCCTGCATCACACTTACTTGCAGCCTCTCAGAGTCGATCGATCGTAGTCTAACAATATTGAGGTAGACCGCCAGCAGTTTGAGCACCCCTGCTGTAGCACATTAATACAACTGTAAGTCGGGACAGGAAGATCAACTTCTTCTTTTTTGTACAAAAAGGTAGTTCAATTTTACTCTCATGCAAGCCCAGTCCCTTATTTTGACACCATCTACCATAATGCTTAGCCCACCTTGTAATACAATTTGTAAATACTAACTACTGTTTTTAGCCATTAAAATTTACATTGAAATATCAGTGTTTTAACTGACAATGTCAAGAAACATTGGTATAAAAAAATTTGAGATAGTAGTCGAGAGCTGGGGCTTTGAAATAGGTAGAAAATGTAACAGTATTTTGAATATTAACAAAACATTTCATTTTGATAGGTTTAATTATAAATATAAACGAGTTTTCTTGTCTTGAAACGTTCAACGTCATAATTTTATCTGGTTTACCGGTATTTTTGTGAATTCTGAATAAATTAGACCATTTTTAAATCCTTTAACGAATTAGACAATAACAGCCAGATTCACTAACTTTACCTAAGAGTTAGACTTGATCTAGTTGCTATGGAAATAAAACTTTTAGTCATCTAGTTCACTTTTGTTTTTTCAGTTTCAGCTTTAACATCTCTTTATCGTTCAAAGTTTAGTTACAATGTTACTTACATTTCTAACTATTATAAATATGGTGTCCTTAAAAATGAGTACACTCATTTATGATGAGGCGGCTGGTGGTCTACCTTTAATTAAACCTTGTGTATATTCTATTTCTTTTTTCAGTCGTTTTCGACAAAGTCTTACATGACTTTTGTTCAGTTGTTTTTCTTTTTAAAAGGTGTTTTGAGGAGTTTTGTTTGTTGGGAAAAATTTCTCTCTCTCTCACGATTTTTTTTTTATTATTTATTTACACTAATCACTGATAACCTGTTTTAATTTTTATTTTTTTACACTTTACAATTGGTGATTATTTTTATTTGTTTTGTGCATCTGACTGAAATACTTATTTATATTTGTGTTTGGCCATATGTTTTCATTAGTTTGTTTATTTGTTTATTTTCGTGAAGGAATTCGACGAGCCGCCCTCTAGGTCGTGGTGGTACGGTGTGCTATCAGTACGCCAGGCGTCGAATTTCTGTACGTAATTTTTTTATTTAGCCGATTCCAAATTGGGTTCGTCGCAATGCAATTATGGAAACCTGAATCAACCTGAACTAATCTATGGTATAGTGGTTTGTGTTTTGGGGCGTTTTATTGTCTTGTCTGCGTTAAGTTTTGTGTTAATGTTAATGTTTGTCTTATTCTTTGTACTTTGTTTATTGTGTAAGTTGTCAATTTTTGTATATATATATATATATATATATATATATATATATATATATATATTATATATATATATATATATATATATATATATATCTATATATATATATATATATATATATATATATATATATATATATATATATATATATATACATATATATATATATATATATATATATATATATATATATATATATATATATATATATATATATATATATTATATATATCTATAATATATATAAAATGCAACGTCTCTCTGTCTGTCTGTCTGTCCGTTAGTGCGCTTATCACTGGAGAACTACTTATCCGATTTACGTACTTTTTTTTTAAAACAAACATATGTTCTCTGGCCAGGTTATAGGCTATATTTTATTACGATAGGTAGCATAAGGAATGAGCAGTGACGATAATAGTGAAAGAAGTCGGAAAAAAGTTTGCCGTTAGCGCGTTCCCTTGCAATATACAGCCTAAACCATTAAATATGGAGCAATATTATGTAGCAGAGAACATCTATAATCTATAATGTATATAAAATGCGATGTCTCTGTCTGTCTGTCTGTCTGTCCATTAGTGCGTTTATCACGCGAGAAACCACTTATACAATTTACGTGTCTTTTTTTAAATTCATACATACATTCTTTGGCCAGGTTATATAATAATAATAATCTATATCTATAATATATATAAAATGCTGCGTCTCTCTGTCTGTCTGTCTGTCTGTCCGTGCGTTAGTGCGCTTATCACTGGAGAACCACTTATCCGATTTACGTGCTTTTTTTTTTAAATATACATATGTTCTCTGGCCAGGTTATCTATCTATAATATATATAAAATGCAACGTCTCTCTGTCTGTCTGTCTGTCCGTTATTGCGTTAGGTAATATAAAGAATAAACAGTGACGATAATAGTGAATCAAGTCGGAAAATAAGCTACCGTTAGCGAGTTCTTTTGCAATATACTGCCTAAACCAGAGGTGTCAAACTCAATTTTGCAGAGGGCCATATATTAAATTTAGAATGTGTAGGCGGGCCAGATTCAAATAAAAAAAAATGTACTGAATTATTTAATTATATAGTATATAATATACGGCTCTAAAAAACATGATTCTTCTTTCTGTGACACATTGCGATCGCGGGCCTTATTGATACGTCCCGGGGGCCGGATGCGGCCCGCGGGCTGTATCTTTGACATCCCTGGGCCTAAACCATTAAATATGGAACAATATCATGTTGCAAAGAATAAAATATACATAAAATGCAATGTCTCTCTGTCTGTCTGTTAGTGCGCTTATCACTTGAGAGCCACTTATCCGATTTACGTGTTTTTATAAATTTATACATATGATAATGGGAGATAAGGAGAAATAATGGGAGATAAGAAGAAATAAGTCTAAGTAATGGGAATTATGGTGAGGTAATGGGAGATAAGGAGAAATAATGGGAGAGAGATAAGCCCAGATAATGGGAGATAAGGTAAGATAATGGGAGATAAGTACAAATAATGGGAGATAAGTCTAAGTAATGGGAGTTATGGTGAGATAATGGGAGATAAGGAGAAAAAATGGGAGATACGGAGAAATATTGCGAGATAAGTCGAGATAAGCCTAGATAATGGGAGATAAGGGGAGATAATGGGAGATAAGGAGAAATAATGGGAGATAAGTAGAAATAATGGGAGATGAGCAGAGGTAAGCCTAGATAATGGAAATTATGTAGAGATAATGGGAGATAAGGAGAAATAATGAGAGATAAGCAGAGATAAGTCTAAGTAATGGGAGTTATAGTGAGATAATGGGAGATAAGGAGAAATAATGGGAGATAAGGAAAAATATTGCGAGATAAGTCGAGATAAGCCTAAATAATGGGAGATAAGGTGAGATAATGGGAGATAAGTATAAATAGTGGGAGATAAGGAGGGATAATGGGAGATAAGCAGAGATAAGTCAAGGTTATGGGAGTTATGGTGAGATAATGGGAGATAAGGAGAAATAATGGGAGATAAGGAGAAATATTGCGAGATAAGTCAAGATAAGCCTAGATAATGGGAGATAAGTTGAGATAATGGGAGATAAGGAGAAATAATGGGAGATAAGGAGAAATAATGGGAGATGAGCAGAGATAAGCTTAGATAATGGAAATTATGTAGAGATAATGGAAGATAAGGAGAAATAATGGGAGATAAGGGGAAATAATGGCAGGTATTTTATTACGTTAGGTAACATAAGGAATAAGTAGTGACGATAGTAGTGAATCAAGTTCACGCGGGCGGATCTGCGGGGCACAGTTAGTATATATATAATTTGTTCTGCATCTTTTGTAGTCAGTGTGTAGTGCCTGCGTGCCTGATATGTTACCCCAAACAGGTGTAGCATATGTCAGCGTTGGTCTTATAATTTGTTTGTATATTATTAGTTTATTTCTGGGCTCCATTTGCGAGACTGGTGCAATTAGTGCATACAGGTTTTGCATCGCGATGAATGCTTTCCATAGCACGTGGCTTACATCTGCTTGAAATTTCAACAGTGCATCTGTTATGACCCCCAGACATCTCAGTTTATTTCTGATAGCTATCCGGGTGCGATTTATTTTGATCGGTATGCTTATTATTATTGGTAAATTTTTAGAAATAACTATGCCGTCACATTTGGCCTCGTTTAATTTAATTTTCCAGAGCTCTAGCCATGGAACAATTCTACTAAGATGATTGCAAATATACGCCCTAGCTACCTTAGTATAGTACGATGTGTGCGTAGATCAGCGTATCATCCACAAACAGTACCAATTTGGTCGATGGATCTGTGAGAAAACCAGACAAATATAGATTATATATAGTTTTTTTATAGCCTTTAACTGATCGGACAATATTGTCAACAACAAATTCACTGAGATTATCTAAGAGTTAGACTTGATCTAGTTGTCATGGAAATAAAACTTTTAGTCATTGTCAGTTGCCTTTGTTTTTGGTACTATTATATTCGATATGGTAAATATCAATAAAGCAATATTGGTATAAAAGAAATTCAAATCAAAACCAAATAGAAATACCTGTTTGATCAAAAATAGAAACGATGTTTCTAGCCATGTACTGCACAGAGTGATAAATTTATTTTATAAGAAGCGAATTTGTTGGCCGTTTTTACAAACATTTTAGAACAAAAATTATAGGATACAAAAATAAGACTAAATAACTTGGTTCAGATTTAATTAATTATACTTAAAATTTTCTATTTATTACATATGCTATAAAAATATATTAAAAAATGAATATTTTTTAATATATTTGATTAATATTCGGAAAGCTGTGTCGTGAAAGAGAATAGGAAGTAAAATGACGTTAAGTGAAAACATGTTTTATTAATATTTCAAATAATTATAGAAATTATATATAAATTTATCACTGACCACAACAACAGGCACTTTGTTTTATACGGTTAGTAATTATCAGTATGTGTGTGGCCAACTTCCATATTAATTTAGAAATATGGTTCGTCTTTAGACAACAATTTTGTAATAAGATTTATCTGATTGCCAGTGACATTGTTGATGGTTACAGTAATAGATTAAGGTATTTAAATAAGTAAGGGTTTCTATATAAAATAGAGTTCTTTTTAATTTTCTGGATTTTTTGACATATAAAATAGTAATATTTGATTAGAAAATGTGCTCATGATTTTAGAATAGCTTTATTTCTTTTGGCCCCAACATCTAGGATACGAAAAAATATAGGAATAGCTTCTAACTTACTTAAACATATAAATTCAAAAAGAAAGACTTAAAAAATCGGATTATCGATTTTTTAAATTTTGGTGTTAAGTAAAAAAATATAATAATTGTAATTTTGTGTCCTAGATTTTGTGCAAAAAGCGAGCGATTTTTTTTAGAGTCATCATATTTTTCTATTTCATAAATTCATTTTTATAATAGACTAGCCGGGCCCCGCGGCTCCGCTCGCGTGGACTTGATTCACTACTATCGTCACTGCTTATTCCTTATGTTACCCAACGTTATGAAATATCTCCCATTATTTCTCTTTATCTCCCAATATTTCTCCTTATTTCCCATTATCTCTACATAATTTTCCATTATCTAGGCTTATCTCTGCTCATCTCCATTATTTCTCCTTATTTCCCATTATTTCTCCTTATCTCCCATTATTTCTCCTTATCTCCTATTATCTCACCTTATTCCCATTATCTAGGCTTATCTCGGCTTATCTCCCATTATTTCTCCTTATCTCCCATTCTCTCACCATAACTCCCATTATCTAGACTTATCTCTGCTTATCTCCCATTATCTCTCCTTATCTCCCATTATTTATACTTATCTCCCATTATATCACCTTATCTCCCATTATCGAGGCTTATCTCGACTTATCTCCCATTATTTCTCCTTATCTCCCATTATCTCACCTTATCTTCCATTATCTAGGCTTATATCGAATTCTATAGAACATATGTATAAATTTATAAAAACACGTAAATCGGATAAGTGGTTCTCGAGTGATAAGCGCACTAACGGACAGACAGACAGACAGAGAGACGTTGCATTTTATATATATTGTATTCTTTGCTACATGATATTGTTCCATATTTAATGCTTTAGGGACTATATTGCAAGAGAACGCGCTAGCGGCAAACTTTTCTCCGACTTAATTCACTATTATCGTCACTGCTTATTCCTTATGTCACCTAATAAAATATATCCTATTAACCTGGCCAGAGAACATACGTATGGTTAAAAAAAAGCACGTAAATCGGATAAGTAGTTCTCCAGTGATAAACACACTAACGGACGGACAGACGGACAGAGAGACATTGCATTTTTATATATTATAGATATTCTCTGCTACATAATATTGTTCCATATTTAATGGTTTGGACTGTGTATTGCAAGAGAGGCGCTAGCGGCAACTTTGACCGACTTCAATTACTATTATTGTCACTGCTCATTCCTTATGCTACCTATCGTAATAAAATATAGCCTATAACCTGGCCGGAGAACATATGTATGTTTTAAAAAAAAAAAAGTACGAAAAATCGGATAAGTGGTTCTCCAGTGATAAGCGCACTAACGGACAGACAGACAGACAGAATACGTTGCATTTTATATATATTATAGATGTAATAAAATCTATATCTATAAGCTGGTCAGAGAACATATGAATGAATTTAAAAAATCACGTAAATCGGATAGTGGTTCTCGAGGGATAAGCGCAATAACGGACAGACAGACAGACAAACCATTGCATTTTATATATATTATAGATATAGATTATTATTATATAACCTGGCCAAAGAATATATGCATGAATTTAAAAAAGACAGGTAAATCGGATAAGTGGTTCCCGCGTGATAAACGCATTAAATGGACAGACAGACAGACAGACAGACAGAGAGACATTTCATTTTATATATATTATAGATTATACATTACAGATATTCTTTGCTACATAATATTGTTCCATATTTAATGGTTTAGGCTGTGTATTGCAAAGGCACGCGCTAGCGGCAAACTTATTTCCGACATCATTCACTATTTTACGTCACTGCTCATTCCTTATGCTACCTATCGTACACAAAATATAGCCTATAACCTGGCCAGAGAACATATGTATGTTTTAAAAAAAAAAGTACGTAAATCGGATAAGTGGTTTTTTTTCAGTGATAGGCGCACTAACGGACAGACAGACAGACAGACAGACAGAGAGACGTAGCATTTTATATATATTATAGATTTAGCGAAGAAGCCAAAAAAATCATTTGTTATAAAAGGTTTGTCAAAAAAAAAACGTTAAACTATCGTTAATTTAGGTGTTTCACTGATACTTCTGTCAATTTAGGCCTCTTAATTAACAAAAAAAAAACACAGTTTTAAAGTAAAATCTTTTTAGTAATCAAGAAATGATTGATTTATGATCATTATATTTCATATGAGTATAATATTTGTTAAACTAAAGTTATTGTATCTTTTAAGGGCAAATCAAAAAAGCAAATTCCTAATTCCTTTTTATATCTACGGGCACATTCTGAGGTATTACGCAATTCGCTTAAGATATTTGCACGGTCTATTGAATAATAATTATCATTCTCGTTTTCAGGTTGTTCAAGAGGCTTTAGATAATGCTAAGCAAGGCAGGACATGTCTTACAATAGCTCATCGCCTCACTACTATACAGGACGCTGATGTTATATGTGTCATTAACAATGGAAAAATAGTAGAATACGGTAACACATAATGAATTAATTAAGAAGAAACAACTATACTTTAGATTATATACACATCAAAGTTTGTGAAGAAAATAAAGGTTTTTAGAATTAAAATAAAATAAGAAAAATTTACTCGATGTAAAATTTTTCTGATGACCATTTGATTCATGAAACTTTTCGATGGTAACTTTAAATTTGTAATGTTTCCTATTAATTATGAAAAAATATATAAAATAGTAGTAATTTAATGCCTTCTGAATCTAAAATTCTCTCATTAAGTATTCTTTATATGCAAGTATGCAATATAGGTGTACACTGGTATTAGAATTTTTTATTTTTATCTCAATAATATTTTTGTAAATATGAAATTGCAATTTTAAATTTTATTAAAATATACTTTGTATTTAAAAATAAATTTCCATTAAAATATTACATCACCTCATCTCCTTTTAGAAATGAATTTAATTCGTGAAAACTTCTCAAATGTCTGACAACGACGTGTTTAAAATTTTTATTAAGTCGCCCCATCCTGTTCGTTAGTAATCTTCTTCTTCTTCTTCCTCAGCCATCTCTCCACTGCTGGATATAGGCCTCCTCAAACTCCCTCCATCTGTCTCTATCCTGTGCGACGAGTCCTCATCCACTTTCTTCTGCTGCAATTGTGATGCTGTCATCAGCCCATCTTTTCTGGGGTCGGCCCCCGACTCCTCTCTTTTCATCCCACGGTCTCCATTTAGGACTCTGGATGCCCATCTGTCTCCCCCCTGTTAGCCACGTGACCCGCCCATTGCCCACTTCAATTTGGCAATACGGTCTACCACGTCGACGACTTTTGTTCGGGGTCTGCATTCTGCATTTGGTACTTTGTTCCTCAGACTTATGCCCAGCATTTGTCTTTCCCATAGACCTGTTGTGCACATTTTAATTTATGCGTGTGCTGTTGGCTGTTAATGTTATTAAGTTTCCAGTCCGTATGTCATAAACAAGGGAGAATACATGTATCCGTAGAGTTTCCTTTTCAGATTTATAGGAATGTCCACTACTTTTTAAGATAAAATCCATTTTTCCGAACGCCGCCCCAGCCCAGTCCAATCCTTCTGGGTATTTCTGCAGTCTGATTTTCTTTTCCCCAATTTTATTTTGTGTCCCAGATAAATATACTCATATCCACAGCCTCGATAAACTTGTTGTCTTTTATCAAGTTTCTGTGGGAATGGACTCATTATTTTTGATTTACTTATGTTCATTCTCGAGACCGTTTTCAGAGACGCATCATGAAGTTCTTTAATCATAGTGTTTAGTTCATTTAAATCATCACTTATTAGGATATATCATCTGCGAACCTCAGGTGGTTTAGGTACATCCCATTTATCTTTAACCTTTGTTTTCCCCAGTCAAACAGCTTGAAAATGTTTTCCAAAGACAATGTAAACAATTTGGGTGAAAATAGTGTCACCCTGTCTAACGCCGTCTCTTGATCTGCGATCTAATCCGTTTTCGTCTCATCATCCACTCTTACATTCCATTGTGGCATGGCTATAGATATATTTTTTATCAGGTTCGTGTATCTAGAGACGATTCTCGCTTCCTTAAGTGCATTCATTATTGTCCACTGTTCTACAGAATCAAAGGCCTTTTTGTAGTCAATGAAAGCCAGATGAACATGTATGTTTGTATTCGGTGGCGTTTTCGATAAGTAGGCGTAGGGTTCGTATATGATCATTGAGTTCCAAAACCTTTCGGAAGCCCGCCTGTTCGATCGGTTGATAGGAATCCAGCTTCGATGCTAAGCGGTTGTGAGGATTTTTGTCACCAATTTGTATAAGTGGGGACAGCCACTAGTAGGTCGATAGTTCTCCAAATTCTCAGGTTCTCCCTTTTTGTGCAGTAATATGACTCAGCATTCTGCCATTGTTTTGGTATCCTTTCTTGTTCTATAGACAATGTATTAAAGTAGAATTCTCACAGCATCAACAAGTTCATCACTTCCGAGTTCAACATGTCGACAGTCACTTGATCTTCTCTGCACTTTTATTGTTTTTTAAATGTTTGAGCGCATTTTTTCTATTTCGCTAAAGTTCTATCTCTGGCATCTCTCCTGATCCCACATTTAATATGATACCTGTTACTCTCTCTTTGTTGTTTCGATTGGTTGATACATTTCCTGTATAGAATTTATGTATGGATTTCACTATAATATTTTAATTCGTTTATTTTAATAATATTTGATCTGCCAATGTTTTTACTGATCTAAGGACCTTCCACATATTTTTAGTTGATTCTATTGTATTCATAATGAGTTTTGTATGATGCTTCCGAATATCTTTTCTTTTTTCTTTCCTTATTATTTTATTTAGATTATTTGTATCTTTCCGAGTCTCTATTAATTTTTGTCTTTTCTCTTCGATGAGTTTCATCGTGTTTGTCGACAATTTCATTTCTGGTTTTTAATTGTTTGTGGTCTAAAGGCTATTGTTTTGGTAGCTGTTTGTATGTTTTACTGTGAGTTTATTTGAAGATTTTCCATGTTCATATCCTGGGAGTCTGTTTGGAATTTTAATTTCTGTATTATACGATGTTTTCAACTATGGATTGATGTCTGGTTATTGCTTCTATTGTGGGTGGTTTCTTAAGTTTTTTATGTATCAATTGTGTCTTTCAACTTTGTGTTTATACTAAAGGAAGCTCATCACAAGTCCGTGGGTCGCTGTTCCTGTGTCGAATTTATTTGTACCGATAACATCTTTAACAGTATTTCAACTTATTGTAATGTATATAATCAATTTCGTTTTTCATTCTACAGTCTGGGCTTTTCCCCATGTCCATCTTCTTTTTAGTTTTCTTTTCGTAGAATCGATATTTGCACAATAGAATTAGAGTGTGTGTTTTCCGCTCTGGCGTTTCTATTTCCAAGACCCAACTTTACAAATGTAATGTGGATTCCTCCCTAGTTTCTTCTGTCCTATTATGGGCATTGAAGTCTCCAATTAATATTATCATTGTGCTTTTTCTGATTTTCTTGCCCTTGTAATATCTTCGTAGAACCTGTCGACCTACCATCATCTCTGATGCACTTGTAGGGGCGTATGCTTGTATAATCTGTATTGTGAATCTGTGTTAGCCCTAAAAAATATGTACATTAACTCTGTAGGCGATATACTA
>CM032453.1:117352602-117810102 GCA_019049505.1 Pachyrhynchus sulphureomaculatus
TTTTATTTTTCTTAAATAAACTCCTCTTGTATTCATATGTCCCCTGAACTTGGGCACGTAACTGGTATCTGTCTTTACATTTTTCTTTTTGAACTCTATAAATGGTCTTATGGCATAATTTCCTGTTATTAGGGCTAAGTTCAAAGAGTAGCTAGGAATAAGATAGACATTTTTTTTATGTTTCTTTACCTAACTGAGATCTAATTTATTTATCTATCTTGCTTAACACTGAAATTCTTATTCGGAAAATTTATCTATTATAACGTAGTCTCTCAAAGTTACTCCAGTGCGGAAAATATAGAAAACCAAACTCAAAAAGCAATATAATTAAACGAAAGAACTTACATTTTGTCTACATACTACCACTACTCCTCGAAATTAAACCTTAAGTTTAAAATATAGGTAATTTTACAATCTATTTTGTGGGGTATGATCCCAGCTTTTATATATATTTTACTGTAAGAGATGGTTTTTCTTCCTTTCACTTCACATAAACATAAATCTTTTTGCCGTGTTGGGATGTATCTAGTTTCTAGCGTCTCATTATAAAAGAAGATATTTTAAGGGGTCTCTTCTGATTATCGGTTTTTCTTCCCCAACAACAATCTGTTATTTTAACACAAACCCATTTTTTTAAGATTTAAAAAACGATCAATAACACAGGCCTGCGATGGTTTTCCCCTTACAAAACTAAGTAGTAATTTTGGTAGATTAGGTACTAATTTATGAGAAAAATATTTATAAAATTCCATCACGTAAGTTTTCAGAGCAAAATATTTTTTTCAATTTTCTTAGTACTACTAGAGTTAACTTCAAATTTCTGTATTAGCAATATTTATCTACCCTCACTAGTTGTTTTTATTGCCATTATAAGCATATTTAGAGCTACGTGTGTTGACTGTGCTGATTTCTGTGATTTTTGGGTGGTAAAAATAGAAAACTCTTACTAATGGCCTCCAGGAAATGAATTAATTCTCCAGATAACTTTTGCGACATATCTGGAAGTTATGTGATAAAAAAACAATAGCAAGTTATTTCTAAATCCATCGAACAACTGTATATGAACTATTTTAAAACCAGTATAAAAAACCAAGGCAAAAAATGGGTGCCCCATAAAATCTGTTCGACGTGTGTACGTGAACTTCGCAAATGAAAGAAGAAAAACGATCTTTTAGTTTGGAGATTTAAAATGATTTGGATGGAACGACAAAATCATATCGACGATTATTAGTTTTGCTGTTTCAACTTAAAAGAGTATAATGCTAAAAATAAAACAGAGATAACGTATCCTAATCTTTGTTCTGTGATACTACCTACGTACCAAGATCCCAAAGTTCAAGAGTTATGGCCTGATGCAGAATCACCATTATCTAATCTTGTTTCTCTCAAAAGGCTGTAGTAGATATTTCAAATTCTGACAATAAGTATGTCAGGTGTAACGAAATACCTCAACTCTTTTCTCAAAGTGAATTAAATGATTTGACAAGAGATCTCAATCTTTCGAAAGGTGCCGCGGAGTTACTCGGATCAAGGCTAGAAGAAAAAAACTTGCTGGGTCCTACAACGAACTTTTATTGGTATAGAAATAGAGAAAAATATTTTCTTCCGTATTTTGCCCGAGAAGAAAATTTAGTATCTGATTGTGTTGAACCTGGCCCAGACAAAATGTTTCATGTAAAATACAACCCAAATAACTGCAATTATGGCTATATGCGGTTATCTAAAGATATGGACTGGATGCTTTTTAGCCAGCAAGAGGGAAATACAAAATACCTCTGTTTCCTGTGTGTAGGGGATAGTAAAAATAGAGTACACTATTGGAAGAAAATTGGCCACAGAGAACATTTTTAAGCCCTGGAAGTAAAAAATGTTATATGCGAGGGTCTGGTTGAACCCCCTAAGATTCTATTGACTTCACTTCATATCAAATTAGGTATTATGAAGGGATTTTTGAAAGCTTTGCTTAAAGAGAGTCTCTGTGCCAAATGTTATGTGATAAATTTGAGCATTTATCGGGTGCCAAAATAAAAGAACGCATTTTTGTTAGCCCTGATATTCGGAAGTTAATGCAAAAAAAAAACTTTGAAAAAACTGTGAATAAAACTAAAGCGCTCGCTTAGAAATTGTTTAAGGAGGTCGTAGAATATTTTTTAGGAAACAGAAAAAGCACTGATTATAAAAATATAGTCATGCTTAACAAACTCAGAAAGCTGGGTTGCAATATGAGTATAAAGCTGCAGTTTCTGTATTCCCATATTGACTTCTTCCCCGAGAATCTTGTTGCTGTAAGTAAAGAGCAAAGAGAGCGATTTTACCAAAACATAAAGGTTATGGAGAACAGATATCAAGGAAGGTGTGACGTTAGCATGATGGCCGATTATTGCTGAATGTTGAATAGAGACGAACCGAATTGGAAAGAAAGATTGAACAGGAGTTTTAAAGAAAATAGAAAAAGATATCATAAGTTATCTAGTAGTGTTTAAAACTAATTCTGCACAGTTTATAACTAAACGAAAAGTTTTATATTTATCATATTTTATTTTTCACTAGCATTATTATCGTTACTGCTTATTCCTTATGTTACCTAACGTAACAAAATATATACCAAAATCTGGCCAGAGAATATATAGAATTCAAAACAAAACACGTAAATCGGAGTTCTCGAGTGATAATCGCACTAACGGACAGATAGACAGACAGAGAGCGTTTTATAATATATCTCCTTCTTCTCCTCCTTTTTCTTCTTCTAAGACTATGTCTTGTTTGCTCTGTTTTATTGAGTTTCTTGTGATGTAGAAGTCCAGCTTTTATGCCATCTTTTAGGTGGTCGGCCAGGAAGTCTATCTTGACCCATTTTGCCCATCTATCGTCCTGCATTCTATTAACATGATCCCTCCATTCTCGACGTCTTCCTCTTATGAACTTTACTATATCTTGTACTTTGTGTTCCTCTCTTATTATTGAGCTTCTTAAGGTTACTCCTTTAATAGCTCTTACTGTTTTCATTTCTGTTGTTCTTTGTATGGATTTCGTTTTTGAGGTTTCTTGCCGGGGCTTTGCTGCATACGTTAGTATTGGTCTTACGGTGGTTTTGTAAATACGAACTTTGTTTTCTTTTGACATATACTTATTCTTCCAGATGAGGTCTCTCAAGCATCCAGAAATTCTTGCGGCTTTGTTTGCTTGTGTTCGAACTTCTTGGTATAAATTTTTGTAGCTCGATATTTCGATTCTCAAGTATTTGCAACGCATATTTTGCTGAATTGGTTTACCATGTATTGTTAGTTTGCATCTAATGGGTTCCTCAGATATGACCATTCTTCTCTACTGATATTTGTATATTGTATTTTTCTGTTGTTGTTCGAAATCTATATAACTGTCGTTGCAGATCGTCCTCGTTTTCTACCATTAATATTGCGTCATCGGCATAGCACAATATTTTTATTGCCTTTAGTCCCATTCTCTGTCCTCCATCAACTTTCTTCACATCTTCTATAATTTTGTCCATTACTAGGTTAAACAGAACTGAGCTCATGCTATCTCCCTGGCGGATTCCTGTCCTCATTTGTACTTCTTGTGTTAATCCTTGGTCTGTTTTTATTCGGGTTGTATTGTTCTTATTTAGGTGTTCTATGACTTTAATACAGCATTGTTCAATTTCTTTTTTTGGAGTATTGACAGGACTGCCGTTAATGGAACTTTGAAATATATTTTTTCAACACGACGGAGCGCCCCCTCATAATGCTGCAGTTATCAATAATTTTTTATCTGCCAATTTCGACAATAACTGGATAGCCAACCAAGGTCCGAACCGTTGGTCGGCAAGGTCACCGGATTTAACACCCATGGACTTCTATCTCTGGGGAGGATTGAAAGACCTATTTTTAAATTGCCGACAGACAACAGGCAATAGTTAGATGTCGCAGTTATACAAAGTTTTGCAGCTCTCACTCCTCTTGAACTAATCAACTCGGTAAGAAGTATCCGGAAAAGGTGCCGCCTATGTGTAAATGAAACTGGTCGACGTCTCTTATAGAAAATAGTTTGGTTTTAGTTTTCTCTACTCGGAATAAATTGTTTTATTGTTGTTTTGTTTTATTTTCTACATAGTTTAAAGCAGTATAGCATTTAGTAAGTTTCATTGTAGTTATGACTCTTAGAGTTACTTCTGGGAATTTTTTTTACGATTTGACTGCTATCTGTAAACAATTGAAAATCTTTATATTTTGAAGTAGATTTAAGCAAAATATAAAATGTGCGATATTTTTAGAATGATAATTTAAAGCTATATTCGGATAGGGAAAAATATACAGGGTATCCCATTTAAAAGATATGTTTTTGCGTTAATAACTATTAAAATACTAGTTGTAAAAAAATGTAACTTACACTGTTGAAATCCACGTGAAAAAGTGCTTTGAGAATATTTTTACAGAAATCAAAAATTTTCAATAGGAAAAGAATTATAAACATTTCTCCAAAATGCAGATTTTTGAAAAACACCCTGTATATCTGAAACGGTACTAGATATCGATATGCTTCTGCACCGTTGAGTTTATCATAAAAATTGAGCCTCAGACACCGACATCAGTTATCTGATAAAGGGGTTTACCTTTAAAAGTGTCCAAATTAGACCACCCTGTACATACATCTAGGCGCTGCAAAAATTTTGTATATTTAAAAAAAGATTTTAAAGGTTATACAAAAGAATGGCAATTATATATTTTTACTGTACTTTAAAATTTAAGCATTTTTTTTTTAAACATGTTTTAAATGTTAACATTATTTTTTATCTGGTTAAATGGACCACTGATAAAAACTATGAGTCCTTCTTGTCTACAGAATAACTTAACAAAAAATAAAAATTAGTCTTGTAAAATAATGTAGTAGTTAAAAATTGTCGAAAAGAAACCAAAAAATGTATGTTTAATTACTATACTAGCAGTGCCCGGGGCTCCGCTCGAGTGGACTTCATTCCCTATTATTACCTAACATAATAAAATATATCCTATAACCGGCCAGAAAATATATGTATGAATTAAAAAACAACACGTAAATCGGATAAGTAGTTCGCAATTAATAAGCGCACTAAGGGACAGGCAGGCAGACAGAGAGACGTTGCATTTTATGTATATTATATAGATTATTATTATTATTTATAACCTGGCCAGAGAACACAATATGCACTGAAAACGAAACACGTAAATTGGATAGGTGGTTCTCGAGTGATAAGCTCACTAACGGACACACAGACAAACAGAAAGACATTGCATTTTATATATGTTATATTCTTTGCTACATGATATGGTTCTATATTTAATGGTTAAGGCAGCGTATTCCAAGAGAACCTCCTAGCAGCAAACTTTTTTCCGACTTGTTTCATTATTATCACTACTTATTCCTTATGTTACCTAAAGTAATAAAATATATCCTATAACCTGGCTAGAGAACATATGTATGTTTTAAAAACAAAGCACGTAAATCCGATAAGTGGTTCTCGAGTGATAGGCGCACTAACTAACTAAGAAGATTATAGATAACCTAGCCAGAGAATAAATATATGAATTAAAAAAAAAAACGGGTAAATCGCATAAGTGGTTCTGAGTGATAACAAACAAACAGAGACGTTGCATTTTATATATATTATATTCTTTGCTACATGATATTGTTCCATATTTAATGGTTTAGTTTATTGCAAGAGAACGCGCTAGCGGCAAACCTCTTTGCGACATAATTCACTATTATCGTCACCACTTATTCCTTATGTTACCTAATACAATAATATATATCTTATAATCCGGCCAAAGAACATATGTATGAATGAAAAAAGATCACGTAAATCAGATAAGTGATTCTCGAGTGATAAGCGCATTAACGGACAGGCAGACAGTCAGAGAGACGTTGCATTTTATATATATTATATTCTTTGCTACGTGATATTGTTCTATATTTATTGCTTTAGGCAGCGTTTTGCAAGAGAACGCGCTAGCGGCAAACTTTTCTCTGACTTGATTCACTATTGTAGTCACTGCTTATTCCTTATATTACCTAATGTAATAAAATATATCCTATAACGTGGCCAGACAATATATGTATGTTTAAAAAAAAGCACGTATATCAGATAAGTGGTTCTCGAGTAGTAAGCGCACTAGCGAAGAGACAGACAAACAGAGAGACGTTGCATTTTATATATATTATAGAAGATTATAAATAAACTGGCCAGAGAACAAATGTGTGAATTAAATATCGGATAAGTGGTTCTCGAGTGATAAGCGCACTAACGGACAGACAGAGAGACGCTGCATTTTATATTTATTATAGATAATATACAATTAAATTGTCTATTACAAAAATTAAAAAAAAAAAAACCTCTTGACATTTTTTAGAAAAAGTAACTATTAAGATTTAAAAAAAAAGTTTAAAAATATTAAAAATTGACACTGTAATATTGCAGACAGTGCGTGAACATAGGTAGCGGCCCCAATTGACCGCCAGGTTACATTTAATGCTATAACTTTCTAATGGAATGGAATTTTCTTAATTTTTTTTTTTTTTTGAATAATTCTTAGAAGTATAGAAAATAAAAATCCGTAAAAAAATCGAATTTTTGAAAATTCGAGGTGTATGTAACCCTTGAATATAATTATATAGGTATATAGCTTATTTATTTATAACTATGATCGACATTCATGGCTCAGCGTAATAGGTGCCAGTTGGATTGTTGTTTTAGCGAATATGGTTTGAAGCGTGTATCTTGCTTATTTTTATTATCATATGATTATTATAGTCTTAAAAATTAAAAAGACTATTCTAAGATATCTAAAACTGATAAAAAAGATTAGATAAATTATTGTGGTTCAGCGTAGAGACAATGTTCACACCAGATGAATTCAAAAATATGCTATACTAGTAAGCAAAACATCTCATTATAAAATCCTTTTTCGATAAACCCAGTAAACCAGTAGATACTTCGGTGATTACGGTGAGGACAAGTAGAAAATACGGCACAAAATAACAACGATGTCCGAGTTTCACGGCGTTTTCCTTTTTAAACCACAGCTGTGGCGCCTAAACTATATATATATATATATATATATATATATATATATATATATATATATATATATATATATAAATATATATATATATATATATATAATATATATATATATATATATATATATATATAGCTAAGAGGGTTTTTTTTTTAAATTTATCGGGTTTGCGGTCTGTGACAATTAACACTCGATTGCTGTTAAACTATCTATATTTCGTTGTACTTCACAACTTCATCGGGAGAAACTATAATTTTTAGAAAAAACAGTGTGTCAGGAAATTTATTTGTAAATAAATAGTTATGTTAAAAAACTTACCAACTAAGAGATGGTCACAACATTTATAAAAATAAAAGAACATCGACTACATCAGACACATAACAGAAACAAGAAAATACTTATGCACAGTGACAAATAACAGTTATCAATGAACTAATCTAGGCTATAAATCCGAAATCGGACCAAAAACGAAAAAACATCAAATACAGTGGTTTAGTTATGCATAAGGTTATTGACTTGTAAAATTTATAAGTTTAAAATATTACAATACATTACACTTAATTTACTGGTATCTGCCCCATAATTAACACAATCCTTATGTTTGTTTATGTGACACATTTCAAGAAACAGCCGATCCTTGTAATTATTTACTCTCTCCAAAACTTCCACATTGGCAAAATCGAACTGATGTCTCGTTTTTAAAACATGGTCAACTAAGGCACATGACCTCTTACTTATTCGACAATCGTTTTTGTGTTGTGTAATTCTTTGTTTTATCCACTGCGATGTCTGTCAGATATAACATGAAACACAACCCAAACAGGACAACTTGTAAACTACATTGGTGTTATAAAGTAGAGAGGGGATCTCTGTTTGAGTTGGGTAAACAAGGTACGGCTACTGAGACTGTTATATTTAACTATTTTATTGTGTGGAAAATCTTTGAAGATGGAAACCATTGAATCTGTTAATCCGCGCACAAACGGTAACTTTTTATATCTGAGAACATTGTGAGTTTCCTCTGTAGGGCCATCAAAATTGTTAGAATTGTAAATAAGTTTTTTCAAAATGTGTTTTGGATACCTATTGTTGGAAAAATTTTTATATAACTTGGTCAGATTGGCAGGCAGGTAACTCTCGTGGCTAACATGTATTAATGTATTATTCTGTTCTTCATTGCTATTACGCTATTATATTTTTGGTTCATAGGGTGATTTGAAAAATAATTAATAAACCTGTTGGAAGCTGTAGGTTTCTGATACCAATTCAAAATTAACACATTATCCTCAGTTCTAATGACCTGTGTATCCAAAAAATGGATGCTATCATTATTCTCATGCTCTATGGTAAATTGCAAATGACTGTTGAAAGAGTTGGAAGTATCTAACATTTTTTTAGTACAATTCGCAGGTACCGAACAAATGATATCGTCCACGTATTTATAAATGAATGGGACATCAAACTGAAGTTTTGCCAATACCACATTAAGCAAATGATCTAAAACTATATTGGCCAACACGGGACTTATGGGAGATCCCATTGGGGCTCCAAATATTTGTTTATAAAATCCATTGTTGAACCCGAAATATGTGTGTTCAAAAATAAATCTTATGAGTCTCATGAAATTGATACTTGACAACGTAGTGTGGAGTAATAAAAAAGGAAAATATAATAAGTTGAATAAGTTGTCTGACAGGTACGTATCCACTGATGTCTTATTTTACAACAATGACAGTTGGTTTAGAAACATATCTAATACAGAAATTCCGCATAATATAGCTAATTTTTTATCGCTAGGGCCTAAATTTGGTATTCCAATAAAAAAAGAACATTTACGAATGGATGTATTCTTAGCACAGGTAGAAAATATCTTAGAAGAAATTCCTGACATGTCTAAGGATATTTTGAGAGCTAGAGTAACAAATTTGGTTACAAATTACCTACACAACTCTCATAACAATACAATATCACAACTTAGCTGTATTTACGAAAAAACAAAAAAATTCTAAAGAATCATCCAGACATATATCTCCTACAGGCTGACAAGGGCGGTTGTACTGTGGTAATGGATAAAACTGAATATATTGCCAAGACTGAGTTATTATTAAGCGATTCATCAACATACACACATCTAAGTACAGATCCAACCACAACAATATAGGCTTTATATAACAGCTTAATAAAGGAACTTAAAACAAACAACCAAATAAGTGTGGGGGTAGCAAAACACCTGTCGGTTTATAATTCACATTTCCCCAAATTGTACTGTCTTCCAAAAGTACATAAACCCGACATACCTTTAAGACCAATTTTGTAAGCTCAATTAATGCCACTACTTATAACATTTCAAAATTCCTGTCTAATATATTAAAAAATGCTCTATCAGACATTACAGATTATAATATAAAAGATACTTACTCTTTTGTAAACATGATAGATGGGTTGCAGATTACCACAAGGTCATGTGTTGATATCGTTGGACGTGGTCTCCTTATTTACCAACATTCCCGTTGATCTGGTTTTAAAAATCCTGGAAGACAAGTGGTTGTTGATTGAAGCGCACACTACGTTGTCAAGTATCAATTTCATGAGACTCATAAGATTTATTTTTGAACACACATATTTCGGGTTCAACAATGGATTTTATAAACAAATATTTGGAACCCCAATGGGATCTCCCATAAGTCCCGTGTTGGCCAATATAGTTTTAGATCATTTGCTTGATGTGGTATTGGCAAAACTTCAGTTTGATGTCCCATTCATTTGTAAATACGTGGACGATATCATTTGTTCGGTACCTGCGAATTGTGATGCGAATTACATATTATAAAACCAATTAGTATAAACAGTAGATATAGTAGCGATTTCGTAGATAATATTTTAATGAAAAAACAATTTAAAAAGCAATAGGACTGGTGTACCCTTACAAACAACTAAACAAAGAAAAATTTCATACACTCACCTATACCGGAAAACTATCTAATAAAATTCAAAATTTTTTCCATAGAAACCACGTAAATATCGCTTTCCGTACAAATAACACATTATCTCGACATATCAAAAATAATAAAAGCAAAACAAAAAAAAGAAAATAAATCGGGGGTTTACGAATTATTCTGTGGCACTTGCGCTAAAACGTATATAGGACAAACAGGCAGACCTTTTTATAAAAATGAACATAAACATAGCTTTAGAATGAAAAATAACAAATCTCATTACGCCAAACATTTAACAGAGGAAAATCATACATTCAATGAAAATTTCAAAATTTTGCATAACGGAAATAAAGGAAAATTACTGGATTGTTTAGAACAGGTAATTATGTAAACTATGTATTCTGAAACATACTTTGTTAGTTAATTTACATCGTGCTCCAGAAGAAGACACAGTGTGTCGAAACAATTGTCAGCAATAATAAACATAAGTGATGGTTTTAAACATTTGTTTAAATTTTTATTTCTAGTTATTATGGATCTCCATCAAGTAACGGCTAAGTCAGTGCGTATGTACTTATGGAACAGCAAGTAAATTATTTATTTTGCTTACTGACGGCAAGAAATGTATAAGTCAAAAAGTAGCGCCCTGGATTTTTTGATTTTCTTCACGTCTTGGGGTGTTTGAATCACGAAAAAACATATTTTCCCATTATTGTCGATCTGTGTATACTGTTGTTGACCTGTCATTCTATTAACGCGGTAGCTCTTGAACAACATGATAATATAATATTTGAAGTATAGGTCAAACTTATAGTTCTTAATTGATATTATTTTAGTCGAAGAGAGTGAAAGAGGTAGGAATTTATTTATTTTTTAATTGAGAAAGGCAAATTCATCACTTATTTTAGAACTACTTGTTTATAAAGAAAGTACAGAATAAATTATTTTACCGATTTTTTTTATAAGTGAGTTGTATGATAAGTATGATAAGTAGAGACCGGATTATATGCAACATAAAAATCTTGAAATATGCATGCAAATATGCATGAAAAATGCTTAGAATATGCATGAAAAGGGTCAAAACATGCAATATAAAATAATAATAGTGGTAATTTTTAGTTTTTTTATTTCAAAATCAGCATAAAATTAACAAGTTATCGACGATGTTTAAATTTAATTAACAATTATTTAACATTTTTTAGAATTATTTAACATTTATATTGTTGTATACGTAAACAGTAAGGTATTGTTCCAAAAGTTGGGTAGTAAGATTGTGTCTTCGATCACTTAAAATATTTTTTATAAGTGGAAAAAGACCGTTCCACATCCACTAAGGCAGTATTTAGATTTTGGGTGCTATGTTAGCACTTATTGTTTCTGACAAAAGTTCACACGTCTCATTAATAAACTATCAATTTGACATAAAGGTTCAAAGCCTGGGTTATTGCACAAAATGTTTTCAAACTTTTCTTTAACTCTACGCGGGAATACAATGAATTGATTCGGTCAACGCCAAACCTCGAGTTTCAAGCTTTTTAATACCCGCAGGTATGTGGGAAAAGTGGGTACTAATCAAAGCTATGTTTTTTTTTTTAATATCAGAATCGTTAAATGCTTTCTTGGATTGACGAACTGCCATAGCCTCTGCACTATCGAAGTCATTTACTACACCTTTGATGGCCTCGAAATGTTCATTGTAAAATAATACAGCTTCAATCCATGTTCCCCATCGAGTTACCACTGGTTCGGGAGGTAAAGGCACATTTGGCAGTTGTTCTTTATAGGCGTTATTGCGAGCAGGTGCCCTAAGAAACACTTTCTTTGCTGATGAAATCAGTTTATTTACATTTCCAAACGTGAATCGGACTTCTTCAGCGAGTCGATGGACTCCGTGAGCAAAGCACGTCACATAAATTAAATTTGGATAAAATACTTAGAGGACTTTGGCTGCCTTGATCATATAGGGAGCAGCATCTGAGAGAAATATAAACACTCTTTCATCTGTAGAAGATTCAGGAAATATTTTTTTAATTCCCTCATTCACAAATCTGACGATCGTAGAATGACTTGTCTTGTCAAGTTCTTTGCAGGCCACCAAATAGGAAGAAGAAGGCTCTAATCTTAATGCACCCACAATTAAATTCGCAATATAGCGACCACAACTATCGGTAGTTTCAACAGCTGAAATCCAAATAATGTCATCTTTAAGTTCATTACGTATTTCTTCCAGAACATGTTGGTAAATTGTTGGTATATAATTTTTACGCAGTGTTGATTCGTCTGGTATTTTTTGATTCAAGCAATATTTTCGCAGAAAATCTTTGAATGTAGGATTTGTAAGTTTGTGGAGAGGGATATTGCTTGCAAGCAATAATTCACATAAATCCATGCTAAAGTGGTTTTTTGTTTGCCTATAGAAGTGGAATCACTGCTACTTGCTGCTGTTATAAGTTGTTGTCGTTTTTGCAATCCTGCGATATGAAGACTTGTCTTGACATGCTGGTCAATTTGAAACTTTTTTGTGCACGAAACATTTTTCTCGCAATCTCGACAATATAAAACTTTTCCGTCGTATGTAAATGTTCCAGGATAATCAGCTACCCACGAAGAGACACTTTTTTTGCGGGTGGCATGGTACACGTTAAACTTTAACACGACACGTTAACAATTGCAAAAAGACTACACTGATGCAAGCGCGTCAACAATAATGTTAAAACTGATATCTTGTTCCAAAATAAAAATTCGTCTTCGAGAAAATTGTTTATTTGATCCCCGCTCAAACAAATATTCTTAGGAACTAATATATCCCGACCAAGAAACAAAGGAATAAAATACCGTCGTAATTTTGGGTATTCCCTTGGCACTATAACATAATCGATGTTTAGACTATTGCAGGTAATGTCCTGGCGATAAGATCGGTTCCAGACGGCGACATTAACAATACCCTGAGCAATTCAATTGCCTAGTAATACCGAGAAATATTGTAAATATAGGAAAAATATGCATCATTACTAGATTTTGGGTAAAATATGCAATGATCGGTGAGAATGGTCTAAATATGCAAATGCATATGAAAATATGCAAATGCATATAATCCGGTCTCTAATGATAAGTATAAATATGATAAGTACCTGGTCTTGACAGGAAAAAAACCTTTTTTATGTGTAAAATGTATTTTATTTTTTAACCTAGTCTGCTTTTAGCTCGATACACTTAACCCAACATTTTTCTATTTTTTATATTCCATCTAGAAAATATGATTTCTCTACCTCTTCAAAATATGTGTTTGTTTTAGCAAGACACAAAGCAGATACCTCATCGTTTTAGCCATTTTTTTTTCCGTCAGGCCATTTTTCATATTCGGAAATAGGAAATAATACTAAGCAGTTTAGAAACTTTATTAGGACGAAATTTGACTTAAAATGGAACTAGGTCATGCATCATAGATCGTTAAACTTCTAGCTACTTTATGTGATGTCGTGTGATGCACGCTTACATAGGGGTTGACCTTCTTATGACTGACTTAAACTAGGCACTTTAATTGGTCAAGAAATAGACGCCACCTATTATCTTCGGCTTTAAACCACCACTTAAATTGACATAATGGGAGTAAATGGAAGTGTGAGTTCTGTGCACTAGAAAATAAAGGAAAAAAGGCAAAAATGCCGCGCAAGTGGAAGTTGTTTAACATGTAACAATATGGAAAAATATGCGGAGCGTGCCTGTGAAACAGCGAGGCATATTTTAATGGTCCAACGGTAGCTAGCGGGCTTCCGTTTGCGGCGATGTTTTGTTCGAGGTGTTTGTCTTCCTGTAGCGATAGCTATATTTTCTGTGTTTGTTCGCAAGCTCTATCTACCTAAAGTTGTTTAAAACATTGTACAATATTTTGTTTATGTAGTTCATATCTAAAAATAACTAATAAAATAAATCTACTTAAAGTTAACAAGTTCAAACTTTAATCCACTTTTGTTTTGCAAGCAAATATGACGATGCAGTTTTTACTTTTTTACAATCAATATTTTATCTATCTTTGGATGAGATGTCGATATGGAGTATTAAAACCCTTTTTTACCATGATTATTATTATTAGGGTAAGGCGGAGTTAATAGTGTCACTTTTGGTATCAACTCTAATAATTTTTTATAGACAACATAATGAAAATAATATTAATGTTTATAAGAATAATAATTATTATGGTGAAGCAGTGAAGTTTTGCGAAGATATCTTATAGATAGCGAGCAGCTTTTGTTTATCCATGATGAGGAACCATGTTTAAATAGAGATCTTTTTAACAAAACACACCTGATCCAGAATAGGTAAGACAGGATAGAACTGACACTATCTACCTAGTAAAGAACAGTTAGAGAAATTCAGTTCAACCAGCTATACTTACCCTCTGCAATATAGACGACAACTGGATCAAACAAGAAAGTCTAAAATGCCTGCAATTCACCACCGAAGACATAAATGACGTTGTAGACGGATTCAGCACCTAGAGAACTCCAGATCCTCACCAAGTCCATAGCATTGAATGTATGATTTTCCTCTGTTAAATGTTTGGCATAATGAGATTTGTTATTTTTCATTCTAAAGCTATGTTTATGTTCGTTTATTCTTTTATGAAAAGGTCTGCCTGTTTGTCCTATATACGTTTTATTGCAACTGCCACAGTATAATTCGTAAACCCCTGATTTATTTTCTTTTTTTGTTTTGCTTTTATTATTTTTAATATGTCGACATAGTGTGTTATTTGCACGGAAAGCGATATTTACGTGATTTCTATGGAAAAATTTTTGAATTTTATTAGATAGTTTTCCGGTATAGGTGAGTGTATGAAATTTTTTCTTGTTTACTTGTTTGTACGGGTACGCCAGTCCTATTGCTTTTTAAATTGTTTTTTCATTAAAATATTATCTACCAAATCGCTACTATATCCATTGTTTATACTAATTTATTTTATATGTACTTCTTTCTGAAAATTTTCTTCCGTTAATGGTGTATTTATTAGTCTATGGATGAAACTATTATAAACCGAGATTTTATGTGTGAACATGGTGAGAATTAGCGTGTATAGTTATATCTGAGTATGTGGGTTTATGGAAGATTTCAAAATCGTGTTTATTCATTTTGTTTAATATTTTTAAATCTGGGAAATTAATCGATTTATTTGTTTCAATTTCTGTTGTAAAAGCAATATTATTATGAAGTTAGTTAATATAATCCAGAAAAAGTTTTAATTGTTGATCTATGCCTGTAAAGCAAGTCAATATATGATCTACATACCGGTACCAATAAAAGAAATTTTTAAAAAGATGAGAATTACCGATTTGTTCTTGTAAATGGTCCATGAAAATTTCAGATAAAATTGCACTAAGAGGGTTTCCCGTTATTAAACCTTTCTTTCTTATGTAAATGTTATCGTTAAATTCAAAATAATTCTGATCTAAGCTTGTGCTAAGCACATTTTATTTAATTTAATTCTCATCTTTTTAAAAAATGTCTTTTATTGGTACCGGTATGTAGATCATATATTGACTTGCTTTACAGGCATAGATCGACAATTAAAACTTTTTCTAGATTATATTAACCAAATTCATAATAATATTACTTTTACAACAGAAATTGAAACAAATAAATTGATTAATTTCCTAGATTTAAAAATATCAAACAACATGAATAAACAGGATTTTAAAATCTTCCATAAACCAACATACTCAGATATAACTATACACGCTAATTCTAACCACCCGTTCACACATAAAATCTCGGCTTATAATAGTTTCATCCATAGACTAATAAATACACCATTAACGGAAGAAAATTTTCAGAAAGAATTACATATTATAAAACAAATTAGAATATTTTAACGAAAAAACAATTTAAAAGAGCAATAGGACTGGTGTACCCGTACAAACAACTAAACAAAGAAAAATTTCATACACTCATCTATACCGGAAAACTATCTAATAAAATTCAAAATTTTTTCCATAGAAAACCACGTAAATATCACTTTCCGTACAAATAACACATTATCTCGACATATTAAAAATAATAAAAGCAAAACAAAAAAAGAAAATAAATCGGGGGTTTACGAATTATGCTGAGGCACTTGCAATAAAACGTATATAGGACAAACAGGCAGACCTTTTTATAAAAGAATAAACGAACATAAACATAGCTTTAGAATGAAAAATAACAAATCTCATTACGCCAAACATTTAACAGAGGAAAATCATACATTCAATGAAAATTTCAAAATTTTTGCATAACGGAAAGAAAGGAAAAATTACTGGATTGTTTAGAATAGGTAGAAATTAATCAGAGAAAATCCTCAGGTCTATTACTCAACGATCAATTAGATGGGGGAGGGTCTCCTTTATTGAACTTGTTCTAGGTATTAAGGTAAATATTGTTAATGAATTTAGTACTTGTAATTATGTAAACTATGTATTCTGAAACACTTTGTTAGTTAATTTACATCGTGCTCCAGAAGAAGACACAGTGTGTCGAAACAATTGTCAGCAATAATAAACATAAGTGGTGATTTTAAACATTTGTTTACATTTTTATTCCTAGTTATTATGGAACTCCATCAAGTAACGGCTAAGTCAGTGCGTATGTACTTATGGAACAGCGAGTAAATTATTTATTTTGCTTACTGACGGCAAGAAATGTATAAGTCAAAAAGTAGCGCCCTGAATTTTTTTGAATTTCTTCACGTCTTGGGGTGTTTGAATCATGAAAAAACATATTTTCCCATTATTGTCGATTCGTGTATACTGTTGTTGACCTGTCATTCTATTAACGCGGTAGCTCTTGAACAACATGATAATATAATATTTGAAGTATAGGTCAAACTTATAGTTCTTAATTGATATTATTTTAGTGGAAGAGAGTGAAAGAGGTAGGAATTTATTTATTTTTTAATTGAGAAAGGCAAATTCATCAGTTATTTTAGAACTACTTGTTTGTAAAGAAAGTACAGAATAAATTATTTTACCGTTTTTTTATAAGTGGGTTGTATGATAAATAGAGACCGGATTATATGCAACATAAAAATCTTGAAATATGCATGCAATTATGCATGAAAAATGCTTAAAATATGCATGAAAAGGGTAAAAATATGAAATATAAAATAATAAAAATAGTAATTTTTAGTTTTTTATTTCAAAATCAGCATAAAATTAACAAGTTATCGACGATGTTTAAATTTAATTAACAATTATTTAACATTTTTTAGAATTATTTAACATTTGTATTGTTGTATACTTAAACAGTAAGGTATTGTTCCAAATGTTGGGTAGTAAGATTGTGTCTTCGATCACTTAAACCAACATTTTTCTATTTTTTATATTCCATCTAGAAAATATGATTTCTCTATCTCTTCAAAATATGCATTTGTTTTAGCAAGACATAAAGCAGATACCTCATCGTTTTAGCCATTTTTTTTCCGTCAGGCCATTTTTCATATTCGGAAATAGGAAATAATCGCTGGGGGTTAAATCTGGCGAATATGGTGGATGTGAAAGCAATTCGTATCCCAACTCATGAAATTTTGCCATGGCGATAACACAAGTGTGCACGCGAGCATGGTCTTGAAATTTTTTTCCTCGCTAAATGTGGACGTTTATCTTTCACAACATTATTAAAACGGTCCAATAAGTTGACATAATACTCTCCATTAATCGCTTTGCCCTGTTCAAGATAATCGACGTGAATTATACTTCGTGCATCCCAAAATACTGTGCCGACTTGGCCGATAAAGTTACCTTGGCCTTCTTTGGCACCGGTTCGCCATTGTTTGGACTGTTCTTTGATCCCTGGTGTGCTATGATGAATCCATGGAAAAAATAATGCCGATTGCGCCTTAAAATCGTTAAATATTCTTTTGAATTTCACGCACGTGCGTGTTTACTGTCAATTGTGAGCAATCGCGGAACCCATCTTGCGGAAAGCTTTCTTAAAATGTTCTGCACTCGTTCAGTTGAGATGCCCACAGCCTCAGCAATCTCCTGCACTTTTACTATCCGATCCTTTATCACTATATCGTGGATTTTTTCAATCATTTCTGATATAGGGACCTTGGACGTTCTTCATCAAAAGTGCTTGAACAGCCACGTTTGAATTGTTCAATATCTTGTGGTCGATAAAAAAGGTGCAGAATCCGCATAAACTTCGTTTCGTTTTTATCTCATTATTCGTTTTCTTTTTCAAAAAAAAAATATTTTATCGCTGCTCGATATTTAATTAATTATTGTCATTGTTGTAAAATCACAAAAGTTGTTCTATTTAAATGGCTGCCACTCACAAACTAAATCACGTAGAGACTTGAAAATTTGACAGGATTCTTGTGAAAGGTTATGTTTACGGAAAAAATAATTTTTTAAATAGTAGTAGCGCTCGCTATTACTGACTGTGGACGGGTACTTATCGTACAACGCTCCTATATACTAGGCAGTTTAGAAACTTTATTAGAACGAAATTTGACTTAATGAAAGTAGGTCATGCATCATAGATCGTTGAACTTCTAGCTACTTTATGTGATGTCGTGTGATGCACGCTTAAATAGGGGTTGACCTTCTTATGATTGACTTAAACTAAGCACTTTAATTGGTCAAGAAATAGACGCCACTTTGGCTTTAAACCACCACTTAAATTGACACAATGAGAGTAAATGGAAGTGTGAGTTCTGTGTACTAGAAAATAAAGGAAAAAAAGGTAAAGATGCCGCATGTGGAAGTTGTATAATATGTAGCAATATGGAAAAATATGCGGAGCATGCCTGAGAAACAGCGAGGCATATTTTAATGGTCCAACTGTAGCTAGTCGGCTTCCGTTTGCGGCGATGTTTTGTTCGACGTGTTTGTCTTCCTGTAGCGATAGCTCTATTTTTTGTGTCTGTTCACAAGCTCTGTTTACCTAAAGTTGTTTAAAACATCGTACAATATTTTGTTTATGTAGTTCATATCTAAGAACAACTAATAAAATAAATCTACTTGAAGTTAACAAGTTCAGACTTTAATCCACTTTTGTTTTGCAAGAAAATATGACTATGCAGTTTTTACTTTGTTACAATCAATATTGTATCTATGTTTTGATGAGATGTCAATATGGAGTATTAAAACCCTTTTTGATCTTGATTATTATTATTAGGGTAAGGCGGAGTTAATAGTGTCACTTTTGGTATCAACTCTAATAAATTTTCATAGACAACATAATGAAAATAATATTAATGGTTATAAGAATAATAATTATTATGGTGAAGCAGTAAAGTTTTGCGAAAATAACTTATACATAACGAACAGCTTTTGTTTTGGAATACTGCTCCCCCGTTTGGGGCTCCGCTCCCAAACATACACTGCATTTGTTGGGTTCTGTTCAGAGCAGAGCGGTCCGTCTGATTGGAGAGCCGGAATTGACCGGCGGCCTTGATTCGCTGGAACATCGAAGAACGGTTGGTGACTTGAGTCTGTTCTACAAGTATTTTTTTTATGGAAAGTGTTCGAAGGATATAGCCCGCTTAATTCCTTCCAAAGCGGTGCATGCTGGAAATACACGTCGCGCTGGTGCTTCACATCCGTATGAGGTTCAGCTTGTTACTCTGCGTATAACGCTTTTCAAGCAGTCTTTTACATGGAGAACGTCATCCCTTTGGAATAATTTGCCCAGCGCTGTGTTTCCCAACGAGTACAATTTACAGCGATTCAAGAACAACGTGAATCGCTTTTTCCGCACACATGCCGCTCCTGGAGCGCTTTAGGGACTTCCCTGCAGCACATGTGCTAGACCCATAAAAAAAAAATGTCAATCTGTGTATACTGTTGTTGACCTGGCATTTTATTAACGAGGTAGCTCTTGAAAAACATGATAATATAATATTTGAAGTATAGGTCAAACTTATAGTTCTTAATTGATATTATTTTAGTGGAAGAGAGTAAAAGAGGTGGGAATTTATTTATCTTTTAATTGAGAAAGGCAAATTTATCACTTATTTTAAAACTAGAACTAGAAAGTACAGAATAAATTATTTTACCGATTTTTTTATAAGTGGGTTGTATGAAAAGTATAAGTATGATAAGTACCTGGCCTTGACAAGAAAAAAACCTTTTTATGTGTAAAATGTATTTTATTTTTTAACTGCTTTTAGCTCGATACACTTAACCCAACATTTTTCTATTTTTTATATTCCATCTAGAAAATATGATTTCTCTAACCCTTTAAAATATGCGTTTGTTTTAGAAAGACCTAAAGAAGATACCTCATCGTTTGAGCCATTTTTTTTTTCCGCCAGGCCATTTTTCATGTTCGGAAATAGGAAATAATCGCTGGGGGTTAAATCTGGCGAATATCGTGGATGTGAAAGCAATTCGTATCCCAACTCATGAAATTTTGCCATGGCGATAACACAAGTGTGCACGCGAGCATGGTCTTGAAATTTTTTCCCTCGCTAAATGTGGACGTTTTTCTTTCACAACATTATTAAAACGGTCCAATAAGTTGACATAATACTCTCCATTAATCGCTTTGCCCTGTTCAAGGTAATCGACGTCAATTATACTTCGTGCATCCCAAAATACTGTGCCGACTTGGCCGATAAAGTTACCTTGGCCTTCTTTGGCACCGGTTCGCCATTGTTTGGACTGTTCTTTGATCCCTGGTGTGCTATGGTGAATCCAAGGAAAAAATAATGCCGATTGCGCCTTAAATCGTTAAATATTCTTTTGAATTTGACGCACGTGCGTGTTTACTGTAATTGTGAGCAATCGCGGAACCCATCTTGCGGAAAGCTTTCTTATATCCAAATGAGTTGTTAAAATGTTCTCCACTCGTTCAATTAAGATGCCCACAGCCTCAGCAATCTCCTGAACTTTTACTATCCGATCCTTTGTCACTATATCGTGGATTTTTTCAATCATTTCTGATGTAGTGACCTTGGACGTTCTTCATCAAAAGTGCTTGAACAACCACGTTTGAATTGTTCAATATCTTGTGGTCGATAAAGAAGGTGCAGAGTCCGCACAAACTTCGTTTCATTTTTATCTCAATATTCGTTTTCTTTTTCAAAAAAAAATATTTTATCGCTGCTCGATATTTAATTAATTATTGTCATTGTTGTATAATCACAAAAGTTGTTCTATTTAAATGGGTGCCACTCACAAACTAAATCACGTAGAGATTTGAAAATTTGACAGGATTCTTGTGAAAGGTTATGTTTACGAAAAATATAATTTTTTAAATAGTAGTAGCGCTCGCTATTACTGACTGCGGACGGGTACTTATCGTACAACGCTCCTATATACTAGGCAGTTTAGAAACTTTATTAGAACGAAATTTGACTTAATAAAAGTAGGTCATGCATCATAGATCGTTGAACTTCTAGCTACTTTATGTGATGTCGTGTGATGCACGCTTAAATAGGGGTTGACCTTCTTATGATTGTACTTAAACTAAGCACTTTAATTGGTCAAGAAATAGACGCCACTTCGGCTTTAAACCAACACTTAAATTGACACAATGAGAGTAAATGGAAGTGTGAGTTCTGTGTACTAGAAAATAAAGGAAAAAAAGGTAAAGATGCCGCATGTGGAAGTTGTATAATATGTAACAATATGGAAAAATATGCGGAGCATGCCTGAGAAACACCGAGGCATATTTTAATGGTCCAACTGTAGCTAGCCGGCTTCCGTTTGCGGCCATGTTTTGTTCGACGTGTTTGTCTTCCTGTAGCGATAGCTGTATTTTTTGTGTCTGTTCGCAAGCTCTGTTTACCTAAAGTTGTTGAAAACATTGTACAATGTTTTGTTTATGTAGTTCATATCCAAGAACAACTAATAAAATAAATCTACTTGAAGTTAACAAGTTCAAACTTTAATCCACTTTTGTTTTGCAAGAAAATATGACGATGCAGTTTTTACTTTGTTTCAATCAATATTTTATCTATGTTTTGATGAGATGTCAATATGGAGTATTAAAACTCTTTTTGACCTAGATTATTATTATTAGGGTAAGGCGGAGTTAATAGTGTCACTTTTGGGATCAACTCTAATAAATTTTTATAGACAACATAATGAAAATAATATTAATGGTTATAAGAATAATAATTATTATGGTGAAGCAGTTAAGTTTTGCGAAGATAACTTATACATAACGAGCAGCTTTTGTTTTGGAATACTGCTCCCCCGTTTGAGGCTCCGCTCCCAAACATACACTGCATTTGTTGGGTTCTGTTCAGAGCAGAGCGGTCCGTCTGATTGTAGACCCGGAATTGACCGGCGGCCTTGATTCGCTGGAACATCGAAGAACGGTTGGTGACTTGAGTCTGTTCTACAAGTATTTTCATGGAAAGTGTTCGAAGGATATAGCCCGCTTAATTCCTTCCAAAGCGGTGCATGTTGGAAATACACGGCGCGCTGGTGCTTCACATCCGTATGAGGTTCAGCTTGTTACTCTGCGTATAACGCTTTTCAAGCAGTCTTTTATATGGAGAACGTCATCCCTTTGGAATAATTTGCCCAGCGCTGTGTTTCCCACCGAGTACAATTTACGGCGATTCAAGAACAACGTGAATCGCTTTTTCCGCACACATGCCGCTCCTGGAGCGCTTTAGGGACTTCCCTGCAGCACGTGTGCTAGACCCATAAAAAACATTTTTCAATCTGTGTATACTGTTGTTGACCTGTCATTCTATTAACGAGGTAGCTCTTGAACAACATGATAATATAATATTTGAAGTATAGGTCAAACTTATAGTTGTTAATTGATATTATTTTAGTGGAAGAGAGTGAAAGAGGTGGGAATTTATTTATCTTTTAATTGAGAAAGGCAAATTTATCACTTATTTTAGAACTAGCACTAGAAAGTACAGAATAAATTATTTTACCGATTTTTTATAAGTGGGTTGTATGAAAAGTATAAGTATGATAAGTACCTGGCCTTGACAAGAAAAAAACCTTTTTATGTGTAAAATGTATTTTATTTTTTAACTGCTTTTAGCTCGATACACTTAACCCAACATTTTTCTATTTTTTATATTCCATCTAGAAAATATGATTTCTCTAACCCTTCAAAATATGCGTTTGTTTTAGCAAGACATAAAGAAGATACCTCATCGTTTGAGCCATTTTTTCCGTCAGGCCATTTTTCATGTTCGGAAATAGGAAATAATCGCTGGGGGTTAAATCTGGCGAAATGGTGTATGTGAAAACAATTCGTATCGTAACTCATGAAATTTTGCCATGGCGATAACACAAGTGTGCACGCGAGCATGGTCTCGAAATTTTTTTCCTCGCTAAATCTGGACGTTTTTCTTTCACAACATTATTAAAACGGTCCAATAAGTTGACATAATACTCTCCATTAATCGCTTTGCCTTGTTCAAGGTAATCGACGTGGATTATACTGCGTGCATCCCAAAATACTGTGTCGACTTGGCCGATAAAGTCACCTTGGCCTTCTTTGGCACCGGTTCGCCATTGTTTGGACTGTTCTTTGATCTCTGGCGTGCTATGATGAATCCATGCAAAAAATAATGCCGATTGAGACTTAAAATCGTCAAATATTTTGAATTTCACGCACGTGCGTGTTTACTGTAATTGTGAGCAATCGCGGAACCTATCTTGCGGAAAGCTTTCTTATATCCAAATGAGTTGTTAAAATGTTCTGCACTCGTTCAATTAAGATGCCCACAGCCTCAGCAATCTCCTGAACTTTTACTATCCGATCCTTTGTCACTATATCGTGGATTTTTTCAATCATTTCTGATGTAGTGACCTTGGACGTTCTTCATCAAAAGTGCTTGAACAACCACGTTTGAATTGTTCAATATCTTGTGGTCGATAAAGAAGGTGCAGAATCCGCATAAACTTCGTTTCGTTTTTATCTCATTATTCGTTTCCTTTTTCAAAAAAAAATATTTTATCGCTGCTCGATATTTAATTAATTATTGTCATTGTTGTAAAATCACAAAAGTTGTTCTATTTAAATGGCTGCCACGCACAAACTAAATCACGTAGAGACTTAAAAATTTGACAGGATTCTTGTGAAAGGTTATGTTTACGAAAAATATAATTTTTTAAATAGTAATAGCACTCGCTATTACTGACTGCGGACGGGTACTTATCGTACAACGCTCCTATATACTAGGCAGTTTAGAAACTTTATTAGAATGAAATTTGACTTAATGAAAGCAGATCATGCATCCTAGATCGTTGAACTTCTAGCTACTTTTTGTGATGTCGTGTGATGCATGCTTAAATAGGGGTTGACCTTCTTATGATTGACTTAAACTAAGCACTTTAATTGGTCAAGAAATAGACGCCACTTTGGCTTTAAACCACCACTTAAATTGACACAATGAGAGTAAATGGAAGTGTGACTTCTGCGTACTAGAAAATAAAGGAAAAAAAGGTAAAGATGCCGCATGTGGAAGTTGTATAATATGTAACAATATGGAAAAATATGCGGAGCATGCCTGAGAAACAGCGAGGCATATTTTAATGGTCCAACTGTAGCTAACCGGCTTCCGTTTGCGGCGATGTTTTGTTCGACGTGTTTGTCTTCCTGTAGCGATAGCTGTATTTTTTGTGTCTGTTCGCAAGCTCTGTTTACCTAAAGTTGTTTAAAACATTGTACAATATTTTGTTTATGTAGTTCATATCTAAGAACAACTAATAAAATAAATCTACTTAAAGTTAACAAGTTCAAACTTTAATCCACTTTTGTTTTGCAAGAAAATATGACGATGCAGTTTTTACTTTGTTACAATCAATATTTTATCTATGTTTTGATGAGATATCAATATGGAGTATTAATACCCTTTTTGACCTAAGGGTAAGGCGGAGTTAAAAGTGTCACTTTTGGTATCAACTCTAATAAATTTTTATAGACAACATAATGAAAAGAATATTAATGGTTATAAGAATAATAATTATTATGGTGAAGCAGTAAAGTTTTGCGAAGATAACTTATACATAGCGAGCAGCTTTTGTTTTGGAATACTGCTCCCCCGTTTGGGGCTCCGCTTCCAAACATACACTGCATTTGTTGGGTTCTGTTCAGAGCCGAGCTGTCCGTCTGATTGGAGATCCGGAATTGACCGGCGGCCTTGATTCGCTGGATCATCGAAGAACGGTTGGTGACTTGAGCCTGTTCTACAAGTATTTTCATGGAAAGTGTTCGAAGGATATAGCCCGCTTAATTCCTTCCAAAGCGGTGCATATTAGAAATACACGTCGCGCTGGTGCTTCACATCCGTATGAGGTTCAGCTTGTTACTCTGCGTATAACGCTTTTCAAGCAGTCTTTTATATGGAGAACGTCATCCCTTTGAATAATTTGCCCAGCGCTGTGTTTCCCACCGAGTACAATTTACAGCGATTCAAGAACAACGTGAATCGCTTTTTTCCGTACACATGCCGCTCCTGGAGCGCTTTAGGGACTTCCCTGCAGCACGTGTGCTAGACCCATAAAAAAAAAAAATTGTCGATCTGTGTATACTGTTGTTGACCAGTCATTCTATAAACGCGGTAGCTCTTGAACAACATGATAATATAATATTTGAAGTATAGGTCAAACTTATAGTTCCTAATTGATATTATTTTAGTGGAAGAGAGTGAAAGAGGTGAGAATTTATTTATCTTTTAATTGAGAAAGGCAAATTTATCACTTATTTTAGAACTAGAACTAGAAACTACAGAATAAATTATTTTACCGATTTTTTTATAAGTGGGTTGTATGAAAAGTATAAGTATGATAAGTACCTGGCCTTGACAAGAAAAAAAACCTTTTTATGTGTAAAATGTATTTTATTTTTTAACTGCTTTTAGCTCGATACACTTAACCCAACATTTTTCTATTTTTTTATATTCCATCTAGAAAATATGATTTCTCTATCTCTTCAAAATATGCGTTTGTTTTAGCAAGACATAAGGCACATATCTCATCGTTTGAGCTATTTTTTTCCGTCAGGCCATTTTTCATGTTCGAAAATAGGAAATAATCGCTGGGGGTTAAATCTGGCGAAATGGTATATGTGAAAGCAATACTCATGAAATTTTGCCATGGCGATAACACAAGTGTGCACGCGAGCATGGTCTCGAAATTTTTTTCCTCGCTAAATGTGGACGTTTTTCTTTCACAACATTATTAAAACGGTCCAATAAGTTGACATAATACTCTCCATTAATCGCTTTGCCCTGTTCAAGGTAATCGGCGTGGATTATACTGCGTGCATCCAAAAATACTGTGTCGACTTGGCCGATAAAGTCACCTTGGCCTTCTTTGGCACCGGTTCGCCATTGTTTGGACTGTTCTTTGATCTCTGGTGTGCTATGATGAATCCATGCAAAAAATAATGCCGATTGAGCCTTAAAATCGTTAAATATTTTGAATTTCACGCCCGTGCGTATTTACTGTAATTGTGAGCAATCAAGGAACCCATCTTGCGGAAAGCTTTCTTATATCCAAATGAGTTGTTAAAATGCTCTGCACTCATTCAGTTAAGATGCCCACAGCCTCAGCAATCTCCTGAACTTTTACTATCCGATCCTTTATCACTATATCGTGGATTTTTTCAATCATTTCTGATGTAGTGACCTTGGACGTTCTTCATCAAAAGTGCTTGAACAACCACGTTTGAATTGTTCAATATCTTGTGGTCGATAAAGAAGGTGCAGAGTTCGCATAAACTTCGTTTCGTTTTTATCTCATTATTTGTTTTCTTTTCAAAAAAAAATATTTTATCGCTGCTCGATATTTAATTAATTATTGTCATTGTTGTAAAATCACAAAAGTTGTTCTATTTAAATGGCTGTCACTCACAAAGTAAATCACGTAGAGACTTGAAAATTTGACAGGATTCTTGTGAAAGGTTATGTTTACGAAAAATATAATTTTTAAAATAGACGCCACTTTGGCTTTAAACCAACACTTAAATTGACACAATGAGAGTAAATGGCAGTGTGAGTTCTGTGTACTAGAAAATAAAGGAAAAAAAAGCAAAAATGCCGCATGTGGAAGTTGTATAATATGTAACAATATGGAAAAATATGCGGAGCATGCCTGAGAAACAGCGAGGCATATTTTAATGATCCAACTGTAGCTAGCCGGCTTCCGTTTGCGGCGATGTTTCGTTCGAAGTGTTTGTCTTCCTGTAGCGATAGCTGTATTTTTTGTGTCTGTTCGCAAGCTCTGTTTACCTAAAGTTGTTTAAAACATTGTACAACAACTAATAAAATAAATCTACTTGAAGTTAACAAGTTCAAACTTTAATCCACTTTTGTTTTGCAAGAAAATATGACGATGCAGTTTTTACTTTTTTTACAATCAATATTTTATCTATCTTTTGATGAGATGTCAATATGGAGTATTAAAACCCTTTTTGACCTTGATTATTATTATTAGGGTAAGGCGGAGTTAATAGTGTCACTTTTGGTAACAACTCTAATAAATTTTTATAGACAACATAATAAAAATATTATTAATGATTATAAGAATAATAATTATTATGGTGAAGCAGTAAAGTTTTGCGAAGATAACTTATACATAGCGAGCAGCTTTTGTTTATCCATGATGAGGAACCATGTTTAAATAGAGATCATTTTAACAAAACACACCTGATCCAGAATAGGTAAGACCAGATAGAACTGACACTATCTACCAAAGTAAAGAACTGTTAGAGAAATTCTGAGAAGTTCAACCAGCTATACTTACCCTCTGCAATATAGAAGAGAACTGGATCAAATAAGAAAGTCTAAAATGTCTGCCATTTACCACCGAAGAGATAAATAACGTTGTAAACGGATTCCGCACCTGGAGAACTTCAGATCCTCACCAAACCATAGCTGTTATTTAATTCAGCTGTTTAGGTACACTCATAAAAAACAAAAGATTCGTAAAATACGACAGAATATGATAACTTACATTACTTGTCCACCCGTCTTGCAAATGAAACATCGACATTATCATATTTTGTTAAAATTGGACTGGAAAAGTCTGAAAACATAAAAATAACCCACGCTGTAAGAGAGGGATTCATTCTCTCACAACTTTTTGTTAGTTTTTATTTTAATGCTGTGTTTAATGAGATCGTCTATGAATCCATTGGAGGAATAACAGTTAATGAGGTGTACTGAACAACCTATGGTATGCTGATGATACTGTTCTATTAGCAAATAATATCAAAGATCTCCAGCAACTGATCAATCGAGTCGTAACAGGCAGCGAAAGATTTGGATTATTTATAAATATAAAAAAAAACCAAGCAGATGGTAATAACAAAAAATCTACCTCCTACGAAATCAGGGACTACACCGTAGAACAGGCCTCCACATGAAACATTTGGGAACCAATATAAATGACAAGTGGGACTCAAGAAAGGAGATATATTCCCAAATTGAGCAGGTTCGAGTAACATACATGAATATCAATACATTTTTCCATCGCTCAAGTCTCAGTCTCGAACTGCGAATGAGAATGGTGAGAGCGCATGTATTCTCCGTACTATTGTATGGATGTGAGTGCTGGACCCTTGACCCATCTCCTGGGTACAGAAAATAAAAAACACAGAAGTACTGGAAAGAGTGAATAAAATGAACGAATTACTAACTACCATAAAAGTAAGAGAAACTCAATACTTCGGACATATAATGAGGGATCCAAAGTTCGAATGGCTAGGGTTGATTATTGAAAGCACAATAAAGGGCAAACAATCGATCAAAAGAAGACAGAATTCTTGGCTGAAAGACATGAGAAGGTGCTTTGGATGTGCTTCGAGTGATATTTTTCTAGGAGCAGTTTCTAGAGTTTGTTAAGCTATATGGATCGCCAACTTTCGTGAGGATCGTAATTCATAAATTTTAAGTAAAATTCCTCAATTTTTCTAGGAGCAATAATTCCTTTTTTCCAAAAACGAAATTTATTTGAATAAAATACTTCTACACTGACATTAATAGCTTCTTTTCTTTTTAAAAAGATGCCTTAACAGATTTCGCATTTTTAGCACTTCCAGTATATAATATACGTTATGCCAAGAAGATTGAAAAAAAGATTACCACCACTGGATTACATTTGCGAAGTAGCTCGAATTCTTTCCATTTTCTTCCACTATGGGTCGGTTCGAGGCAGTCTTTCTTTGTTCCCATCCAAAGTGGCCTAAAATCCTACATTCCATGGCAGCTAAATATATTAAAAAGTGGGTATGGTTTGTGAAGAAGGGGGTAAATTATTTTAACGAGACGAAAAATGTCGACGACTTGTCAAAACATGGCTCGGTAGGCAAAATCACTCTGAATGTCGAAAAACGAATCGGGTCTTTGTTTCTACGGGACCCGAAATTGATGCAGCGTCAAGGAGCTGCAAAATTAAGAAAATCGGATTTGAATGTGTCCCATGAGACCATTCGACAACATCTTCATGCTCATGATGTCAAATTCCAAAGCACGTTGAAGGAACCTTTGTTGGACAAAAATCACGTCACGAAGAGGCTCGCGTGGGCCCACGATAAGATACTAGAGTGGCCCTCACAATCGCTGGATCCCAACTCTACTGAAAAAGTTTGGTTACTTGTAAAGAGAAAGCTCAGAAGAAAGACTCTGAAGACTTTGACTCAGTTGCCTTGCGAGATTCGGAAAATTTAGAAATTATTGCCGCGTGATCATGCATCTTGTCGACAGCATGCCTCGAAGATGCCAGACGATTGTTGATACAGGAGGCGTTTGGACAACTTAATAAGATAATTGTTCCGTTGTTAGCATACCAGACAATACATTGATGGTAAAAAATCTTCTCGAAATACATTTTTTCAAGAATACGAGTTATCACGTACTTATTTGACAGACTGTATAATGATTACTAGCTTAAGCAAATTGCATACACATAGATATTCTGCTTTACTTTAGTGTCGCGAAATAAACAAAAATCTTACCCCCATACCAGTTTGCTTAAATAAATATATAAAAAAAAGTACCACATACTGATATTCAAAGTAGCCTTGCTTAATAATTTGAAATTGAACTTTAAAGTTTCTCCTTTATAAACAGTACTAAAAACTTCCTCTTAGGTAGAAATACCTAGCATAAAAGACGTAAACTAAGAACGACCAAAATTTATTACTTCTTAACTTACTTCCGAAGGGCTTTTACCTTTTCATGGATTTCGAAGATTTCTGAATGAGCTTTTTCCAGCAGTTTAAGCTTTTTAATTTTCAACTCGGCCTCGCATTTTGGCATAAAATATTTAAACCTAGAACTGTATTATTTTTAACCTATTTCCGAAGGGCTGTTACTAATACATGGATTTCCGAAATTTTTAAATCAACTCTTTCCATCAGCTTTTTGATTTCCAATTTGATCAGCTTAGTTACGGACCCGTATTTTAGGTTTTTTTCATCCTGTTCCCTTCTGTTAGTAGCTTCTCGACAAAATACTTTGTGAACTAGAGGCCATTCCGGTGAATCTGTAATGGATCTTTGTTAGTGATCTTGAATTTGCTAATTTTAGCGAACAGGATGTCATTTAGAATGGGCTGCCAAGAACACCAAGTTAACAATTCGGTCACTTATGAACAGGCTGATAACAATAAGAAAAGACCATAACATGACTTGATTCAGTGCCACGTAAGCAACTTCTAGGTATTCTAAAAGTCTATAGAATTTATATCCAGTTTATCAACTTTTCACCATAGCATATCAGCGTCGAATTGGAAATCCGGTTTTAAGTTATTTATGACTTCGTCTAGCACGGAATATACTACCGAGCTGGCTAAACCTAACTAAACTGCCCCGTCACTGTATGACCTATGCCTAGGAGTTATTATTTTAAATATGGACATTTTTACCCTCTGGACTATTAACCCCGGCATACCCCATTTATTAATCAGACAACATGACAAAAGTGTAGGCGTTTGTTTGAAAAAAATAGTCGTATTACGGTAAATTATTAACGTAAATTTTACTTATTAGATATTAAATGCATTTTTTCCTATTTTTCATTTTCACGGGCTACGCGTTTTACTTCGATTTTTACCCTTTTTTTCACAATTCTTATTTTGCTGCTTCAAATTGTACGAGATTAATTTATCAAAATTTTAACCAAGCCAGCTCCAAGATTTTTTTAAAATTAACTATAAAAATTATATCTCAATAATGTTTATGTTTAGTGAACTTTATTTAACCAAATTTATATTTGTCACACTATTCAAACATAAATCTGTCATTTATTTGCTATCTTTAACGTCCAATTTTCAGATCCCACTATATGAACCTATAAATGAAAGACACACAGTTCATTTTCTTTTTAAATTTATATATGTATCCGTATATATATATATATATATATATATATATATATATATATATATATATATATATATATATATATATATATATATATATATATATATACATATATATATATATATATATATATATATATATATATATATATATATATATATATATATATATATATATATCGATGTAGTTTCACTGTTTACTAACATTTCTCTAGACCTTATTATATCAATATTAAATGAACATTTCACATCAATAGAAGAAATATGTAATATTCCTAAAGAACAGTTTCTACTAATCATTACTTTTTAGTGTTCCGTACGGAACACTTATAAGATCACGTCGGTGTCTGTCTGTCTGTCTGTCTGTCTGTCTGTCTGTCTGTCACACCTGATTTTCTCCGAAACTATTTGACATCGAAAGGTGAAATTTGGTAATAATATAGGAATTGATGGCCTCATCAGAGCCATGTGGTTTTGAGAATTAAATTTTGACTTAAGGGTTTTGGGGGGTGAAGTCGGAAGTGAAAAAAAAATTTTTTTACTAGGTCATCGAGTGTGGTGTCAAATGAAAGCTTGTGAAAACACGAGGAAAATATATATATATATATATATATATATATATATATATATATATATATATATATATATATATATATAATATTATACTTGCGCGCACTTTTCTTTGTATTATTTTTAAAAATTCGCGAAAAATGGCTGTCCCGGGCCTTATCTCGAAAAGTACTTATCAAAAAATTTCGAAAAAAAATTCTGGAATATTCTCCACGGGGTGTAGATTGAACGAAAATTATCACGAGTGCATTACCTTTAATAATTTATATGGTATATAAAAAAACAAAAATTTCAAGGTCATCAGATTTCAGTAAAGATTGGAAACAAACTTTCTTGAAAACTCATTTGGGGTGTATTTTGTGAAGTCACTGATCATTTTATACCTCTGTGACAAATTTTTTTTATTTTAAGAGCAATCAACGTACGGAACACTAATTGCGCAAGTTCAACTTGCACTTGACCGGTTTTTTTTTTTATATGAAAATACATTTTTCTCCTTCAATAGTACATTCTACAGACAAAAAATTGGCGTCCCAATGGGAAGTGCTATTTCACCAATCTTGGCCGAAATTGTTATGAATAAACTTCTTTATTTTGTTATTTCAAGGGTTGAATTTGAATTTCCCCTTCTCTTTCAATATGTAGATGACTTGTTAGTCGCTTTACCTGCCGGAAGTGTACAGAACACTCTTAACATTTACAATTCTTTCAATCATAAATTAGTATTTACTGTTGAGGAGGAGACTGACTGTGCTGTTCCGTTTCTGGATACTAGTGTTGTACGCTCAGAAAACAATACAGTCAAACTGGACTGGTATAGAAAAGAATCAAGTTCTGGTAGATATATCCCATTCCATTCTTATCACCCTATGAAACAGAAACTGAACATCACCAGAGGACTAAAGAACAGAATAGATAAGATTTGCCACCCCTCATTTAAAGAAAAAAATGTAAAACTGTTAGAAAACATTTTGTTGGACAATTACTATCCTAAAGCTCTAATTAAAAAGAATTTTCAGAGACCCCCCCTTCAAATTAATCCAACTGTCACCACTAATGTCGATATTAAAGTAGGAAAGTTACAATACATTGAAGGCCTTTCCCAGTCCTTGTCTTCTCTTTTTAAAAATACAAACATTAAAATTGCCAATTACAACATAAAAAAAATGAATTGTTTTTATACCAATTTAAAAGATAAAACCGATACTTTACAAAGATCTAATATAATCTATGGCATTCCCTGTCAATGTGGTTTGGTCTATGTTGGACAAACTTCACAAAAGCTCTCTAAGAGATTAGCGTTACACAAAAGTGATAGTAAACACAAACCTAACGCAACTAGCTTGAGCTTACACGTAAATAATACAGATCACAGAGTATAATATAACAACAGCTTCATTCTGGACGTTGAGACTAATTATTTCAGAAGAAGTTTCTTGGAAATGTGTTACATAAAAACCTGTAAAAATAATCTCAATCACAAAAAAGACATAGAAGGATTGAGCTCCATGTATACTTATTTACTAACACAAAACTATACCAAACCAATAAAAAAGAACGATCTTTATGAAAAAATTAGTTTCTAGTAAAGTTGACGTTTCTTTTCTCTTTCTGTCATTTTTGCTATTTATTACCAGTTACTTTTTTATGTCTTCTTGTTAAAATTAAATAATTAAAAAATTAAATATGACAAAGAATAAATAACGTCCAGTATTAATTTTCTCTTTCAAATTTTTTAATTTTTAAATTAGCTTATGAATCTCTTGATTATAAAATTAAAGAATTAATATAATTAATAATAAATAACTCGTCGAAGAGTAACATTCATTAAATTTAAGTCCCCTCTTTTATAAAATTAAAACTAAAAAACATATATCATTAATAATAAATAATTTATCTAAAATTAGCATCCACCTAAAAAATTTACCACATCCCTAACTTCAATGCTTTTTATGGTTTTTTGTCGACCTGATGACGACATAGACTACCAACAATATCCGTTTCGGACTCAAATATCACTAAGTAGTTACTAAACTCGACGTCAAAAAATTTTAAAATGGAGTACCATTTCAACATCATGGTGTTTCTTGCAGTTATGTTTCGGTCTTCAAAAAAGTGTTTTTAACTAATGTTTATTGAAAAAGTTTTATTTTCATTATTTGTGTAACTCTCTCTCTAAGTGTCTTTTAATCATGTTTGTGTAATCATTCATACTACCTGGCCAACAAAAATGCAAATTTCATTGTCTTCACCAGAGATGAACTAACTGCTAAAATTTTTGTAAGTAATTTCACATACAGTTGTAATTTAATCACATTTTAAAAAATGAACGTTTTGGTTTATTTTCTGTACTTGGTTTGCATTTTTAGAATCCAGAAGAAGCTACCATTAGGCAGCGAAAGCTCGATAATAAAAATAAAAAGCAGATACTAGAGCCTTTAGATCTTTGATTGCTCATCTCTTCTCCTTATAAGGGCGTTTCCCAGTGGTTAAACTTAGGATTGTTATATATATATATATATATATATATATATATACATATATATATATATATATATATATATATATATATATATATATATATATGTATATATATATATATATATATATATATATATATATATATATATATATATATATATAAATATGTATATATATATATATATATATATATATATATATATATATATATATATATATAAATATGTATATATATATATATATATATATATATATATATATATATATATATATATATATATATATATATATATATATGGGACGATCCGCGTCAACTGGATCAGAGCTACGACCAAAATTAGAAGCAACCAAAAAACTTGACTTGAATTTGGCAAATCAGACCTCGGATTCGTGATCAGCGACCCTAAAAACCCCCGTTTACCAAATTTAGTGCAAATCGGTTCATTTGCGAAAATTCGGCCACCATATTGGATTTTTGACCGCCATATTGGATCCGCCATGTTGGATTTTGTCAACTTACCACCCCAATTTTTTGGGGCGTCCATCAGCTACAATTTGAGCAAAAAAAAAACGACCCAAACAGTTGCGAATTTTTATTTTTACAAGCTTTTTTTGCTGGAGACTTGATTTTTCTCCGGCTACCGGCCGCCATATTGGATTTTTCAAAGGCGCACTCGGCATTTGAAAGTAAACGCTCTAAGCTTTAAAATGAGCCCTTGGTCAAGTTTTTTGGTTGCTTCTAAGTTTGGTGGTAGCTCTGATCCGGTTGACGCGGATCGTCCCATATATATATATATATATATATATATATATATATATATATATATATATATATATATATATATATATATATATATATATATAGTCAATCCAAAAAGTCTCCATACACCAACTGGTTTCTATACTATTTTTCTGTTATGTTTAACTAATTAATTGGAATTATGAGAAAACATGTTTAAATAATTTTTGAAACTTAAACAACAAGGATTAGTATTAAAAACAACTACGGAACATTTTATTTAGAAGTTTCATCATTGTTATACAAAAGTAAACAAAATTAATGTCAAGAAATTCTCCATACACTCAAGAACTACATTGAAAAAAACACGTTATAATCACCCGCATTTTACCAAGCTATCTATTGCTCGCTAAACTGAAAACAAAAGTGTGGGTCCCACTAAATATTAGTTTAAACGAAGTTGTTATTTTTCGTTAAACTCCGTCAAACTATTATTGGTAATCGTTAAGTGTATGAAGACTTTTTTGACATTAATTTTGTTTACATTATAATAACAGTGATGTAACTTATAAATAAAATGTTCCGTAGTTGTTTTTAATACTAATCCTCGGCCATACTTTATAATCTGCCACTTGTGGATAGTAATTTTGCAGTGGATTTTCAAAGCAGTATTAAAAACGAAGGAGTGAAATTGTAAAATTCCATTTCAAGTTCGAAAGATCATAACTGATTTCCCCCAAGAAACTGGCTCCACGTGAAAAGGCCAGTATTATTAGACCAATAATTATAGATCTCAAAAAAAGTGCACCAAAATTAAAAGAAGAAGTACAGAAACTATTTTCGAAAAATGTTTGTTCACAAACAGTGAGTAATTGTTTACACAGGGCAGGCTATAAGCAGCCGTTAATTTCGGAAGCCAATCGCAAAAAACTGTTAGCTTTTGCTATGGAATACGTTACTTAACCTCCTGAATTTTATAAATCCATAATTTTTAGTGATCAAACTAAAATTAACCTTTTTGGATCTGATGGCAGAATTAAAGTTTGGAGAAAGAAGAATACCGTATTCGATATTAAAAACATTTGTTCTACGGTGCGACAAGGGAGTAGCAGTGTTCTGCTTTGGAGATGCATGTCCGCTGGAGAGATTGAAAATTTACGTTTTATTAATGGTACCATGGATCAGCATGTTTATCTGAACATTTTGGGAGACAATTTAAGAGAAAGTATCCAAAAATTAGCACTCGAAAAAGAATACATTTTCCAACAGGACAATGATCCGAAACATACCGCAAACTTGGTGCGAGAATCGATGATCCATGTGGCACAGCAGCTTCATACATCTTCGCAATCACTCGATGTTAACACCATCGAGCATTTATGGGAAGAACTTAAACAGCGCGTTCGCATACATACTGTTTATAGAGAAGAATTAAAAAACAGGATATTAAACGAATGGGAGAAGACGCAAGCAGAAGTTACTAGAAAGCTGGTTGCCAGCATGACAAAAAGATTACAAGAGATTATCGAGGCCAACAGCGGTCCCACTAAATATTAAATTGAACGAAGTTGTTATTTTCCGTTAAACTCCTTCAAATTATTATTGGTAATTGTTAAGTGTATGGAGACTTTTTTGACATTAATTTTACATTTTAATAATAATAATATAACTTCTAAATAAAATATTCCGCTAGATTGAAAATATGTCAAAATTAGCAAGTCAGAAATCCTATTAATTTGGTGTAGTTTAGAGTGGGGAGGTAAACAGTCTGAAATAATCTGACTTTTCATTTATAAATATAAGATCGCTTAAATTAGTTTGTCATATTGGCTAAGACAGGTATCCAACTAATAAGAAATTATTAATTTCAATTGTGTTTCAAAGTTTTTAAAGCAGTGCCGCTAATCTGATTTAAAAATATAAGTTTTACGAAATGGGAAAAAAGAAAGTAGACCTGAGTAAAAATAAAAAATTTGACGACGATTCACTTGCGGTGGAAAAGTAAGTATAAAATCAATTATTGATCTCTAATATACATATAGTGCGTCCCTTACATATATATATATATATATATATATATATATATATATATATATATATATATTCTCCAGGTATATTCCAGAAATAATTCCTAAAATAATATTAAAAGCAATATCGCTCGACAACCACCTACTACTTCAATAACTAAATAGGGGTCAAATTTTAAGGGCGCTGCAGTAAAATATGTATATTAAAAAAAATGTGTTTTAAAGGTTATTAAATGAATAATACAAAAGAATAGCAATTATATATTTTTATTGTACTTTAAATTATAAGAATTTTTTTTTTTTTTAAATGTGTTTCCAATGTTAACATTCAACATTATTTTTTGTCGGGTTAAATGGACCACTAATGAAAACTATGACGCCTTTTTGTCTGTAATATAACTTCACAAAAAATAATCCAATCTACAAAAACAAAAATTAATCTTGTAAAATAATGTAGTAGTCAGAGGGGACTTTTTCAAAAATAAAAAAAAATACGGTGTTTCAAACTTTATTATGCAATATTCGACCAAAATTTATGTTTAAGTATCTGCTAGAAAAATTAAAAAAACCTCTCGACATTTTGCAGAAAAAGTAATGATTAAGATTTAATAAAAAAAAAGTATAAGTATTGCAGACAGTGTCTGAAAGCAGGTAGCGATTCTAATACAACGCCAGGTCACATTTAATGCCTTGACTTTGTAATGCAATGGAATTTTCTTAATTTTTTTTTTGAATAATTCTTAGAAATATAGATCATAAAAATCTATAAAAAAATAATTTAATTTTTTAAAAATTCGAGGTGTATGTAATATAAATTAATATCCTATTTCATTAGGGTGTTATAACGTCAACAGATTCACGTATTCCGCCTTGAAAGTTAAGGAATTACCAGTTTTTTGGACGGCGAGCTTTCTACGAATACAATAGAGACTTTCTCTAGGGAGAGAATTAGAAACAAAGTTAATTAAAAAGAAATATTTTATGTTAAAAACATGTGATAATTGAATCTTCAATGTTGTTAATTTATAAAGAACTAAATAGAACTACCTACGACAAACCTCTAATTAAAATATAACATAGTTAGACTTTTAGCGTGGTAAGTAATTATTATCTTTACTTTTCATGATAAGATATCCCAAAAAACATTTTATGCAATTTTATTCCAAGCTACTTTTTATAGTACAGTACCATAAAAAAAAAGAAGGGTTATGATAGCTTATTGATCATTTTTATATGCTCATCTTAACTAAGCTAGATTGAAAATATGTCAAAAATAGCAAGTCAGAAATCCTATTAATTTGGTGTTGTTTAGAGTGGGGAGGTAAACAGTCTGAAATAATCTGACTTTTCATTGATAAATATAAGAACGCTTAAATTAGTTTGTCATATTGGCTAAAACAGGGATCCAACTAATAAGAAATTATTAATTTCAATTGTGTTTCAAAGCTTTTTAAAGCAGTGCTGCTAATCTGATTTAAAAATATAAGTTTTACGAAATGGGAAAAAAGAAAGTAGACCTGAGTAAAAATGAAAAATTTGAAGACGATTCACTTGCGGTGGAAAAGTAAGTATAAAATCAAATATTAATCGCTAATATACATATAGTGCGTCCCTTACACAAATTTGCGTTTTGTGACACTTATTTCAAATAGACAGTTTGTATTTTCTTTGGTACAACTTAGAAACACAAAAGTCGTTCTTCACCTATATACTTAGCTTAGAAATATTATCGAAAAAAACACAATTGTTGAATATTTTGACATTTTTAAGGTTTTCCTTTAAAGATTTAATTTCTAAATTTTAAACAAATTTTATATACAAAACAAAAAGGTATCTACTGTAATTCAGCAAAAAAAAATTGTCAAGTGCAAGTTGAACTAGCACAATTAGTGTTCCGTACGTTGATTGCTTTTAAAATAAAAAATGTTATTACGGTGGTATAAAATGATCAGTGACTTCACAAAACACACCCCAAATGAGTTTTCAACAAAGTTTGTTTCCAATCTTTACTGAAAACTGATGCCCTTGAAATTTTTGTTTTTTTTATATACCAGATAAATTATTAAAGGTAATGTACTCGTGATAATTTTCGTTCAATCGACACCCCGTGGAAAATATTCCAGAATTTTTTCAAGATTTTTTGATCAGTACTTTTCGAGATAAGGTGGGGGGGGGGGAACAGCGATTTTTCGCGTATTTTAAAAAATAATACAAAGAAAAGTGTGCGCAAGTATTACATTATATATATTTTTTACTCGTGTTTTCACAAGCTTTCATTTGACATCACACTCGATGACCTAGTAAAAAAATTTCACCCCCCAAACCTGAACTAACCCCTTAAGGGGACCCCGAAGGCTACCTTATCCTTATGAGCGAGGTTGCTCACTTTCGGTACCGATTCCTCGGGTTCTAAATGGGTTACTGATGTAATTTTTTTTTTTACTGGATTAAGGGTATCCTGTTGTATTAGTGTTCGCAATTTCATTTAAATATACTCGTTACTTTTTTTAAATTTGAGTTTAAAAATTGTACTTTTTTTTCTCTTACTCATGATTTTTTTTTTCTTGCCTTCTACTACATCAACGAACGTGAAATTGCGGTCAAATAATCCTCTAACATCATTAAATATTTCCGCAAAGTTTAGTAAGGTTTGGGTATTTACATTTTGAGAAACGTGTACCGAAAGGTCAAAAACCACAACTTTTCAGGACGAGCGATTTTCAATGAGCGCGGGTTCGTCTCTGATACAGCGCCACGACCGGACCTTTTTCTTGTTTTTTTGACGTTTCAATACCTACCGAAACTATCGATTATTAGCGTAGAAAACATCGATTTTTTTCTATTGCTAGAGGAAACCTTGGAAACCTGCCAGTTTGGTTGTAAACGTGTAAATCTGACTATCTATGAAGTGAAAAGTATTAACTTTTTTTTTTTTTCTTAAATTTTTTAAAAATACTTCTAGTTAAGAAAAATTGATGAAAATTGTCTTAAATTGTGCAGAAAAGGTAGAACTTTGATTTAAAGCAATAAAAAAAATGATAATTTTAAAATTTTCGGCCTTCGGGGTCCCCTTAAGTCAAAATTTAACTTTCAAAACTACATAGCTCTGATGAGGCAATCAATTCCTATATTAGTACCAAATTTCAACTTTCTATGTCAAATAGTTTCGGAGAAAATTGGGTGTGACAGACAGACAGACAGGCAGACAGACAGGTACCCAAGTGATCTTATAAGTGTTCCGTACGGAATACTAAAAAAAGACAACAATAATAACTAATGGACAGAAGATTTAAATACCGTTATAGTTAATATTGCTTATTGTAATTTTTTAGTATACCCTATAATGGGACTACATATGGTATAGGCATGTTCAACCAAACCAAAAAATAGATAAATAAATCTACATAAGATTATATTCGACATCTCGTTTAAAGGGTATTTCAATTTAAATCAATCTCACCCCAGGCCGTTTTTGATATTTCGACGCTGGTTGCGCAGTAATAAAAAATTATTTTTCGAATATGCCAAACTTTAGGGCATATGTAGGTGGTGATTTGATACTAGATAACGAATCAAAATTTTTAAGGAAAATCGACGAGATAATCTTGAAGAATTTTTTTTGTTATATTATACATATATACAAAAAATAAAGTAAATGCTTAAAATTTAATTTAAAAGAATGCTCATTTACTAGATCTTAACTTTTTTTATATTAAAAATATTTCTAAAACTTTGTTATAATATTACGAGGTTGGATTGAAAGATCTTGCAAGAAACAAGATAAATAAAATAATTTTTTTTTGCAAAAACAAAAATTTATTTCTCACATAATCTCTCTTTCCCCAAGAAAGCAATTAATAAAATCCTCAAGAAACACCCAACCAAGAAATTTTTTAAAATTAAAATTTTACCCCCCAGTAAGGTTTTTGATGATGTCGTCAAAAATTTGGGCATCTTTTACCTCATTATTATCTAAAGCACTTAAAAAATCTTTTTTCAGCTTACTCTCCGAATAAATAAAATTTATTTCTCTCTCAATCCTTTCACCCCAATAGGAGTATCGGTGACACTATGCAGTTGCTTCCTCAACAGTCATTCTCCAGGCATCTCGATCCTGTACGACCTGACTTGCCTCGTGCATATCCATACCAAGAAGAGATCTTACTTGGTCGGACCATCTTATTGGGGACCGTCCCCTTGATCTTCTACCTTCTACCTTTCCCATTACTACAAACTTTGCCATGTCATCCACTTTCCTCCTCCTCCTACTGTTTATTAATTTTATTTAAAAGTCGGTCATTCAAGAATAGATCCATTAGTACGGTGTTCGGCATATGATACTCTGAGGATTCTTTGATATGCCCACATCTCAAGCGCATCGATTCGTCTTTTGTCAGCTGTATCTTTTTAGACCTTAGTGTGTTTGATGGTCGACTTTCCAGACATTGACAAACGTCTACTTACTTCCGCTTCACAACCACCATTGTTAGTTATGAGGGATCCCAGATAGTTGAAATGGTCTACAATAGTAGAACCAGTAATTTTATTTATGTGTGACAGATCTTCATTACGACTAACAATTATTACTTTGGTCTTCGCTCTATTAATTGTCAATCCATAGTTTTTCCTAATGATTTTCAGGCGGTTCATAAAATTGATTCTAGGTCTTGTATTGAAGTTGCAAGTATAACAGTATCATCTGCATACCTAAGGTTCCTTAGCTTTTTTCCACCGATTGTCTACCTCCACTCCAGCCATTCAAAACAGAACTCATTATATGTTCACTATATATGTTAAAAAGTAAAGGTGACAGAATCCAGTCCTGTCTGGCACCTGCTTCTACAATAATTGGATCGGAAAAAGAATTATTCATTTTAATCTGCCATTTGTGTTCTCATACAAGGATCGGATAAGGTTTAGAAGTTGTATAGGTGTTCCCATGCTGATTAGAATCGACCAAAGTTTGTTCCATTGTATACAGTAAAAAGCATTAGAGTAGTCTATAAAACAAATATAGGTTGTTATTTGGAATTCCCTGCCTTTTCTATTATCTAGCGTAGGTTTAGAATTTGTTCTCTAATCCCTCTTCCTGGAATAAAGCCTGTTTGTTCTGTAGAAATTTGCGGCAGCAGAAAACTTTTAAGTATTTCATTTAGGAACCAGAGAAACACCTTAGCAGCGCGTGCTGTTGCTGCAATCGAAAGGGGATCCTTTCTTACGCAAGGGTATATATGCAACTTCGCACCAGTCTTTCGGCCGTCTTCCAGTCTTCCATACCTCATTACACAGTTGATGTAGCATAGTCACAGAGCTTTCTCCCATCATCTTTATTATTTCCGCAGTGATCTCGTCAGTACCTGCTGCTTTTCTATTCTTTGACCTTTGAATATCCTTCCTGACTTCGGACTTAAGAATACATGGCTCTTGTTCTTCTGCGGCTTCTTTGTCGACACTGCAGTCATCAAAAGGCACAAAAAGTTCTTTACAGTAATCCTTCCAAATGTCGATGATTCCAGGTATGTCGATGACTGTTCTACATTCCTTATCTCTGATTATTTGTGTTTTAGGTTTGAATTCTTTCGATAGGTATTTTACCTTTTCATAAAGTTCTTGTGGTCGATTGTTCGTAGCATGTTATTCTAGCTTCTCATATATAATATTCAAGTATGCCTGTTTGTTCTTTTTACAAGCCACCTTGATTTCTTTATTGATTGATCTGATTCTGTCTTGATAACCCGATGTGTTTATTAAAATCGTATTTCTTCTTGTTTCTATAAGCTTTAGGGTATCGTCGGTCATCATGTTTTTTAGGGTATTTTTGTATTTTTGCCGAGCAGTGTAGCAGCATTTATTATCCACTTCTTAGTATCTATCCACGTTTTATCTATATCTTCTGTGACTTCTGAAATGTTAAAGTTTGAAAAAGAGTACCATCTGACACTGTAATTCTATTGTTCGTTTGTTTTTTTAAGGGTGGCTAGTTTTATTCTTATATAAGCCTTTAATAATCAATGATTTGAACCACATACCGCACCTGGGCGGATCTTACATTCAATATAGATGACCTCCATCTAGAGCTAATCAGAATATAATCAATCTGATTTTTGTAGTGCCCGTCCGGTGACACCCAAGTGGAAAGTCGTCTTGGATGATATTTGAAGGTGGTATTAAGCTATTACTAATAGAAAACTGAAGTAAACGATCTCTGCGTTTGTTTCTAACACCAACCCCCTATTTTCCAATCATATTCTGAATCTGGTCATTGTCATTTGTACAGCCAATTTTAGCATTAAAGTCTCCAATCACCATTATGATCTCTTTTGATGGGATTTTTATACAAGTTTCTTAAATCTTATTGTAGAGTTCTTCAATTGCTTCGTCATCAGAGAGTGATGTTGGCATGTACACTTGTATGATATGCAGGTTTACTGGTTTTGCCGTAATGGTTATTTTAATTAGGCGATCATTGACAGGTAGATAATCCTTGACACATTTAGCAACATTGTTATTAACAACTATGGCTACGCCATTTCTGCCCGTAGTTCCACTCGACATGTAGATGGTATTTCTTTCCGTTTGAAAATGTCCAGTCCAATGGGTCTCAGAAACTCCACATATTTATATGTCCGTACGTTCAAGTTCGTTTTCCAGAATATGAAGTTTCCCTGTCTGCAGAAGTCCCATTACGTTCCATGTGCCCAACGTAACATCGCGACGCAATTGTAACTGTGCTCTTCCAGTAACCCATTTCCCATACGGTACCTGGTCGCTCACATTCGCATGCCCGGTAGCCAACTTCACAGTGGTCAGCCCGAAACAAAAACAGCGTCGATCGTTAGTCGGATCGCATAGCACATTAGTAAACTGCCGATCCAATTTACGTAGTACTCTCGTGAGAAAATAATCAGGTGGTTTCCCCTTGCCTGCTTGATCCTACGCCGTTGACCAATTGCTTGGTTCTTTCGCCTCAAGGACAAAAGGGTGCCCTCTCTTCTATACCACCCCTAAAAGCTGTGTTGCCACTTACGCCGGATCTGCTGTGCTAAGGTCCATCCTCTCCACCTTCACCGCCGGAATGGTTTTCGCCCGTATCCCTAGGTATGAGGATAGCATTATAGCCCGCTATACTGGGTCTTCAGCAGAACTTAGCCACCTCTTATTTACTCCTAACCAAATTACTAGAGTAAATCCTTAAAAACTTAATGTCTAAAATATTTTTTTTGTTTAAATTAAGAACTTAAAATAATAACATTCCTTAGCCATGCCACCAACATCACTCCATCTAATTCCAATTTTTTTATTCCCTCAGAAAAAAAATGTTTGGAACAGTGCATAATAGTCGTTTACAGCACAGATAACCTCTTTATTCGACGAAAATTTTTTCCCCCAAGCCAATTTTTGAGATTAGAAAACAAAGAAAAATCAGTTGGGGACAAATTTGGGGAATAGGTTGAGTGGAGAACTATTTCGAATTCCAGCTTGTGCAGTTTTGCCAATGCAGCGGCGGATGTGTAAGCAGGAGCACTTTTTTGTGGGTTATTCCTAATCGTTTCTATGTCAACTCACTATGTAAATAGTTTAATAACGTTGCGTAATTAGAGCCAGTTACTGTTTTATCCTTTTTCAAATAGTCAATCAGGATGATACCCTGTGAGTCCCAAAAAACAATTACCATTACTTTTCCCGTCGATAAAACTTTTTTCAATTTTTTCACTGCACTTTCACCTTCGTCATCCCACTGTTTTGACAGCTGTCTATGGGCTCTAAAGGTGGATCCACATTTTCTCTACAATCGCAAAATGGCTCAAGAAGTCCTTCGAATTCCGCTGCAACTTTTCCAAACACGATTTTTTGAAATATCCTACCTCTTTTTTTTTAGGTCAAACGCGGTAACCATCGTGCACTCAGCTTTGTCATTTTTAGAACTTCATGCAGGATATTCTATTCCATCTGGACTGTGGGCCACTTTTTAAATAAAAATTTGTTAGCACTGCACGATATTCGGCTTTACTCATTTCTACGAAAAGTGTAACTTAGGATAGCTGCCAAGAAAGAACTGCACTTTATTTATGTTCGAAACTTTAAAGACAACCATTGCAAAAATTATGCTTACCAACAGTCATGTCGCTTAATAAAATTGCCCACCATTCGTAAAAATTTTTCAGACTTATCAATCTACCCTGGTACACGGTCGTCGGTTACGATGGTACTGTTTTGATAAGAAGTATTTTGAAAAAATTATTGTGGATATCCATATTGTAAATGGAAAAATATTTGACGTACAAGAAGTATGTAATACTTAAATACCTAAATATTAAGAATTTCAGATACCAATTTCACAGTTTGGGAGAAAAAGAATTATTATTGGGATTAATCATACAATTCTGCTTTATTACTTTATTCATAAAATATCAGGGAATACTTAACTTAGGTATATCCTAAAAATAATAAATCTTGATAAGTAAAAATATGTGAAACTAAGCCCGGATTTGAATCTGTTAGAACATGTATGGGATCACCTAAAGAAAAATGTGAAACGTCATATACCTGCTCCTAGAAACCTGAGGGAACTTGAAAATGCACTTATCACAGAATGGGAGCAAATTCCTCAAGATTTTACCCAAAATTTAATTAGAAGCATGCCTAGGCGCATAAACGCTGTCAACCGAAATAGAGGAGGCAACACACGCTACTAGTGTCCCAGTTACACCATTAATTTTGCTACTAGTGTCCCAGTTTATTTTTTTCACTATTACATAATTTCAGCGATTTTGTTATTAGGTCTTAAGAATAATTTTAATTCGAATTTTATAGAGAAATTTGGTAGCTAATTCACTTTTAAAGTATCCGAATAAGTTTTTTCTAACTTTTAGTTAAACCAATGTTCATAAAAAATTATTAAAATTAATTCATTATAGAGATTTGTATGATTTAATATATTGTTGCGTTAATTTTGTCCAGGAGTGTATATATATATATATATATATATATATATATATATATATATATATATATATATATATATATATATATGTATACATATATATATATATATATATATATATATATATATATATATATATATATATATATATATACACATAAATATATATATATATATATATATATATATATATATATATATATATATATATATATATCAAATATTTCAGTACTTTCATATATGGTAATACCCAAAAAAATTAATCATAATAGGCTTAGCTCATCACACAAAGTATTTGATCCAGAGTAAAGAACAAAATCAATACAAAATGCCAAAAAACATTCATCATTAGCATAGTCGGATGTAAGCGTCCCCAAGTTCTCTACAATGAGCTCCGTTGTTTGCTTTTTGCATTCAGTCGTGTCCCGCTAATCTTTTTATGTCGTCCGTCCATCTTGGCCTCTCTAGGCCTACATTCAACCATACGGCGTGTCCATCTGTTATCGTTCATCATTGTGATATGCCCCGCCGAATTCCACCTTAATATACAAATTCGTTGTATTACATCTGTAACTTTTGATCTTCTTCATATCTCCATGTTAGGAATACGATCCAAAAGTCTAATATTTAGCATTCTTCTCTCTATTGCTCTTTGGGTTACCTGGAGTATATTTATTATACTTTTACTAAAAGCCTACGTTTCATTGCCACATATTAATACCGGCAATACATATTAATCGAACACTCTGGCTTTTACTGTATTTAGTATGTCCAATTTAAATGTAGATTGTCACCTTCCAAACTCAGATCAAACAAACGAGACTCTTCTATCCAAGTTAAATTATTTTTTGATATTTCGATTTTTTGTTCTGAATATATTATTGTTTGTACTTTTCCTATTCTTTCACCTTCTATTACTAGTTTCTTGCTGTTATCTTCACTTTCAATGTTTAAATATTTGGTTTTGGTGAAGTTAATTTTTCCTATTTCTCGAGACTTGATATTTAATTCAATCAGCATTTCTTGTAATTCTTTTTTTGTGTTGGAAATCAGAGTGACATCATCTGCGAACCTTAAGTGATTTAATCGTTTACCGTCCGTTGGTATTCTTCAAAAAGCATTATTATTAAATAATTAATCGAAATAAATTAATAGGAAATATATTTAAAAAACGCATAAATAAATTTCATAACAAATTTCAACACCAACTTATCCAGCAAACTAACAAAAAACAGTTCTGTTTCTATATTCCAGGCTGGTTGGGGAAACTTTATACGATCGCCTCCATGAGACATAATGTACTTAAACATGTTATGTAGTATATGAAATTCCCTGACTGTCAAACTACTCAATATTTAAAATCCAGAATCATTGACCACAAATATAATTTAAAAAATATAATAGCACTGGCCAATCATACAATGTATAAAAAACCGGCCAATGCTAGTTGGACTTGAGCAATTAGTGTTCTGTACTGTGATTGCCTTATATAAAAAAAATACTTACCTAGATAAGTTACCTAGATTAGCTAAGTCTCTAACATATATATATCATAAGATATATATATTAGATCTATAATATATATATATATATATATATATATATATATATATATATATATATATATATACATATATATATATATATATCTATATATATATATATATATATATATATATATATATATATATATCAAGGATTTTCTACAGCTGACGCTGTCTTCCTTCTCTCAGCCTTTGATTCCATCCGTTTCTATCTTCCCAGTCTCCATCTGTTAGACCCCTGTCCTCCGTAGCCTCGTCCACATCGTCTCTCCACGATCGTCTGGGTCTTCCTCTTTTTCTTTTCCCTATAGCGCTTCCACTCCGTTATTTTCTTTATCCACCTATTATCTTCGCTCCGTCTTATGTGTCCATATCATTTTAATCGTTTTTCTTCAATGGTGTTTATTGCGTTCTCTTTGATGTTCATTCTGCTTCTTATTTCTTCATTGTGTGTCACTCTATAACATCTTCTAAAATACTCCATCTCTACCGCGTTAACTTTAGATTTATTTCTTTTGTTGATCGTCCATGTTTCTGACTCGTATGTCATTATGCTTTGTATTATTGATTTGTATATGCGTGTTTTGTTTTCTTTGTAATATGCTTGTCCCACAGGATCGAATTTAATTGTCTTATGCATGTCCGCGTTTGGCCTAATCTAGCTTTAATCTCTTCTTCTGATGTTGCGTTTCCTGAAATGATGATTCATAAATATTTAAATCTATCGGTTCCTTTGATTATTGTTTCGTTATCAACTTCTCGATTACAACAAATAGATGCTTTTACTGCACTCTACCGGCGACTTACTAAGTCATTCAAGCGTGATACGGCGAAACGCGTCCTGGGATGGTTCAGCAAATACGAAGAACACTTTGGTAACTTCTAAGAATACGATTTTTTCGTTTATTTTTAATTGATATACCAATGCGCCATCTATGCCTTCGAGCAGTAAGCTTGAGAAAGGTGCGCTTCTGCAAATAAGTGGCCAGCCGTGCTGGCCGCTCTGCTTGAATGACTTAGTAAGTCGCCGGTAGAGTGCAGTAAAAGCATCTATTTGTTGTAGTTTTCCGTTAGTTACTTGGATAAAGGACTAAAAGTGTGTTCTCGTATTTGCTGAACCTAGCCCAGCTGATGAGCCGTGATACGGCGAAACGCATCCTGGGATGGTTCAGCAAATACGAAGAACACTTTGGTAACTTCTAAGAATACGATTTTTTCGTTTATTTTTAATTGTTATACCAATACGCCATCTATGCCTTCGAGCAGTAAGCTTGAGAAAGGTGCGCTTCTGCAAATAAATTGCCAGCCGTGCTGGCCGCTTTGCTTGAATGACTTAGTAAGTCGCCGGTAGAGTGCAGTAAAAGCATCTATCTGTTGTAGTTTTCCGTTAGTTACTTGGATAAAGGACTAAAAGTGTGTTCTCGTATTTGCTGAACCTAGCCCAGCTGATGAGCCGTGATATGGCGAAACGCGTCCTGGGATGGTTCAGCAAATACGAAGAACACTTTGGTAACTTCTAAGAATACGATTTTTTCGTTTATTTTTAATTGTAATACCAATGCGCCAACTTCTAGATTCTCCACGTTTCCCTCCTTTGTTGTTAGATATTACGTTTTATCAAAGTTTATTGCTAATCCTGCTTTAGTGTATTCTTCTTTCAGTTTTCTTACCATATAACTGAGGTCTTCCTCATCTTGCGCTATGATTACTTGGTCGTCTGCGAAACTTAGAGTATATAAGTAATCTTCTCGTATTGGGACTCCCATTCCACTACATTTTTGCTTCCCATTTTTTTAAAGTTTGTTCGAGGTATATTTTGAATAGTGTGGGGGATGTAGAGCATCCTTGTAATAGGCTTTTTGACGTTTGGAGTCTCTTCCCTATTTTACGTCCTATTTTTATGTTCACTGTGTTGTTTTCGTAGAGAGCTTTTACTGCGTATATTAGTTCTTTGTCAATGCATATTTCTTTCATTGCGTTCCATAATCTTTGTCTTCGTACTAAGTTAGGCCTTTCTTATGTCTATGAAGGCTAATATCTTAAGATCCAGTATGTATTTTCACGTTTTTTCTTAGTCAATAATGTATAATAGTTATAGCATCTAAGCTACCTAACAGTCAATAAATCAATCCAGCTGATTCTAGAATCTAGTAATAAAAGCGCAAAACAAATATTTACTACCTAAATATTTGTTTAATTGTAAACAAATAAAATAAAATTATTTTCTCTCGGTACCCATCCGTGTGTGTACTGGAAAGTATATTTACAAAACTTCCGCCATATTGTTATGAAACATAGTTTTCATATCTTTTTTTATACCAGATAAATTATCAAACGTAATGCACTCGTGATAATTTCTGCTTAATCTACTCTTTATGAATGAAGAATATTCTAGAATTTTTTTCCAAATATTTCGATCAGTTCTTTTCAAAATGGGGGGAATGAACATAGATTTTTGGCCATTTTTTAAAAATAATACAAAGAAATATGTGCGCAAGTATTACATCGTATATATTTTTGAACTCATGTTTTCACAAGCTTCCACTGGACACCCCACTCGATGACCTGGTAATGGTTCAGTTACTTTCGTTCGGTACGTAAGTAGCCATCACATCGCCAAGGAACTACACATCCATCATCAAACAGTTTTAAAGCATTTAGAGAAAGTTGGGTACAAAAAGTGCTCTGCTGCTAAAAAATTTACTCTATCGAATTTCCATCTGCAATGCTCTGCAGAAATGTATGAAATCGAGCCATTTCTGAACCGCCAAAAAACGAGATGCTGTGTATTTGGTAGAATTGAAAGGGAATCATGCTCGAAGCAGCTACTGGAACTTTTCCGATCATAGGCTTCCAATAAAAAAGGGAAGAAATTTGCGAAATCTTTTATTTCATTATTGGTTACATTTATTATATCTGCCAATTTCTTTTTTGTTGTATTAGAAAATCTCAAGATCCCGACAAGGCGCAGAAAAACGGAGAAGACATAGAACCGTCTTCTTTTTTAAGTTTGGTAAGTATTTAATTAAATTAATTAAATTTTGAACTATGACAATGCTATGAACGAAAATAATACAGTATAAAATAACAGTTTCAGTAGTAAATAAAGATTTTGAAAAAATCGTGGGTATAAAGTAGCTTAATAAAAAAAATTTCTACGATATTTTTTTTAGTAAAAGTCATACCCTATTCAAAATGGGGCAATATAAACGGCCGTAATTTTCTCAAAATGAATAAAAATTGAAGTTCAACGATGAAGCAGTGGGAAATTCTTATAAATATTGACAATAAATAAATGCTATTAGTTTTCCTCCGTAGGCTAACGCCAAACGGATTTTAATTGATTATTTAATGTAATGTAATGAATAGATAAATGGAAACCATTGAACTGGTCATTTTTGAAAGGGGTATATCTTATCAGACAGTACTCGACAAAGGCCAGGTCCATTAGAAAGTTACGCTAGCTAGATATGAACCTCGTTGTATTTAACAGATTTTATGTACTGAGTGATAATAATAATTGAATTGGCCATTTTTGAACCGGGATATGTGTCGATCGGGTGATTTTTTTTTTTTTTTGCTTTATTACACATAATTGACGTTAAGGTAGCATTCAGAATTGAACCGGGATATGTGCTGAAGACGGCAATTAGAGTATTTTTGTATGAGAAGTTTAGTTCAGTGTTAAAAGAGGGCATGTGAGTCACATGTGATGTCTTTTCAATTTGCCAAGAGTTTGAGTTTTGTAATATGCATAGATGTGCGAAGGGTTTTTTTTATCAAAATCACAGTTTTAGGTACAAAAATAACCTCTAGACAGAGTAATTATGGGTCTAACTACGTAGTCTATAACTGAGCATGTTTTTTTTTGTTTTTTCATCCATTGAACTATCTCAGTACGCATTTCATCGTATCACAAATCATTAGCCGAGCTAGAATCGACAAAGTGCTTTTCGTCATATAAAATATGTTCAAGATACAACAAGAGTAATATCTCTGGTTGGGGTAAGGCTGATATTAAAAGCATTCCTGCCCTCTGCCGAGTGCCTTTCAAGCTACATACCGGCAAAGAGATTTGTTCAAACTGAAATTCAAAAACCTTTTTATTATTAAAGATAAATTATTACAGGTTCTATACATACATGGTCAAGTTCTATGGCTACAGAATGCTCTACAGCATTCTCATCCGCAGAGAAGCCTTGCGGCTGCTGATGTTCTGCCTTGATATTTTAAGCATTTTATAGCATCTAAGCTACCTAACAGTCGTGGTTATATAATAGTGTCATTTTCAGTAGATCCTTAAATAACAGTTTTTTTGCTTGTTTTGTGAAATATTTTTTTGTTATGCTTTGTTTAGTTATTTGAGGATTTAGTTTATTGTCTGCGAGGAAAAATAACTTTTTAAAAAACCCAGCTCGATATAGTCAGGTATATATGGTTCATAGTTACACATTTCTATTCTAGACTTTATCACACTTTTTTCCTTCTATGTCTTGCTCTTTCATACTCTTTTTCACACCCGTATGTTCCTTTCATCTTTTTCACATTATTTATACTAATTACATATGTTTATTTACAATTTGGTATATACGTATTTATAGATCTTAACCTAATTTATATATATTTTACACGTTTATGACTTTTATTTAGCATTTTTCACTGCAATGTTGCACTTTGTTTAAAATTTTTTATTACCTTTTTACACTTTTATAAAAATTAGATTATTTACATAATTGTTAGTTTATATTGAGCGAATGTTCAACCAACTGCTACTCTTTTTGCTTTGTGGTCTATTTTTAAGTTGTTTACTTTACTTCCGCGCAGGTATCCGACGCTCACCAGCTTTAGGTCAGTGTACCGTGGCGTACTTTTAGCCCTCTGGAGGCGAGCTATGGATTCTTTATCAGCTGGGCCTCGAATCTCTGTGCCTAAATTTTTTTTGAGGTCTACGAATAGATAATAGTCGCTGGGGGCCAAATCTGGGTAACACGGTGGATGAGGACCTTTCTTGTAGAAGAGCCTTTGCCTTCAAAATAGGCCTCAGTTTCGGCGATAACTTCTTTATTGGAGCCAAATCACTTTTCCGCGAGAATTTGTTGGATGAGGAAGCAATTCGAACTTCAATTCATGCAATTTTGCCATCGTAACCATTGACTTGTGCCACAGGGCATGGCCTTGATGAAAGAGCACCTTTTTCTTGTTTATTTGGGGCCGTTTCATTGCGATTTTATTGATGGTTTTCCCGTCTCTGAAAATTATTCCATGCGCATCCCAAAATACAGAGGCTAAAAGCTTCTCAGCCGACTATTGTGTCTTTGGTCGCTTCGGGCGGCTTTCACCGGCTGCTGTCCACTCAGCTAACTGCCAAAATGATTCCGGTGTGTAGTGGTGGATCCATGTTTCATCCATTGTCACATATCGCATGAAAAAAAATCCTTTTTATTGCGCTTAAGCAGGTCCAAACAGCGCTCAGAATCATCAACACGTTTTTTCTTTTTAGTTCACTGTGAGCAAACGCGGTACCCATTTCGAACAGAGCTTTCTCATGCCCAAATGTTCATACAAATTTAACCAACACGTTCTTTTGATAGCTTTACGGTGTCAGCTATTTCACGCAATTTCATTTTATGGTCATCTAAAACAAATTTGTGGATTTTTGTATCTATACGACCGCGTTTAAATTCAGCATACCAGTAAATGATGAGTGATTTTTCAAGGGCAGAGTCCCCGTAACACTTATCTAGCCATTGCTTTGCTTGAACGGTATTTTTTTTCCCATCAAAAAACAGTAATTAATACACCAAATTCGATTTTTTCCATTGGTTTAAAAATATCAAAAGTAGCGTCAATAAAGCCACTGTAATTTGTAAACTAATCTTCGAAATGTCATGAAATTTTGACATGTATCGTTTGCAGATTGGTACTTCCTAAAACTCATATGGATTTTTTGAAAAATTCGACATCTATATATCAGACCAAAAACTTTTCAGCCTACGTGTTATATATATATATATATATATATATATATATATATATATATATATATATATATATATATATATATATATATATATATATATATATATATATATATATATATATATTATATATATATATATATAATATATATATATATATATATATATATATATATATATATATATATATATATATATATATATATATAGATAGATATATAGTTATATATAAGAGTACAAAATTTTTAATATTAAGAATAATTTTCATAAAACCTTTTTTAAATTTAATTAGGGGAATTATTTGTGTCCTATTACCATAAGAATATAATAAATTTGAAGGGTTCTGAGTTAGTGGATGAATTAGTAAAACAATATTAATTATTTTAAGAATTTCATTTTTATTTTCTCGGGAAAATTTAAATCCTTAAACTTATCCCTTATCTCAATAACAGATAAAATAACTGAAATTAATTTTACATCATTTTAGTATAGATTTTCAACAAAAGAAGATAAATGTCTCCTGTTCCTAGGAGTAGCGTGCGCTATAACCTCAGGAGCAATACAGCCTCTTCAAAATTTACTTTTTGGAGACCTTACACAAAGTATGATAAATTATGCAGTAAGTTGCTATATTCCATCCTCTCAAACATGTACAGATGCAGTCGTTGATGAGTTTTCAGAAGCTATAGCTCATTTTGCTTTGTGGAATTCTGTTATAGGACTGGGATTGTTGGTTTCGGGATATGTTGCAACAGAGACTTTTAATTATACAGCTGTTAAACAAGTAAGCTAAAATATACTTATCTAAGTTAAATTAAAAGATTTTATTGAATATTCCTCATCGATTCAAGACTAGAGAAAAAAATAACTGACTTGCGCAATTAGTGTTTGGTACGTTGATTGATTTTAAAATAAAAATTTTTGTTACGGAGGTATAAATGATCAGTGACTTTACAAAACACACCCCAAATGAGTTTTCAGCAAGGTTTTTTTTTCCGATCTTTACTGAAAACTAATAACCTTGAATTTTTTTTTTTTTTTTTTAAATACGAGATAAATTAATAAAGGTAATGCACTCGTGATAATTTTCGTTCAATCTACATCTTGTGAAGAATATTCCAGAATTTTTTCCAAATTTTTTGATCAATACTTTTCGAGATAACGGGGGACCCCGATTTTTCGCACTTTTTCAAATATATATATATCAATCGGTTTTATAACGTCTTCCGTCTTCCGATGCCTAATTTCCACTCCTCTCGGTTTCTCCATCCCTCCTCCTCCAGATCTCTCTCTAGTACTTCCTTGTTGATTCCTGCTCTCCAGCTCTGGCGTGGTCTTCCTCGTTTTCTTTTTCCATGAGGGTTCCAATTTAAAATCTTTTTATTTAGTCGGTCTTGTGACATTCTCTGTACATGTCCGTACAATACCAACTGTTGGGTTCTGATTTCGTTCACTATATCGTGCTTTATTTCTAAAGCTCGTCTTATCGTGTCATTTGGTATGCGGCCTTTTCTGTATTTTCCGGCTGCTCGTCTCCAGAAATCCATTTCTGTAGCTTTTAGTATTTTTTTCTGTTCTTTCCTTCAATGGCCACACCTGGGAGCTGTAAGTTATTATACTTTTCACTATTGAGTTGTAAATTCTCTTCTTATTTTCAATGGTTATGTTTTTGTCCCATAGTATACTATTAAGCATTGCAATCGCTTTTCTTCCTTGGATATTCCTCTCGAATATTGCTTCTTCCAGTATTCCGTCCCTAGATATTCTCGTTTCCAAAAACTGGCACAGTGTTTGATGGTGTGTCCTGTGGCCAGTTTCAAGTCCTGCTGTTGTCCTCCGACGCGCATATACTCGGTCTTTTTAATATTGACTTCTAGGCCCTATTTTTCATATTCCTCCATAAGTTTTCGTGTCACGTATTCCATATCATCGATGTCCTGAGCGACTACTACCTGGTCGTCTGCGAATGACAGCGTGTACAATGTAGTATCGTCATCCAGTGGTAATCCCATACTGCTGCATTTCCTTTTCCAGTTCTTCAGTGCACTCTCCAAATAGATTTTAAATAGCGTTGGGGATATACAGCAGCCCTGTTTGAGACCCTTTGTGACCTGGAACCCTGTTGTTATACCATATTTGGTTTTCACACTACTTCTTGCGTCTTGGTATAAGGATTTTACGGCTTTAATTATTTCGGTGCTTACATTACTCTGTTGTAGTGTTTCCCACAATCTCATTAGGGGCACGCTGTCGTAGGCGTTTTTTTAAATCAACAAACAAGACATGGACTTCCTGATCAAATGCGGTTTTCTTTTCTAGGATTTGTGTCAGTGAGAAGAGATGGTCTATTGTGGATCTTCCTGCTCTAAAGCCTGCCTGTTCTTCAGCTTCTACGTCCGCGTATTCCGTTTCTATTCTATTTTTAAGTATTTTTCCGTATATTCTGCTAATAGATCCTGTAACCGTTATTCCCCTATAGTTATCGCAATTATTTTTGTCTCCTTTCTTATGAATTGTTGATATGTATGATATTTTCCATTCCTCAGGTACTTCTGATGTGTTAATGCATCTTTGGAATAAGTTCCTCAAAGTGCTAAATAGCTTTTCAGTTCCGTATTTTACTATCTCTCCTGGGATATTTCCTGGTCCTGGAGCTCTACCATTTTTTAGCGTTTTACATACTTGTTTAACTTTTGATGTTGTTATCCTTATTGGGGATCCTCGTATAACTATATTTGGGTTTCCATGTTGGGTACTTTTGAACTCTGGTCTATCTTTTTAAAAATAATACAAATAAAAGTGTGCACAAATATTACATTATATATATTTTTGAACTCGTGTTTTTACAAATTTTTATTTGACACCCCACTCGATGACTTGGAAATTTTTTTTTTCACTTCCGATTTCAACCCCCAGAACTAACCTCTAAAGTTAAAATTTAACTTTCAAAACTACACGGCTCTTATGAGGCCATCCATTCCTATATTAGTGCCAAATTTTAACTTTCTATGACAAACTTTAAAGGGGAAAATACCGTAAAAGAAACTATGTAAAAAAAGCAAGTATAGAACAATAACCAATTATCTTAGCTTCTCCTATTTAAAAGATATTGAAATCACGTCACAAAGCCTCTCCGACAGCTGTAGTCAATCAAAGATTCTCAAATAAAATTTCAGCCGTATATTTGCCGGAATGCAGATAAATTTAAGAGTTGTAATTGCCTGGCCTATACCAGAGCTTCCATCCTCCTTAAATAAAATTGACGCGTGCTATATTTATATAAGAAATATTTAATTACGGATACAATTCAGCTTCATTTTTATTCTTTCAAGAATTGAAGAAAGTATAAAAATCGTGTTGTAATTTTAGAGTTGTGCAAAATAAGGGAATGTGCGTCTGTTGAAATTGTTTCTAGTTACCAAAATAGTACTATTGCTAGCTACCAAAATACTTAAAAATGTTGTTAATAGACCACAAAAAAACCGTCCTCGCTTTTCTCGGACAAGAAAGTTATCAAAGCCGTTAGAAATTAGGACATACGAAAAAGTTACTGACCATTTATTTACTGGAAAATAGCTATCCTGCAGCTCAGAATTAAACCTAAACTACAGATTAGAAAATATTCTCCTTGAAACTAGCGAACTTTGAATTCAAAAAGTGGGTTTTATTATAAACTAGCCGTGCCCGCGGCTCCGCTCGCGTGGATTTGATTCCCTACTATCGTCACTGCTTATTCCTTATGTTACCTAACGTAATAAAATATCTGCCCTTATCTCCCATTATTTCTCCCATTATCTCTACATAATTTCCATTATCTAGGCTTATCTCTGCTCATCTCCCATTACTTCTCCTTATCTCCCATTATTTCTCCTTATCTCCCATTATCTCACCTTATCTCCCATTATCTAGACTTATCTCGACTTATCTCGTAATATTCCTCCTTATCTCCCATTATTTCTCCTTATCTCCCATTATCTCACCATAATTCCCATCATCTAGACTTTTCTCTGCTTATCTCCCATTATTTCTCCTTATCTCCCATTATTTATTCTTATCTCCCGTTATTTCACCTTATCTCCCATTATCTAGGCTTATATCGAATTATATAGAACATGTGTATAAATTTATAAAAACACGTAAATCGGATAAGTGGTTTTCAAGTGATAAGCGCACTAACGGACATACAAACAGACAGACAGAGAGACGTTGCATTTTATATATATTATATTCTTTGCTACATGATATTGTTCCATATTTAGTGCTTTAGGCAGTGTATTGCAAGAGAACGCGCTAGCGGCAAACTTTTCTCCGACTTGATTCACTGCTTATTCCTTATATCACCTAACGTAATAAAATATATATAACCTGGTCAGAGAACATATGTATGTTTAAAAAAAAGCATGTAAATCGGATAAGTGGTTCTCCAGTGATAAGCGCACTAACGGACAGACAGACAGACGTTGCATTTTATATATATTATAGATATTCTTTGCTACATGATATTGTTCCACATTTAATGGTTTAGCATGTTTAAAAAAAAGCACGTAAATGGGATAAGTGGTTCTCCAGTGGTAAGCGCACTAACGGACAGACAGACAGAGGTACGTTGCATTTTATATATATTATAGATGTAATAAAATTTATATCTATAACCTGGTCAGAGAACATAGGTACGAATTTAAAAAATCACGTAATTTGGATAAGTGGTTCTTGAGGGATAAGCGCACTAACCGACAGACGGACAGACAGACAGAGAGATGTTGCATTTTATATATATTATAGATATAGATTATTATTATTATTATTACAAAAAGTTCTTCTTTCTCACATTTGATCAATGTGGTTCCATGTTTGGCTGACGGGCCAAAACCAAGTCAGCACAAACGCTATTACCATTCCGTATTAAGGAATGACCTGACAATGTTACATGTTTTCAAAATCACTGACTTCTGAATGTTTCTGTGTATGTCCGTGTTGAGTCCCAATTGCACTAAATGTGGTGTGAATGTTATTGGTGTAAGGCCTGCGGCTGATATAATGAGGGGGACAATGATGACTTTTTCCTGTCTCCATAGCCTTTTTATTTCCGTTGCAAGGTCTGTGTATTTGGAAATTTTTTCTGTGTATTTCGCTTGGATGTTTGTGTCGTTGGGGACAGCTATGTCAATCAGATAGGTGACTTTTCCTTTTTTGCACTGAAAAGTAATATCGGGTCTATTGGCGGAGACTGTTTTATCTGTATGGATACCGATATCCCAGTAGAGCTTGTAATCTTCATTTTCAAGTATGGATGTTGGCGTGTATTTGTAGTAGGGATCTGTGTTTTCTATGAGTCTGTATGTTGTGGCTAGTGCTTGGTGAACCACTTTGGCAGCTGAATCATGCCTGGCTGTGTACTCCGTTCCGGCCAATATTTTACATCCGCTCGTTATGTGTTCGATTATTATTATTATTATTATTATTTTTATATAAAGTTCTTCTTTCTCACATTTGATCAATGTGGTTCTATGTTTGGCTGACGGGCCAAAACCAAGTCAGCACAAACGCTATTCCCATTATGTATTAAGGAATGACCTGACAATGTTACATGTTTTCAAAATCACTGACTTCTGAATGTTTTTGTGTATGTTTGTGTTGAGTCCTAATTGTACTAAATGTGGTGTGAATGTTATTGATGTAAGGCCTGTGGCTAATATAATGAGGGGGACAATGATGACTTTTTCTTGTTTCCATAGCCGCCTTATTTCCGTTGCAAGGTCTGTGTATTTGGAAATTTTTTCTGTGTATTTCGCTTGGATGTTTGTGTCGTTGGGGACAGCTATGTCAATTAGATAGGTGACTTTTCCTTTTTTGCACTGAAAAGTAATATCGGGTCTATTGGCGGAGACTGTTTTATCTGTATGGATACCGATATCCCAGTAGAGCTTGTAATCTTCATTTTCAAGTATGGATGTTGGCGTGTATTTGTAGTAGGGATCTGTGTTTTCTATGAGTTTATATGTTGTGGCTAGTGCTTGGTGAACCACTTTGGCAGCTGAATCATGCCTGGCTGTGTACTCTGTTCCGGCCAATATTTTACATCCGCTCGTTATGTGTTCGATCGTTTCTTTCTGCTGGTGGCATTTCCTACATCTGTCCTCTGTAATAGTCGGGTCTTTGATGATATGCTTTTGGTAGTTTCTGGTTAATATGACTTTATCCTGGATGGCAAGTAAGAAGCCTTCAGTCTCAGGGAATAGCTGCCCATCCTGTAACCAGGTGTATGATTGTTTTTTATTTACGTGGTCTTGTTCTATGTGGTATCTGTGTTTTCCGTGGAGTGTTTTCTCTGACCACGTTTTCATCTTTTCCTGTTGTAATTGGGTGTGACTGTGTGTGTCTGCTGAGTGGTCTGCCCGGGCTAAGTCGAGAGGTGTGTGTAGTTTTTGTCTGCTTTCACTGTCGCTGTGTGAAGGCTGGTTTGCTTGCTGTGAAAGAATTTTCTAAGTGTTTGTATTTGTTTTGTGTGTAATGATCTGATGTCTATAATTTCTCTTCCTCCTGCCTTCCTCTCGATGGTAAGTCTTTCTTTGCATGCGTTGGGGTGTAATTTCCTATATTTGGTGAATTGAGATCGTATAAGGATGTGAATATTTTCTATGTCTCTTTGTGACCATTTGATGATACCAAATGAATATGTGAGTATAGGTATAGCGAACGTGTTGATGGCTTTAGTGAGATTCTTAGAGTTGAGTTTTGTTTGCAACAGTTTCGTCAGTCTGTTTTTGAATTCGGTTCTGAGCTCTGTTTTGATGTGAGTGTGGTTGAGTTTGGTGCTTTCTTGGAAGCCTAGATATTTTTGTATGTTTCTTCATCGAACATGTTATCGAGTGTTTCATTGTTGATGGTTTCTGCCTCATGGTGGCACTTCCATTGGCCTTTGTTGATGTGGAGCACTTTGCATTTACTTATTCCAAATTCCATATTGACATCTAAGGTGAATATTTCTGTGATTTTGAGAAGTTTTTTCAGCTGTGTTTGTGTGGCAGCGTAGAGTTTTATGTCGTCCATATATAGGAGGTGGTTTATTTTATGTTGATTCACTTTTTGGTGTCTGATATTGAAGCCATGCTCTGTTCTGTTTAGTGTATTTGAGAGTGGATTGAGACAGAGGCAGAACCATAGAGCACTGAGCGAGTCTCCCTGAAATATACCCCGTCTGATGTACAGCTCTTCTGTTTGGATGCGTTCGGTTTGTGTTTCTAGGCGTATTTTGGTTTTCCAAGTTTTTATAATTTGCGCGAGAAACTGCCTGAGGTGTTGGTTGATTTTTATAGATTTCTAGGGCCCTGATTAACCAGCTGTGGGGTATGGAGTCGAAGGCTTTTTTATAGTCTATGTAACCGATGTGAAGGTTTCTGTGTTCTTTTCTGGTTTGTCCCATAATCACGCTATCTATAATTAGCTGCTCTTTGCTTCCTCGACTATTTTTTCCTGCATCCCTTCTGCTCTTCTGTGAGAATATTGTTGTCTGTTAGGTGTTGTTCTATTTTCTTCGAAATTGTGGCTGTGATGATCTTGTATAGGGTTGGAAGACAGGTGATAGGTCGGTAGTTTGACGGGTTTGTGGTGTCTGAGCTTTTGGGTTTGACGTATGTTATTCCTTGTGTGAGGAAAGTGGGAAATGTGTGTGGTTGTAGAATGACTTTGTTGATTTGGTGTGTGAGTGCTTCGTGTGTGGTGGTAAACTGTTTGTACCAGATGTTTTGTATATTGTCTATTCCAGGACATTTCCAGTAATGTGTGTGTGTTTGATAGTTTCTGTAATTTCTTGTGTATTTAATGTGGTATTTTCTTGTTCTGTCACATGTTTATGTTTGTCTTCTTCGGCTTTGATCCAGGGGGTGTTATTATTGTGTAGTTTGGGTTCTGACCAGATACTTTTCCAATAATTTGTGAGTTCTTGTTTGTTTGGTGGTTCAGTCACTGCTATCTGTTGGTTGTACATAGTTTTCCGGTAGAACTGTTTTTCGCTTCTTCGGAAGAGGTTGTTGGTGTCTTTCCTCTCATTTGATTCTTTGTATCTACGGAGTCTTGCGGCATATACAGATAGTTTTTGTTTCAAGGTATCGAGGATTTCTGGCAGTGTTCTGTTGGGAAACTTAGATTTGATCTTGTTTGTCCCCTGTGTGACACGTTTGGACGCGTTCCCGCTTATAAACTGGGTAAGATGTCCTAGATCTCTCCTGATGTTGTTGATTTTGTTTTCTATTCTTATTTGCCATTTGAATTTTGGTTTTGTCCTGTTGGGGTTTCCTTGTCGTTGAGGGAGTTTTTGATTATTTTGTGTTAGAGTGGTGATTGCTGCTGCGTATATTATTGTGTCGAATGTCTTCGATTGTGCTTAAGTCTGTTATATACTGAGGTATTATGTGCTTGTTTAGTGTGTTGAGGATTGGTTGCGTGCTCTGTTTGAAGATTAAACGAGGGATGGGATTTCTTGTTGTGGGGTCGGTGCCTGACCATCGAGCTAGATGTGACTCCATTTTTGCTTTAAGTGTTTGTATGAGAGGTGATTCGGGGTGATGTTGTGTGGATGTTGTTGAGGGTGGCGAGTGTTTCATGTTGTTGTCTGTGATATGGTGTTGCGCGGTACTCGCAATATTATTTTGCGTTATGCTCCTCCTGGGTGGTGGGTCTTGTTGTGTTCGACTGGATGGTTGTGTGTGTGAGGCTGGTTCGGTATCTGCTTTACTGTTTCTATTGTTTGGTTGGTCTGTGTTCAATTCAACAGCCACTGTGTCCTTGATGGTTTGCAATTCGAGAGGTGTCAGACGATTGTTCTTGGTAATAACTCTTTTTGGGTCTATTACTCTCTGTTCTGAAACAAGTAATTGCAGATGTGGATATTCAGTCAAGAAAAGTCTGTGCAGTTGCTGTCTGTAGCCCGATGTTATTGTTTCGAGTTTGGTGGCGGTGTAGTAACAGCGCATCACCGCCCTATTCATCTCATCCGTCCACTTTAACCGCTGTCTTGGTTTGCCAGCCTTGGTAGTTGCGTGTTGTCCTTGCAAAACATACGGGCCCTGGCCTGTCTTTGGTGGTTGTGTTTGTCCCGCATCTACGTCGGTTGCGCTTGGGATTGATGTTGGTGGATCCAAGCGGCGAGTGATTCTCTTCTCAGTGATTTCTTTGTCAGGTTTTGTGTTTTCATTACAGCAACGCGTGGAGTGTTCGTTGATTCCTGTGGTGCGACTCATGCGCTGCTGTGATTTTCCCGCCTTGGTGGGTGTCGGCTTAGTCGCCGACACAACACTTTTGGCAGGTCCATTTTCGGTTGCCTGGTCTTCATCGTTTTGGTCGAGCTGCCATTTCCCGCGACGTCCTCGACCGTTACGTCGCTCGCCCGATGCTTCTTTTATTGGTCTGTTGTTGTCTGGAATGTTTTCAACGTTTTTGTGGTGTCAGAAGCTCAAAGTGTCCCGACATTGGGTTGCCTGTTAGTAGAAGATAAATGGTTTTGTTGTATTTTCCCGTGCTTATTATTGTTGGTCTGTCCGTAAAAGTTATTTTTGTATGTCTTGTTCTTCGTTGTTTTGAGAAGATATGAAAGTTGCTATTTTGTGTTTCCGAGAGGGCAAGTATTTCTAGGCTCGTTCCATAGGTGCCATTTTTCCTCATATAATTATAATAGTTATTGAAGTCTTTTATATCGTCGACTTCAATTAATGAAAATGTGTGAAGTTCCGACCAGTTTTGTTGTAAATATCTTAGAGCAACCTCTCGGAGTTTCTCATGATGGTTTTGGTGGCCATATAAGTGTAAGCTAACTGCACGGAAAAGGCAATTTCCATCACCTACAGTATCGGATCGATCTGGTAAAACTATCGGGAGTAGTTTCGACTGAGGTGGTTGTTTGGTTCGTCTGTGGTTGTTGTTGTGGTGTTGCTGTAGCTGTTTGTACGACAGGGGTCCGCCTCCGCAACACTCTTCCATTTTCATTATTATAATTATTATTATTTAACATAGTATTCCCACGAGTATCCTAGGAAAGAAAGGTCGACTGCGGCAGAGCCTGGATGCCACAGCAAGGCTACTTAATCCCGAAGGGCGCCCGGTATCCGGGGGAAACGTTCGCGACTCATAAACGCTGAGCCATTCATCTTCTCGGCACGGTAAACACCTTAAGATTGCGTTTTTATTACACATAATCTGGACAACACAAGACAGCACAACATGACTCAGGTACCTCGGGATCGTCAATGCCCGTACTAGGAGAATCCTGGAATTCTCCTAGCCCCTGAGGGGTTATTATTATTATTATTCTCGTTTTTCTTTCTCACATTTGGTCAATGTGGTTCCATGTTTGGCTGACGGGCGCAAACCAAGTCAGCACAAACGCATTACCTTTGTGTATTAAGGAATGACCTGACAATGTTACATGTTTTCAAAATCACTGACTTCTGAATGTTTTTGTGTATGTTTGTGTTGAGTCCTAATTGTTCTAAGTGTGGTGTGAATGTTGTTGGTGTAAGGCCTGTGGCTGATATAATGAGGGGGACAATGATGACTTTTTCTTGTTTCCATAGCCTTTTTATTTCCGTTGCAAGGTCTGTGTATTTGGAAATTTTTTCTGTGTATTTCGTTTGGATGTTTGTGTCGTTGGGGACAGCTATGTCAATTAGATAGGTGACTTTTCCTTTTTTGCACTGAAAAGTAATATCGGGTCTATTGGCGGAGACTGTTTTATCTGTATGGATACTGATGTCCCAGTAGAGTTTATAATCTTTATTTTCAAGTACGGACGTTGGTGTGTATTTGTAGTAGGGATCTGTGTTTTCTATAAGCTTGTATGTTGTGGCTAGTGCTTGGTGAACTACTTTTGCCGCTGAGTTATGTCTGGCTGTGTATTCCGTTCCTGCTAATATTTTACATCCGCTTGTTATGTGTTCGATCGTTTCTTTCTGCTGGTGGCATTTTCTGCATCTATCTTCTGTAATAGTTGGGTCTTTGATGATATGCTTTTGGTAGTTCCTGGTTAATATGACTTTATCCTGGATGGCAAGTAAGAAGCCTTCTGTTTCCGGGAATAGCTGCCCATCCCGTAACCAGGTGTATGATTGTTTTTTATTTACGTGGTCTTGTTCTATGTGGTATCTGTGTTTTCCGTGGAGTGTTTTCTCTGACCACGTTTTCATCTTTTCCTGTTGTAATTGGGTGTGACTGTGTGTATCTGCTGGGTGGTCTACCCGGGATAAGTCGAGTGGGGTATAGTTTTTGTCTGCTTTGACTGTTGCTGTGTGGAGGCTGGTTTGCTTGGTGTGAAAGAATTTCCTAAGTGCTTGTATTTGTTTTGTGTGTAATGATCTGATGTCTATAATTCCTCTTCCTCCTGCCTTCCTCTCGATGGTAAGTCTTTCTTTGCATGCGTTGGGGTGTAATTTCCTGTATTTGGTGAATTGAGATCGTATAAGGATGTGAATATTTTCTATGTCTGTTTGTGACCATTTGATGATACCAAATGAATATGTCAGTATAGGTATAGCGAACGTGTTGATGGCTTTAGTGAGATTCTTAGAGTTGAGTTTTGTTTGTAAAAGTTTCGTCAGTCTGTTTTTGAATTCGGTTCTGAGCTCTGTTTTGATGTGAGTGTGGTTGAGTTTGGTGCTTTGTTGGAAGCCTAGATATTTGTATGTTTCTTTGTCGAACATGTTATCGAGTGTTTCATTGTTGATGGTTTCTGTCTCATGGTGGTACTTCCATTGGCCTTTGTTGATGTGGAGCACTTTGCATTTACTTATACCAAATTCCATATTGACATCTAGGGTGAATATTTCTGTGATTTTGAGGAGTTCTTTCAGCTGTGTTTTTGTGGCAGCGTAGAGTTTTATGTCATCCATATATAGGAGGTGGTTTATTTTATGTTGATTCACTTTTTGGTGTCTGATATTGAAGCCATGCTCTGTTCTGTTTAGTATATTTGAGAGTGGATTGAGACAGAGGCAAAACCATAGAGCGCTGAGCGAGTCTCCCTGAAATATACCCCGTCTGATGTACAGCTCTTCTGTTTGGATGCGTTCGGTTTGTGTTTCTAGGCGTATTTTGGTTTTCCATGTTTTCATAATTTGCGCGAGAAATTGCCTGAGGTGTTGGTTGATTTTATAGATTTCTAGGGCTCTGATTAACCAGCTGTGGGGTATGGAGTCGAAGGCTTTTTTATAGTCTATGTAACCGATGTGAAGGTTTCTGTGTTCTTTTCTGGTTTGTCCCATAATCACGCTATCTATGATCAGCTGTTCTTTGCATCCTCGGCTATTTTTCCTGCATCCCTTCTGCTCTTCTGTGAGAATATTGTTGTCTATTAGGTGTTGTTCTATTTTCTTGGAAATTGTGGCTGTGATGATCTTGTATAGGGTTGGAAGACAGGTGATAGGTCGGTAGTTTGACGGGTTTGTGGTGTCTGAACTTTTGGGTTTGATGTATGTTATTCCTTGTGTAAGAAAAGTGGGGAATGTGTGTGGTTGTAGAATGGCTTTGTTGATTTGGTGTGTGAGTGCTTCGTGTGTGGTGGTAAACTGTTTGTACCAGAAGTTTTGTATATTGTCTATCCCAGGGCATTTCCAGTTGTGTGTGTGTTTGATTGTTTCTGTAATTTCTTCTGTAGTTAGTGTGGAATTTTCTTGTTCTGTTACACGTTTGTGTTTATCTTCTTCGGCTTTGATCCAGGGGGTGTTATTATTATGTAGTTTGGGTTCTGACCAGACAGTTTTCCAATAATCTGCGAGTTCTTGTTTGTTTGGTGGTTCAGTTACTACTGTCTGCTCGTTGTACATAGTTTTTCGGTAGAACTGTTTTTCGCTTCTTCGGAAGAGGTTGTTGGTGTCTTTCCTCTCGTTTGATTCTTTGTATCTACGGAGTCTTGCAGCATATACGGATAGTTTTTTGTTTCAAAGTATCAACGATTTCTGGCAGTGTTCGGTTGAGAGATTTAGATTTGATCTTGTCTACACCCTGTGTGACACGTTTGGATGCGTTCCCGTTCATAAACTGGGTAAGGTGTCCCAGATCTCTTCTGATGTTGTTGATTTTGTTTTCTATTCTTATTTGCCATTTAAATTTAGGTTTTCTGCTGTTGGGGTCTTATTATTATTATTATTATTATTATTTATTACAAAAAGTTCTTCTTTCTCACATTTGATCAATGTGGTTCCATGTTTGGCTGACGGGCCAAAACCAAGTCAGCACAAACGCTATTACCATTCCGTATTAAGGAATGACCTGACAATGTTACATGTTTTCAAAATCACTGACTTCTGAATGTTTCTGTGTATGTCCGTGTTGAGTCCCAATTGCACTAAATGTGGTGTGAATGTTATTGGTGTAAGGCCTGTGGCTGATATAATGAGGGGGACAATGATGACTTTTTCCTGTCTCCATAGCCTTTTTATTTCCGTTGCAAGGTCTGTGTATTTGGAAATTTTTTCTGTGTATTTCGCTTGGATGTTTGTGTCGTTGGGGACAGCTATGTCAATCAGATAGGTGACTTTTCCTTTTTTGCACTGAAAAGTAATATCGGGTCTATTGGCGGAGACTGTTTTATCTGTATGGATACCGATATCCCAGTAGAGCTTGTAATCTTCATTTTCAAGTATGGATGTTGGCGTGTATTTGTAGTAGGGATCTGTGTTTTCTATGAGTCTGTATGTTGTGGCTAGTGCGTGGTGAACCAGTTTGGCAGCTGAATCATGCCTGGCTGTGTACTCCGTTCCGGCCAATATTTTACATCCGCTCGTTATGTGTTCGATCGTTTCTTTCTGCTGGTGGCATTTCCTACATCTGTCCTCTGCAATAGTCGGGTCTTTGATGATATGCTTTTGGTAGTTTCTGGTTAATATGACTTTATCCTGGATGGCAAGTAAGAAGCCTTCAGTCTCAGGGAATAGCTGCCCATCCCGTAACCAGGTGTATGATTGTTTTTTATTTACGTGGTCTTGTTCTATGTGGTATCTGTGTTTTCCGTGGAGTGTTTTCTCTGACCACGTTTTCATCTTTTCCTGTTGTAATTGGGTGTGACTGTGTGTGTCTGCTGAGTGGTCTACCCGGGCTAAGTCGAGAGGTGTGTAGTTTTTTGTCTGCTTTCACTGTCGCTGTGTGGAGGCTGGTTTGCTTGCTGTGAAAGAATTTCCTAAGTGTTTGTATTTGTTTTGTGTGTAATGATCTGATGTCTATAATTCCTCTTCCTCCTGCCTTCCTCTCGATGTTAAGTCTTTCTTTGCATGCGTTGGGGTGTAATTTCCTGTATTTGGTGAATTGAGATCGTATAAGGATGTGAATATTTTCTATGTCTGTTTGTGACCATTTGATGATACCAAATGAATATGTGAGTATAGGTATAGCGAACGTGTTGATGGCTTTAGTGAGATTCTTAGAGTTGAGTTTTGTTTGCAAAAGTTTCGTCAGTCTGTTTTTGAATTCGGTTCTGAGCTCTGTTTTGATGTGAGTGTGGTTGAGTTTGGTGCTTTGTTGGAAGCCTAGATATTTGTATGTTTCTTTATCGAACATGTTATCGAGCGTTTCATTGTTGATGGTTTCTGTCTCATGGTGGTGCTTCCATTCATCTAAGGTGAATATTTCTGTGATTTTGAGGAGTTCTTTCAGCTGTGTTTGTGTGGCAGCGTAGAGTTTTATGTCGTCCATATATAGGAGGTGGTTTATTTTATGTTGATTCTCTTTTTGGTGTCTGATATTGAAGCCATGCTCTGTTCTGTTTAGTATATTTGAGAGTGGATTGAGACAGAGGCAAAACCATAGAGCACTGAGCGAGTCTCCCTGAAATATACCCCGTCTGATGTACAGCTCTTCTGTTTGGATCCGTTCGGTTTGTGTTTCTAGGCGTATTTTGGTTTTCCATGTTTTCATAATTTGCGCGAGAAACTGCCTGAGGTGTTGGTTGATTTTATAGATTTCTAGGGCCCTGATTAACCAGCTGTAGGGTATGGAGTCGAAGGCTTTTTTATAGTCTATGTAACCGGTGTGAAGGTCTCTCTGTTCTTTTCTGGTTTGTCCCATAATCACGCTATCTATGATCAGCTGTTCTTTGCATCCTCGGCTATTTTTCCTGCATCCCTTCTGCTCTTCTGTGAGAATATTGTTGTCTATTAGGTGTTGTTCTATTTTCTTGGAAATTGTGGCTGTGATGATCTTGTATAGGGTTGGAAGACAGGTGATAGGTCGGTAGTTTGACGGGGTTTGTGGTGTCTGAACTTTTGGGTTTGATGTATGTTATTCCTTGTGTAAGAAAAGTGGGGAATGTGTGTGGTTGTAGAATGGCTTTGTTGATTTGGTGTGTGAGTGCTTCGTGTGTGGTAGTAAACTGTTTGTACCAGAAGTTTTGTATATTGTCTATTCCAGGACATTTCCAGTTGTGTGTGTGTTTGATAGTTTCTGTAATTTCTTGTGTATTAAATGTGGTATTTTCTTGTTCTGTCACATGTTTATGTTTGTCTTCTTCGGCTTTGATCCAGGGGGTGTTATTATTGTGTTGTTTGGGTTCTGACCAGATACTTTTCCAATAATCTGTGAGTTCTTGTTTGTTTGGTGGTTCAGTCACTGCTATCTGTCTGTTGTACATAGTTTTCCGGTAGAACTGTTTTTCGCTTCTTCGGAAGAGGTTGTTGGTGTCTTTCCTCTCATTTGATTCTTTGTATCTACGGAGTCTTGCGGCATATACAGATAGTTTTTGTTTCAAAGTATCGAGGATTTCTGGCAGTGTTCTGTTGGGAGACTTAGATTTGATCTTGTTTGCCCCCTGTATGACACGTTTGGACGCGTTCCCGCTTATAAACTGGGTAAGATGTCCTAGATCTCTCCTGATGTTGTTGATTTTGTTTTCTATTCTTATTTGCCATTTGAATTTTGGTTTTGTCCTGTTGGGGTTTCCTTGTCGTTGAGGGAGTTTTTGATTATTTTGTGTTAGAGTGGTGATTGCTGCTGCGTATATTATTGTGTGAATGTCTTCGATTGTGTTTGAGTCTGTTATATACTGAGGTATTATGTGCTTGTTTAGTGTGTTGAGGATTGGTTGCGTGCTCTGTCTGAAGATTAAACGAGGGATGGGATTTCTTGTTGTGGGGTCGGTGCCTGACCATCGAGCTAGATGTGACTCCATTTTTGCTTTAAGTGTTTGTATGAGAGGTGATTCGGGGTGATGTTGTGTGGATGTCGTTGAGGGTGGCGAGTGATTCATGTTGTTGTCTGTGATATGGTGTTGCGCGGTACTCGCAATATTATTTTGCGTTATGCTCCTCCTGGGTGGTGGGTATTGTTGTGTTCGACTGGGTGGTTGTGTGTGTGAGGCTGGTTCGGAATCTGCTTTATTGTTTCTATTGTTTGGTTGGTCTGTGTTCAGTTCAACAGCCACTGTGTCCTTGATGGTTTGCAATTCGAGAGGTGTGAGACGATTGTTCTTGGTAATAACTCTTTTTTGGTCTACTACTCTCTGTTCTGAAACAAGTAATTGCAGATGTGGATATTCGGTCAAGAAAAGTCTGTGCAGTTGCTGTCTGTAGCCCGATGTTATTGTTTCGAGTTTGGTGGCGGTGTAGTAACAGCGCATCACCGTCCTATTCATCTCATCCGTCCACTTTAACCGCTGTCTTGGTTTTCCAGCCTTGGTAGTTGCATGTTGTCCTTGCAATACATACGGGCCCTGGCCTGGCTTTGGTGGTTGTGTTTGTCCCGTATCTACGTCGGTTGCGCTTGGGATTGATGTTGGTGGGTCCAAGCGGCGAGTGATTCTCTTCTCAGTGATTTCTTTGTCAGGTTTTGTGTTTTCATTACAGCAACGCATGGCGTGTTCGTTGATTCCTGTGGTGCAACTCATGCGCTGCTGTGATTTTCCCGCCTTGGTGGGTGTCGGCTTAGTCGCCAACACAACACTTTTGGCAGATCCATTTTCGGTTGCCTGGTCTTCATCGTTTTGGTCGAACTGCGTCCTCGACCGTTACGTCGCTCGCCCGATGCTTCTTTTATTGGTCTGTTGTTCTCTGGAATGTTTTCAGTGTTTTGTGGTGTCAGAAGCTCAAAGTGTCCCGACATTGGGTTGCCTGTTAGTAGAAGGTAAATGGTTTTGTTGTATTTTCCCGTGCTTATTATTGTTGGTCTGTCCGTAAAAGTTATTTTTGTATGTCTTGTTCTTCGTTGTTTTGAGAAGATATGAAAGTTGCTATTTTGTGTTTCCGATAGGGCAAGTATCTCTAGGCTCGTTCCATAGGTGCCATTTTTTTTTTTTTTTCCGCATATAATTATAATAGTTATTGAAGTCTTTTATATCGTCGACTTCAATTAATGAAAATGTGTGAAGTTCCGACCAGTTTTGTTGTAAATATCTTAGAGCAACCTCTCGGAGTTTCTCATGATGGTTCTGGTGGCCATATAAGTATAAGCTAACTGCACGGAAAAGGCAATTTCCATCACCTACAATGTCGGATCTGGTAAAACTATCGGGAGTAGTTTCGACTGAGGCGGTTGTTTGGTTCGTCTGTAGTTGTTGTTGTGGTGTTGCTGTAGCTGTTTGTACGACAGGGGTCCGCCTCCGCAACACCCTTCCATTTTCATTATTATAATTATTATTGTTTAACATAGTATTCCCACGAGTATCCTAGGAAAGAAAGGTCGACTGCGGCAGAGCCTGGATGCCACAGCAAGGCTACTTACTCCCGGAGGGCGCCCGGTATCCGGGGGAACCGTTCGCGACTCATAAACGCTGAGCCATTCATCTTCTCGGCACGGTAAACACCTTAAGATTGCGTTTTTATTCTGCTTCTATTATTATTATTATTATTATATAACCTGGCCAAAGAATGTATGTATGAATTTAAAAAAAGCCACGTAAATCAGATAGGTGGTTCTCGCGTGATAAACGTACTAATGGACAGACAGACAGACAGAGAGACATTGCATTTTATATATATTATAGATTATAGATATTCTCTGCTACATAATATTGTTCCACATTTAATGGTTTAGGCTGTGTAATGCAAGGGAACGCGCTAGCGGCAAATATTTTTCTGACTTCATTCACTATTATCGTCACTGCTCATTCCTTATGCTACCTATCGTAATAAAATATAGCCTATAACCTGGCCAGAGAACATATGTATGTTTTGAAAAAAAAAGTACGTAAATCGGATAAGTGATTCTCCAGTGATAAGCGCACTAACGGACAGACAGACAGAGAGACGTTGCATCTTATATATATTATAGATAAATAGTTTAAAATTTTTTACGAGAAAGATGGCGAATATTTTTAATAACCGAATATGGTTTAGTTTTAAGTTTATGACTTTATTATATTGAGTTTTCTTATCAGTACTCGTTAGAGTACTGACAAAATTTATCGCTAGACTGTGTATGTTACCCAAAAAGCTGCAAGAAAGTGAAGAATACCAAAAATCATTTCTTACTCTTAAATGAAATGTGACAGTAACATTTCGCACGACATTGTCAGCCAAATTTTGCAAAATAGCTCTTATGTAGTCGTAGGATTGATTTAAGTGTGTATTCAGTATCCTAGTGACCTCTTTTTAAATAAATTTACTTTACGCCTAAACTTCTTTAAATGTACTACGAGGGTTGTATAATAAGTATCTGGCCTCGGCTAGAGATGACGCTACTACTATTTAAAAAAATTAAATTTTTCGTAAACATAACATTTCACAAGAATCCTGTCAAATTTTCAAGTCGCTGCGTGATTTTGTTTGTGAGTGGTAACCATTTAAACAGAACAACTTTTGTGATTTTACAACAATGGAAAAAATTGAATATCAAGGAGTGATAAAATATTTGTTTTTGAAAAAGAAAACGAATGACGAGGTAAAAGCGGAACTTGGCGAAGTTTATTGCTATGTTAAAGCACAATCCAAATGATTTTTGGCGACGATTCATAACTGCTGACGAAACATGGATTCATCACGTCACACCAGAGACTAAAGTCAGTGGATTTTCCGTGGCGAACCGGGACCAAAGAAGGCCAAGGCGACTTTATCGGCAAACAAAGTCATGGATTAAAGAAGAGTATTAAGTAAACTTATTGGATCTTTTCAACCATGCTGTGAAAAAAAACGTTCGCATTTGGTAAAGAAAAAAATTCTAGGTCATCAAGACAATGCATGCGTGCACGCTTGTGTTATCGCCATTGCAAGATACGAATTGCTTCCTCATCCACCATATTCGCCAGATTTAGTCCTCAGCGATTATTTCCTATTTTCGAATATGACAAAATGGCTAGGCGGACAAAAAAATTGTTTCAAACGATGAGGTGATTGCTGAAACAAACGCCTATTTGCAAGGGTTGGAGAAATTGTATATTTTATATGGGATACAAAAAGTAGAAAAACGAGTCAGTGTATCGAGCTAAAAGGGGACTGTATTGAAAAATAACATAAATTTTACACATAAAAATGTTTTTTCTTGTTAAGGCCAGGTACTTATCATACACCCCTCCTATTTCGGTAAAATTAAAAAGTACTTTTTTAAAACGAAAATTTGACTATATTAGTTAGTATTGACTTGAACATATTGCATATTTTTTTTTTTAATTTCAATATTATCCGTGACAGTGATTCTTCTTCAGATTTATTTGAGTACAATCTGTATCTAGATGTCTAGAAAATTTAGAAATAAGAACATATTTCTATCTCAATTTAAACCAAGACAGAGTCGACAACAAATCTAAAACAATAACAGACAAATTCACTAAAGTCTATAATTTGAATCCTCTAGTTGTCCAGTTAACTTTTGTTTCCAACGATATTGGTAGAAAATATAACAGTTTTTAAAATTTAAAAACATTTCATTTTTATTGGTTTAGTCGGAAATAACCACAAATTTTCTAGTCTTATACTGCACAGCCTTCATACTTTAGTTGGTTTACCCATGTACTTGACAATTTAGACCCCTAATTACCCAATTAGACCAGTTTTAGAGATAAACCTTTTTATAAAGTCGGGTAGTAAGTAGTTAAAGAGGATTAAAAGCTTTTCCTAATTATGAATTGCTAATTAATATTACTGTTGTGGGTAGCGATTATTACCGCTGAAACATTTTCAGTAGTATCATTTCGCTATTCTTTCGTCGACAGATAAAGTCCAGGGAAGAGAAAGAAGTCGCAGGATGCAAAATTAGATGAATAAGGAGACTGATTTAGGTTTGTCAACTGAGCTCTTGCTTAAAAATGATCTTATAATGGCCGAATAGTAAGAAGTTCGGTTAACTTGTAAAGAACAAGTCGCGAATTCAATTTACGATTAATAATCAAAATGATGTGCTTAGTTGATTTCGAAACTCTTAATTCATCTCCAATTATTCTCAGGTGACAAAATCATGCACGTTTTGCTTCACCTAGTCCAGGTCTCGGACTTTTCACCGTCTTCAAGCGCTCGCGACTACGTTCAAATTGCTTAAACTATTCGTATGCTTGAATAAGTGATAAGAACTTGCCACCGTATGCTATGTTTAACACAAAAGTTAATCGCAGTTTTTGTTTAAAACGCATTTTCCGACCGGAATCGGCTCTGGCTTACGGTACTCAGAGTATCGGGTGCAATCTCCGGCAGGTCAGTATACTTATTTATTAACTTATATGTATCACGTAGGCTGAAAAGTTTTTGGTCTAGCTACTTTAAACATATTTTTTTGCATAATTCGACTTTATTTTTTGAGGTCTGTGAATAGATAATAGACGCTGGATGAGGGAGCAATTCGAATTTGAATTCATGCAATTTTACCATTGTAACCATTGACTTGTGACACGGCGCATTGTCTTGATGAAAAAGCACTTTTTTCTTGTAGATTTCTGCCTTCAAACGCACGAATAACTTTATATAATATTCACTATTGATGGTTTTTCCCTTCTCAGCATAGTCGATGAAAATTATTCCATGCGCATCCCAAAGTACAGAGGAAAAAACCTTCCTAGCCGACTGTTGTTTCTTTTATCGCGTCGTGCGGTTTTCACCGGCTGCTGTCCACGTAACTCACTGCCAATTTGATTCCGGTATGTAGTGGTGGATCCATATTTTATCCATTGGCACATATCGCAAGAAAAATCCTTTTTACTGCCCTTCAACAGGTCCAAACAGCACTCAGAATCATCAACACGTTGTTGTTTTTGGTCCACTATGAGCAAACGCGGTACCCATTTCAAACAGAGCTTTTTCATGCCCAAATGTTCATGCAAAATATTACTAAAACGTTCTTTTGATATCTTTAGGGTTCAGCATTATTTGTATCTGTACGATCGCGTTTAAATTCAGCATACCATTAAATGATGAGAGATTTTCCAGGGGTAGAGTTCCCGTAACACTTATCAAGTCATTGCTTTGCTTGAACGGTACTTTTTCCCATCAAAAACTAGTTTGACACTTATAGTTTGAAGGTGGTACTTCCTAAAAATCATATGGATTTCTTAAAAAGGGCGACATCTATGTGTCAAACCAAAAACTTTTCAGCCTACATGTTATGTGCAAAAACACCCGTGAGATTCTTGCCGGTTTGTCTTAAAAGTATCATGAAACACCAATCCATGCTTCGGCACTTGGACAATGACCACGACATCTCTAGGATGGTTAAAAAAATTTAGTAGAACAAATTTCATTAAACAGCTTACACAACACTACCTAAGGTTGCGTCTTTCAACTACGGGTATTTTCAAAAAAATTTTAGGCAGAAGGTGTATTTATTTAAATTACACATGCTTCTCCAAATTGGTAAAAAAAAATGTATAACAAAATATCGAGAGATGCAGTTTTATTTAACCAGTGTGATCTAACGACATACATTCGTTAAACAAAATTAAATATTTCTTAACTGGTAGTATAAATATTAATACATAAATATATATTTTAACTTCTTTTTAGGGATTTCTATTGAGATCAAAATATCTAAAACACATACTGAATAAAGATGTACCTTGGTTTGATGTTCACCAATCGGGAGACCTTGCTAGTAGAATGGCTGAGTAAGTGAACATTTTTGTAAAAATTACTTTTGGCAACTTGGAATTTTATAAGTAATAGCAATGTGTTTTACTTTTAGTGATCTGACTAAATTTGAAGAAGGTATAGGGGAAAAAGTTCCACTATTTATTACTATGTTGGCAAGTTTCGTCTCTTCATTGACGTTAGCACTTGTAAAAGGATGGGAACTAGCCTTAATTTGTCTCATCTCACTTCCAGTTGCACTTATTGCAATGGGAATAGTAACATTTGTAAGTTATTATATTTTGTTATATTTCTGCCATATGTGGTAAATGATTGCTCCCAAAGTAACCTTCGCTACTCATATTTATCATGTAAGAATATCGCAAAACTTGGTTAGTATTGTCTATACATGTTTATTGTATTATGTTTAATTATAACTTTGTTCTAAACTAACATAAATCGTACAATATATTGTTTAGTTGTCATCGCTATAGCTACTTTTCATATAAATTTATAAAGCACAAATTACAGGCATGTACGAGTATTTAGGTTTTCTATGGGCGTTGTAAGATATACAAATAATTTCATAGAATTTTTACGTATAAATAATTTTGTAGATGGTAAAGAAAACCCCTAATGTGAGTATTTTATAATGCAAACTGCATCGTTTTTTTTTTATTAAAAATCTATTAAGGATAACAAATTTCCAACAGTATAAAGTCTTATATCCAGATGGCTGTAAGAGATATTTACCGATGTTAATTTTACATTCACTAAACTGAAAAAAGTTAACATTACATTACTACATTGACTATAATCATAATTGTATAAATAATACAACAAAAAATGAAACTGATATAATTATATCAATAAATAGCTAGTTTTGGTTTGAACCCAGAGAACTTATTTTTTAAAATACTTACAAATTAAAAAATACAACCTAAATCTTAAAAATAAATGAATTGTATTACTGCTAATACATTACTATTGTTGTAAAGATACATTTCCCTAATGGTAATTGGGCATTCCCTTTGTTGCCTGTGTATAGGGTTTCCATAACTATCTACTAAGTAAATTGTTTTTGAAAAAGTGACACTACTCCTGATACTCCATGATAAACTTTGAGATTATGAAACAGAATTCTCACAATTGGAAAAGTAATATTAAACTAAAAACTTTTTTTAATATTAAGAAATAAAATTAAAACTAAGCAAAATATATGTTTTAGGTAAATAAGACAAAAAATTGCCATTAACATTTTCTTAAAAATTAAGTGGTATAGCACTTAAAAGTTTTTCAAATAATTTAATTTTAGACTCCTTTTTGAAAACCATAACCCTTCACTTCTCTATATTAAAAGTTTCTAAAATATGCCTCCAAATTTCAATACGTTAATATTACATACACTGCTCGAAAGCTACCGGTTCTTGGTTACACTCCAGATCTCTCTAAAGTGATCTCTCTGTTAAAGTTGTCTCACTATTCAGGGATATATCACCAGAGAACTGGAAATATTGTAGCTTAACTAAAAAGGTTAGTAATTCTGAGAAATAATTGTCTGTTCAAAAGTTTCGAAACACTTAATAATAAATTATATAACTATAAAATACTAATAGCCTATGCATTCTTTGTTGGTGTGGTATGGTTTGAGAGGGGCTTATAACTAGGCGAATAAATCAGAGGAGTCGTTTGGCCAACCCCATTTAACAAACGTCTCGATAATGCTAGCCAGACGAGACCCACGATTTAATGTGGGTTCTGAACTACACTATTTCACCATCATCTTCCGTATTTCTTACTTAGCATAAACTCTCGACAAGGGACAACCTACCATCGATAAACATCTTTGTGCCATTGCTGCGAAGTATACTTTTGTGTTGGTGACTGCCCTACAACCATCCAGTAAGACTTCAGATATGTATCCCACCCGCCTCCATCGCCAACGCCGTATAAAAAAAATTAGAATACCAATCCTATTCTACTTCTACTGTAAATGTAATTTTTTAGTGAATATTGTTAATGTAGTCCCAAAAGTCTTGAAAGGAATTCAATATTTTGCCAAAACTAAAACATGATCCACATAACTATAAAGATATTTATTGTAGCAATAGTTGTTCTTAAGAATTTTAATTTTATTAGATTTTTCTTTCTTATACCATTAGTCAAAATCGAAAGATGAATTTCCAGCACAAAGACCGGAAAAAGAATTTTCTTGATAAAAAGTTGATTGAAAAACAATTTTCGGAACCAAAATAACTATTTTTAATAAGTTGTTAAAACGGGAATACAAAATAAAGATGGAAATATAAAATAAAGTTGATATTCAATAAATAAAAGTGTAAAGTAATAAACTAACTAATTTTTGGAAAGTATTGCTGATATTTTAATTATGAAAGGTATTCTTATGATTTTAGTTAACAACAAAGTTTTCTAAAAGTGAATTGGATGCATATGGTAAATCTGGATCGATTGCTGAAGAAGTTCTAACATCTATTAGAACTGTAATTGCTTTTGGTGGACAAAAAGCAGAAAAAGAAAGGTATGCATTGTTATGGTTTAACGTATAAAACAGAAGTGTTGCATTTACATTCCTTTTAATTTCAAATAGGGAAAAGACTGCTTTTGTTTTAATGTAAATAAACATAATATAGCTGTTTAGATTATGAGTGAGCAAGCTGAAGACTAAAGTTTTAATGCTAATAAAACTCATACCCTAACAGTTATTTGGTTACATTACCATCAATGCCCATAGCATTTTCATTTTTATATAATTAGTAATTGCGATTTTGAAAACGAAGGCTTCCAATAAAAATGGTAACAAAAAATTTATGTTTAACTCCATGCAGTGACAAGGCCGTCTAAGAAATATTACCACAAATACCTAGTAACTATCTATTCACAGTTTGTCTGTTCTGAAAACGTCCTTTAGGTTTCATAAATAAAGTATTTTCACAGTATTAACTGTATTCTACTGTCACTTAAATAATTGTAAAGTTGATGATGATGAAATTTAAATAATAGGCTCATAAAAGAACTGGTAAATTAATTTTAATTTTAGGTATGATAAAGATCTTATTTTTGCCAAAAACAATAACATTAGAAGATCACTTTTTGAAGCAACTGGATATGGTATTCTTTGGTTTATCATTTATTCCAGTTACGGCCTCGCATTTTGGTATGGTGTTAGGTTGATGTTAAGTGGAAATGAAACCTATACAGCTGCAAATATGATCACTGTATGTTACTAAAAATATTCTCTAGAATCTGATCCGAATTATATTGGGCATAAGATTCCTTTAATTAAAACTAGAGTTTTTGTTTTTTAAAAACTGTTTTTTCTTTTTCTAATAGTAAAATCAAAAATACAATCATAGTCAACCTACGAATATTACAACAATTCAAGTCACAAAATACAAAAACATGTACACTTAAAAATTTATATATGAACAATTGGTTATAATTTTTTTTTTAAATAAACACTTAGTTAAAAATTACACTCATTAATTAACACATTTTACATTATTCGTACTTCGACAAAAAGTAAATCAGACCAATACATTTCGGTCTAAGACCAACGATGAGACTGGTGAAAAGTTTTGTAGGTTGCGGTAAGCACCATTTTTTGTATTCTTATTTTTAGTTTGACGTTTTTGCTAGTTGGTTTTTGAAAATTTGTTTTAATTAAATTTATTTAAATTATTGTTTTTAAATACTTGATGACAAATTAGGTAAAATGCTGTTATAGATTAAACTTAGGTCCTTAATATCTGTTCTTATTTTTATTGTTTCTTTAATTACTAATTTATGGTAGTTGTGGTCTTTGTTTAAGATTTTAGTTTCTTTGTAATTAAATGTGTGATTTGTTTCGTTTTCGTGTTTAAATGCAATTGTGGCATTTTTTATGTATTTGTGGTTGTTCAATCTATTTCTTAATAGTTGGCTATTCATATCTATGTATTTTTTTTGGACAATTTTCACATACGATGGAGTATGTGGTTATGGAGGTTTCACTTTTCAATTTCGTGAATAAGGAATTCAGTTTGTTATAAGATTTGTGGCAAACAGTTATGTCATATTTGTTTAGTGTATATTTTAGTTTTTCAAATAGGTCTTTTATATATGGTAATGCCATTTTTGTGTTTGGTTCTTTGGGTTAGGTTTTGTGTTATTGTCTTTTGTATTGTTATAGAGTCGTGCGTTTGTTTATTATTTGATTTATATCATTTATTTTAAAGCCGTTTGATGATAGAACTTCTTTTACTTTTTTGAGGACAATGGGCCTAAATTGTGAAGAAGTTAGTTTGACAGCATGATCGGTCAAACCTATGATTACACTCATTTTTCGGGAGTTTGTATGGTTTGGGGGGCAATTCAGGTATCTACCTGTCCGTGTTGGTTTAGTGTACCATTTGGTTTGAATTTTGGCATTCACCTTTCCACGTATAAATGTCATGCCTAAAAAATGTATGTCTTCGTTTTTTTCTATTTCTATGGTGAATTGGATTTTATGATGAAAACCGTTGAACCTTTTGTGTATTTCGTCGATTTTATCTTTGGGTATTACCATAATGCAGTCATCATTTGAAGAATAAGATTTCAAAATTGAGTTCTTCTATCACTTTTCCTTCTAAGTATACCATGGGGAGTCGCGCAATTGTAGCGGATATGGGTGATCTCATAGCACAACCATAAAGTTGTTTGTAGATGGAGTCATTAAATTGAAAATAATTTGTTGTAAGAGTTGTATTAACTGCTTTAATGAAACTTTCTTTTGATAAAGTAGTATACTCTTTGATAAGGTTCCATTTTTTGTTTGGAATTTTAATTACCAGATCGTTAAAAAAAGTTTAATAAAACAGAAATTGATGAAAAACTAGATAAAGATTTAACATTCCATACGATTGCGCCAAAAATTTACGGAATACCTAAAGTCCATAAGCAGGACATTCCGCTAAGACCTATTGTCTGTTGTATTCAATTCCCGTTCTACAACCTATCAAAAGATTATTTTATCAAAAACTCCTTTATATTTAAAAAATTCATCGACAACGTAAGCCTACCACAGAACTATATCCTTCTATCCCTCAACGTTGTGTGGCTTTACACAAATATTCTCAATGATCTGGTGGATATTAAGGACCTAAGATTAATCTATAACAACATCTTACCTAATTTGTTATCAAGTACTTGACACCAATAATTTAAATATAAAAACATATTTTCAAAAATGAACCAGCAAAAACATCAAACTAGAAATAAGCATACAAAAAATGGTGCTTTCCGCAACCTACAAAACTTTTCTCCAATCTCATCGTTGGTCTGAGACCGAAATATATTGGTCTGGTAATGTATTAATTAGTGAGTGTAATTTTTAACTAACTGTTATTGTTAATTTAAAAAAAAAAATTAATCAATTATCTATAATATATATAAAATGCAACGTCTCTCTGTCTGTCTGTCTGTCCGTTAGTGTGCTTATCACTGGAGAACCACTTATCCGACTTACGTACTTTTTTTTTAAAACATACATATGTTCTCTGGCCAGGTTATAGGCTATATTTTATTACGATAGGTAGCATAAGGAATGAGCAGTGACGTAAAATAGTGAATGAAGTCGGAAAAAAGTTTGCCGCTAGCGCATTCCCTTGTAATACACAGCCTAAACCATTAAATATGGAACAATATTATGTAGCAGAGAATATCTATAATCTAGAATCTATAATATATATAAAATGCAATGTCTCTCTGTCTGTCTATCTGTCCATTAGTGCGTTTATCACGCGAGAATCACTTATCCGATTTACGTGTCTTTTTTTAAATTCGTTCATATATTCTTTGGCCAGGTTGTATAATAATAATAATAATCTATATCTATAATATATATAAAATGTAACACTGTCTGTCTGTCGGTCTCTCTGTCCGTTAGTGCCCTTATCACTGGAGAATCACTTATCCGATTGACGTACTTTTTTTTAAAAAACATACATATGTACTCTGGCCAGGTTATAGGCTATATTTTATTACGATAGGTAGCATAAGGAATGAGCAGTGACAATTATAGTGAATGAAGTCGGAAAATAGTTTGTCGCTAGCGCGTTCTCTTGCAATACACAGCCTAAACCATTAAATATGGAACAATATTATGTAGCAGAGAATATCTATAATCTATAAATATATAATATATATATATATATATATATATATATATATATATATATATATATATATATATATAATGCAATGTCTCTCTCTCTGTCTGTCTATCCATTAATGCGTTTATCTCGCGAGAACCACTTATCCGATTTACGTGCTTTTTTTTTAAAATGCCGCTAGTACGTTTTCTTGCAATACACTGCCTAAAGCATTAAATATGGAACAATATCATGTAGCAAAGAATATAATATATAAAAAATGCAGCGTCTCTCTGTCTGTCCGTTAGTGCGCTTATCACTCGAGAACCACTTATCCGATTTACGTGTTTTTTATAAATTTATACATATGTTCTATATAATTCGATATAAGCCTAGATAATGAGAGATAAGGTGAGATAATGGGAGATAAGGAGAAATAATGGGAGATAAGTCGAGATAAGCCTTGATAATGGGAGATAAGGTGAGATAATGGGAGATAACTAGAAATAATGGGAGATAAGGAGAAATAATGGGAGATAAGCAGAGATAAGTGTAGATAATGGGAGTTATGGTGAGGTAATGGGAGATAAGGAAAAATAATGGGAGATAAGGAGAAATAATGGGAGATAAGGAGAAATATTGCGAGATAAGTCGAGATAAGCCTAGATAATGGGAAATAAGGTGAGATAATGGGAGATAAGGAGAAACAATGGGAGATAAGGAGAAATAATGGGAGATGAGCAGAGATAAGCCTAGATAATGGAAATTATGTAGAGATAATGGGAGATAAGGAAAAATATTGGGAGATAAGGGGAAATAATGAGAGATATTTTATTACGTTGGGTAACATAAGGAATAAGCAGTGACGATAGTAGTGAATCAAGCCCACGCGAGCGGAGCCGCGGGCCCGGCTAGTTCCGATATAAAAGATAAAATTTTTAAGTGTACGTGTACATGTTTTTGTATTTTGTGACCTGAATTGTTGCTATATCCGTAAGTTGACTGTGTTTGTATTTTTGATTTTACTTTTAAAAATGAAAACTGTACCTAAAAAAAATTTTTTGAAAATGCCGATAACGTCAAATAAAAAACAATTTTTACAAAACAAAAACCCAAGTTTTAATTAAAGGAACCTTATTCCCAAGATAAAAATAAAAGTTTATATACATAAAGGTTCAAGAAAATAATTGTCGAATATATATATATATATATATATATATATATATATATATATATATATATATATATATATATATATATATATATATTCAATATTTTTTGTTGTGAATTTCTCGACCGTACTTTAATATGGAATAGGGATTTATATCAGGTTTGTGGTCTGTAGACAATTAACACTCAATTATATTATGACTTCATCAGGAAAAAACTAATACAAAATACAAAACAATGGGTCAGAAAAATGGTGAACAACAATCGATACTTGGGAAGAACTTTCTCAAATTTCTTTTAATCAAATTTTAAAACGTTACAATAGATGACGCTCAATTTATTCGTGTCCGATATATAATTTACACAGTTTTTTTGCCTATTTATATGGCACATTTCAAGGAACAAACGACTCTTATAATTCTTTTCTTTTGACAATATCTCTACATTTGGAAAATCAAACCGAGGCGATATCCCGTTTTTTAGGTGGTGGTCTACAACGGCACATGATCTTTTACTTATTAGACAATCAATCTTATGTTGTGTGATTCTCTGTTTAAGCGATTGTGAGGTTTGTCGAACGTAGCAAGAGTCACAACATGACAATTTGTAAATCACGTCGGTGTTATACAGTAATGATGGCTTTTTGAGTTGGGTGAACAAGGTGTAGTTGCTCAGACTATTATATTTTGAAATTTTTTACCACTACTGACGGGTTGTGAACTATTGCACATGTTTTGATGTATACTATTGATATTTATTTTGTACCAGCATAACCTTTTAGTTAGTTGATAAATATGAGCCGTGTAGAGTCCCTGTTGCATTGTTTTATTTACTTTAATGTATCTAGTTAGTTGAGTGTTGTTAATAATTTTTGTTACTTTGCATATACAACACACTCTTAGTTGGTAAGGTCTTCCCAATTATAGCTCACCATTTGTCTGACCTATTGTTTCGTATTTTATTTTAGTTTTTTCCTGATGAAATCATAATAGAATGACGAAATATTGAATTAACAACAATTGAGTGTTACTTGTCTACAAACCTGATATAAATCCCTATTCTATATATATATATATATATATATATATATACATATATATATATATATATATATATATATATATATATATATATATATATATATGTATATATATACATATATATATATATATATATATATATATATATATATATATATATATATATATATATATGTATATATATATATATATATATATATATATATATATATGTATATATATATATATATATATATATATATATATATATATAGCTAGTAAAGTTTAAGAAAAATTCTCTATTTTTGGGTCTATTATGAACTATGTTTTTCATTTTATTTTAATATTAAGTAACCTGGAAAAAATAAATTTCCTGTAAGCAGTTTATAGTAACTGTAAGTGCTTTTTTTTTAAAGTTAAATTTAATATTTTATTTAGAATAACAATCATACTAATCAAAAAAAAGGATTATTTTGAAGAGAATAGTTTTGTATGTTATGAAAATCTATGTCTCATTCAATTTATTTAATTCAGTAAATCCCAAACAAAATATGCAAAAGAATAGTTTAGCAATAAACAAAAAAAGAAGAAGGAAAATAAAGTAACAATATCATAGAATTTTTTTCTTATCCTACTGGCCATATCCCACAAATAGAACTAACTACAAAAAAAGAACCAAAGAGTTTTAATAATAAAGGCAAATATATGTTGAAAATTTTTGTCTCTAAATAACAATATATTGTAAAAAATAAAAAGACACAGAATACCATATAGAGAAAAAATCACCCAAATTGCATATTTCTGAAGCTACAATAAGGAAAAATTATTAGAATTTTTTTGCAGATCAAATTCCTTAAAATTGTTAAGATAAAAACTTTTGTTTGGCCGCATCTTGTTTATTATATGGTATTCATTACCAAAAAGTTTGATTAAGAGAAAGTTATATTTTGAACCTAACCTGAACTTACCTGAACTAACATGTTTTAATGAAAACGGATGACCAACATATTTTACATTTGTGCATAAAAATTTTCTTTCTTATACTACAATTTATACATCTCTTTCTCTTCCTCTCCCTAATTTTAATCCTAGTTGTTAAAATACTACTACTAGTACCACTACTACTGCTACAACTGCTGCTACTAGTACTATGTAGTACCACAAAAATCATAGTTTTGCCTGTTTGTAGGTTTTTCTTCAGCGTTATGGCAGGAAGTATGAATTTGGGCGTTGCATCTCCATTTATTGAAACCTTTTCTATAGCTAGAGCTGCTGGTGGTCAAGTTTTCCATATAATCGATACACCACCACAAATTAACTTGTCTAAAAATAATGGAGAAAAGCTAGGTACTGTAAAAGGAAATATTAAGTTCCAGGATGTCCATTTCCATTACCCTTCGCGTACAGAAGTACCGGTAAGTACAAATTTTGTCTGTGACATTTACTATTTAGAGTTCCTTTAAGTAGTTCATTAGTTTAGTTACAGACACATGTCGAACTTCTAAAACTACCGTTTTAATATTTGATTTTCGTTGGTTTTTATTAAATGTAAATTTTTAACTATTCATTTTTTCGACTTATGTTTGTTTCTTCTAAATATAGACGTTTGCAAAATAAGGTTCAGTTACGAGTATTTTGTTGAACCAAAAACTTTATTAATGACAATACTATATGTTAAAGTATATTAATACTACAGAAAAAAATTGGAAGTAATCAACTTAATACCGTTTCAAATTTTTGAGGTTGAGGTTATTATACACTTGTTTATTGATTAGGAATACCAATAATACCAGGTATTAATAAAACTGTATCAACAGTAACAAGTAGCAAGGAGTGGACACGTGGATACAAAGGATATTTCTTTCAGGAAAAAAGAGGACACTGCCTATAGAGACGGGCTCCAGCCTATAAAGGCAAGATGCCAGTAGACAAATTGGAGAGCGCTAAACGACAAGCAAAGGGCAAATCCTCTTTAGAAAAAAATCCTATTAAACTGAAAGTTTCCTAATACGATAAACCACAAATCGATAGACGAAAATGAAGATTTCTCCCAAGAAAGAACCCTTTCATAAAAGAACACTTTAAAATCTAGGGAAGAGGCTATTTTTAAGATCAGTATGAATACGGGCAAATGCTCCCTTTTTTTATGTGCCTAGCACACATGCTGTAGGGAAATCCCTAAAGCGCTACAGGAGCGCCACGTTGGTCTTGAATCGCTGTAAATTGTACTCGGTCGGAAACACAGTCCTGAGCAAATTATTCCAAAAGGATAAGGTTCTCCATACAAAAGACTGCTTGAAAAGGGTTGTACAAGGAGTAACAAGCTGAACCTCATACGGATGTGAAGTATTAGCGCACGTGTATTTCTAGCATGCCCCTCTTTGGGAGGAATTAAGCTGGCTACATCCATCGACGTTTTCCATGAAAATACTTGTAGAATACACTCAAGTCGCCAACCGTTCTTCGATGTTCCAATGAATCAAGGTTACTTGCCAGTTCCGGATATCCAATCAGGCGAATAGCTCTCTTCTGAATAGAAACCAATAAATGCAGTGTATGTTTAGGAGCAGAACCCCAAACATGGGAACAGTATTTCATCTTGGTCGAAGTTGAGCTTTGTACAGAATTAACAGTTGTTGTGGAGTGTAAAGCTTTCTAGTTCGAAATAATATTCCCAGCTTTTGAGAAGCACTCTTTGCTGTGCTTGCAGCATGTTCATGCCGAGACATATCTGCTCTCAAATTAACGCTCAGCAATTTGAGTGACGATGCTAGAGGAATGAAGTGCCCCGACATATCTATGTCGGGTTCAGCCACATTAACTTTTTTAGAAAAAAACCGCAGCCTGGGTTTTTGTAGCGTTAAATTCCACTTGGTTACTGTCATTTCAAGATAGAATTTGTTCCAGATCTTTGTTAAGTTGAACCACCTGCTGTCTGCGGAGTAGCCGATGTTCGAGCGTTCAAAGCGAATGAAGAAATAAACATACTATCATCTGCAAAGCTGTAGATTGGATTCCTGGTCTTTTCCAGCAAATCGTTAAGGTAAATGAGAAAGAGACTAGGAGACAGTATGGAGCCCTGGAGGACACCAGCGTTGATAGTGAAGGTGTTAGAAAGAAACCCGTCGATTGCCATCGTAAAGAACTCTCTTTGAGGAAACTCGAAAGCCATAAACAGAACGTGTTAGACATACCAGAAGAGCGTAGCTTAGCCAACAATCAATCGTGCCAAACACGGCCAAATGCCTTGAAAATATCAATGTTCCGACATGCGTTACATAAGTTAGATCTCCTGTTTACGAAAGCCATATTGATGGTCGCTAATAATATTGAATCCTTCAAGATATTTTAGAAGATGCTGACTGATAGCTTTTTCCATGACTTGCGATATTATTGAAAGTACTGCGACTGGTTGGCAGTTGTTTGGAAAGGTCTTCTTGCCTTTTTTAGGTATCGGCTGGACTGTAGCTGCATTTCCAGCAGGAAGGAAATATTCCCTTTCTGTAAGATAGGTTGAAAAGTCTCCCTTTATCCAAGCCACAGTGTATCAGGAAGTACCTACTAGCTAATTATTTATTTTTAAATAATATCGTGTTATTTTCTATTAAAACCTTACTGATCTTTAAAAAATATGGAATATAATTTTGTTTTGATATATAGGAACCGACCAAACAATAGTTAATTGGTTAGTTAACTCAATATGAATTTCAATGCAATCCATAACATTAAAAATTTATTACAAATATTTTTAATACCTCGAGTAATGTTTACTCCAAGTGTCGTTTATAAATATTGAATAGCACAAACGTTAACAAGAGGCAAAAAATCCAAAGTCAAATTCTATAGCTTGTTTCGAAAAAATTACACTATACATGTATTATGTTATAACAAGACAAGATTTCAAATGACATCATTTAGCTGAGCTCTTTTCTTTAGTTACATTAATGACTAATAAATTTAATCAAGATGCAAATCTAACTCTACGTGCGCATAATACAAGTTTCTGAATGTTGCAACACCAGACAATAAAAAAACAGTACCCTAAAAATTACTTGGTCTTTGAGGATAACAGTACTGTACAATAAAGATCCTGACAAGGGACAGAAAATGGTGAATGTATCCACTTTTGTATTAATCTAGATCATAAACTAAATTAGTTACATTAATATTAATCACCTTGTACCAGAAGTATCAAATAATATACATGTACAGGGTAAGTCCACAATAGAACAAAGTTCATTATCTCATTTGTTTCGGGAATGACGAAAAAATGTTAAATACAATAGTTTTAGAGAATGTTAAGGTGCACAGGTTAAAATTATTTTTGAGTATACAGGGTACTTCAAAAAAGTGTGGCCGATATAACATATGTTTTTTTTAAATAGAACATCCTATTGTCTAATTTATTTGTAAATTTTGCGTAAAATTTTATAACTTTTTTATTAATAAGTTATATACCTAAACCTAGTAGTTTTTTCTAATATTTTATTTTTTTTTTAAAAATACTAGTTCTTAGTTTTGTAAAAAATTGCCCGTAGCGCTATTGTTTCTAAAGGTGGAATACTCATAATTGATACGAGCGTTCTATAGAGATGAGAAAAAAATATATGAAGAAATTTGAGTTAGATGCTACAGGGTGTTCAAAATAAATTTATGTATATCGACTATTTTAAATTGAAAAATCTCAAATTTTTTAAATGGCACACCCTGTATATTATTATTTTTTTCTAATAGATTTTATAAAACCCTTCTACTTTTATTAAGTATGTCACATACCTATTTCTAATAGTTTTCGATTTATTTTGAATTTTTCAATTTTTACCTTTGTTAAAATATTCGAAATGCATAAATTTATTTTGCACATCCTGTAGCATCTAACTCAAATTTCTTTACATATATCTTTTTTTCATCTCTATGGAACGCTCGTACCAATTAACAGTATTCCACCTTCAGAAACAATGGCACTACTGGCAATTTTTTACAAAACTGAAAACTAGCATTTTAAAAAAAAATGAAAACTACTAAGTTTACGTATATAACATTATTAATAAAAAAGTTATAAAATTTTACGCAGAATTTAAAAATAAATTAGAAAATAGGACGTTCCATTTAAAAAAAACATGTATTATATCGGCCACACTTTTTTGAAGTACCCTGTATACTCAAAAATAATTTTAAACTTAACCTTAACCTTAACATTCCCTAAAACTATTGTATTTAACATTTTTTCGTCATTCCCGAAACAAATGAGATAATGAACTTTATTCTATCGTTGACTCAGCCTGTACAATCTGTCAAATAACATAAGAACGTGACTGCTCGTGTTTTTGAAAAAATGTGTTTCGAGAACATTTTTTGCCATCAAAGTAATCTTTGGTGTTCTAACAATGGCGTAATTACCTTAGTATGTTGTCCAATCGCCTCCTGCATCAATAATTGCCTGACATCTTCGAGGCATGCTGTCGACAAAAATTGTCTGCATACTCTGCAAATTTTTCAAATCTCGCGAGACAACTGAGTCAAAGTTCTCAGAGTCTTCCCTCTGAGCTTTCTCTTTACAAGGGGCCAAACGTTTTTATAGGGTTGGCGTCCGGCGATGATAAAGGCTTGCTTAATTTTGCCGCTCCTTGACGCAGGGTCAATTTCAGGTCCCGCGAAAACAAAGACCCGATTTGTTTTTTGACTTCTGGAGTGACTTTGTCTACCGAGACAGGTTTTGGCAAGTCGTCGATATTTTTTGTCTCGTTAAAACAACTTACCCACTTTTTCACAAACGAGACCGATTTTTTAATATATTTAGCGGTCGGGGAATGTGTCATTTTAAGCCCCTTTGGATGGGAACAAAGAAATATAGCCTTGAACCGACGCGCAAACAAGTGACTCATTTTGAATTTTAGGTGATTTCGAAGAAAGTTCAGAACTGAGTTATATTTTTATTAAAATGCATCGTAGACAAAGGTTCCCTGTACCTATTTTTTGTTGAATCGCTGGAATCGCATCTACTAAAAATGAATTATTACGGACACGTTCTTACTTGACCTGCTGTAATTAGATAGCTATAGCCAATTATGCGCTGATTGCTTGTCATATATACTATGATTTCAGAAGCTGAGGTCAGGCTCCATCAGTTTCTATTTCTATGCATGCCCCTAGAATAAGCTTTTACATTTAATATAAACCAAACTTTTTCGTATTAAACTACAGAAAACTTGGATTAAACTACTTCTTAATTTCAATAATAAAATTAGGGTCTGTGTACGTTGTCGTCAACTGAACTAAAGATTAGCTTCCTTGATGTGCGTATATTATATCGTAATGTACCTTACTTTATTTTGCTTATGCCTTTTCTTATTCTAATTTTAGTTGTGATCAATATCAACACTATAATGTAAAAGCAATATAATTAACAAATACATATGGGTTCAATTTCATATTAGTTCTAATTTCGGTAAAGAATACTTTTTTTCTAGATTTTACAAGGTCTGAATGTTGAAATTGAAGCCGGAGAAACAGTAGCTCTAGTCGGAAGTTCTGGCTGTGGAAAATCCACAATTCTACAACTAGTACAGAGATTTTATGATCCACTTAATGGGCAAGTAAGTGCAACACATTTATACCATGACACTTGGTCAGTCATTGTAATTCGAAACAAATATTTTTATCTCTTAATATCGAAATCCAATACAAATGTGAATTGTGACTATGTTATCGTTAAATCATGTAGAAAATTTTTTTGTATACGGTTGCAAATTAGATGCTTAGCATTGGGTTCTTAAAGATAGATATATAGGTAACGTCGATTAATTGGGGCAAAGTCACGTAGTTTATGTCAATTGAGAATTTTAAAAAATCATTGTCTCCTAGACTCTATTTGATTTTTTTTACAAATTAAAGTGGAAGGGGCTAAGAAATAAATCAAACAATTTTATTATTATTTTTTGTGCTAACTAAGTATAAAATTTTAGGTGTTTATAGATGGAAAGGACTTAAAAGATTTGGATTTAACTTGGTACCGACAATTTATTGGAGTAGTCAGCCAAGAGCCGGTACTATTTGACAATACTATTGAAGAAAATATTAGGTATGTAAGATAAAACAAGTTAAAAAAACATTGTCAATAGTTTTTGTTGTTTTTGACCCGACTTTTCATTTAATATTGTGTAGCATTGCCTACTGACAATGACGTGAAAATCCTAACTTTATAAATCCAAATATCTTTGTTCTTACCCGGAACAAATGCAAAGAAATTATCGACGAAATCAAGGAATCACACACTCAAAAAAATTAAAAACAAACTTTTTGCTTACCCCAACAATTCCAAGTCCTTTTGGTCAGTTGCTAAGGCCATTAGCCAAAATTTTACTAAATCCACTGTACCACCATTGACACAGCCATATAATAATATTATTACAACATCAGGTGAGAAAGCCATCTTGTTAACTGAACTTTTTACTTCACATTCTGCTGTCGATTTTCAAGGAAAAAACACTACCAACTGTTCCCATACTGCAGTCAAGGATGCCCGATATTGTGTTCAGACAGCGTGTCATAAAACATATTTTATTGAAGCTAGGCATGAAAAAAGCTTCTGGCGATGACAAAATATCTGCCGCAGTACTTAAAAAACGCGCCAAAGAACTAACGTCAGATTTTTGTAGACTTTTCAACCTACTCTACAAAAAGAAAATATTTTCTTCCTGCTAGAAATGCGCTATAGTTGAGCTGATACCCAGAAAAGACAAGAAGACTTTGCCAAACAACTACCGACCAGTCGCACTGCTTTCAATAATATCGAAAGACATGGAAAAGGCTATCAATCAACATCTTCCAAAATATCTTGAAGTACTGAACATTATTAGTGATCATCAATATGGCTGACCGTCTTTGGCATGATGAATTGTTAGCTAAGCTTATTTTATGTCCGAAAAGTTCTGTTTCTGGCTCTCGTGTTTCCTCAGAGAGTGTTATTTACAAGTTACGGTAGACGAATTTTTTTCTATATCTATCTTCCTCATTTACAATAATAATATGCTGAAAAGGAATCCTCTCTTTTTTTATTGTTCATCTCCCCACCTGAGTAGGGTTTTTACCCTTTTTTTTATATATTATAGGATATCGGCGAGGATGTCGTAATACTCGTCAACGTTGTCCAAGTTCGGAAACATTCATTTTTGTATTTCACAGCACCTTTTAGACAACGCGGTAGTGCTGCCACGGACGTTATTGTATTTCTACAAATAGTTTATACCTATATACGTGGCCAGGCCAAATATATTTAAATTAATTAATAAATAAAGTATCCCAACCTACCGGGATTGGAACCCGAGACCTTCTGTACCACATGCAAGTTACTACGCCACGGAGCTACGGGTCGCCACATTTAAACACAAAACGAAGAGACTACAGCTTTGTAGATAGATACTAGTACCAAGTAGAATTTAATGTTACAAAAACCCACCCAGTATCTTTTTCTAAAAAAGTTAACGTTGTTGTACCCGACGTATTTATATCGGAACACTACATTTCTCAAGAATCGTCACTTAATTTGATAGGCGTTAATTTGGGAGCAAATATATCTTGGCATGAAGACGTTACAAGTAGAGCAAAGAGACCTAGAGATAGAAAGCTTTACACACCACAACTGTTAATTCTATACAAAGTTCAAATTCGTTCAACAATGGAATACTGCTCCCATGTTTCGGACTTTACTCCCAAACATAGACTGCATTGCTTCGATTATATTCAGAAGAGAGCTGTTTGCCTAATTGGAGACCCAGAACTGACCAGCAACCTTGACTCCTTGAAATATCGAAGAACGGTTGGTAATTTGAGTCTGTTCTACAAATATTTTCATTGATAGTGTTCGATGGATGTATTTCGCTGAATTCCTCCTAAAGCGGTTCATGCTAGAAATATATATCCAGCTAATACTTCACATCCGTATGAAATTTAGCTTGTTACTCCTCGTACGACCATTTTCAAGGAGTTTTTATACGGAAAACATCATCCCGTTGGAATGATTTTCCCGTAACTGTGTTTCCCACCCAGTATAGTTTATAGAGTTTCAAGACCAATGTAAATCACTTTTTTCCTGCAGCACTGGTGCTATGCCTATACAAAAACATAGAAAATTACAATTTTTATTTAATTTTACATAACAGGACTTTTAAAAAAGAAGAAAAGAGATAGAAACAAAAATACCAGGAAAATAAAGAAAGAGGTTTCGTTACACAACAATGGTATGGCACTTTAAAAACTAAAATATATATATATATATATATATATATATATATATATATATATATATATATATATATATATATATATATATTCAGGCTAACACAGTGTTACTAATTATCTGCGCAAATAGTAGTAGTAAAATTTACTCCAAAACTGACAGCTCTAATCAACAAACTCTTTACTAAAAATAGAATCTAAAGGAATGGATTATCACTTTTAAAAAGGACAATAAGCAAACTGCCGAAAATAAATCTACTAGTCACAACTCTAGTAGTAGTAGTAGTAGCAGCAGCAGTAGTTCTAGGTAGGCTCAACGCCTAGCAAACAGACCATAAAGATCCTTTTTGTCAATCGCGAAGAAAATTTCCCCTAACCAACCTCACCACCATGATCGTCACGAAACCTACCGGACCTAACCATAAAAATCAGGATGTCACCCCTCCTCAAGGTACTGGCCTACCCACTTCGGCTCACTGCTCCGAAGATTTCATAGTGAAATCTTATCATCTCTTTACATCCGCAGATTACCAGTACGGTACAACCAATAATAAGGATAGTCACAAAGAAAAACGACCACTTACATTAGTTTAGATCCGGAAAAATATTGTACGGATACTATTTTCATCATAAAACTCGCGCGAATGCATTAGGTAAGCGATCCTGTGATTCATTCGTTTGAAAACGCCTTTAATCAACTAAAAGACGTGTCTTCTTTATGAAAGACACTCACCATACAACATCATCAAATCCACGACATCGTCACTGAAATAAATAGCAAATTTTTAGAGTTAATCCCCTAATAAGAGGAGGCTCCTTGAGACCGGTAGCTTTTAATGTATTTGGTTGAAAATTTAATAACTAAGGAGTTATAAAATATGAGATAAAAAAAAAAACAAAATTCTATGTTATGCTGAAAACACCGTGCTGATATCTGGGAATAAGGACGTTCTTCCAAGATTACTTTATCAACTTCACAAGACAATTGTAATAAGACTGTTTTCAGCAAAAACAATGTGTATGACATCGATGTAAAACACCGTTAAGATATATGAATGTTATTAACGAAAAAAATATACAAGAAATGAAGTTTAAAGATCTCGTCATACATATCTCAAGTTTTGAGATAATCGACACAGAAATGAGAAACCAAACTACAAAGACTACAAAAACATCAAATGTAAAATAACCAAACAAGCATCTCTGTAAGAACTCCGCTAATTTTCGAATTTACAAGATTACAATTAGAGCTGTACTAACGAACATCAGAAATGACATGGTGGGAAAGACCCGCCATCTACTATATTTATTTATAAAAAGAGAGACAGAGAGTGAGAGTGAGGGAGATATACCACTAGGCAGTGACAGAATCACACACTCAAAAAAATTAAAAACAAACTTTTTGCTTACCCCAACAATTCCAAGTCCTTTTGGTCAGTTGCTAAGGCCATTAGCCAAAATTTTACTAATTACACTGTACCACCATTGACACAGCCAGATAATATTATTACAACATCAGGTGAGAAAGCCATCTTGTCAACTGAACTTTTTACTTCACATTCTGCTGTCGATTTTCAAGGAAAAACACTACCAACTATTCCCATACTGCAGTCAAGGATGCCCGATATTGTGTTCAGACAGCGTGTGATAAAACATATTTTATTGAAGCTAGGCATGAAAAAAGCTTCTGGCGATGACAAAATACCTGCCGCAGTACTTAAAAAACGCGCCGTCAGATTTTTGTAAACTTTTCAACCTACTCTACAGAAAGAAAATATTTTCTTCCTGCTAGAAATGCGCTATAGTTCAGCTGATACCCAGAAAAGGCAAGAAGACTTTGCCAAACAACTACCGACCAGTCGCACTGCTTTCAGTAATATCGAAAGTCATGGAAAAGGCTATCAATCAACATCTTCCAAAATATCTTGAAGTACTGAACATTATTAGCGATCATCAATATGGCTGACCGTGTTTGGCATGATGAATTGTTAGCTAAGATTATTTTATGTCCGAAAAGTTCTGTTTGTGGCTCTCGTGTTTCCTCAGAGAGCGTTATTTACAAGTTACGGTAGACGAATTTTTTTCTATATCTATCTTCCTCATTTACAATAATAATATGCTGAAAAGGAATCCTCTCTTTTTTTATTGTTCATCTCCCCACCTGAGTAGGGTTTTTACCCTTTTTTTATATATTATAGGATATCGGCGAGGATGTCGTAATACTCGTCAACGTTGTCCAAGTTCAGAAACATTCATTTTTGTATTTCACAGCACCTTTTAGACAACGCGGTAGTGCTGCCACGGACGTTATTGTATTTCTACAAATAGTTTATACCTATATACGTGAGCAGGCCAAATATATTTAAATTAATTAATAAATAAAGTATACAAGAAATGAAGTTTAAAGATCTCGTCATACATATCTCAAGTTTTGAGATAATCGACACAGAAATGAGAAACCAAACTACAAAGACTACAAAAACATCAAATGTAAAATAACCAAACAAGCATCTCTGTAAGAACTCCGCTAATTTTCGAATTTACAAGATTACAATTAGAGCTGTACTAACGAACATCAGAAATGACATGGTGGGAAAGACCCGCCATCTACTATATTTATTTATAAAAAGAGAGACAGAGAGTGAGAGTGAGGGAGATATACCACTAGGCAGTGACAGAAGCAAGAATAGTGAAGACAAATGACAAGTCGCCAGAACGAAAAACATGAATAAACACCGAAACTATTGGAACGACAACTTTTCCAACGTAAGGAAGATGAAGACGGTGACAAAATGATGATACATATTACAATAAAGGAAGAAGAGGAAAAAGTTTTAATTCTTTAAGCTCCCTTATAGATTTCAGTAATAAACTTAACGCAGCTAAAGGTGTTAATCTTATATTAATTTTACCTCTCCTAACTTATGTTTTAAAACTTCTGGATATTATAACACTCTTCTAGTAATTAATATAAATATAAATCCATTGTTACGTGCATATTTTATCACTTTTAGTTATTTTCATATCATATATTTGCTGTGCTTATATATCAGTCAATTTCAAGATATAATGAAGAGGTTGAAAATTATGTAAAAAATAGAATTACAGGGAGTTGACTGAAATTCTAGGTAATTGTATTTTAGTGAACACCAAAGGATAATAATTTTTTTATATAAATTGAAATATTAATTAAGAAGCAAAAGAGTTTGACACTTTCTTGTGTTTTTATAGATATGGCTACGAAAATGCGACAGAGGAAGAAATAGTACAGGCAGCAAAAATGGCCAATGCTCACATTTTCATCAAAGGCTTGCCACAAAGATATAAAACTCTTGTGGGAGAGAGAGGTAACTGATATTTAGTTGTAAAAAAACAGCAATGTTACAGCATATTGATGTATAGTTTAAAATGATTAAAAAGTATAACTGCAAGCTCCTAAAGAAACTTAAAACAGTGTGATGTTATAGACTGAAAGAGATAAAAAAGACTTAAAAAAATTAAAAAGAAACCAGCTTTATACCCAGGTTTAAGAAGAGAAATTATCTTTAACCTCGAATGTCGTTCGTAATAACGATTTTACTTGTTGCTAATGACTAGGAGGAGAGGGAAAATAAAGCAATACTAATATACGGTGAACGATTAAATCACTTAAGGTTCGCAGATGATGTCACCTTGATCGCCAACACAAAAGAAAAATTACAAGAAATGCTGATGAAATTAAATAACAAGTCTCAAGAAATAGGTATAAAAATAAACGTTACCAAAACCAAATATTTGAACAACGAAATTGAGCAGCCAGAAACTATTAATAAAAGGCGAAAAAATAGGAAAGGTACAATATTTAGGACAAAAAATTGAAATATCAAAAAATAGTTTAAAGGCTGACTTAGATAGAAGAGTCTCGTTAGCTTGGTTTTCGTTCGGAAGGTTATAATCTAAAGAGTGTTCGATCAATAATACTGCTGGAATTAACATATGGCAATGAAACGTGGGCTTTAAAGATTTGATTGATTTTATAGATGTCTGGCGCATCGACTGCAGATGTCATTTTGCGCCACATATAGTAAATGAATTAAATCATATTATAAATGTTGATTTCCTTAAGGAATGTGATGATTTTGTTGATGTTAACATTTATTTGATTAGGTGAAAGTGTTTGGCATAGTTGATGAGGAATGTCATGATCAGTTCTGATTTGATGATAGTCAGGAGATTCAAATATGTGTTTAATGGAGAGCATTTCTGATATCTGCTATATACAATAAGTCCATTATTTGTCTAATGAAGGAGTAGTACTGCTTACGGGCGGAGATGGAGAGCAAAGCGCTTTGAGAATCGGACACAATGATGAACTTTCTGCCCAAATTTGAGTTGAGTATGTGCATGAGACACTCTTTGATGGCTAACAACTCGGCAGCAAAAATGGAAGAGTGAGGAGGGAGTTTATAGGTTTTGATGTTATTGCCAATGATGTATGATGCACCTACGTCCGCATTTGACGTCGATCCATCAGGATTAAACAATATTGAATATGAAGTATGGAGCGAGTTCCAGAGGAAAATGTTTTTAGTTATTGATATTCAATATAAAAAGAAATTCTCTATAGTCCTCAGGAACTCGTAAACATTATAGAAAATCATTCATCTCAATCCTTTACACGAAATGAAATTCGCATCTTAAACAAAGGTCTTAACTTTGCAGTAACCCCCTCCTACAGATAATTTATCAGAAATAGTTGCTACCATTGAAAATTCCATTAGTACACTTCCAGAAAATAGTAAATTATTTGTTAGGGAAGCATGCCGCAATCAAATATCGAAAAACATGGTTAACAACACAAATTCTAATTCACGACAAAACATAAAAGTAGTTAAAGGATTGAAAAAGAAAGATGTCTTCTACTTAAAAGCGGATAAAGGAAATAAGGTTGTTATATTGGATAAGAAAGATTATTTTGAACGCGTAGATAATCTTATCGAATCTGGCCCTTATGAAAAGGCAACAAGAAATCCATTACCGAGAATGATATCAGAGGTTAAAAATTCTATAAAAAAAATGTAAGAACCTTGTCTCCGATTCGCTAAAATTTAAATTAAATGTGAGTAATCCGACCATACCAAAATTGTATTGCTTACCCAAGATTCACAAACCTGGAAAAGCAATTTGACCCATTGTTTCATCGGTCGGATCACCCACATATTTAATATCCAAATGATTATCAAAAGACCTTGAGAAGTTACCATTAAATACTTTCGCAGTGAAGAATTCGTTAGAATTCATTAATAAAACAAAAAATCTAGTTCTTAATGAAGGTGAAGTCTTAATTTCTTTTGATGTTAGTTCTTTGTTCCCAAGTGTGCCAATTCCACAAAATTTACAATATCTCGAAGAATTACTTAGAATGAATGACTTTGAAGACGAAATTATTCGTGAATACTTAACATTATCAAACTTTGTATGGAACAAACTTATTTCCAATATAACAATCAATTTTATATTCAGAAAGAAGGAACAGCTATGGGTAATTGCTTATCACCTTTCATAGCCAATTTGTTCATGAGTAAGTTTGAAATCGAAGCCAGTCAAAAATTCGAATATTTCCCAAGGGTATGGTATAGGTATGTGGATGATATTTTCGCGATTTTTGATACAAATAAAGCAAATATTGATCATTTTGTTTCTAAATTAAATAGCCGGTATGATTCCATTAAATTCACTTACGAAGTTGAGAACAAAGGACAATTGCCTTTTCTAGATATTTTAATTATTAAAAATAATAATAGATTAGAATTTGATATCTATAGGAAGGACACAGTAACAGATAGATATATTCCTAATGATTCATTTCATTGCAAACAACATAAATTAGCCTCATTACATTTTTTAGTTCATCGTTTAATCACTTTCCCTCTAAATAGAGTAAACTTTAATAAAGAAAGGAATCGTATTAGAAATATAACTAGAGTTAATGGTTATGACGACGACTTAGTAAATAAGCTAATAAATAGACATAAGTTTAGGTTTAATATTCAGAATTCCACCTTTTTTTACACGCGAAGAAAATAACACTAAGTATGTCTCCATACCATATAATCCGAAATATAGCAAGGGACTCAATAAGGTATTTAATAAGGTAGGCCTCACCTTAGTCTATAAGTCATTAGACAATCTGAGGAATATCTTAGGAAATCCCAAAGATAAGATTCCTAGTTGTGAGAAAAGTAGAATTTATGAAATTAGTTGTAATGATTGTGACAAAAAGTATTTTGAGCAAACTAAAAGGTCATTAAAACACGATTTAAAAAACATTTAGCACACTTAAAATACAATAGAATAGAAAAGTCTAGCATTGCCGAACATGCCCTTGAAGCTGATCATACTGTAACATTAGATAATCTAAGATTAATAAAAAATGTATCTGATAGGTGATTGTTAAACGCATACGAAAGTATGGAAATCATAAAATGTAAAAGTAGTAGCTTTAGTCAATCATCGCTCCTGATGAAGCTAACATGGTTAGCGAAACGCGCGTCGAGTGCAAAAATAAACTGCTTGGTGTAGTGGTGATATGTACTGAGTAGTTCGATCCATCTGTATAGGATATTGAATATCCTGAGAATCAGTTGTTTATTGTGGAAAGAAATTTGGATTTAATTAGTTGATTGTTGTGCGTGGAGGTTTTAAGAAGTCTTAGGGAGAAGTCTATGTAAGGTGTTGGGGAGTGCCATGGGGGAAAAGAGTTTTGTAGGGGGTATTCATAAATTGAAGGTGAAAGATTGTGAGTAAGAAGTAAAGATCTGATTCTTTGATGAATGGAGTTTGGAAAAAGTCGATTGCGATGAACGTTGGTTAGGTTGATTGAGAATTTGAGGTGGGGGCGATGATGAAAAGATATATAATATTTGAGTAATGATTGTTGTCTTACCAAGGACAGTGGAGGGAAAGAGGAGCTGCATTGCAGACTCGTGATCGGTGTGGTTCTGAATGCTCCTGTGATGGATCTTAGGGCCTGGTTTTGTATTGTATCTACAAACATTCATATATTTAGGACAAAAAATTGAAATATCAAAAAATAGTTTAAAGGCTGACTTGGATAGAAGAGTCTCGTTAGCTTGGTCTGCGTTCGGAAGGTTACAAACCACATTTAAATTGGATATCCCAAATACAATAAAAGCCAGAGAATTCGATCAATAATACTGCTGATATTAACATATAGCAATGGAACGTGGGCTTTAAAGAAAAATATAATATATAAACTCCAGGTAACTCAAAGAGCAATGTAGAGGATAATGCGAAATATTAAACTTCAAGATAGTATTCATAATATGTAGATAGGAAGAAGATCAAGAGTGATAAATGTAATACAACGAATATATATACTAAGGTGGAATTGAGCGGAGCATATCGCAAAGATGAATGATAACAGATGGATACGCCATATGGTTGAATGGAGGCCTAGAGAACATAAAAGACGCAGAGGTAGACTACAGACAAGATAGACTGACGGCATAAAAAGATTAGCGGGATACGATTGGATGCAAAAAGCAAACAATAGAACTGGCTGGAGATAACTTGGGGAGGCTTACATCCGACTATGGATGGCATAAGCTAATGATGATGATGAAATGACTAGCAATATGTAACTAATTTATTTAGTGCTGGGGTAATTTTTAAAATCTAGCTCGGTACGTCAATTATGTTCTAACTAATTATATTACACCTCGTCTCATTCTTAAGCTATCATTTTATGTTCAAATTGTATAACTATTGTGTCCTTACAGGTGCCCAATTATCAGGCGGTCAAAAGCAAAGAATAGCAATCGCAAGAGCTTTAGTTAGAAATCCGGCTATTTTATTACTTGATGAGGCTACATCAGCTTTGGATAATACCAGCGAAGCAAAAGTACAGGCTGCTTTGGATAAAGTACGTATATACCTTGAATGACTACTGTGACGCAAACAAAATATTTAAGATACTTTTTTCGAAATCTTGGTAAACGAAGTAAAAAAAACTTTATTACAAATTTCCATGACATGTTTCACTACACTGTAGCTTCTTCAGCTAATAAATGTGAAATAATCTTATACTGTCAAATAAATAATAATTAAATAGTATAATAGATTATTTGTGTCTCTACCATAATTTGGCTTTTATAGTTTAAGACATTTCGACGATTTGTTTACAAGTTACAGTGGTTTTAATGACACTACTTTTGATATTTTCAAAACACGGAAAAAACACCGTTCAAGCAAAGCAATGCCTTGATAAGTGTCACGGGGATTCTACCCCTGGAAAATCACTCGTCATATACTGGTATGCTGAATTTAAACGCGGTCGTATAAATACAAATATTGCTGAAAGCTCTGGATGCCTAAGTGAGGTGGTTACATCAGAAAACACCAAAAAAATCTACCAAATTGTTTTGGAGAATCGTAAAGTGAACTTGCGTGAGATAGCTAACACCCTAAAGATAACAAAAGAACGTGTTGGTCATATTTTGTATGAACATTTAGGCATGAGAAAGCTCTGTTCAAAATGAGTACCGCGTTTGCTCACAGTAGACCAAAAACAACAACGCGTTGATGATTCTGAGCACTGTTTGAACCTGTTTAAGCACAATAAAAAGGATTTTTTCGTGCGATATGTGACAGTGGATGAAACATGGATCCACCACTACACACCGGAATCAAATCGGTAGTTAGCTGAGTGGACAGCAGCTGGTATTATTAAATAATTTTAATTTAGTATAATCGAGTAGAACGAATTATTTTGGATATCGGCAGCATATGTAATTGAAAATAGTTATATGTTTCCTTTTCGACTATTGGTATTTCAATTATAAAAATAATTATCTTTGCCATAGCTCTTAATTTCTATTCTTTTTCAAAAGAAGTAAATTTTTTAATTTAGGTTTCAACGGTAGTTGATTTTGGGTTAAATATTCGGATATTACTTCGTTTTCTCTTATCACCTGATTTGGCTCACTTCTGGAATTATGAAGAGAAGGTGATTGCCACTTCTATTTTTTCTAAAAGATTGGAGATTATTTGAGACTGTTATTATTTGAGATATTATCATTTCGGTATAGAAATATGGTAGTAATATGTCCTTATATACTGAGTAGTGTCCTTACATTATGTAATTTAGGGTTTTCTAAGGCGTCTTCAATATTATCGATTTTCTTTTCGATCATTAATTGGTTATGGGTTAGATTTTGAATGCTCGTTTGAAAAGAATTTATTGATTTCTCTAAAATGGATATGTGATTTTCAGTATTTAATTTTAATTTACTTTGATTATTCTTTACCCGATTAGTCTAAATTTTCCGTTATTGATTTTATTATGGACCCTAGTCCGTCTATTAGTCCTCTTTTTTGTCTTTGTTTAATTGAGGCATTTAGTTAATTAAATCGTAGGGGGAAAGTTTTCTTTATAAGTTTCGGCTATATAGGTTTAATTCTCGAAGGCATTTTGGATACCTACGTATTGACCTTGAAGTGTATCGAATTCATTTATCAATTTTGTTATATCGATAATTTGTATGACTAACCAAATATTCACTTTATTTTGGGCTCTTCCTAATTTAAGTAGTAGCAAGCCTGGATTATCGGTCATGCTTATATTTGGGTGTATTTAACTTACACCGTCCGTAGATGAAGCATTTGAAACAACATTTGGTTTTTTATATGTATAATTTCTTCTTTTTGAGGGCTGTCTTTTGGAGCCATTGAAACTCTATTTTGCTCTAGGATTTCAGTAATTAATCAGTATTAATATTGCTCTTTTTGCTTCTCTGCAATGGATTTTGTTTGTATACTATCTGGTTGACTATAAACTCTTTATTTTGGTTTCCCTGTATATTTGTCATAATTTTAAACCCCATCATACTAATTTGCTATTATGTTCTTCTAAATTAAACCATCAAACTAAATGAGGGTGATCAGTATATACCCCCTGAGGAGCCTGTAACCCCTAGAGGGCACGTCCTTAGGTAGCGGATCGAGGAAAGCCTCCTAGGTATAGGTGGTAGGAGGGAAATGAACTACCTCCCGCGGACCAAACAGGCACTGCAGCGTCTGACCCAAAGTGGGCGGCTGCAAACAGCGACGGTTCCCCAGGTTAGAGGCGGCTGAATTCTACACTCACCAAGGCATCTGGCCAACGTGGTGTTTTCGGGCCAAACCCCTCTCAGATGGATGAATACAAAGAAACACAAAAGGCCCCCAGTCCCCAGCGGTTCGACTAACCCTGACCAAGACAGAGGCCAGACAAGTTACCGAACGGGGGGTGCTAAGAATCCTTGGGTTAGATCAGGCTGCCAACTATATATAGCTACGTACAACGCTGAGCCTTTAGGAAACGAGGAAAAGCTGATTGAACTGGAGTACGAATTCAACAAGATAAAATGGGATGTCCTAGGAATATAGGAAATAAGAAGGAATGGAGAGGACTGCCTAAGGCTACATTCAGAACATGTCCTGTTTTACAGTGGAAATGAACAAAACAATACCGGGGGTGTAGGAATCCTGGTCTTGTGCGGCTTGACATGAAATTTGGTCTCATTTGATTATTTTGAAAATTTTGGAAGCTTGGTCTTACTTGATGTTATACAAAGTAAGGGTGTTGACGTATTGAAAAGTTCGTTGGTTTCAATATATTATTTGTTGGGTGAATTGAATTATTGGTCTCATTGATTATATATATATATATATATATATATATATATATATATATATATATATATATATATATATATATATATATATATTTATATATATAAACCTATTCTAGTTCTTCATCAGGGATCAGGTGGAATGGTGTCTGGGTTTCATAAGCAGCGCATCCTGTCGTTGTGAGGTAGACCATGGGCCGAGCTAAATTCCCGTATGGTTGGTATCTGGAGGTCGCGGTGGATCTGGGTGTTACGGATGAACCATGGGGCGTTTGTATTGATATAGAGCGCTTTATTATAGACTGTCTAGAGGGTGGATCGGTTTGTTTGTCACATTTGGCACGGCAATAAGCTAGAGCGTGTGAGGCCGGCCCTGATGAACATTTTGTAAATTGTCAACTTGTTGCATATTGACAATTTATTGAACTTGGATTGGTTTTCTTGGTGGCTGTAGTAAGTTAGTCTTTAAGTTGTAGTCCTAAGTATTTGATATCGTTGGTCCGCTAGAGTTTGGTGCCATAGTGTTTGAGGCGGAGAAGCAAGGGGCCGGCGTATTTGATGGTTTGGATTTTATTTGAATGCAGATGGAGACTTCAATGTTTAAACCAGGGGACTAAGGAGTCTAGGTAGCTAGAGGTGGCTGGTGATGATTGCGGTAGACTTTACTGTGATGGTGATGGCTATGTCATGAGCATACATGAGAAGAGAGGTATAGTTTGACTTGGGAATATCGCCGGTCAAGATTTTGAATAGGTAGGGGGAGAGGATGGAGTCTCGGAGGACTCTGGCTCTTATAGCCTTAATTTCGGGAACAGACACTCTGATGAAAATTAGTGACTATATTTTTCGTCATGTAGTAACCCTAAAACGTGAAGGAAAACAAGGAAGGAAATTTCGAAGAGCGATCTTCTCAAGAATACAATACTTTCCTTTAGTAAAGAAAGTAAAAAACGACTATAATTATGAAACTAATTCAAATAAATTACAGCATGCTTTTGGTAAAATTTCGAAAGTGTACCACATCTGTTTAAATTTCTCTCTCTGATATGTAACATGTTGACCGGATGAATTTGGATAATTTATCATTATCAAACTAGTTTCAATAATTCCAGATATTTTGTGAGTTATACATTTTACTATACATCATCTGAAGATTATAATGTTTTATTACCCAACACAATAATATTCAAATTATCGTAAAAACACAAATATTTCATTGTCTTCTTTAGGTAGCACACAGTTGTTAGTATAAAATCAATTTATTTTTACTATTTAAAAAAGTTGCGGTGTTGTAAAATATCTCACGGACATTTTATTCACATATGTTGTAACTTTCGAATGAAAATAGTTTTTTTTTCTTTACTCACCTAAAATTGATTATCAATTTCCACCAAATAGAAATTCATTTTGACTCTTATTTTTAATCACTCTTGTTTATATGACTGGGGATCTTCGAAGTTTCAATATTATGCAAGTTTTTCATAGTTTTTATTGTTCCATACGGCACACTTATAGGGTCACTTCGGTGTTTATCTGTCACACCCGATTTTCTCCGAAACTATTTGATATAGAAACTTGAAATTTGGTACTCATATAGGAATTGATGGCCTCATCAGAACCATGTAGTTAAATTTTCACTTAAGAGGTTAGTTTTGTGTGTGAAATGAAAGCTTGTAAAAACATGAGTTTAAAAATATATGTATAATGTAACACTTACGCATACTTTTCTTCGTATTATTTTTAAAAAATTGCAAAAAGCGCCATCCCCTTATCTCGAGAAATACTGATAAAAAATTTTGAAAAAATTCTCGAATATTCTCCACAGGGTGTAGATTAAACAAGAATTTTAAGGTCATCAGTTTTCAGTAAATATTGGAAAAAAACTTTGTTGAAAACTCATTTGTTTCAAGTCATTCTCCAGATATTTCTCCTTATCTCCCAGAATCTCTAACTTTCCCATATTATAAAGGCTTGTATATTGCATTTTATGTCATTTTTCCGCATTATCTCCAATTATTTCGCCTTATCTCCCATAATCTCGAATTCTCCCGTAATACAGGGGCTTATATCTCTTTATCTATCATTATTCAAGCCATTCTCAAAATATTTCTCCTTATCTCCCAGGATCTCCAACTTTCCCATATTATAAAGGCTTATATATTGCATTTTCTGTCATTTTTTTTTCCGCATTATCTCCAATTATTTCGCCTTATCTCCCATAATCTCGAATTCTCCCGTAATACAGGGACTTATATCTCTTTATCTATCATTATTCAAGCCACTCTCCAAATATTTCTCCTTATCTCACAGAATCTCCAACTTTCCATATTATAAAGGCTTATATATTGCATTTTCTGTCATTTTTCCTCATTATATCCAATTATTTCGCGTTATCTCCCATAATCTCGAATTCTCCCATAATACAGGGGCTTATATCTTTTTATCTATCATTATTCAAACCATTCTCCAAATATTTCTCCTTATCTCCCAGAATCTCCAACTTTCCATATTATAAACGCTTATATTTTGTGAAGTCTTTGATCAATTTATACCTAAGTAACAAAAATTTTCATTTTGAAAGCAATCAACGTACGGAACACTAATTGCACAAGTCCGACTTGCACTTGGTCAGTTTATTTTATTAATTTTAATTTTACAACGCCGACATAATTATTGAAAAAAAAGCAAAAAGACTTTCTTTACTAATTCGTCATAAAATTAGTAATATATTTATTTTGGAACAGTGAAATAATATTTATAATATATAGGTTATTTTGCAAGTTCTTAAAAATGTAACTGAACTAAAAACATAACGACAGTTTTTTCTTGAATATTTTATTTGTTACGTTTAAAGTTGTTGAACTGACCCTTTACTGCTTATAGATAATCTAATAAAATTTCATTGCTCCAAATTCAGAGGTGCTTGGACCGATATAGTTAATACAATTTTGTTGTTTTTCTTCTTATATGTATAATCAATTGCGTTACAGGCTAGCCAAAACAGAACAACCATAATAGTTGCTCACAGATTATCAACTATTAGAGGGGCAAATAAAATAATAGTAATATCTAACGGAGAAGTTGTAGAACAAGGGACTCACGATGAATTAATGAAGCTGGAAAACGAATATTATACACTAGGTAGAGTATTTTTACTATTAACCATACTTAGAGGAAAGAAAATATGGCAATAAAAATTCATATACCTTAAAACAGCATTTTGCAAAGATATAATGTACGAGAATGGATCGAAAAGTTCGCGGCCTAGTCAAGAAAACAAAATAAAATACATACAAAAATATTTTTATGTTTCGACGTAATTTCCACTCTAGCTCTATGCGCTTCTTCCAGCTGCTTTCCAAAGCTTCCATACTTGTTTGAAAAAAAGATTCCTCAAGGTCTTCAAAATACTGGTTAACTGCAACTTCGACTTCCTCATTTGATGAAAATTTCTGGCCACCGAGGTGTTTTTTTAGGTTCGGAAACATATGAAAATCCGAAAGTGCCAAATCAGGAGAATAAACCAGGTGGGGCAGCAATTCGAAACCACAATCACTAATATGAGACTCAACAGACGTGTGAACACGAGCGTTGTCCTGATGGAACAAAACTTTCTTTCTCAGTAATCCTGGGGGTTTCTCTTTAATTTCTTGACGTACACGACGCAAAAGGGTGCAATAGTAAGTCGAGTTTATTGTTTCGCCTTTCGGAAGGTACCATAATACCTTTAGCATCCCAAAAAACTGACGCCATCACTTTTCCAGCCGACAGAATTTCCTTCGCTTCCTTTGGGATCTGTTCATTAGATTTTTTCCACTGCTTGGATTGTTGTTTTGACTCTGGAGTATCGTGGTGAATCCAGTCGAATTCGTTTTTGTTCAACCGAAAGCAATCTGGGGACCCACCTAGCGGATACCTTAGAAAATCCGAATTCGTTGGCAAAGATGTTTTCTGTTTGTTCACACGAGATACCTATAGTGTCTGCAATCTCCCTGATAGTTAATCTACGGTCTTTCAGTACGAGATCACACACTTTGCCGATGTTTTCTCCAGTCATATACATCGCGAGCCGGCCGGAGCGAGGGTCATCTTCGATGCATTCTCGTTCACGTTTAAATTCTGAAACCCGTTTTTTTCATAGATTCCCCTAGTGTTGTTCTCATATCATCGTGATCGTCCTTTGGTGTTAATCTTTTTTTAAACAGGTACTTGACGACCGCACGTTCAATTTTTTCCATTTTTCCAAAAACTTGGTCTCACTAAATTCGTTCTAACATAAAAAAAAACCACAAGTTCTACAACAACAAAATTTGACATGGTGACAACCAAAGAAAGTATGAACTTATTGAGGGTACTACTATAAAAATATTATAATTATTTTTTGATGAGGCCGCAAACTTTTCAATCTATCCTCGTATCAATTCGCCAAAATAATACAAATAAAAATAACTCACAAGAATACATTAAAATCTAGCCGGCTACAGAATGTTGAGGATTGGCCCGTATACTTCTACAAAGATTGAATATTTGATATTTGTAGCTAGGAAAGGTCTCATTTCTTTTAATGAATTAAGAAAACGCATTAAAAATTTATAATGCCATATAATGCACACTTTTCTCAGCCACTGCTAACGTACGGAGAAGATATTGGTAAGCTTCTCGTGTTAGGCTAATTTATGTAGATTCTTAAATTGACATAACGGTATTTACTTTGAAGAAACAATGCAGACATTCTCGTATATATGATGCATACAAGAATTGAAAGTGTGCTTTGTCGAATAATCTAACGATAAGATAGTCGGCTATTCATTTATTATATTGTTTTAACAGCCCTTTTTGCATTTTGAATACTCTATTGTTATTGATTTTGCTTAACCAAATGAAAATTCTCACCTTATCAACGTTTTCACAGTTTCTAGAATAACATTTCACAATTTGGTTTTATCTACTAAATTTACATTTACATTACTCTTCTACTCACTAGTATTAAAACTCAGGAGGTTCAACCTGGTTCTGCGGTTTTGAAAATGATATCATTGTTAGATACGAGGCTGGTTTTAAAAGTCCGTGCAAAAATAAAAACTACTTATGTGTTTGGGGTAAACCTTTTTATTTTTCGACATAGTCTCCTTTTAGGCTTATACACTTCGTCCAACGATGTTCTAGTTTGTTGATCCCTTCCGAATAATAGGATTTGTCCAAGTCTGCAAAATATTCATTAGTGTCTGCAATCACCTCCGCGTTTGAATAAAACATTTGTCCCGCCAGCCACTTCTTCAAATTGGGGAACAAACAGTAGTCCGAGGGAGCCAAGTCTGGAGAATAGGGGGGATGTGAAACCAGTTGGAATCCTATTTCCATTAATTTTGCGACCACAACTGCTGAGGTGTGTGCTGGTGCGTTGTCGTGATGGAAAAGGACTTTCTTGTGGGCCAATCGCGGGCGTTTTTCTTGCAGCTCGGTTTTCAAACGGTCCAATAACGATGAATAATATTCACCTGTAATAGTTTTACCCTTTTCCAGATAGTCGATGAGGATTATCCCTTGCGAATCCCAAAAGACAGTCGCCATAACCTTTCCGGCCGAAGAAACGGTCTTCGCCTTTTTTGATGCAGATTTCCCCTTGGTAACCCATTGTTTAGATTATTGTTTGGTCTCAGGAGTATAGTAATGTATCCATGTTTCATCCACAGTGACGAAACGACGCTTAAAGTCCTCCGGATTCTTCTGGAACAGCTGCAAACCATCCTTGCAACACTTTACACGATTCCGTTCTTGGTCAAGCGTGAGCAATCGCGGCACCCATCTTGCGGATAGCTTTCTCATGTCCAAATGTTTATGCAAAATATTATGTACCCGTTCAGTCGAGATGCCCACAGCACTAGCAATCTCACGCACCTTAACTCTTCACCATATCATGGATTTGATCAATGATTTCTGGAGTCGTAACCTCCACAGGCCGTCCAGAACGTTCAGCGTCACTTGTGCCCATATGGCCAGTCCGAAAATTTTGAAACCACTTATAAACTGTTCTAATAGAAGGTGCAGAGTCACCATAATGTTTATCAAGCTTCTCTTTAGTCTCCTGAGGCGTTTTGCCTTTCATAAAGTAATGTTTAATCACCACACGAAAATCTTTTTCGTCCATTTCTTGAAAATCACTCGACTTCCTTGATTCACACGAATGCCAAACACAAAGAAATAGACTAATATGGCTGAAACTTGGTGTGCGTTCATTCAAGAGATGCTACTAACTAAACATGACCTCGTGGTGTTATCTCTCGGACTTTGCACGGACTTTTCAAACCAGCCTCGTATGTCTAAATTTAGTTGATCAGTTAGTTGCCCACAAATAGTTTTTTTTTAGACAATTTTGAATTACTTTGCTCTTTTTACCAATAGTAACCTTAAAGATTAAGCTTTGGATGCATAATCATGATTAATTGACGATCTCAATTTCTAATAGAAAATATCTCATCTAATCATTGCTAGAATTCACAAACAGCAACAGTTCCAATATGCTACCCTACAGATCACACCAGATCACATCCATAGTCACCGACCTCACATATTTATCCCAATACCGCCAAAATTTACAAATAGTATCCGTTCCAATATATTATCCTACAAATTACATCAGACTGCATCCAGAGTCGCCGACATCACATTTTTATCCCAAGTAGTGATGTCAACAAATTCCTAGAGATTACTTAAGTAGCTTATTTTTATTAATTTACGAGCATGTGTGCCAACATGTATTACAGATAATAATGAAATAATTTGCTAATAAAGATTATAGTCGATGAAGCGAAAAGTCCTAGAGAAATCTAAGAAAAGTCTACAGGCATTATTGCAAGTTATATATGCCCAACGAGGGTATTTTGTCATTTAAGAACCTGCGTCGCCAAAGAGAAATGATAACAATTATTTAAAAAAGAAACTTAACATTTTATTAACAGCTTTACTCTCCTGTACTTCAGAAAAAGTAGCCACAAATATAATATAATACTAGTGTTTAGTAATTCTTGAGGATTATTCTTGTTATAAATTGGCTTTGCCAGTTTTATTGGTACATTAGAAAAGACTCGCTACTCTAATACAACATTCATCGAGTAAAATAAGATTTGCAATATCGGAGAATATATATTTTCAACTCACCTCCCGCCAATAATACAAAGTCCACAAATAAGCTTGATCCAAAATTTGACATATATTTTTAGTAACAACCCAAGTCCAAAGCAGTGAACAGTTTAGAGGTAATGGAGACGAGCAGACATACCAAAAACAACTTGAAATTATTGAAGGTGATGAGGATGATACTATTCCGCCAGTAAAGGTACTTAGAATTAAATATGCAAGGAACGTAAATAGAATTGCGAAAATCAATCTTCCTACATACAAATGTAATGAAAGACTGATTTTGTCAATTCCACTTTACTTTGTTTTACAAAAACTGTATGATGCGTTTCGCTGTAGCTTTGTCTGATATAAAATGATATCTAAATTGAACATTGTTACATTTTATTAAATACCCATGAAGTGTATTTGTTTGGAGTTGATAGTAGAATTTTCCCATTGTAGATGCAAATATATGTTGGGATACGCCCAAACAAAAAGAGATTTCTTATACATTTTACTGGATTTTGCTACCTGTTTTGAATTATTTTTAAGGGTTCACCCTATTTTAGGCAGAAAACCTCTGCTATACAATAGTCACAGAATGTAAATGAGGGTTCATCGGTAGCATAGCGGTCCGAGCGTTACCTGCTTCTAGTGTTTAATAAATAAAATTATCTTAAAAAAATAAAGTTAGAAATATAAGATTTATTACCAAAAATTTTTTAATCTATACGTCTGTGTATGTATATATACAAATTTACAATTCACGATATTTAAGTACTTTAATTATTATCAAAAACAATCATCATCTTGAAAATCTGAGGACTCGATTTCTCTTCTATAATGTATATAAATGAAACGTCTCTCTGTCTGTCTGTCTGTCTGCCCGTTAGTGCGCTTATCACTGGAGAACCACTTATCCGATTTACATACTTTTTTTTTTAAAACATACATATGTTCTCTGGCCAGGTTATAGGCTATATTTTATTACGATAGGTAGCATAAGGAATGAGTAGTGACGTAAAATAGTGAATGATGTCGGAAAAAAGTTTGCCGCTAGCGCGTTGCCTTGCAATACACCGCATAAACCATTAAATATGGAACAATATTATGTAGCAGAGAATATCTATAATCTATAATATATATAAAATGCAATGTCTCTCTGTCTGTCTGTCTGTCCATTAGTGTGTTTATTACGCGAAAACCACTTATCCGATTTATGTGTCTTTCTTTTAAATTCATACATATATTCTTTGGCCAGGTTACATAATAATAATAATAATCTATATCTATAATATATATAAAATGCAACGTCTCTCTGTCTGTCTGTCTGTCAATTAGTGCGCTTATCCCTCGAGATCCACTTATCCGATTTACGTGATTTTTTAAATTCATACATATGTTCTCTGACCAGGTTATAGATATATATTTTATTACATCTATAATATATATAAAATGTAACGTATATCTGTCTGTTTGTCCGTTTGTGCGCTTATCACTGGAGAACCACTTATCCGATTTACGTGCTTTTTTTTAAAACATGGTAAACCATTAAATATGCAACAATATCATGTAGCAAAGAATATCTATAATATATATAAAATGTAATGTCTCTCTGTCTGTCTGTCTGTCCATTAGTGTGTTTATCATGCGAAAAAACACTTATCCGATTTATGTGTCTTTTTTTTAAATTCATACATATATTCTTTGGCCAGGTTATATAATAATAATAATAATCTATATCTATAATATATATAAAATGCAACGTCTGTCTGTCTGTCCGTTAGTCCCTCGAGATCCACTTATCCGATTTACGTAATTTTTTAAATTCATACATATGTTCTCTGACCAGGTTATAGATATATATTTTATTACATCTATAATATATATAAAATGTAACGTATATCTGTCTGTTTGTCCGTTTGTGCGCTTATCACTGGAGAACCACTTATCCGATTTACGTGCTTTTTTATTAAACATACATATGTTCTCCGGCCAGGATATATTTTATTATGTTAGGTGGCATAAGGAATAAGGAGTGACGATAATAGTGAATCAAGTCGGAGAAAAGTTTGCCGCTAGCGCGTTCTCTTGCAATACACTGCCTAAAACATTAAATATGGAACAATATCATGTAGCAAAGAATATAATATATATAAAATGCAACGTCTCTCAGTCTGTGTGTCTGTCCGTTAGTGCGCTTATCACTCGAGAACCACTTATCCGATTTACGTGTTTTTTTTTTAATTCATACATTTGTTCTCTGACCAGGTTATCTATAATCTTCTATCTAGAATATATATAAATTGCAACGTCTCTCTGTCTGCCTGTCTCTCTGCCTGTCTGTCTGTCTGTACGTTAGTGCGCTTATCACTTGAGAACCACTTATCCGATTTATGCGTTTTTATAAATTTATATATGTTGTATATGTTCTATATAATTCGATATAAGCCTAGATAATGGGAGATAAGGTGAGATAATGGGAGATAAGGAGAAATAGTGGGAGATAAGTCGAGTTAAGCCTCGATAATGGGAGATAAGGTGAGATAAATATAAATAATCGGAGATAAGGAGAAGTAATGAGAGATAAGCAGAGATAAGTCTAGATAATGGGAGTTATGGTGAGATAATGGGAGGTAAGGAGAATTAATGGGAGATAAGGAGAAATATTGCGAGATAAGCCTAGATAATGGGAAATAAGGTGAGATAACGGGAGATAAGGAGAAATAATGGGAGATAAGGAGAAATATTGGGAATGAGCAGAGATAAGCCTAGATAATGGAAATTATGTAGAGATAATGGGAGATAAGGAGAAATATCGGGAGATAAAAAGAAATAATGGAGATATTTTATTACGTTGGGTAACATAAGGAATAAGCATTGACGATAGTAGTGAATCAAGTCCACGCGAGCGGAGCCGCGGGCCCGGCTAGTAAATAGATAATTAAGGGTTCTATTTCCACAGTTTCTTAAATGTATTAGTCAAGTTTCCACTTTTTATTTTCTTCTTCTATAACATGTCGAATGGCATTTTTCCAATTATATAATCTTTAATCCTCTCTATTCCGGCGAGTACTAATTGTTTTACGTCTTGAAGTTTGAACGTGGTGTTTTCCCTTGCAACGAAACCTTTCATTTGTGCCCAAATTAGCTTTATGGGAATCAATTCGCAATGATATGGAGGTAATCTAAGCACTAAGTTATTCCGTTCCTTTGCCATCCCATCGACTGAGTATTTCTTGAACTGTACCTTATTTTGTTTCGCAATTTTGAGATGTTCCGCTTTTAACATACTATCTTTATGTTTGAGATTTTTGTCTCTTATCCATCGAAGAATATCCGCTTTCTTCCATGAATTTGTCGGGAGTCGTTCTAATAATCGAAAATGGTACGGGGAATTGTCTAATTGTATACATAACTGATTCTGCTGGTATACATTCAATCATTTGTTGGAAGTACTCCTCACAAACATCGGCCGTCATCTCCTCATGGTAATCTTTAGTTGACTTTGATTCGAAATCCAACAAGCCACCGTCGAGAAATCCGTTTTCACTACCAATATGTGCTATAATTAGCCTGCGACCTTCTGTTCTCGTGTGTCCCTCATCTAAATAAAAATATTTCTTTCTTCTGCTCGAAATTTTTTGACTGCTCGTAGATATTCTCTTCCCCAACAAATTATTTCTATTTTATCGATAAGAACAGATTTTCTATGGTGTTTTGCTCAATGAAAATTCAGGTTATGAAGGATTTTCCATAATTTCCATTTTTGAAAATCTGGTAAGTCCTGATCTTATCTCATTTCTTGTAAAACTCTATGTAGTATAAGTATTTCTTTCTTAATGGGTGTACTTTTCTTCTTATTGCGTTTTTGAAGTCTTCATCGACCTCTAAGGGCTCCTTTTCTATGTGATTCTGAGGTTCGTTGCAAGGACCGCGTTTTCTTTCTTTTAGAAAATCTATAAATAGTTGCTGATCCAACTTCCCTCATGTTGGTACAGGCTTCCACAATTTCACAGACTTGGCTTGTTGGCTGTTGATGCACTAGGGCATTGTGAACGTTAAGTATCATTGTTTTTTCTAGGAGGGAAAATGCAGATTTACAGACTCCGCGAAGTTTGACCGGGCAAAACTGAAAATTGAAGCCATCGCTATTCTGAATTGAACTAAGCATATTATAAGTTTTTGCTTTATTTTTATACTTACACAGAATATTACTTTACTAAAAAGAGGGTGTTAGAGATCCCCATCTTAAAAATAAACGATATTGAGGTCGTTCCCAAGGAAGAGGTAAAATATCTGGGTATCGTACTGGATAGGAAACTCACTTGGGAGCCACACCTCGAATCGGTGCTGAAAAATGCTACAAAACACCTTTGGACTGCCAAACAACTACTCGGTAGGTCCTGGGGCCTTAGCCCTAAAATGACCTACTGGATATATACTCAACTGGTCAAACCAAAAATACTATATGGATCTCTGGTATGGTGGGGCAAGACCAAACAAAAAACATCAATACGGCGGCTATGTAGGGGGTGCAAAGACTTGCATGCCTATGCGTTACAGGAGCTATGAGATCCACTCCAACGGCGGGCATGGAAGCTCTTCTGAACCTTACACCGCTTAACGTGGCTGTTCAAGAGGAGGCAACTTTTCGGGCTATCTCCATCCACAGAAGGGAAAAACTTAAGGAGGGCAACCTTATCGGTCATCTCACGATCCTGAAGGGGATCGGAGACATACTTAATATGTCAACGGCCAGCGACACCATTGATCCTATACAGTGCTTCGTTAGGAAGTATGGGGTCTACTTCCCGACAAGAGAAGAGTGGTGCGCAAACCCAAGGTGGCTACAGGATGGCTCACAAAAGTGGTACACGGATGGATCCAAAACTCTCCAAGGGGTGGGAGCAGGAATAGTGGGGCCTAGAGCACACAGAACAATAACATTGAGCAAGGACACCACAATATTCCAGGCTGAACTATACGCAATATTGGAAGCTGTAGGAATCCTATCCGAAAGGGGATACAGGGGAGTAAGTATCAAAATACTTTCGGACAGCCAATCAGTCTTAAAGGCCCTGAATAGCTGTACAATCACGTCCAGGCTAGTACTGGAATGTCATAACATGCTTAATGCCCTGGCAATTCAGAATCAGATTACTCTGATCTGGGTTCCAAGACATGAGGGGCATAGAGGAAATGAGATGGCAGACATCTATACAAAAAAAGGGGCTGAGGGGACCTTCATTGGACCCTCTCCATCCTTTGGATTTAGCAGGGGTCTCCTTAAAGAGGAGATGATGAAATGGACAAAATCCATAGTAGAGAAACATTGGAACGACACTAACGGTCTGGAACATTCTAAAAAGTTTCTGAGCTTTGATGGAAGGAGGGCGGATCTCGCCCTAAAAATGGATAGGAAAAGCCTAAGATTACTGGCGGGGGCACTCACAGGCCACCATACCTGCAATAAGCACCTATACAGAATGGGCCTATCAACCACGTACACCTGCAGATTCTGCGGTGAGGAAGAGGAGTCCATGGAACACTTGATTACCAACTGTGCGGCATTGGGACACAGGAGACATAGGATACTACATGCCTATACGCTGGGTGAACAGGATCTGCTAACGCTCCTATTGAAGGAGTTGGTCCTGTTCCTGGATGTATTAAACCCGTGAGGGATAAGGGGAAGCACAATAGATCAATGATGGTCGCAGTGCAAAGGGCCATTTTGGGCCACACTCTCCTCTACACACATTACATTACACATTACACAGAATATTTTTATTGCATACTTAGGTACTTAGACACCTACCTACCGATAAATACTTTGGTACAATAATTGCTAAAATTCCAAAAAATTTTATTGTACTTACTATCATTAAGCTTTATAACACTGTAGATTTCTAGTTCTTAAGAATTGTTAATTGTACTCGTTTAGACCTTTACCATACAACAAGGGTTTTTAGTTTCATTATTTACTCATTAAAATAAACTTTGAAATGGGTTGATTTTTATAGCTTATTGTAAAGTATAGAAAGCATGTAATAAAATATTTTTTAGAAAAAGGTCGCACTGTTGTATAGAGATAAAACATAAGTGTGATTAAAACTAAAAACGCAAATAATTGGTAGAGAAATTTCAGACGCTTATGGTTTATGACATTTTAATGTGTTTAATCCATATTGTGTGCTATCAACTCCAAACAAACGGACTTTAAGATACATAAGTAATAAAAATTATTACTAGGTACTAATAAAAATTGATGGGAAATCCATTCTGAGTTTTAATTGTTGTAAAAATTGAGCAAAGGTGAGTTACCATGGGTTAGGTAGGTATCTTTCTGTTCATTTAAGATGATATTTGAATTTTCAATTCTATTTATTTGTCGTCAAAAAGATGATTGGATTCTGTTAGATGATTACTGAAAGCTGAATCGGTTTTGTTTTTTAAATAACTTCTTTTGTGGCCTGAAATCCAAACTTCGAAAGAACGACCTGTGTGACCTATGTAACTTTTAGGACAAGAACCATAATTTAACTGATACATTCACAAAAAAATCTGAAATGCATCAGTTAAATTGTAGTTCTTGTCTTAAAAGTTAGATAGTTCAGATAGATCGTTCTTTCAAAGTTCGGATTTCAGAGAAGTTATTTAAAAAACAAAACCGATTCAGCACTCAGTATTCATTTATTTAAAATTTTACACATATAAAACAAATGAGTAAAATTAAACCTGTTGGAAAATTTAGAAATAAATAGAATTAAAAATTCAGATATCATCTTAAATAAAGAGAAAGATACCTACCTAACCCATGGTAACTTATCTTAATATATATATAACAATTTAAGCTCAGAATGGACCAATTTTCATTAGTGCCTAGTAATAATTTTTTTATTACTTACTTACCTCAGGGTATTTATTAAAATATGTAAGACTATAGAAGATCTCATAACCAAAGCAAAAGAATTTTTTGATGGGGTGACTAATTGGTTTTGCACAAATAAATTGATTGTGAATAAAGAAAAAATAAATTTCTTTTTGTTTAAAACAAAACAGTCAAATATTGCTGTGCCAGAACACATTGATTTTGATAATGAAAAATTTGAACTAACCCAACATGCTAAATTTTTGGGAATTTACATAAATGAACATTTGGACTGGTCATATCAAATAACCCAATTATGTCAGTGTGTTATGTTATAAGGGTTTTGAGTAAATATTTGAACGAAACTTCTTTCAGAATACTATATTATGCCAATTTTGAATCGGTTCTTAAGTATGGTATTATATTGTGGGGAAGGGATAGCTTGGTAGAAAATGTCTTTATTATTCAAAAACGAATTTTGAGAATTATAAAAAAAATGAATTACCGACAAAGCTGTAGATCGGTGTTTAAAGATATGGGCATGATGACCGTGTATGCGATATATATTTACGAAAACTTAATGTTTTTCTATCTATTTGAATTTAAATCAGAATATGGCTATAACACTAGAACAATGGATTTTAAATATTTAGTGCATAGACTTACAATTACTGACAAATCGCCCCTTTATATTTATTTATTTATTTATACAAATTTTACGGGAAACCCCATTGTAGTACAATTTTAAAACAGATACAAAAATATTAAAAATTAAAAAGACAAACACGTGACAAAGACTATTTCTAAATAAAAATATTCAACAAACACATAAACATCCTCAATAACAAAATATATAAAATAGATACTGGTAATGAAAGAACTAACCTCAGAAATATAAAAACAATAATAGTATTAACAATAGTAAACACTGCTCAAGTAGAACCTCTACAGAGCCCTCAGCAGCTGGGACCTAAATCCCGAGATGGAGCTGTTAAACATATCGAGCCGGCCGTCCAATGAATTCCAAGTCTTCAAAGCTCTATGAATGGGAGAGTGCCTCCCATAATTCGTGCGATGGAAGGGGATGCAGAAGAGATCATGATGGCGAAGATTGCCTCTGGGTATATTAAAATTTATCTAAGTGAGTAGCTGAGGACAGTCAGTGATTCCATTAATAAGTTTGAATATAAAACATGCATCATAAAGCGATCTTCTCATTTCCAAAGTATGTAACCCTAAGGTCCTCCGCATGACAGTCTTATGACAATTCACAAGTGTACCGTTGCACTTGAGTGCGGAAAATCTCAAAAATTTATTTTGCACTCTTTCGATTGTTCCCTTATGCAACTCATAAAATGGAGACCAAATTACCGTCGCATATTCCAAGTTTGCTCTCACAAGAGCACAATACAACACTCTCAAAACAGTCATAGAGAACCGCCCGCAATTTCTCAAACCAAAAACCAGCATGCTTAGCCCTTTCTGGCTAACGGCAGATATATGCCTTGTAAAAGTAAGTCTTTCATCAAAAACAACCCCAAGGTCCTTTGCTGAACTCCTGTAAGGAAGTCGAACACCTTCAATCGAGTATGAGGATGGGACTCTGTGTTTCCCTCTATAGAAGCTAATGGTAAAACATTTGCTTACATTTAAAAATAGATAATTGAACTGGGTCCACTGCCAAACCAGATCAAGGTCATCTTGAAGCGCTGCAACGTCCTCAACACTACCAATCCGAGGATAGATCTTCAAATCATCTCCAAACATAAGCCCCGTTGAGCGATGCAATGCCGATAACAGATCATTTACAAACAAAATAAAGAGCAGAGGAGCGCAGAGCGAACCCTGGGGGACGCTCGATGTAACATGAATAATACTGGATGACAAACCATTCATTCTCACAGTCTGGGTACGGCCCAAGAGAAAGCTCTTTAACCAAGCTATGAATCCCAGGGAAAGAAGTTTACTCAATAAGATCTTAAAGTTAACTCTGTCAAAGGCCTTGAAGAAGTCAGTGTAGATAACATCGACCTGTTCACCCCTCTCCAATTCCTCCAGCAGAGCAACTTCATATAGTGCCAAATTTTCTGTGGTTGATTTCCCAGGACAGAAGCCAAACTGGTAGGGATTAATCATTCCCCTACAGGACCAGTTTAACTGGTCGCACACTAAACTATCGAATAGTTTGGGCATGGCAGACTGTATACACACTCCTCTATATTTGCTGATATCCTCCCTGTCACCCGATTTGAAGATGGGAGATATGAAGCTGTGCTTCCATCTAGATGGAAAAGCACAAGAGTCCAGAGACTTATTGAAAATAATTTGCAGAGGTAAAGTGATTGAATAAACGCACCGCTTTATAAACAAATTGGGAATATTATCTGGACCACATTTAGTTTCATCTGGCAGCCTCTCAACTTTGGAAAAAATCTCAGATAGACTGAACTTCCTTAACAATATGTCATTAAAACAGTGTTGATTGAACTCAGGCACCCGACAGTCATTGTCAATATACACACTGGAAAAGTGCTTCGCAAATAAGTTGACAATGTCAACATTGGAGTGCGCCATAATTCCATCCAGGTGCATGCTATTCGGGAGATCAACCGCAATTCTCTTACTATTGACAAACCTCCAGAAGTATTTGGGGTTGTCAATAAGAGAATTTTCCACTCGAATACGATGTGCCTCATGACACTCTCTAGACTCAGCCTTACAGAGAGAACGGAAGTGCCTGAAAGCTACATAATCATCATACGCTCTGGTTGACATGTATTTTTTGTGGGCAGCCTTCTTTTTACAAATTAGATCCTTTAATGTTGGGGTGAACCATTTAGGAAAGCTTGAGTTCTTTACCCGCCTGACCGGAACAAGGCAGTCAACGCAGTAATATAGACTCTCATAGAATTTATCCACTGCATCATCCAAGTCCAAACCGCACAATTATTCCACCCAGTCCTGCGAGATCAAAAAATCATTAATGGCAGGGTAATTAGCATTACGAAAATCGAGATATTGCTCATCGAACTTGGAGGTATCAAAAGACAGCCCGACCCTCAAGCAGTATGCTCTATGATGTAGAGATTCAGGTAATAGTATATCTTTAGCCTGACGAGCCTCAACATCTGGTAGAGAAACAGAAAAATAAATCTAAGAAAATATTTCTAAAATTAGTCACTTTAATCACTTCATGTGTGCAAATTTATGGAACGCCCTACCAAACCAAATCAAAAATATTAACTCTATCAAAAGATTCAAAGCAGAGATTAAGAATTTATTGATAACCACAGAACCATATAGGCTTAGGGATTTTTGTCCGGATTTGTAATTATTTGTTATATTTTCTTTATTTTGCCGTCATTTCGTTTCATATACCATGTATATTGATTTCAAATAAAGCATTTATTTAGTGATTTATTTATTTATTTATAAAATGTAGCAACATTCAATTTAGATACAATTTTGTGTTAGACGAAGCTACAGTGATAGCGAAACGTGTCATACAGTTTTTGTAAAACAAAATAAAATGGGAATTGATAAAAATCAGTCTATCATTACATTCATTATGAATTTCCATCGAGTAACAGCCACAACCATTCAAAGTTCCTACATACAGTTAAAATCCTGTACTGGATGTACAACTTAGATCCTTAAAACTTAACAATTTTAGTATAAAGCAATATCAAATGTAAAGAATAATGAAAGGACTTTTCTACATATATTTACGTTAAGTATTTATTGTACACCTGTAAGCCCATAGAGATTTTCACTGTACCATTTCCATATTACTGAAGTAGTTTAAAACATCAGTTATTAAATTGATAGTTTGTTTTACTAACAAATTCAAAAAAGGAAAACTATGTTCTTTATATTAATGATTATATACTTTTTGTCTTTTTTAACAAGCTTAACTTCTAATTGGTGCTGAAAAGTTTTTTCGCTTTAATTTTTCCGCATATTTATTAAAATACTTACACTTAATTTTTAGGAACAAGACGAATATTCTGAAAACGACACCTACGTTAAAAAGGCATCGTTATGGTCCATTGTAAAACTAAATCGACCAGAATGGCCCCTTCTATTTATTGGTAGTGTTGGAGCTGCAGCTATGGGATGTGCAATGCCTATTTTTTTCACTTTTGCTTGGCAGTATACTGCAGGTATCACATTCCTTTTAATAAAATATTAAATATTTAACAGCAAAAGTAAAAGTAAAAAATAAAACTTCTAACGGCTATTTAGAACAAGCATTAAAGAACTGGAAACGGAAATGTGAGAGAATGGGTATACCATTGAATGAGAAAACGCTATATACTCTCTGCTTTGCAGACGACTAAATAGTAATAGCACAAGATTATGACGACCTAGAATACATAAGCAGAAAACTAATAGAAGAATATGACATCTGGGGCCTCGAAGTAAACTTAGCCAAAACCGAGTATATATGTATTAGAGGACAAAACAGAGACCTTATCTTAGAAAATGGCAAACACATTAAACACTGCACAGCTTACAAGTATTTGGGAGTAATAATTACGAATGATGGACTCTTAGACACAACAATTAAAGAAGGGAACACCTTAGGAAGAAGAGCAATATCGGTAATGAATAGCATCATATGGGACCAGCAGATATCAAAAACAAATAAACATAGGATATATAACACCATCATTAAGAGCATAATCTCATATGGAAGTGAAGTATGGCCACTCAAACAAACAACGGAGAAGAGTCTCGAAACAACAGAAATGGACTATTGACGAAGAGCTGCAGGCCGATCGAAACGAGCGATTTCAAAAATCTTAACAATATATGCAATACATCAACACCCTCAACAAATAATAATTCAATAAACCTGATGCATGTGAACGGCAGAACTATAGTATTACATACATTTTTGTTACTGTCATAGTAAATTATTTTTGAACTTGTAGGTCCTTCAAGACCAAGATGTCGATTACGTAAGAAGAGAAACTAATATGTACTCTTTATATTTTGTTCTTGCTGGAGTAGTAATTATGACTGCCACATTCGTTCAGGTAAGAATAATAATAAAAACCGAAACATTTCCAATTTTATTGCGACAATCGTATGAATAATTAAAATAAATGGTATGTCAGTCCGTTTATAGTAAATTTAAAATTTAGCTGGAGCTGCAGTAATTTCAGTTGGAAATTTAATTATTTTATAGAATACTAAATCTTCTATTTCGAATTATTTATCGTTAGGTTAATGATGATTTTAATAGAGCAATGATTATTTTTTAGATGTATTTGTTTGGTAGAGCTGGCCACAAACTAACACTGAGAATACGCAGTAGAATGTTTGAGGCACTGCTCAATCAAGAAATGGGATACTTTGATCGAAAAGAAAATGGTGTTGGTGCGCTATGTGCTCAGTTATCTAGTGAAGCTGCACAAGTACAAGGGGTAAGTTTCTTAAAAAATGTTCTGTAATAAAAAAAAAATAATTTGTTTGACTAAAAGAAGGAAATTAATGATCATATACTAATCAGTTTCGATGTGGTGTCGCTATTCACAAACTTGCCACTGGAATTAGCGGAAAACTGGCCTAACATCAGCCAACACGCTTCTATTGACCAAGGCTCCTTCATTACCATCTTGAAGTTCATCTTTGAGTCCGTTTGTTTTCAATGATATGTATTACAAACAGATCTTTGGTACCTATGGGGGCCAGCATATCTCTCATCATTTCCAGTTACGTCATAGACGGCATAATATGCAGAAGTATCAATCAACTTCAGTTCCAACCTCCATTCATCAAAAGATATGTTGATGATCTCATTATGGCAGTTCCCCGCTAACCAAATCAAAAATGCGTTTCAAGTTTTCAATAGTATTGATGACAACATTAAATTTACTTTAGAAAGAGAAACAAACAACTCCATTGCCTTTCTGATCATGGCGCTAATCAGAACACATTACACACCGTCATCACCAAATGGTACCGCGCACGGTATTGCATAGACAACATTTGATTTATTCATTGTGGAAGTATGGCTTTTTAAGTTTGTAAATAATGAATTTAGTTTATTTTGAGTTTTATGGCAGACGGCAATGTTATTTTTTTTAAGATCCATTTCAGCTTCTCGGAAAGTTCCTTTGCATAAGGAAGTGGTAAAAATAAATCTCGGTTTTGTTTACTATTTTTGAGTTATTATAAAACTTATATATTCTCTTTTTATTGTTCGACTGATGTCGTTATCTTTAAAATTGTTTTGTAACAAGACCGTTTTTACTTTTTTTGGTGCGGCTGCTCTTAGTTTAGGGTAAGTCAATTTTATTGCTCGATCTGTTAGGCCCACTTTAACGTTGATTTTCAGGGACATTGCATGATTAGAGTGAAAATTCAAATATCTCCCTGACCAAGTAGATTTTGTGTACCATCATGTGAGGATTTTATCTTGCTTCCTGATAAGAGTCAGGTTCTAACAATTTATTTTACCTTCTTTTTCAATTTCTGATGTGAATTGTAATTTTTCGTGGAAGCTGTTGAACATATATAGAATTTCGGTAATTTTTTCATTTCAATCACACAATCTTCCACGAACCTCTTGAAAAATAGAATGTTAACTTTTAATTTTTTAATAACCTGTTCTTCCAAGTATTCCACTACTAGCTGAGCAATGACTGATGAAATGGGTAAACCCATGGCACAACCGTCGATTTGCTTGTAAAATTTATTTTCAAACTGATATTTTTTTTAATGTGAGATCTATAGCAACAAGAAAATTTCTTTTCGAAATTTTTGTGTGTTCCCGTAGTAGGTCCTATTTTTGAATCATGACAGTTTTTACTAGTTCTTTTAGAATATTAGTGTACAAGATGTTACAATAAACGATTAAAGTTTATAATTCGATGGGATTCTCACAGTGTCTATGAATGTTTTTAAAGATGAAAGAATCTTTAATGAAATGATCATTTTTACCAGTTATGTAGGATAGACAGTTAGCTAAGTATTTAGGAAGATTCTATAATGGCGATTGTATACATAAAACAATCGGTCTTAATGGGGTACCTTGTTTGTGTAATTTAGGTAAGCCATAAATTTTAGGTGTCACAACATTTTTTATTATTAGATTTTAAGCCCCTTTTTCGTCTAATTCTTTTTCATTCAATAATTTCTTTATTAAAGTGTTATTTTTCTTTTGATAGAAAAATATGTTGTGTATACACTTGAAAATAAAATACTTTAATACATTGAAAGTGATTTGTTGACTTAAAATGCAGACTTATTTCATATAATTTGAAATTTTCACAAAATCACAACGAAATTCAAAAAAGTACTTTGTCTGCCTAAAAGAGACCTATAATACGATATATACGAAGCACGCTTCTAAACCCTCCCCTAATGTACTAATTAATTATGTATTTAACAAGTTAAAAACGTTGACGTATACGAAATAACCCCTTTACCGACCCATTATATATATATATATATAATCATAAATAATTGAAAATAGATAAAAAGTGATGCAACTTTTAATGTTCTTGTCTCAAAGGACCCTGAAGAGACGTGCAACATATATATATATATATATATATATATATATATATATATATATATATATATATATATATATATATATATATATATATGTATATGTATATATATATATATATATATATATATATATATATATATATATATATATATATATATATATATATATATACATATGTACGACAATTGATTTCTTGAACTATTATGTATATAAATCTTTTATTTTAATCTTGGACATGAGGTTCTTTTGAGTAAAACACTTGAGTTTTTGTTTCTTTAAGAAGTTATTTTTAATTGACGTTTCGCCCTATAGTTATGAGCATTCTCGAATTTTTTTTTTCTTTGGTATTGTTTTTCATTTCTAAAAGCAAATTAAAAAGTATAAACACAGTCAACTTACAGATACAAAAAACAATTCAAATCACAAAATATAGAAATACGTACACTTAAAATTTTGTCTTTCATATATAATTTTTTTTTATGAACAATAAGAATTAGTTCAAAATTTAAGTCACTAATCAAACATATTTTATATTGTTCTTACCTAAAAAATAAGTAAATCACTCTAACACGTCTTTCGGTCTTGCGACCATACATCTCAGTCTACGGCCAACGATGAGTTCTCATTGTTAGCTTGCTCTTTATCCATATTACCCAAAAACTTTGCGTTACATCCTGACCTCAAGTACTATATGTGATTCAAATTTTAAATCGATATCTAATTTTGTTCGAGAATTTTTATGCTAACCGACCGACTAAAAGACAAAACGACAGACTAACGGAATTGTCTGACTGTTTTTCGTAGTCTAATCATGAAATGTGAGGAAGTGCAAAAATCTCGCAAATCCATCCATAAACAGGAGATACATGTTGATGGCAAAAAGGACCCTCTCGCATCGGGAACTTTAAAAGCTTAGATTTTTTACAAAAATGACTTTTATTTACAATGGAACTATAAAAACTTACGTATATTTAAAAATTGATGTGGGAGGTCATTTCTCACAAAAAATAACCCCTGCCTACAACCCTGAAAAAACTTTCTGCTTAAAAATCGATGACCAGGTGGTGAACATTTTTCGTAAAGGGGAACTTAATTAATGAAATTCCATGTCTTAAGGGAGTATTTTCTACATCTATAGGGACGAAATTCACACACATATACGCAAACAAATATGTGCACACACACACACACAGACACACACACACACACACACACATACACGCGCACACGCACACACACACGCACAAGCACACGCACCCGCACCCGGACGCACACACACCCGCCTACGCATACGCACACGCCCACACCACGCCCACGCCCATGCCCACGCAAGAATAAGACATGCGAAGGTGACAATGAAGGTAGCGACAATTTTTAATTTACAGCCTGATTAATGTTAAAAAAATTTGACTGGGAAAATTAAAAAATCGGTAAAGTGAGTTATTCAAGACTTTTGCCAAAAAAAGCAGTACCAAAATAAATGCTGAATGAGACTTTCTTACGTTAAAAAATAATTTACATTTTTGAAATAAAATAGAGTATAACTTTCACTTTTTTTATGGATCTAGCACATGTGCTACAGGGAAGTTCCTAAAGCCCTCCAGGAGCGGCATGTGTGCGGAAAAAGAGATTCACGTTGTTGTTGAATCGCTGTAAACTGAACTTATTCAGATCACTCTAACACGTCTTTCGGTCTCGCGACCATTTTCGAAGAGGTTTACACTAAGATAAACTTAAGTTCTAAAAGATATTAATTTGAATGGTTAATTGGTACTAAATTTAAATTAAGAGGTTATAAAATTGGGTTAATTACAGGTAGTCTATCTTAAATCGGTAGGGGAGGGTGATAAAAGAGTTAATACGTTCTAGTCAAGGTTGTTAGACTAAATAATTCCCAAAATTCGGTTATTTTCATTTATTTATGATCAAACATTAGGAAGCGGGTCAGAAAGGTCACCTCGTATATTTCGCGTTACGTGTCAGTATTCTCAAATTTGCAAGATTTAATATAGGTAGGGAAGTTAGGGGTGCTACATCGTACATATAGTGTTATAAGCCCTTTCAGGGATCTTGAAGTCAAGATTCCTGAAAATTATGTTATTTTTCCAATATTTTTATTTGTCAAACAAGTAAAGGATGAATAAGACAAGAAATGGTTTTACAAGCGTTTCTCCATATATATCGTATTGTACGTCTTAGGCTCCCTGATGTGAAATAATCTGAAAACTGTATTTTTTATGACTTTCAATCAGTAAAATATGCAAGGTATTAATGAGATACGGAAGGAAGTTAGACGGATTGCTTCCTTTATATCATCTTATGCCTTTTTTAGGGTTTTTTGAGTTAAGCCGTCTGAAAATTGTGTTATTGGTAGGTATTTATAATTTTAACACATCTGCTATGTAAAGGAAAATGTCAGATTTCAGATATTTCTAAAACTCTTTCTGTTCTTAATTTTTCTTTGTGATTAATATGTATATTTTATAAAATATCTATTATTTAAATTATCTTTGTAGTGTTTTGATAATATTGATTTGAGAAAGTCAAATTTAATATCTTTTTTAGAACTATGTCTGGCAAGAGAAATTATAAATAAATCACTTTATTTTACAATTTTTCCTGAAGTTACAACTTAATATAAATTATTTTTTAAAAAAAATATTTTTGTTTTAGGCAACAGGTCAACGTATTGGTGCAATCGTTAGTTCAATTGCAACATTATTCCTCTCTGTGGGTCTTGCAATGTATTATGAATGGAGACTTGGTCTTTTAACTTTAGCTTTCACTCCTTTAATGTTAATAGCTACTTTCTTCCAAATGAGACAAATGGCCGGTGATAATGAGACTTTTAGAGAATCTCTGAAAAAATCGACAAAGGTTGGTGATACTAGATAAATTAAATAATAACCGAAATCAATTTCAAACTGTTATTGTTACAAATAAGAGCTTGAATGCTTAAAACGAGCAAATACATGTGATTATTTTTTATTGGTAATAAATATTAGATCTTTGTTCTAGGAATAGTAAAAAATGTTTGTGATTATTGTTAGAAAATCCCAAAATCGGAAATTTCAATTTTTAAAACCAAAAAGAGCATGTAGGCACAGATAGCTCAATAAAAGAAACGAAATCTAAACAAATCGATTGACTTGAATAATTTTTCTTTCAAAATAAGTATGAAACCCACTTCACTAAAAGATAGGTTAGAAACGAAGCAAGCTTATAATTTTGAAGATACTAAAAAAGACCTATTTTTTTGGAAGTAGTTAGTTAACACTATTTTACCTTGCCGAAAATATTTTTTTTTGTAATTTTTAATAATTTTTCAATTTTTATTCGTGCATTTAACAACGGCAACCAGGTTAGATTTTTTAAAAATATTTTACTAATTAAAAATCGAAAGGAAAGTTTCTCCCGTTAAATATAAACTTTTAAAAACATTAATTCGCCATGAACACAAAATCTAATTTCTTTCGTAAACTTATCGATAATATTGATATTAATAATAATTATTAAAACGTCCTTACAAAAGACTTTAAGAATAGAGCAATGGCCAATTGACAGATTTAATAATCTTCAACTTTTACAGCCAAATTCATCAGCAGGTACTAAAAGCTCCAGCCTTGTTATCATGGAACCCAAAACCAAGCTGTACAGTTGTTATAAAAATTGACAGATGAGTCATTGTCATATGTAGGAAATATAATAATTTTTAGAATTCTCCCACAATATTTTGTTTTTATTGGTCTTATCGTATCGGTCTTAAACTCTACAGCCTTACAAATTGAGCCGGCTTACTAATGTTGCTGTTAATTTAAATCCCTTATGACCAAATAAACCCAATTTTAAACTTAGATTTATTTTTAGTAAACCAGAGAGTTGATAGTTGTCCCGCTTGCATCTGTTAATTACTTTCTTTTAGCCATTTAAAAAAAAATTAAAACATAAACACTAGTACATCAAAAAGATTAACGCTATATAAAAAATTTAAAATGCTTTAAATACGGATATTATCTAGTAATTTGGAAGAAAACATACCGCCTATTAGCTTCTTTTTACGCCGTCAGCAGACGGGAACGATCCAAACTTACGTTACTGTCACCTTTGAATTAACAATCCAGTGACCTAAAACTTACTTCACATAGTTACCATAAACCATATAGTTTTATATAGCACATAGTTCATCGACTGTCCTCAGCTGCAATCGGAGGTGGGTATATTGGTACCTAGAATTAATTCACGAAATACTGCTACTTTTGTTTGTTCACGTGCTAGGACTAATATCAGGTTAATTGAACCAATCAGTGCTATGTGCAATAAATTTAACTTAATTAGTAATGAATGCTACATTTTTGCAGACACCGAAAATAGGATTCGGTCAATATGTTTAGATCATTTCACTTGATAGGACATTTATAAAAATTGTTTTAGAAGCTTGTTTTGCTTGTTGGATGTATGTAACTAATATTTGTTTTATTTCACTTTTATTCTAATTTGTACTGCGCTGATTCATTTAATTTCTTTATGCATTTTTCTTTCTTTCTTTCTTCTTCTTTTTTTTATTGGTTTTTGTCTATTTTTGTTGTTACTTTAGTACCTTAGTTTTAAGAGAAAATTTCATTCATATTATTTCTTGTTTTCCCTGTAAATGGTTCTTACTGTTGGGAATAAAGCTATTATTATTATACAAAAAATTTCTTCTTTCTCACATTTAGTCAATGTGGTTCCATGTTTGGCTGACGGGCCCAAGCCAAGTCAGCACAAACGCTATTACCATTGTGTATTAAGGAATAACCTGACAATGTTACATGTTTTCAAAATCACTGACTTCTGAATGTTTTTGTGTATGTTTGTGTTGAGTCCCAATTGTACTAAGTGTGGTGTGAATGTTATTGGTGTAAGGCCTGTGGCTGATATAATGAGGGGGACAATGATGACTTTTTCTTATTTCCATAGCCCTTTTTATTTCCGTTGCAAGGTCTGTGTATTTGGAAATTTTTTCTGTGTATTTCGTTTGGATGTTTGTGTCGTTGGGGACAGCTATGTCAATTAGATAGGTGACTTTTTCTTTTTTGCACTGAAAAGTAATATCGGGTCTATTGGCGGAGACTGTTTTATCTGTATGGATACTGATGTCCCAGTAGAGTTTGTAATCTTTATTTTCAAGTACGGATGTTGGCGTGTATTTGTAGTAGGGATCTGTGTTTTCTATGAGTTTGTATGTTGTGGCTAGTGCTTGGTGAACTACTTTGGCAGCTGAATCATGCCTGGCTGTGTACTCTGTTCCGGCTAATATTTTACATCCGCTCGTTATGTGTTCAATCGTTTCTTTCTGCTGGTGGCATTTCCTACATCTGTCCTCTGCAATAGTCGGGTCTTTGATGATATGCTTTTGGTAGTTTCTGGTTAATATGACTTTATCTTGGATGGCAAGTAAGAAGCCTTCTGTTTCAGGGAATAGCTGCCCATCCTGTAACCAGGTGTATGAGTGTTTTTTATTTACGTGATCTTGTTCTATGTGGTATCTGTGTTTTCCGTGTAGTGTTTTCTCTGACCACGTTTTCATCTTTTCCTGTTGTAATTGGGTGTGACTGTGTGTCTGCTGAGTGGTCTGCCCGGGATAAGTCGAGAGGCGTGTAGTTTTTGTCTGCTTTCACTGTCGCTATGTGGAGGCTGGTTTGCTTGGTGTGAAAGAATTTCCTAAGTGCTTATATTTGTTTTGTGTGTATTGATCTGACGTCTATAATTCCTCTTCCTCCTGCCTTCCTCTCGATGGTAAGTCTTTATTTGCATGCGTTGGGGTGTAATTTCCTGTATTTGGTGAACTGAGATCGTATAAGGATGTGAATATTTTCTATGTCTGTTTGTGACCATTTGATGATACCAAATGAATATGTGAGTATAGGTATAGCGAACGTGTTGATGGCTTTAGTGAGATTCTTAGAGTTAAGTTTTGTTTGCAAAAGTTTCGTGAGTCTGTTTTTGAATTCGGTTCTGAGCTCTGTTTTGATGTGAGTGTGGTTGAGTTTGGTGCTTTGTTGGAAGCCTAGATATTTGTATGCTTCTTTGTGGAACATGTTATCGAGTGTTTCATTGTTGATGGTTTCTGTCTCATGGTGGCACTTCTATTGGCCTTTGTTGATGTGGAGCACTTTGCATTTACTTATACCAAATTCCATATTGACATCTAAGGTGAATATTTCTGTTATTTTGAGGAGTTCTTTCAGCTGAGTTTGTGTGGCAGCGTAGAGTTTTATGTCCTCCATATATAGGAGCCATGCTCTGTTCTGTTTAGTATATTTGAGAGTGGATTGAGACAGAGGCAAAACCATAGAGCGCTGAGCGAATCTCCCTGAAAATATACCCCGTCTGATGTACAGCTCTTCTGTTTGGATGCGTTCGGTTTGTGTTTCTAAGCGTATTTTGGTTTTCCATGTTTTCATAATTTGCGCGAGAAACTGCCTGAGGTGTTGGTTGATTTTATAGATTTCTAGGGCTCTGATTAACCAGCTGTGGGGTATGGAGTCAAAGGCTTTTTTATAGTCTATGTAACCGATGTGAAGGTTTCTGTGCTCTTTTCTGGTTTGTCCCATAATCACGCTATCTATAATCAGCTGCTCTTTGCATCCTCGACTATTTTTCCTGCATCCCTTCTGCTTTTCTGTGAGAATATTGTTGTCTGTTAGGTGTTGTTCTATTTTCTTCGAAATTGTGGCTGTGATGATCTTGTATAGGGTGATAGGTCGGTAGTTTGACGGGTTTGTGTTGTCTGAGCTTTTGGGTTTAACGTATGTTATTGCTTGTGTAAGGAAAGTGGGAAATGTGTGTGGTTGTAGAATGGCTTTGTTGATTTGGTCTGTGAGTGCTTCGTGTGTGGTGGTAAACTGTTTGTACCAGAAGTTTTGTATATTGTCTATTCCAGGACATTTCCAGTTGTGTGTGTGTTTGATAGTTTCTGTAATTTCTTGTGTATTTAATGTGGGATTTTCTTGTTCTGTCACATGTTTATATTTGTATTCTTCGGCTTTGATCCAGCGGGTGTTATTATTGTGTAGTTTGGGTTCTGACCGGATACTTTTCCAATAATCTGTGAGTTCTTGTTTGTTTGGTGGTTCAGTCACTGCTATCTGTTTGTTGTACATAGTTTTCCGGTAGAACTGTTTTTCGCTTCTTCGGAAGAGGTTGTTGGTGTCTTTCCTCTCATTTGATTCTTTGTATCTACGGATTCTTGCGGCATATACAGATAGTTTTTGTTTCAAGGTATCGAGGATTTCTGGCAGTGTTCTGTTGGGAGACTTAGATTTGATCTTGTTTGCCCCCTGTGTGACACGTTTGGACGTGTTCCGGCTTATAAACTGGGTAAGATGTCCTAGATCTCTCCTGATGTTGTTGATTTTGTTTTCTATTCTTATTTGCCATTTGAATTTTGGTTTTGTCCTGTTGGGGTTTCCTTGTCGTTGAGGGAGTTTTTGATTATTTTGTGTTAGAGTGGTGATTGCTGCCGCGTATATTATTGTGTGAATGTCTTCGATTGTGCTTAAGTTTATTAGCTATTATTATTATTATTGTTATTATTATAACAACTTATTTGCGAGAAATGTGGTTAATTAACAGAACAACAATAAACAAGCTACAGGTACACCAAACAGATATGGAATGAAAAATATTAACTATCAAACTAAGAGACCATAAATTTACGAATCAAAAGGCGAAAAACCTAGGTTAAGGACCCGTTCAAATAGATAAGCTCCTTTAAATGGCAGTGGGTAGGTCACGTCACTTAAAACACAGAAAAAAAGGTGATAAAATTACAAGATCAAGACTTTAGAAAGAAAAAAAAAGGTAGGAAGACCACCACATCGATAGTATGATGGCCTGAAAATACTTGTAACAGCTATAGCAAAGGGTCACCACGACCACTAAATGATGCTATTGAGATGTGAGATTACCATTGTTGGAAAATTTGACTTTTGTTATTATTAAAACAATGGCAGCTCAGAAATTAACCGAGTAGTTTGTTTACAGTAAGAGTTAAAAAAAAACAGTTTTGTGAACAAATGGAAATTTCAGGTGAAGGTTTTCGTTGGATGATTTTTTACGAGTTTAGTAAAGGCCTAACTCAACAACAATGCCTCGTATCACTTCGTTTAACTTTGAGTAATGAATCACCATCAGAAAAGACTGTTTACAATTGGTTTACAGAATTTCGTCATGGTCGTGCTTCCGTCAGCGATAAATTTCGTGAAGGTCGACCAAGATCAGTTGTTATTCCAAAAAACATCGATGCTGTGCACAAAATGGTTGAAGAGGATCAGCATGAGACTTACCGTGAAGTAAAGGTATCCTTAAGCATACCGAAGACTACAGTATATTCAAATTTGCTGTGAAAAAAAGATATGTTCCAGATGGATTCCGCATAATTTCACCGAAACTCAAAAACAGGCTCATGTCAATTGGTGGAAGGAAATGCTCAAAAAAATTAACCGAGGACATGCAAAATCCATAACAGGATTGGTACAAGTTAGAAGCTAAGCAGCAATCAGCTGCGTGGGTGTTCCAAGATGAACCGATTCCAACAAAAGTGGTTCGTTTGCGAAGCACTTTCAAGAAAATGATCACCTGTTTATACTGGACATGTTGTAACCATTGCTTAAGAGGGTCGAAGAACAGTTAATGGTGAATGGTATACAATAATTTGTTTGCCAGAAGTCATCGATGAAATTAGGAAAAACAAGCGAAAACGTCGCATCATTCTTCATCATGACAATGCCAGCTCTCAAACAGCACGTCAAACAATTGATTATTTGATGGAGAGAAACATCGAATTAATGTCTCATTGCCCGTATTTACCTGATTTACCGCCTAGCGATTTCTTTTTGTTTCGAATGTCAAAGAAAAAAACTGTGTGAACAGCGATTTTCATAATGTCAAGAGGATGTTGTTTTTGAGGTACCAAACTAATTGAAAAGTGGAAGAAATGTTTCGAGAATTGGTTCGAATGAATGCAAAAGTGTACAAATCTTAAAGGCGAATATTTTAAGAAATAATAAAACGTTTTGTATATATATATATATATATATATATATATATATATATATATATATATATATATATATATATATGATTAAGAAAATGTAAAAAATTTTTAACAAGTTTTAAATATGTAGTCTTTTAGTTTTTAGTTTAAAATTGTTTTTACAAGTTGTTTTTGATGGAACAATGCTTATCCTGGAAGATAACTCATGTTAAGTAAGTTTAATACTATAATTTCTCTGTTCAGTGATACCAGTTAGTTTTTTACCATCTGCTTCATTAATTAGCACAAATTTACTGTCCATTTTACTTGTAGAGTGTCCTGATGAAGGAAGAAATATATTCCGAAAGCAAGACTATTATTTGGCCAAATCTTTTGACCGCTACCCTCACAATATTGTGAATTCTCTTTTTCACGAGTCGGTCACAACTACTTCTCCTGTCTTATATATATATATATATATATATATATATATATATATATATATATATATATATATATATATATATATTTATATATATATATATATATATATATATATATATATATATATATATATATATATAAATATGTTAAAAAATAATTAAAAATCAGTGGACAACTTTACTTTTATAAACTAATAGTTATATAGTTTTAGTTAATAAGGATGCTTTTCATCCGTTATTTTTAACTGTCACTATTCCATATTTACAATAATTCTGTTGTAACAACTCTTAAATTTTTGTGTTTGACATTTAAGTGTCTTATATTTAAAACTAATTGAAATGTATACATATGTTTAAACTAAATAACTTAATTACGACCCATATTTATGTGCACTATTTATTTTTTAGCTTGCTGTTGAAGCAGTCAGTAACTTTAAGACAGTAGTATCTCTAGGATGTGAAGAAAAGTTTTACAATTTATATATTACCGAATTATTTCCCCATCTTAAAAGAAGTTTAAGAAATACCCACTTTAGATCATTCATTTTGGGTAAGTGCATTACATTACATAATTTCTATAGAAAAGTATCCATGAAGAATAAATAAATAACTTAATAATAAGATTATTAGAGAATTTGTGAATTTATGATAAAGTTTCGTTAATGAAAATTTGATGTGAAAGCAAGAACTCCTCTCCTGTAGAGTCATATTTAGTTACAGCTGATTCTATAATGTTTGTTTTTGATAAATATTCTACAGTCCTCTGTATGTACAATACACACACAATACATACACTATTTACTGAGAGATTTTTATTACAATTTTGTCTGGTTTTTCAAACCATTTAAGGGGGATCAACAGACTACAAAACCTGATTTTTTGGAAACTTTTGTTACTTGCTCATACACAGTATGCATATTAAGGATAATAGATCAATAAGAGTATACCATGAACTATTTATTGATGTTGCTGAATGACGCTTCACGAAGCAAGCTCCTACCTAGTATCTAATGTAACTTTGCTTATGTTAATTTTAATTATAAAAGTAAAACGGGACTAGTCGAATAAAAAACTAATTATTGTAAAAATGACGAATATTTAAAAAAATATCAAAAAATAATTTTTTCGAATTATCCAAATTATATGGAAAAAGAAAAATTTTCCATACCCTTAACTGAATATAATTTTATGGAGTTTTAGCACGGTTTAGAAAAAAGTGACCCTACTTGAACTTCATGAAACAGGAAAAACCACTTAGAACGAGATTTAAAGAAAAACTAGCTAAAACTTTAATTCTTTTAAATATTTTAGATTAAGTTTCAAATCTAAAATTGCATATTTAGGTTTACCCATATAATAAACAGCCATTTCACAAGTCTTTCAAATTATATTGCTGATGAAACCTGCTGACAATGCATTACTCGACTAGATATTCCGAGCAGGCATTTCGCTCCCCGGCACAGTGCGAAATTTAGGAAGTTTAGCGGAACTTTATTCAATTTTTGAAATACGTAAAATGCATAAGATTATTCATTATTTTGGTAGGTTAATATCCCACCTCTAAAACCTCATACTCAGTTTGGGGATTAACCCTGCGAAATAACTGCAAAATGCACCTGAAAGTTGCATTATTTATTCAATCATACTTTTTGCCTACAGAAAGCTATTCGATTTATTTAAGTTAATAGAGTGGTACATACAAAGGGCAAGTCAATAGGCCATGATTTTTTCTTCATTTATTTTATAAGAAAATTGTCAATTATTGGCATTTAAATAATTGCAAAATCTTTTCTTACTCGTGTGTGATTTGTTCGTGAAAAAAGTGATTTTTAAGAAGTAAGTAAAATTTACATTTTTAACTTCAGTGGAGACTTTAAAAAGTGATACTACATAATACCAGCTTGAAACGCATAAAATTTGAAAGGTTTTTTTTTCCTCTGTTGGAAACACAAAAGATCTTCTGCGATATTTTGCGATCTTCTTGTAAATTAAATATTTTTCAGAATGACTTTCCAAATTTCATATAACTGCACATTCCAAAAGTGGAAGGAAGAACCGACATCGGACGCCATCATTGGTTTTGTTTTGGAAAAAATAGGCTCACCAATGCTAACATCTGACGCTCTTTGCAGTTTAAAGGCAACTCTTCGTGCGCTGGTTTGTAAAATACAAAAAAGGTAGAGGGAATCCAGTCGAAATTTAGCATCATTTCTGAATAAAAATGCTAGCTGGCTTGAAAATAATGTAAAATTTTCAAATGCTGTAAGGGATGCATTGCCTAGTGGATCGAGGACCAATGCAGGCAGACCTAAAAAAGAATTTAGGGATTGTCATCCTAAAGTGCAAAACAGAAAAGTGCATCATCTTTTGAAGTCCGGTAGTCAAGACGAGTTAGCCAAAGCAACTGCAACAAAGCTATACCAATCTGGAAAACGCAACTCTGCAGCGATTGTCAAGGAACTGGCATCTGGTTCTCTAGAAAGGGGTAGCAAAATCAAGAAGGCTCGCATGTCTTCTTCAAACAGCCCACGAAAATTAACTCCAGACCAGGCTCTGGCGCTACTTATTGATGCAAACTTATCGTCAAATCAGTACAACATTGTTCGAGATCAAGCAAAAAATCACCGTTGCACTTTGTATCCACCTTATTATGTTGTACAAGAGGCAAAGAGGTTGTGCTATCCAAAGGATCATACCGTAGCAAGACTTTGTACAGGGCTAGAAGGAATTCTTAGCACTTTATCAAATGTTTAAAGCACTAAATATTATCGTAAAGTGGGGTTGTGATGGGGCGGAACAAGTTAATTATCGACAAAAGTATATGGACAAACATAGCTCTGATGATAGTATGTTTAGTGTATCAATGGTACCAATCCAAATGTGCTCCGTAAATGATAATGGTGATAATCAGTCAGTAATTTGGAAAAAACTCTGCTTCTTCTTCCACACGGTACTGTCGCTCCATTAAGTTCGTTTTTGCCAAAGAAACAGTCAGTGTAATTACCTCAGAAGTAAACAAAGTGAAAGAACAAATATCTCAACTTACTCCAACCACTATACTTGTAGATGGCAAGCAATTTCAGGTTACAGCAAATATGATCTTTTGTATGATTGACGGTAAAGTATGCAATGCTGTATCATCCTGTGCATCATCACAAACATGCTACTTATGTGGGGCTAAACCTAGTGAAATGAACATCTGCGATATGCCTCAAAAAAATATAAATGAATCCTTTTTATCCCTTGGACTATCACCCCTCCATGCATGGATAAGGTTTTTGGAATGTATTTTACATATATCGTACAAACTGGATATTAAGGCATGGCAAGCTCGTGGAGCAGAAAATAAAAAAACAGTTGCAGAGAAGAAAAAATACATTCAACAAAAATTCAAAGAGGAGCTTGGCTTGCTTATAGATATGCCAAACAGCAGACCGGAAACACAAACGATGGTAATACCGCGAGGAAATTCTTTGGAAATGCCGAAAAGTCTTCCGAAATAACTGGCGTTAATTTAGATTTGATCAAGCGTTTTCATGTGCTGTTAGAGTGCCTAAATTGTGGTCTTAAAATTGATTCAGAAAAGTTCGGCGAATATGCAAGAGAAACTTTGGAATTGTATTTGAAAGAATATTTCTGGTACTCAATGCCCGTAAGTGTGCATAAAGTCCTTTGTCATGAAAAGGATATTATAGCCTCTTGCATTCTTCCGATCGGACAATTTTCTGAAGAAGCTCAGGAGGCAAGAAACAAAAACTGCAGAAAATATCGCGAACTTTTTACTAGAAAAACATCCCGAATTGACACAAATACGGATTTATTTAATCGACTGCTTATTTCATCGGATCCGTACATCGCTAGTCTTCGTAAAGCACCCAAAATCAAGCATAGTGAAGTTACGCCAGAAGTTTTGGAGTTGTTAGAAAGATTTGCAGACCCATGTAATGACTGCGAGTCTTCAGACGATTGCAATGAGTCTCGTTCTGAATAGATGTTCAAAATGTTGTTACAAAATGTATGTTTTTTTTAATTGTTCTATAATAAAAAACACAAATAAACTGAAAAACACATTAATTTTCATTAAAAATTTAAAAAAAACCAACAAATAGAACTGTTTTACTGGTTTAAATAATTAAGTTCCGGTAAACTCAAGAAATTTCGCACTGTGCCCGGGCCTGAAAATTGAAAATGCGCTATAATTTCATTATTTTTACGAATATATAAGACGATCTTCTTGAAGATATATGCTTTCGAATCAAGTAGAAATCCTTCTTAAAGAACGTCTAATATGGTCAGTACAATTAGGCTTACTTGTTAGAGCACGGGTCTATTTGTCTATTTTCAACGACATGAAATGTTTATCACATATTAATATAACTCTAAATTGATGATTGTCAAGCCTTTCTTTCATAATAGGTATTAGTATTTAACACATTTTGATATAATTATTAATAACAAATTTTTCAGTTATCACACATTGCAATAACTAATTTAGTTTTTTTTTTTGGAATTTTCTTTAGAGTAGCTGAGTTTTTGAATCTTGATATTTGTCAGTGTACTGTCAACAATTATTTGTTTTAAAAACAAAAATTGACTCACAAAAATACTGTTACTAAGTTAGAAAATATCCGAGAATGATTGATTTTCTTTAAAACCGTAATAGCTATTTAAACAAAATTTAAAAACTAAGAGTAATTAAGGAGATAAAGGCGATATTACTGATATTGAAAATTATCGGCCTATATATCTTTTGTTACATTTATATAAGCCCTTCACTCAAAACCTTAACGGACCGCTTACCAGCAATACTAGATTTCTATCAACCTGTAGAACATGCGGGCTTCAAAAAGCGATTTAGCACGATTGACCACCTCTACACAACATGTACAATAATAGAGAAATGTACGGCATATAAAATATTAATACATTTGACCTTTATTGATTTTTTTGTCATTTGATACTGCTAAAATCTGGTCAGTTCTAAAATAATAAGGAACATCTATAAAGAAGCATATATACATAATAAAAGTGACGAAACAATTATCACTATAAACTTACCATTAAAAACAGGAATGCGGCAAGGAAATACTTCTTCTTCTTCTTCTTCCTTTAGCAGCCTTTTACCATCCACTCCTGGACGTAGGTTTACTCCTGTCTTTTCCACTCCACTCTATCTTTGACTATATGTTCCTGCCGATCTGCTGTTTCACGTCATCCATCCATCTTTTTGGTTGTCTTTCCACACTTCTCCTGTGTCTTCTAGGTCTCCACTGTATTAAGTGTTTTGTCCACTTCTTATCCGCCTCCTGTCTAGCGACCTGTCCTACCCAAGTCCATTTTAGAGTTGCCACATGCTTTATGACAGCCTCGACCTTGGTTCATAGATGAATTTCCTCTTTACGCAAGTGGTCTCTAAGACTTACTTCCAGCAAAATTCGTTCTATAGCTCTCTGGATAGTTTGAAGTTTATTAGCTGTTTTCCCCGTTAATGTTGCGGTTTCTAATCCATACATCATCACAGGGAGAATGCACATGTTAAAAACTTTAGTTTTCAGATTAATGGATAAATCAGGACTTTTTAAGACCTGACCTAGTTTTCCAGTGGCTGCCCATGTCATTCAAATGCTTCTACTTAATCCGGCTTTTTGATTCTTTTTATCAAATTTTATTTATATATATATATATATATATATATATATATATATATATATATATATATATATATATTCTTTTACTTTTTCTATTTTACTGCCTTCAACATAGACTGGTGTTTCGTCGGAAGTCAGGATTTTAGTTTTTGTTAAATTCATAGTCAGCCCAACTTTCTCTGAAGCTGCCTTCAGATCTTTGACTATCACCTGCAACTCTCGTAAGTCGTTGCCGATCAAAACTACATCGTCAGCAAAACGGAGGTATTTCAAGTATCTTCCATCAACATTTATTCCTCTCTCTCTTGTTGTTTAAAGACATCCTCCAAAGCCAGTGTAAGTTTCGGTAGATAGTGTCGCCTTGTCTTATTTCGCATTGAAGAGCTATGGTTATTAAATTATTGATTTTAACTTGTAGTGTGGCCTTTTCGTATACGTATTTAAGGTCTCGGTATCTTAAATCTATTCTAGCATTATTCATAGCTTGAAATACGGTCCTTAGCTCTACAGAATCGAAAGCTTTGTTGTAATCAATAAAAGCTAAATAAACTGAAACATTATACTCATTGCATTTTTCGATTAGAATCTTGGTGTTTTGTATCTGCTCGAAACCCCACCTAGTTGATCATTTCACAAGTGATTCCATCTCCTCCAGGGGCTCGGTCTTTCTTCATTTGGAGAGACTATTTCAACTTAATTGTTTACGATGGCCCTTGAAAACGTCTTTAAGGAGTTAAATTGGGATGAGAAGTAACAGACTGAGCCACTTTAACTTTTCAGATGACATAGTCGTGATACCTAAGAACGTCAAAGAGCTACAGGAAATGTTGAACCAGCTAAATGTCGTCCCTGCAAGGGTAGATTTTAAAATAAATTTTAAAATGCGCGTTGAAGAAATCAATATGTAGATATGAAATAACTTCACAGAACACGTCGACGAGTATATCTACTTAGGTCACATTATTAAGATAGGAAAGGAGAGCCATGATGCAGACGTTACCAGCGAATAGGGCTGGCAACTCTTGAAAAATTAGGGCATATCTTAAAAAGTACTGCAATACCTATAAACCTATAAACTAAGGTCTACAGTACCTATATTCGGCCTGTCAGCACATATGAACTGGAAACGGACAGCAAAGGCGACGAACCCAAGTCAATGACATAACTCTGAAGGTGGCCAGGATGAAGTGGCGATGGGTGGGTCATGTGGCTACATCATTCCGAGACAAATGGGTCTACAATATCATAAAATGGGCACCTAAAGAAACCTGTGACTTCCACAGAAACAAGGGTCGATGATATAAGAGTAGTGAGCAACCAGTGGTTAAAGGTGACAAGAGACAGGGAAACATGAAGGAGATTAGAGGAGACCTACATCCAGGAGTGGACAAACTTAGGGTGCGAAGAAGAAGGAAGTAATAAAAATAAATTAAAACATATATATGCAATATTGTCAAGTTTTTTAGATGTATTTACTCTTTAAATATAACTAAAATTGAAATGGAAATTTTATTCTATTGAAATTGTTACATGGAAAATAAGAAAGATATCCAACTTTAAATACATATTTAGAAACGTATCAAACTTTAATAACATAAATTTTAAAATTTTAAAGAAAATCAAAAGATCCAGTACTTTTCCCAACCCGGTACGTAAATGTTTGATATTTATAGCGGTCTCAAAAAATGTCGACTTAACATTAATATTCAAAATTACTTCAGGACGCATTTTCACACGGTTTTCAGTTCTCAAAACGTTCTAATCGAATTTTATACTCCATCAAAACATAAGAATATGTAATGGTTTTTTTATAGTTCTGTAAAACTGTTAAAATATTTTAGCGAATACTCAGCTGGAACAAAATATATTGTCCTTTGTCAATCTAACGTAACATAAATGAGCGGGATGTCCGGTACAGCGACAACGTATGAAATAACATTGAAATTCTCTTCAATTTCGTCGTGATTTACATGTATAAAGCCATAAAAATACTTTTATGTTACAACAGCCTGATCTTCTTATTGCAGGCATTCGGATTTGGCTTCACTTGAAAGGTACACGTTACATCTGAAAAAGTTACTGGAATGTTTTTATAATAGCTGGGGTGGAATAGTAGCTAACTTTATTACCGCACTAAAGTGTTCTTTTGTTTTAGGTTTCTCTAGTGGTATTATGTTGTTCGTCAATTCAGTGTGTATGTACTATGGCGGTTATCTAATTAGAACAGAAAATGTTGAATATGGAGACATATTTAAGTAAGTTAAGTTCATGTTGATTTTTTTAAAGACTTTTAAAGCAATTCCAGACATGTAGACCACATGCAGTATTTTTTGCTTTTATCAGTGTCAGTAAAATTAAGATACGTAGACCCTCCATTTGAAAAGAAGCCAAACTTTTCGAAAATTAAAGAAAATAGTAACGCCGATTCTTCTACTTTTGTGTTGCCGAAACAGACAACGTTCATTAGCGTCAGCCAAAGGGCCAACGAGAAACGGGGAAATTCTTTCAGACTCGACGTTTCTAGAAGCAGGGAGCGATTTTCCTCACAGTGTTTTTATTGGTAGTAAAATGTTGTTATTAGCACACCCCTCGTCATCACACTGGAAAAGTAAAAAAAAATTACAAAGTAATGTTCTTATTTTTGGAAATTTCATCCCTCCATCATCGAATTTTAAAATTGGTAAAGTTCAATTATGAAAGACGCTGTTTTAGGAGAGGATTCTTTTTTGAGAAAGTTCTTCCCTAGGTCATCTCTTTCAAGTTTCACTAAAATAGAAAGGGATTTGTAAGACCGCATATAAATTTAGGTCTTTCCTGCCCTGATTTCCTTTCATGGCACTGGTCAGCGATTGTATGACAATTGTTCTATTTAATGTCTGATTCGAGTAGTAAGATTGATAGTGTATGTTATTTGGACGAACAATCGAAAAAAGAGTTTCAAGCAGAGTCGTCTTTTGTATTAAACTTAACCCATCAATTGCTTTAAAAAGATGGAATATAGTACAGTGATAAAAGCATTTATCACAAGATTATTTCATACTCAAATTAATGGGTAGCTTCTTTGGAAAAACTATAAATAAGAGAAGCAAGGAAATAATATACAATACTATTATCAAGAGCTTTATGAACTTCAGTTTAGAAGTAGGGCGCATCAAAGATAAAATGAAAATATTGCTGGAAACAGCTGACATACATTTCTAGAGAAAATCGGCAGGGAAATTCAGAAGAAAAAATACCAAATGAAAGAATCATAGAAATATAATGGCACAAAATAGACATTTGGGGAGGACATAAGAGATAAACGATTTATTTGGTACGGTCAGGTACAGCGAATCGAGTTCTTCAAATAAATCCTTGATTGGCAACCAAGAGGTAGCAGAAAACCAGGTAGACTAAGAAGAAACTGGAGAAAAAGACTTCGTCAAGGATCCTTGTGTATAGGATTATGAGTCGTATTCATCTGATCGACACCCCATAATTTCCACTGAGGATGTTCAAGCAACAGTTAACAGAACCCACAGTGGTATGTTAACATCCGATATAAAAATTCATTTAAAGAAATAATTGTCCTTGTCAAATGCTCTATAGAACTTGGAGGGGAGCATATAGATTGAAACAAATGATTTGAACAATTATAACTTTTCTTGTTTTATTTTCTATTAGAAATTAGGTTCCTTCTTCGTCAGAGGATGTATAAGCATACGTGTATAGGGTGATTAGACGGCCGCCCCGATTTATGGAAAATTGTTGAATATATATTTTTTTTTAATGTAGGATGGTACAGCGCATGTCAAGAAGTATACTACGTATTTGATATTTGGTAGTGAAAACGATGCTGGGCACCACGATGCCAAAATACATGGAAATTACAAAGAAGAAGGATAATAAAACAACAAAAGTTTAGATATAATAAACAACTTAGGGAAAAGATATATATTTGAAAAAGTAGACAAATTTAATTATCTGGGAGTAACAATAGCAGAGAGTGGACAAGAAAGGACGGAGATACAAAAAAGAATAGCGAAAGGACAGATATGTTTGGGAGCAATGAATCCAATATTGAAATCAAAGAATGTATCAAGAAAAGCAAAAGAAAACATATATGCGACAGTTGTCAGACCCACGGTGACATATGGATGCGAAACGTGGAAACTGAATGCAAGAGAAAAGGAGACATTGGAGGTGTGGGAAAGGAAAACTTTGAGAAGAATCTATGAAGGAAGGAAAGAAGAGGGGCTATGGAGAAGAAGAACAATCTACGAATTAAAATACCTACATACAAAACCCCTTATAAGCCAAATCATAAGAAGCCAGCGATTAAGATGGTTGGGACACGTGGCAAGGATGAAGGAAGAAAGACAGGCAAAGCAAGCCCTAATAAGAGGAGTCGTTGGAAGAAGAGGCAAGGGTAGACCTTTATCTATATGGATTCAGGCAGTAAAGCAAGATCTGGAGTTGATGGGAATCCCGCACTGGGAAAATCTAACAGGAGACAAAAAGAAATGGAGACGAGTATGCAACCAAGCCATGGGCCTCTAAGGCCCCTCGAGCTATATAATAATATAAACGTAACGAATAAGCAGTGACGATAAAGGTAAATCAAGTCAACGCGAGCGGAGCCGCGGGCACGGCTAGTTGAACAATAAAAAACAAAAATACATAACTTTTATTAAAACAACAAAAAAACTATATAACCTTTAACATTACATAACTTATTACATATTTATGAAATTAAATGTTTGAAACTTAAAAAATAAAAAAAAAATGTTTTCCTTCTTATATCATGCATTTCTCCATTCTTTTCATTAACGCTTGATGAGCGGCGTTGTAAATAATTTCTCCAGATATACTATTGCACGCATCTGATATTTTTGCCTTTAAGTGCTCAGCATCATTTGTCGCAGTTTTGTAAACAATATTTTGAAGAGTACCCCACAAGTAAGAATCTAACAGCATAAGGGACTTAGGTGCCCATTGAATAACTGTGCTGCGAATCCCTATCCATCTTCGTTGAAACTGTTCATTCAAATACTCTCTAACAGCAGCAATTGTATGAGGTGGTGCTCCGTCGTGTTGATACCACCTATGACTTCTTAAAATAAGGGCACTTCTTTTTAAAAAACTGATAGAGTATTAACCCAGAAATTAAGGTATCTATTTCCATTTAGTGTTCCCTTAAAAAAGTATAGTCCAACCAAATGTCTCTCAATTATCCCACACCATACATGAACGCCATAATGGCCTGGAGTCTGATTAACGTTGTAAGGATTGTCGTTAGCGCAGTAATGATAATTTTTTCTGTTAGGTTTGCCGTTGCTGACCAAATGACTTTCATCTGTCCATAATATATGATTCAAAGAATAACATTCTTCGTTATACATATAATCATCATTTCAGCTACAAAACTAAGTCGTCGTTCCGAATCAAATTGTGTTAATAACTGAAGATTATGCATTTAAGAGTCATCGTATTTGTTAGCTTTAAGAGATTTCTGAATAGCCTTACATTCAATTGCCTGCTTGCTTATCTGATTGAATCATATGGATTGTTTTGAAAATATTTTTGGTTTTTCCTTTAGAAATACCTTTCTGCCCAGAAAATGCATCCATATTGCTCCTCAAATTTCGTTCTAATCTGCAAAACATAGGGTAGTCCGAGATATACTTGTCGGGGTAACGTTCTCAACACAGTCTAATGGCTTGCCAAGAATTTCTTCTTGCTTCTCCTTAAATAAGAATTATATCTACTTTTTCTGCGTGGGAAACCACTTCAACCAGAAGCTATTAACACACTGTTTATTTAGTTTAATTATATTGAGTTGTATAGGTGTGCAAACAAGAGCTGTCAGATTAAAGTATGACAGCCGCCTACCAGATAATTTGTTTGAAAACCGCCACACGTGGCATACGATCCATGGCAAAATAATATTTTAGAGGGTTTTTGCTGCATAACTTTTTGCAAAACAAATTAATAAAAAACGTTGAAAAAAATACAACTTTACAATGCCGTTTTACAAAAGGTATGTCAATGGAAAAAAAAGTTGTTCGGCGTCGCGGCCCCCAGCGTCGTTTTCACTACCAAATGTCAATAATATCAGTATACTCCTTGACATACACTATACCATTCTACATTTAAAAATAAAATAAATAGCACGTCACACTATACACGAAATACAGATCTATTATGCCAAGTAATGGACACTCTCCAAAATAACCTAAATAAACGAATATTTGTGATCTAAATTATATAACAAATTATTGTTATAATTAATTATTAATCCACTTATAATCATGTCTTTGTTTTTATAGAAACATTGCTAAGTTATTTATAATAATCATAACATTCTGGTTACGTCTACTTGCTGCTTTAACTATAGTTTTATTTGAAGATAATGATGTAACCTCAAATTTCTGCGCTTACGTTTAAACATTATATATATATATATATATATATATATATATATATATATATATATATATATATATATATATATATATATATATACAATGCTTATCAAGTGTCTAATAAACTAATTTTAAGACAAATAAACAATGAAATATTAAGGTTACCGTATTTTTCTTGATTAACTGTGATGGAATATCTTTTTTATTTTAAGGGTTTCTCTAGCTCTAATTATGGGAACCGTATCTATAGCTAACTCCCTAGCATTTACACCTAATTTGGAAAAAGGTTTAGTAGCTGCCAAAAAGGTTATGAACCTGATAAACAGGATACCTAAGATTCGAGATGACAATGCTGCCATTGTTAAATCTAAGGTAAGTCTTCCACGAGAAGGCTGTATTCCACTATTATTAGTACAGGAGAGGAAGTTTAAATATTTTTCTGTAACTTTTAACTATTAAAAATAGTTAAAAGCCCAACTGGGGGGGGGGATATTACCATTGTAATTTCGGATTACGAAATAATGTTCTAAATATAAAATTTTCGAATACAAATTTTCTAAAGGTTAGTTAAAAAAATACAATTTAAATATATTTATAGGAGTATAAATTGATACAATACAAGAAACGGAATTTTATACTAATTTTTTGTATGGTGATTGGTTTGGTTTAAGGATTGCTTGGACTAGTCTGAACTAACCTCTACTCTGTCTATGACTAGCCAGGATTTACCCAAACAATCTAGTGACTGACTGATACGTTGGTTTAAGTTAATTTTAACCAAGTTTAAATTAAACTGAACACGCTAGAATATATTAATTAGTTTAATTGACATTTATTTGGACTACCCACCAGTTATGTTATTTTTTAAATTTATTTGACGTTAACTCAGACTACAGTTTGTCCGCGATAATTCATTTTTGGTAGATACGTTTCTAGCGATTCAATAAAAAATAGGTAGAGGGAACCTTTGTTTACGACGCATTTTAGTAAAAGTGTCTGTCGATTCCGAACGTTGGTCGAAATCGCGTAAAATCCAAAATGCGTCACTTATTTGCGCGACGTTGCGAGGCAAGCTTTCGTTGTTCTGATCCAAAGGGGCCGATAAATATATTAAAAAGTCGGTGTTGTTTGTGGAAAAGTGGGCAACTCATTTTAACAAGACGAAAATTGTCGACGATTTGCCAAAACGTTGCTCGGTATGCAAAATCACTCCAAAAGACGAAAAGCGAATCGTGTCTTTGTTTTCGCGGGACCTGAAATTGACGCTGCGTCAAAGAGCGGCAAAATTAAGAATATCGGGTTTCAATGTATCCCATGGAACTATTCGATAACATCTTCGTGCTCATGATGTCAAATTCCGAAGTACGTTGAAGAAACCTTTGCTTGGCGAAAATCACGTCGAGAAGCGGCTCGCTTGGGCCGACGATAAGATACTAGAGTGGCCCTCACAATCGCTGGATGCCAACCCTTTTGAAAACGTTTAGTCTCTTGTATAGAGAAAGCTCAGAGGAAAGATTCTGAGGGCTTTGACTCGGTTATCTCGCGAGATTCGAAAAATTTGGAGATCATTGCAGAAAACCTCGTCAACAGCTTGCCTCAAAGATGTCAGGCGATTATCGATGTAGGAGGCGATTGGACAACTTACTAAGTTAATTGCAGCATTGTTATCACACCAAGGAACACATCGATGGCAAGAAATTTTCTCGAAACACAGTTTTTCAAAAATACGAACGATCACGTTCTTACTTGGCAGACTGTAGTTTAGGATTATTTTTGTTCGTGACTAGCCAAGATTTACCTAACCTAGTCACGGACAAAGTTTAGTTCATAATATATGATGAGTTAAATCACAACTAAATTAATAGGTTACTTAAATCAATTTGCGCTTACATGAAATACCTCTGTCTACGTTATGTAACAGTATGTAATTTTAAGATAAAACATGAATCAGGAATGTGTTTCGTATTTATTTTTAATACGCTGACTTTCATAAACGGTTGTTTAACAATGTATCCATTTAAAAATGTTGTATTTAAGTGTTACGCCTTGAAAAATTAAGCTTTTTCTTTCAAAATTTATGTTTCAAAAATCTTGCTTTCAGAAATTCTGTTTTTCAAAACGTTGTGTGTGTTTTTGAAAATTTTATTTCTTAAAAATTATGTTTTTAAAATATTTGATTCGAAATTTTTTAAGGAACCTGTAGTTTCATTATATAAAGTTTATATAATGGTAGCGATGAGAAAATTATTTTGAAAATATATCTTCCATCTCTTTAGGATCAAGCAGCTTGGATTCTAAAAATCTCCATTCTAGGTATAGTAGATTCGGATGCAAAAATGAATAGTTGATTAAGATTCGTTAAGTAATTCTTAACATGTTTCGTTTACCGAGATTCTTTTTCACCATTGTTTAAACCCAATATACTTATATATATTATAGCAATATAAAAAAATTCTCTGAAACAAGTACGTTAAAATTGTAAACTAGATTTTAAACCCAAATATCATTAAGGATCGATCTTTAAAGAGTCCAAAATAAGGCAATTAAAAATATCAAGGTAGAAAACAGTGGAGTAAACTACAAGCCTGTCTTATGCAACAAATTAGATTACTTCACTTCCTGGCAAGACCATTCATCAATCCGAATGATCGCCAAGTGTTTTGTAGTTGAAACTGCGTTTCATACCTACTGGTGTTTTCACCTATATCACTAAAATACAAATTTGAAAAATATACAGCTATTAATTTTAAATATAATATTATTTATTCTATTAACTGCTAGAAAAAACTATGTATTTCATTTTGTTAATCTTTTAATAATAATAATCTTTGATATTTCGGAAGTCTGACAAAAGTGTACATTTGACCAAATCGTTAGTAGTGGATACAATCACCTAATGCAATGTAGATTGTGTATGTAAATGTGTGGAAGCTGTAAAAAGACAATTTCTTAAATGTTAATTTTTTTACCTTAAATCAATTTACAATACAAAAAAAAAACAATTAAACCAAACTACTATAAATAATTTAAGTCGGCAAGGATAAAAGCGGTGGCCGCAATACCAACAAAAAATTGGACAATAGTTAACAGTTCAACCTGCCTTTTTACCGGAATTAGTGGGGGTAGCTTTGAATGATACTGCTACCAAATTATTATTTCGGAGAGATGAAAAGGGCTGGCCACAGTAGTGACAAAAAAATCCATAAAATCCTAACACTTTAGCCGGCGTAGACGGCCAACCGTTTTATCTCGTCGCCTATAATATACAGGGTGGCCCAAAATTACCGAAGGGGTTTGAGTTCATTATAACTTTTTATTTAAGACATAATTATAATTTTTTTTTTAAATACAGTATATTAATGGAGAATATTTTTAATTTAATTATGAAAAATTATATCTGGCAAGTGGTGGCCATTTTCTGCTCGCATATTCGTGCTCTTTCCAAAACATTTTCCATAACCTTTCGCAAAACTTCAGGTGTTATGTTGTTGATTTCGTCGCGTATATTGTTTTTTAATTGCTGGATGGTTCTAGGCTTATTAATATAGACTTTTCCTTTCAAATAACCCCAAAGGAAAAAGTCTGGAGCGGTTAAATCCGGTGAACGCGGAGGGAAATTAAAATCGCTTGTACGCGAAATAATTCGTTCACCAAAGATGGCGCGTAAAAGAGCCATTGTGTCCCTCGCAGTGTGCGCTGTGGCTCCATCCTGTTGGAACCATACTTGCGGATGGTTTTCCACGGCTGGCCTTAAAAAATTTTCCAACATTGTCCGATATCGAACACCAGTGATGGAAATGGCGATACCGTGTTCATTTTCAAAAAAATATGGGCCAATTATCCTTTCCGACGAAACACCGCATCAAACAGTACACTTAAGTGGGTGTAATTGTCGCTGTTGAACTACTCTTTGATTTTCCGTAGCCTATATCCTGCAGTTTTGCCTATTAACGAACCCATTATTGGAAATGGGCTTCATCGCTCATAATTAAATTATGAATAAAATCATAATTTTCTTCTGCTTTTTGCCGGAAATAAATTGCATAATCAAGTCGTTGCTGGTAATCTGTCGGTTTCAATTCTTGGACAAGCTGAATTTTGTATGGAAACATTCTTATTGTATACAAAATTTTCTTCAGCGACCCTCGTGAGAGGCCAAGTTGTGTCGAACGTCTCCTGGTTGATGTTTCTCCATCTTCCCGAATACTCTCCTGTACCCGTTCAATATTGTCATCCGTGTGCACCGTTCGTCGTCTGCCGGCACCAGGAAGGTTCCTTACTGCCCCTTGTTGTCGAAAATTTGCAACCAGACGGTTTATTGTTGTCTCTGAGGGTCCAACCCGCACATTAAAATAACGACGATATGCACGCTGAGTCAAAACAATGGACCGTTGATTTGAGAAATAAAGTTCAACGATTTGGGCACGTTGTGCAATTGTGTACAGTTCCATTTTAAATTCCCCAAGTCTTCTTTACAAAATACTGAAAAGAAATAAAAAACAAAATTATAATAAAAAAGTTATAAGGAATTCAAACCCCTTCGGTAATTTTGGGCCACCCTGTAGTTACAGCCATTTGTAAAGCAAGATATAAATTCGCAATATTTAGTACTTCATAGCTAGACTATTTTATTCTTAAATGATGTCTTCCACGAGCCCTGACTTTAAAAATGTGATAAAGAAATTTTTCCATTAAGAGCCTTTGGTACCAACAGTGCGGAGAAAATACTAATCAAAACTAATACTAATTTTCAGACTAAGGTGTATTTACGAGTGACCTTAAAAAATTATTAGTATTATTCCACGTTCTACTTGTTTTGGATTAGAAAGAACAGCTAATTTGAAAAGTATTCATTCGGGTATACAAAGGGTTCTAATATTATTTGATTGATTTCTCACCGTAAGGTATATATATATATATATATATATATATATATATATATATATATATATATATATATATATATATATCAATCGGTTTTATAACGTCTTCCGTCTTCCGATGCCTAATTTCCACTCCTCCCGGTTTTTCTCCATCCCTCCTCCTCCAGATCTCTCTCTAGTACTTCCTTGTTGATTCCTGCTCTCCAACTTTGGCGTGGTCTTCCTCACTTTCTTTTTCCATGAGGGTTCCAATTTAAAATCTTTTTAGGTAGTCGGTCTTGTGACATTCTCTGTACATGTCCGTACCATACCAACTGTTGGGTTCTGATTTCGTCCACTATATCGTGCTTTATTTCTAAAGCTCGTCTTATCGTGTCATTTGATATGCGGTCTTTTCTGGATTTTCCGGCTGCTCGTCTCCAGAAATCCATTTCTGTAGCTTTTAGTATTTTTTCTGTTCTTTCCTTTAATGGCCACACCTGGGAGCTGTAAGTTATTATACTTTTCACTATTGAATTGTAAATTCTCTTCTTATTTTCAATGGTTATGTTTTTGTCCCATAGTATAATATTAAGCATTGAAATCGCTTTTCTTCCTTGGATATTCCTCTCAAATATTGCTTCTTCCAGTGTTCCGTCCCTAGATATTCTCGTTCCCAAATACTTATAACTGGCACAGTGTTTGATGGTGTGTCCTGTGGCCAGTTTTAAGTCCTGCTGTTGTCCTCCGACGCACATGTACTCGGTCTTTTTAATATTGACTTCTAGGCCCCATTTTTCATATTCCTCCATAAGTTTTCGTGTCATGTATTCCATATCATCGATGTCCTGAGCGACTACTACCTGGTCGTCTGCGAATGACATCGTGTACAATGTAGTATCGTCATCCAGTGGTAATCCCATACTGCTGCATTTCCTTTTCCAGTTCTTCAGTGCACTCTCCAAATAGATTTTAAATAGCGTTGGGGATATACAGCAGACCTGTTTGAGACCCTTTGTGACCTGGAACCCTGTTGTTACACCATATTTGGTTTTCACACTGCTTCTTGCGTCTTAGTATAAGGATTTTACGGCTTTAATTATTTCGGTGCTTACATTACTCTGTTGTAGTGTTTCCCACAATCTCATTAGGGGCACGCTGTTGTAGGCCTTTTTTAAATCAACAAACAAGACATGGACTTCCTGATCAAATGCGGTTTTCTTTTCTAGGATTTGTGTCAGTGAGAAGAGATGGTCTATTGTGGATCTTCCTGCTCTAAAGCCTGCCTGTTCTTCAGCTTCTACGTCCGCGTATTCCGTTTCTATTCTATTTTTAAGTATTTTTCCGTATATTCTGCTAATAGATCCTGTAACCGTTATTCCCCTATAGTTACCGCAATTATTTTCCATTCCTCAGGTACTTCTGATGTGTTAATGCATCTTTGGAATAAGTTCCTCAAAGCACTAAATAGCTTTTCAGTTCCGTATTTTACTATCTCTCCTGGGATGTTTCCTGGTCCTGGAGCTCTACCATTTTTTTAGCGTTCTACGTACTTGTTTAACTTCTGATGTTGTTATCGTTATTGGGGATCCTCGTATAACTATATTTGGGTTTCCATGTCGGGTACTTTTGAACTCTGGTCTATCTTCTGTTAGCATATTTGTAAAATATTGGTTCCATTTTTCTGGTCTTATTGGTGAGAAGATTTCTCTTTTCCGTTCTGTTCTCATATTTTTAAGAAGTCTCCAGCTTTCAGTGCTTTTTCTTCTCCTATGTAAGTGTTGAGTCTTGAGCATGTCTTTTCCCATTGGTTGTTCTTTTTGTCACTAATCATTTTGCGTACTCTAGCTTGGGATTCTTTGTATTTTACTTTGTCGTTTGTGCTCTTTGAACTTAAGTATTTGTGATAGCTTTTCCGTTTTTTCTTCAATTTCGTATTTAATTTCTTCATCCCACCAATATGGTTTTTGCTGTTTTCCCCTTTTCTCTTGGTACCCTAATGCTTCCAGTGCGGCTGCGTGTAGGCATTCCTTTATATACTTATATTCTTCTTCTATATTAACAAATCCCGTTCGTTGTATCTTTTGGTCCAGTCTACTCTTGTATAGATTTCTGATAATTTCATTTTGTAAGCTGTCTATATTATATCTTATTGTTGTTTCACTTGTTGTGTGCTGTGTACTTGTATCTTCCAGTTTGCTTTCCCGTGTTGTTCGTGAGATTATCTTTCTTTTCACAAGGTAGTGGTCGCTGCCACATGAAGCCCCTCTTTGGACTCTTACATCTAGGAAGTTTAATCTAGATCTCTGTCGTATTATCATATAGTCGATAATACTTTTTAAATCTCTTGTTGTTTGTCTCCACGTATATTTATGAATATCCCTATGCTGGTAGTGTCCGTTTAATATTGTAAGGTTGTTTTCTTCATATATCTCTATAATTCTTCTTCCGTTGTCGTTAGTAACTTCTTCGCCATATTTTCCTACCACTTTATCGTGTTCTTTCCTTCCTATTCTTCCATTTAGATCACCCAAAAGTAATATCTCTCTTGATGTTCCAATTTTGCGTATTTCCTCATTTAGTTGTTCAAAAAATGAATCCTTGTTATTAGACAGATCGTCGTCGTTGACAGCGTATACCCCAGTAAGGTTGTGTTATTACCTAGTATTTTGAGATTCATCTTTATGATTCTTTCACTAATCGGTTCCCAGGTGGTTATGAATTTCCTCAGTTTTCTGTGTAAGGTATTATTTCCTTATTAGTGCTGTAAAAAAAGGTGAAAATAATGGTGAGATAGGCATAGTTTAGATATAGCAATATTATGATTTTATCCTCTCTGGGGTATCACCATAGCTCAATTTTGAAAAAAAAAGATCCATTTTGGTTCAAATCGCATAAAATGTCAGGCAATTCAAATTTTAAATAACAAATTCAGTTGTGCCCACTGGGTTTAATATTTTTGTACCAAAATTTCAGGATATTTTTGTTATAACAAGGGGCATATTTTCTGAAAGTTTCAAGCCGATTGGTTCAATAGTCGACATGTACAATAAAATGAAAAAAAAAAAATTATATTTGTTTATAGATAAACGAGCACAAGTTTTTTGAGGTCCAAAGCTCAGGACAATACACCTGGTGATACCCCAGAGAGGATAAGATCATAATATTTCTGTATCTAGACTGTGCAATTCCAAATGCTTTTTTTACTGCACTATATTTAAAATATGGGTAGTAATGATTATGTTTTAGTGTGAAAAACTCAAATTTCGTATTTATTTTACAATTTCTATTTGCATATGAAGTACTGGGTAAATTATTTTTTTACTGTGTTAATAATTGTGGATTATAAAAGAAAGTAGATGAACGCGGTAAGATAAAAATCGTCGGGTAATTTTAAAATATGAAAACCTCATTGCCATGACTATCCGTTCACTTTATGTTTACATCACTTGCCAAAGGAGAGAATTTATTTTAACGTCTTCGTTGGTCTGAATGCTTATTGGTATATTTCCACGATAACTCTTGAACGCGGTAAAATATCGATTTTAGATTTGGTACACATATAAAACTTAGCGTGGGAATGGAACTTGTTGTTTTTGAGCAATATTGCTTAAGGATAAAGTGATGAAAGAGGTGATAAATGTTGATCAGATGTAAGAGAAATATAAGAATTTTTGCTAGTTTCTTGTTGCGATAATGAACAAATTTTAACTAAAGTCATTTACAGTCAAACATATAAGGGGTTAAATGAGTGAGGGTTGGAATCAGAGCGGTTATTTGGAATATATCATATTACAAATTCACTTCAATGTTCTTACACTCAAAAATAATCTTATTTTTAGTGTTCCGTTAACTTATAAGATAACTTCGATGTCTGTCCGTCTGTCTGTCCGTCTGTCACACCCAATTTTCTCCGAAACTATTTGTCGTAGAAAGTTGAAATTTGGTAGTAATATAGGAATTGATGGCCTCATCAGAGCCATGTAGTTTTGAAAGTTAAATTTTGACTTAAGGGGTTAGTTTTGGGGGGTGAAATCGGAAGTGAAAAAAAAATTTTTTTACTAGGTAATCGAGTGTGGTGTCAAATGAAAGCTTGTGAAAACACGAGTCAAAAATATATATATAATGTAATACTTGCGCGCACTTTTCTTTGTATTATTTTTAAAAAATCGCGAAAAATCGCTATCCATCCGCCTTATCTCGGAAAGTACTCATCAAAAAATTTTGAAAAAATTCTGGAATATTCTCCACAGGGTGCAGATTGAACGAAAATTATCACGAGTGCATTACCTGTAATAATTTATCTGGTATATAAAAAAAACAGAAATTTCAAGGTCATCAATTTTCGGTAAAGATTGGAAATAAACTTTGTTGAAAACTTATTTGGGGTGTGATTTGTGAAGTCACTGATTATTTTATATCACCGTAACGTAAATTTTAACTTAAGGGATTCGTTTTGAGGGGTGAAATCGAAATGAAAAAATTTTTTTACTAGGTCATCGAGTGTGGTGTCAAATGAAAGCTTGTGAAAACACGAGTAAAAAATATATATATAATGTAATACTTGCGCACACTTTTCTTCGTATTACTTTTAAAAAATCGTGAAAAATCGCTGTCTCCTACCTTATCTCGAAAAGTACTGATCAAAAAATTTTGAAAAATTCTGGAATATTCTCCACGGGGTATAGATTGAACGAAAATTATCGTTACCTTTAATAATTTATCTGGTATAGAAAAAAAAACCAAAATTTCAAGGTCACCAGTTTTCAGTAAAGATTGGAAACAAACTTTGTTAGAAACTCATTTGGGGTGTGTTTTGTGAAGTCACTGGTCATTTTATACCACCCTAACAAAAATTTTTATTTTAAAAATAATCAACGTACGGCACACTAATTGTGCAAGTTCAACTTGCACTTGACCGGTTTTTTTCATTATTTTCAATTAATTATGGTCAAACATATAAAGATTTGTATTTTGGATAGGTTTGGATTGGAAGAATTGAATTACTATTTAAAATTTATTTATTTTTTACTGTTCTTAACACAATTAAATTTCTTTCCTTTGAATAATAATAAAAATAATGATAAATAGGATATTGTTCTCTTTCCTTGTATACTAAGTTGGGAATGTGGAATCTTTGGCACAATGATACTACTCAGTATATATCACCACTACACCAAACACTTTATTTTTGCGCTCGACGCGCGTTTCGCTAACCATGTTAGCTTCATCAGGAGCGATGATTGACTAAAGCTAAACTACAAATCTACCCTATTTATACTTAGCCTAACCCTTGAATTACTCAAGACGAACTAATGACATAGGCAAGGCCATCAATTCCGGTCAAGTAACCAGTAGAGGGGACTATAAGGAATAGGCCCTCTGTCTTTATTTAAACTACTTTTACATTTTATGATTTCCATACTTTCGTATGCGTTTAACAATCTCCTATCAGATACATTTTTTATCAATCTTAGGTTATCTAATGTTACAGTATGATCAGCTTCAAGGGCATGTTCGGCAACGCTAGACTTTTCTGTTCTATTGTATTTTAAGTGTGTTAAATGTTCTTTAAATCGTGTTTTAATTGACCTTTTAGTTTGCCCAACATACTTTTTGTCACAATCATTACAACTAATTTCATAAATTCCACTTTTCTCACAATTAGGAATCTTATCTTTGGGATTTCCTAAGATATTCCTCAGATTGTCTGATGACTTATAGACTAAGGTGAGGCCTACCTTATTAAATACCTTATTGAGTCCCTTGCTATATTTCGGATTATATGGTATAGAGACATACTTGGTGTTATTTTCTTCGCGTGTAAAAAAGGTGGAATTCTGAATATTAAACCTAAACTTATGTCTATTTATTAGCTTATTTACTAAGTCGTCGTCATAACCATTAACTCTAGTTATATTTCTAATACCATTCCTTTCTTTATTAAAGTTTACTCTATTCAGAGGGAAATATATAACAATCAATTTTATGTTCAGAAAGAAGGAACAGCTATGGGTAATTGCTTATCACCTTACATAGCCAATTTATTCATGAGTAAGTTTGAATTCGAATATTTCCCAAGCGTATGGTATAGGTATGTGGATGATATTTTGGCCATTTTTGATACAAAGAAAGCAAATATTGATGATTTTGTTTCTAAATTAAATAGCCGGTATGATTCCATTAAATTCACTTACGAAGTTGAGAACAAAGGACAATTGCCTTTTCTAGATATTTTAATTATTAAAAATAATAATAGATTAGAATTTGATATCTATAGGAAGGACACAGTAACAGATAGATATATTCCTAATGATTCATTTCATTGCAAACAACATAAATTAGCCTCATTACATTTTTTAGTTCATCGTTTAATCACTTTCCCTCTGAATAGAGTAAACTTTAATAAAGAAAGGAATCGTATTAGAAATATAACTAGAGTTAATGGTTATGACGACGACTTAGTAAATAAGCTAATAAACAGACATAAGTTTAGGTTTAATGTTCAGAATTCCACCTTTTTTACACGCGAAGAAAATAACACCAAGTATGTCTCCATACCATATAATCCGAAATATAGCAAGGGACTCAATAAGGTATTTAATAAGGTAGGCCTCACCTTAGTCTATAAGTCATCAGACAACCCGAGGAATATCTTAGGAAATCCCAAAGATAAGATTCCTAATTGTGAGAAAAGTGGAATTTATGAAATTAGTTGTAATGATTGTGACAAAAAGTATGTTGGGCAAACTAAAAGGTCAATTAAAACACGATTTAAAGAACATTTAGCATACTTAAAATACAATAGAACAGAAAAGTCTAGCATTGCCGAACATGCACTTGAAGCTGATCATACTGTAACATTAGATAATCTAAGATTGATAAAAAATGTATCTGATAGGAGATTGTTAAACGCATACGAAAGTATGGAAATCATAAAATGTAAAAGTAGTTTAAATAAAGACAGAGGGCCTATTCCTTATAGTCCCCTCTACTGGTTACTTGACCGGAATTGATGGCCTTGCCTATGTCATTAGTTCCGCTTGAGTAATTCAAGGGTTAGGCTAAGTATAAATAGGGTAGATTTGTAGTTTAGCTTTAGTCAATCATCGCTCCTGATGAAGCTAACATGGTTAGCGAAACGCGCGTCGAGTGCAAAAATAAAGTGTTTGGTGTAGTGGTGATATATACTGAGTAGTTTCCTTGTATAGTTTTATAACCGGAGATATGCCCTTGTAAACCACCTTGATGTTTTTATAATGTTTTTTTTTATGAGTTTAGCACACGTGCTGCAGGGAAGTCCCTAAAGCTCTACAGAAGCGACACGTCTGCGGAGAAAGCGATTCACTTTGTTCTTGAATGGCTGTAAATTGTACTCGGCGGGAAACACAGTCCTGGGTAAATTATTCCAGAGGGATGATGTTCTCCATATAAAAGACTGCTTAAAAAGCGTTGTACGAGGAGTAACAAGCTGAACCTCATACGGATGTGAACTATTAGCGTGACATGTACTTCTAACATGCACCGCTTTGGGAGGAATTAAGCGAGCCACATCCTTCTAACACTTTCCATGAAAATACTTGTAGAAAAAGCTCAAGTCGTCAACCGTTCTTGGATGTTCCAGCGAATCAAGGCCGCCGGTCAGTTCCGGGTCTCCAATCAGACGAACAGTTCTTCTCTGAATAGAATCCAAGAAATGCAGTGTATGTTTGGGAGCGGAGCCCCAAACATGGGAGCAGTATTCCATAGTTAGTACAGGTTATAAGAGGGAGTTTCACTGGATAATTGAAATGTTTTTGACCTTTTGTTTTTTACCATCTATGCCTTCTTTTCCTTCTCTACACGCCACGAAATTGATTCTGAAATTCGACATAGCTTCTCTCCAGAAGCTCTTTATTTACCACTTAAATGTTTCAAAAATGAATCAGTTGTATGGTAGGTAAAAATAATTATCAAAACTTTAAGAGTTATTTTCCTAGATTAGCTATTTTTGAGTTGCGCCCAAGGTTTCTTCAAAATCATTTGTTATTTACCACCAAAGTATGTTTATAATAAGTTAGTATCGTTTTAAATAGCCGCATGAATTCTAAGTTATGGACTAGTATTGAGAAAAGTCATCAAAATTATCCAAGAACTTAAAAAAAAATCTATTGTTTTACATTGAGAATAATAGCACAATTTAACCCTTCTATCTTTAACTTAATTTGTATAGTCTATCATCAGTCATGCTATTTTCCATTTTTTCCTAATTACTACCAACGATGACATACTTTTCTGAAATACACTCCAAAATTCCTTCCGTCAAGCTAAGATGCCACCGACAAAAACGCATTTAATAGTGTGAAAATAAAATAACAAAATATACGAACATCTTGTTTATGAGTTTAACTAACCTGATGTAAAAGCTAACACGCAAACTCCTGACGCCTTTAGTGGTCTCAGAATAGAGGCATTCCACTACCCAACGTCACGTAGAAAGAATTGAACATTATATAAAAACAACACTGTTTTAATTTCCAATATATTTAAAGTCACTTGACAATTTTTTCACCATACAATGGCTTCTTCAGAAGTAAATAAGAAAGAAAAATATTTGGTAGTAATCCTGGTTATATAGTGCTTAAAACTATACTTAATTACCTAAGATTATGCTAATCATTTTATTACATTATTTACAGACAGAATTATTTTAAGAATGCAAATCTGTGGTACTATTTCAGAGAACTAATAAAGATTAAGTAAGGGTGAATGGTTTAAGTCTACCTGTTCGTTTAATAATAGATTGGAGTTTTTCCGTTTGTTAATTTCAAGACCTTCAAGCAAATTTAATTTTTTAGATTTATTTTCTACATGTAGGATTTTTAACGTATCATCAAAATTATGGGATTCGTTTATTATATGGGTTACGTAATGTGAATTGTTCTTATTTTTTAAATAAATATATTTATGTTCTTTAATGCGAGTTTCAAAAGATCTACCAGTTTGTCCTACGTAGGTTTTAGTACAAGATCCACAATTTAATAAATACACTCCTGATTTGAAGGATTTCTTAGATTTGGTTTTGTTATTCAAAATCATACTCCCTAAGGAATTACTGGTTTTGAATGCTATTTTATTGTTCTTTTTTATTAAATGTTTGGAAATTGTTCTAGTTATTTTCCCCGTCTATGTGAGTGTACTAAATTTTCCTTTTTTGTCATTAATTCTGGGATAAATTACAGAGATTGCTTGTTTAAAAGATTTTTATTCAAGATATTATCTATAATGTTGGGGTCATATCCATTATTAATTGCTATTTGTTTGATTATGTTGAATTCTTTGTTAAAATTAGTTTTAGTCATAGGGATATGTAACAATCTATGTATGAAAGAGTTAAAAGCTGCCATTTTGTGAGTATAAGGGTGGGATGAACTATTGTGTATGACTGTGTCACTATGTAAAGGTTTGTGAAAAATCGAGAAATCGTGTTTATTGTTCACTTTTGATATAGATATGTCTAAGAAATTTATAGAGTTATTGATTTCTAATTCTAAGGTGAATTTAATATTAGGATGCAAATAATTTAGGAAATTAAGGAGAATTGTTAGTTGTCTATCTGTTCCCGTGAAACAGGAAATGATATGGTCAATATATCTATACCAGTAAACAATATTTTTGCTTACCGCGTTTTGATGAATTTTTAGTTCTAAATGATCCATGAAAATTTCCGCTATTAAAGGACTTAAAGGATTGCCCATTATCGTTGAATTCAAAATAGTTTTGATCCAAGTAAGTCGTGAGTAAATCTAAAATATCCCGTTTAATAATTTCGTTTACTTTATTCTTGATTATCTACTAATTCTATGACTTCATATGGTGGGATACTAGGAAATAAGTTTTGTACATCAAATGAGATAATTCTAGAATTTTCCGGTAAGTTAATGTTTTTAATTTTATCAATTAGTTCATAGGTGTTGGATATAATATATTTCGGTTTAAATTTGCAATGTTGTCGAAGTAAAGGGATGAGTTTTGTGATAATTTGATTGATGGTGCCGTAACAAACGATACAACTGGTCTAATAGGGAAATTCTTTTTATGTAATTTAATTAGGGAACATAATTTTGGAGCCTGTGGGTTCATTATTGTTATACTTTTTTCAAAATCATTAGAAATTGTGAGATCTTTTAAAATCGATTTTATTAGTTTTTGGTAGAGTTTTGTTGGGTCATTATTTAATATTTGAAATTTGTCTGTATTAAGAAAAGAAAGACAAAAAAGGAAACTTTAGTACACTCACATACACAGGGAAAATAACTAGAACAATTTCCAAACATTTAATAAAAAGGAACAATAAAATAGCATTCAAAACCAGTAATTCCTTAGGGAGTATAATTTTTAATAACAAAACCAAATCTTAGAAATCCTTAAAATCAGGAGTTTATTTATTAAATTGTGGATCTTGTACTAAAACCTACGTAGGACAAACTGGTAGATCTTTTGAAACTCGCATTAAAGAACATAAACATAGTTATTTAAAAAATATAAGAACAATTCACATTATGCCACCCATATTATAAACGAATTCCATAATTTTGATGATAGGTTAAAAATCCTACATGTAGAAAATAAATCTAAAAAATTAAATTTGCTTGAATGTCTTGAAATTAACAAACGGAAAAACTCCAATCTATTATTAAACGAACAGGTAGACTTAAACCATTCACCCTTACTTAATCTTTATTAGTTCTCTGAAATAGTACCACAGATTTGCATTCTCAAAATAATTATGTCTATAAATAATATAATAATCTGATTAGCATAATCTTAGGTTCTTAAGAATAGTTTTGAGCACTATATAACCAGGATTACTACCAAATATTTTTCTTTCTTATTTACCTCTGAAGAAACCATTCTATGGTGAAACAATTGTCAAGTGACTTTAAATATATTGGAAATTAAAACATAGTGTTGTTTTTATATAATGTTCAATGCTTTCTACATGACGCTGTGTAGTGGAATGCCTCTATTCTGAGACCACTAAAGGTGTCAGGAGTTTGCATGTTAGCTTTTACATCAAGTTAGTTAAACCCATGAACAAGATGTTGTTGTTATTTTATTTTCACACTATTAAATGCGTTCTTGTCGGTGGCATGTTTTTATATAATTTTATTATGAATTTCCAACAAGTATCGGCTAACACAATAAAAGATAGCATTGAACATATTAAATCTATAAAATTGCTAACTTATACTGTGCTTTTAGGCTGATGGAAATATAGATTACTCAAGAGTACATTTTGCCTATCCAACAAGAGATGCAAATCCAGTTCTGAAAGGTATAAATCTAAATGTACTGAAAGGAAAAACTGTTGCCCTAGTTGGTCAAAGTGGATGCGGTAAATCTACTATAATTCAATTAATAGAACGTTTCTACGACCCGGATTCTGGAGTAGTTGCTCTTGATAAAACTGATATTAAATCTATGACTTTGTCGTCGTTAAGGTATGTATAGGATTTTATTGTTATCCTTATTTTATAAGACAATATAAACAGGAAAAACATGAATCAAACTTTACCAGTAAATTAAAATTGACGCGATTGTTTTTAGATCGCATTTGGGAATTGTCTCTCAAGAACCAAACTTATTTAGCAGAACTATTGGAGAAAATATTGCATACGGCGACAACAAGAGACAAGCAACACAGGCGGAAATAATTGAAGCTGCAAAAAAAGCCAATATTCACAACTTTATCACACAGTTACCATTAGTAAGTATATTTAATTTTCGTTACTGTTGAAAATTATTGACATTATTTTACTGGTACCAAAAAAAAAAAACTTTCTATTCTGACTCCTAAAAATTTTGTCGCAAAAAATGGTTGGCTGTTATTCTGCCTAACTTATACTAATATATACCTTGTATCTAACAGCTTCTACCACAAATTATTATAATACAGAAAGAAGTCCTTAATCATCTGAAGATGGAATTAGAAAGTATTATCTAAAAACACGATAATAATATCAAATTGCAGTTTATTTCTTTCTGCCTGTCTAACTGGAGAATTTATAAGAAAGAAGAAAGGCAGTTAGTCAAAATTTCACCAAATCCACCATACCACCACTCACAGGGCCAGATAATTCTATTGCAACGACACCTGTTGAGAAAGCAAACTTGTTGGCTGAACTTTTTGCTTCACATTCTACTGTCGATTTCCAAGGAAAAACACCATCTACTATTCCCACAGTGTCGTGAAGGATGCTCGATATTGTCTTCAGACAGCGTATCATAGAACGTATTTTGATGAAGCTAGACATCAAAAAGGCTTCTGGCGCTGACGGAATACCTGCCATAGTTCTCAAAACCTGTGCGCGGGAACTAACACCAGTCTTCTGTAGACTTCTCTACCTATCCTACAGAAAGGGAATATTTCCTTCCTGCTGGAAATGTGCCACAGTTCAGCCGATACCTAAAAAAGGCAAAAAGACTTTGCCAAATAACTACCGACCAGTCGTACTACTTTCAATAATATCGAAAGTCATCCCCCCCCCACCCCCCCGCCCCCCCCCCCCCCCCCCCCCCCGGAAAAGGTTATCTGAGCATCTTCTAAAATATCTTGAAGGATTCAACATTATTAGCGATCACCAATATGGCTTTCGTAAAAATAGATCAACAGGAGATCTTCTGACTTATGTAACACATATTTGGCACAACGCAATTGAACACTTTGGAGAATCTCGAGCGGTTGCTCTTGTCATATCCAAGGCATTCGACCGTGTTTGGTACGATGGGCTGTTGGTTAAGCTACGTTCTTATGGTATGTCTGAAAAGTTCTGTTTGTGACTCTCATGTTTCCTCAGAGAGCGTTCTTTACGAGTGGCGGTCGACGGATTTCTTTCTAACACCTTTACAATCAACGCCGGTGTACCCCAAGGCTCCATACTGCCTCCTTCTGTCTTCCTCATTTATATTAACGATCTGCTGGAGAAGACCGAGAATCCAATCTACAGCTTTGCAGATGACAGTACACTTATCTCTTCATTTACTTTGAACGCTCGGACATCGACTACTCAGACGAATATCCGCAGACAGCAGGAAGTCATTCAACTTAACAAAGACCTGGAAGAAATTCTATCTTGGGGTGACAGTGACCAAGTGGAATTTAATGCTACAAAAACCCAGGCGGCAGTTTTTTCTAAAAAAGTTAACGTGGCTGAACCCGACATAGTTATGTCGGGGCACTCCATTCCTCTAACATCGTCACTCAATCTGTTGGGCGTTAATTTGGGTGTAAATATGTCCTGGCATGAACATGTTGCAGGCATAGCAAGGAGAGATTCTCAAAAGTTGGGAATATTATTTCGAACCAGAAAGCGTAACACTCCACAACAACTATTAATTCTTTACAAAGCTCAAATTCGACCAACTATGGAATACTGCTCCCATGTTTGGAGCTCTGCTCCCAAACTGCATTTGTTGGATTCTATTCAGAGAAGAGCTGTTCGTCTGATTGGAGACTCGGAACTGACCGGAGGCCTTGATTCGCTGGAACATCGAAGAACGGTTGGCGACTTGAACCTATTCTACAAGTATTTTCATGGAAAGTGTTCGAAGGATGTGGCCCGCTTAATTCCTGCCAGAGCAGTGCATGTTAGAAGTACACGTCGCACTAATACTTCGCATCCATATGAGGTTCAGCTTGTTACTCCTCGTACAAAGCTTTTCAAGCAGTCTTTTATATGGAGAACATCATCCCTTTGGAATAATTTGGCCAGGACTGTGTTTCCCACCGAGTACAATTTACAGCGATTCAAGAACAACGTGAACCCCTTTCTTCGCACACGTGTCGGTCCTGTAGTGCTTTAGGGACTTCCCTGCAGCATGTGTGCTAGGCCCATAAAAAAAATGGTTTTCTTATAAAAATCTATTAAATTTAATATTGGAAACAAGCTATTAATATGTTACTTTTTTGCAGGGATATAAAACAAAACTTGGTGAGAAAGGTACTCAGCTATCTGGGGGTCAAAAGCAGAGAATTGCCATCGCTAGAGCTTTGATCAGAAATCCAAAGATACTTCTTTTAGACGAAGCTACATCAGCTTTGGACGCCGAAAGTGAAAAGGTAGGTATAAAATTAAAAATAAACTATGCATAGCAAGTGTAGCATATATTTTTTTAATAGTCATCGACAATTATATCAGAAACGTTTCCAATAATTCAATTTTCTTGAACACTGTGTGAATTAAACGACTACATAGTTGCAGATGACTTATAATTATTAGATTGGAAGCAATAAGATACTGCCGATAGGGGAATACATGTGAACAAATAAATACATCTAAATTTTGTTTGCTGCTGCTGTTTGCGGCTCAGAGAATTATTATACTTTTTGGAGAAGAGAGAAAAACGACATACACATATATTTCTTTTTCAAATTTATACGTACAATCTAATCTTCTACAACATGCATGTTGCACGTACAGATGTTTACATGATTCTTTAAATAATGATTGCGAATTTATTTTTCAGATTGTTCAAGAAGCTTTAGATCATGCTAAGGAAGGCAGGACATGTCTCACAATAGCTCACCGTCTTACTACTATAAAAGATGCCGATGTTATTTGTGTTATAGACAATGGAACAGTAGGCGAATATGGAACACATAATGAATTAATTGAAAAGAGAGGGTTATATTTTAGATTATATACACTTCAAAGTTCATGAATAAAATCAAGTATTCTAGATTTAATAAAAAAAAATAAGAATAAATACCATTTACAAATATGTCAATACCGTTTTGATACTGATTTTACCGAATTAGCTGCGCGATGTTCATTATGTATTACATAGAAAAATAGTTGTAATATCTTTATGTGTTGGATATATAAGAAAAAACCATTATAAATTAATTCCTAGGAATATTAGACAATTAGTGCACGTATAAATATATTTTTGTCCTATTTATTTATTTATTAAAACATAATAATTTTATTAAAAGAAATAAAAAACTAATTAATTCAAGATATTTCGGGTGGTCGAAAAAGCTTGTAGCAAACGGGAGATCTTCCATTTACAATATTTAAAACGCTACAGTGCTTATTGAAAAATCTTTTTTTGCCTGAAAAATATAAAGGATCTGTAAAATATGAGAAGTTATATGACAATATTTAATTATCTACAACCGACATTTTTGACAGAAGATTAATGTCGCAAAAAAGCAACTAAAAAGTTTAATGCACTTTTTTACAGAATAAATAGTTGCTGAGATATTCAGATCAAAAAACTTCAAATTTTTAAGCCTATTTAATAGTACATTTCCTATATAAAAATATCATCAAGCTTTTTAAATGCATTTTTGTTGTCATTAACCATACCGTCCCGTAAGTCCCAATTTTATGTAATTTTAGTTTTATCAGCTCTCATTTTTCATGTTCTGAACATCTTAATTATTTTTAAGTAATTTCTCAGGTACAAAAGGACTTTTCCCAATGAACGAAATTTTATTAAAATCTTAAATTGAGAAAAATTGTAAATAAAAATTGTTCCTAATTACTGCGAACTTTTTTGACTAGCCAATACTTTTTCTTTTGCGAAAAAACATCAGAGATTATCGACACTTAATAGTTTTCGTGAAAAATAAAAGAACATTGAAATTGTCAAAGGCATTATGGACTACAAGTACCCTTAACGACCAGGCAGATTTAAATAATTTACCATTACTGAATTAATTTTCACGATACCATTTCTGTGTGGATTTCCAAGTATATATCGCTATAATTTCGAGCAGGTGTAATAGTATAATAATTAAATAATATACAATTGTAAACTTTAAACATACTCAATGTTGTACAAATAAACTAAACTTGACAGTGTCAAATGCAGATCCGACGAAGCTGTATCGACAGCGAAACGCGTCATCAAAATCATAAATAAACCAGTGAGATTGACTAAGAAGAGTCTTTTATTATATATTTATAATGGATTTCCATTAAGTAGAAGCTACAACCATCAGACATATTAACCGTTACCCGATTTTAAAGGAATGGTATAAAATATATACTTCCATGTAAAGACTATATATATATATATATATATATATATATATATATATATATATATATATATATATATATATATATATATATGTTATAATAGAGGTTTTCACGAATGATGGAATGTAATATATTAAAATTCAGGGTTTAAATCCGTTCGTCTAACAATGAATCTACATAACGTTTCGCCAAAATCTCATTTGTCATTTTCAAGTGCTCTTGTTGCTGCTGCTACTCGATACTGTGATCCTGCTGCTGCTGCCGGTTAGGCTTCGAGGGGCAGCAGCAGTAAGATCATAGTATCGAGTAGCAGCAGCAGCAAGAGCACTTGAAAATTCCAAATGAGATATTGGTGAAACGTAGTGAAAATTCATTATTAGACGAATGGATGGAAACCCGGAATTTTAATGTATCATATAGAGACAGTGTGTCATAAAGCGTATTTTAACGAAGCTAGACACCAAAAAGGCTTCTGGCGCTGACGGAATACCTGACATAGTTGTCAAAAACTGTGCGAGGGAACTAATACCAGTTTTCTGTAGACTTTTCAACCTATCCTACAGAAAGGAAATATTTCCTTCTTGCCGGAAATGTGCCACAGTTCAGTCGATACCTAAAAAAGTCAAAAAGACCTTGCCAAATAACTACCGACCAGTCGCATTGCTTTCAATAATATCGAAAGTCATGGAAAAGGTTATCAATCAGCATCTTCTAAAATATCTTGAAGGTTTCAACATTATTAGCGATCACCAATATGGCTTTCGTAAACATAAATCAACAGGAGATCTTCTGACTTATGTAAGACATGTTTGGAACAACGCATTTGAACACTTTGGAGAATCTCGAGCGGTTTCTCTCGACATATTCAAGGCATTCGACCGTGTTTAGCACGATGGACTGTTGGCTAAGCTACGCTCTTATGGTATGTCTAAAAAGTTCTGTTTGAGGCTCTCATGTTTCCTCAGAGAGCATTCTTTACGAGTGGCCGTCGACGAATTTCTTTCTAACACCTTCACTATCAACGATCTGCTGGAAAAGACCGGGAATCCAATTTACAGCCTTGCAGATGACAGTACGCTTATCTCTTCATTCAGTTTGAACGCTCGGACATCGGCTACTCAGGCGAATATCCGCAGACACCAGGTGGTCGTTCAACTTAACGAAGACCTGGAAGAAATTCTATCTTGGTGTGATAATAACCAAGTGGAATTTAACGCAACAAAAACCCAGGCGGCAGTTTTTTTCTAAAAAAGTTTACGTTGCTGAACCTGGCATAGTCTTGTCGGGGCACTCCATTCTTCTAGCATCGTCACTCAATTTGATGGGCGTTAATTTGGGAGCAAATACGTCCTGGCATGAACATATCGCAGGCATAGCAAAGAGAGCTTCTCAAAAGTTGGGAATATTATTTCGAACCAGAAAGCTTTACACTCCACAACAACTGTTAATTCTTTACAAAGCTCAAATTCGACCAACTATGGAATACTGCTCCCATGTTTGGGGCTCCGCTCTCAAACACACACTGCATTTATTGGATTCTGTTCAGAGAAGAGCTGTTCGTCTGACTGGAGACCCGGAACTGACCGGCGGCCTTGATTCGCTGGAACATCGAAGAACGGTTGACGACTTGAGTCTGCTGTATTTTCATGGAAAGTGTACGAAGGAAGCCGCCTAATTCCTCCCAGAGCGGTGTATGTTAGAAATACACGTCGCGTTAATACTTCACATCCGTATGAGGTTCAGCTTGTTACTCCGCGCACAACGCTTATCAAGTAGTCTTTTATATGAAGAACTTCATCCGTTTGGAATAATCTGTCCAGTGCTGTGTTTTCTACCGAGTATCATTTACAGCGATTCAAGAACAACGTGAATCGCTTTTTCCGCACACATGCCGCTCCTGGAGCGCTTTAGGACTTCCCTGTAGCACGTGTGCTAGACCCATAATATATATATATATATATATATATATATATATATATATATATATATATATATATATATATATATATATATATATTGAATTAAATTGTTGCTGAGGTACTTAACGGACAGGAACTAATAATAATGAGCGACTTTAATGCCAAAGTTGGGGCGGATATTAATAATGTTCATCTAGGGAGTGTGATGAGTAAATACGGGTTGGGTGAACGAAACAACAGAGGACAACGATTCGCACAGGAGCATAGTCTAGTTATTGGAAACACTCTATTCTCACACCACCCGAGAAGATTATATACTTCGCCATCACCTGATGGCAGATACCGCAACCAAATTGACTATATTTTAATAAGGCAGAGATGGCGCACAACACTATGGAATGCCAAAATACGTCCAGGAGTATATACGCATCCGATCAAGAGCTTCCCTCTGCACCGATGACGATAAAACTTCAAACTCGCTCCTAAAAAAGGTAAACTCAATATGGACGCGCATGCCATAGCTAGTGCTCTCAAGTCTACACCCCCACCTATTTTTCAAAACGCTGATACCCCCGTTGAACTGTGGAAGGCAAGAGAAAACTGGATTCATCAAATCAGTCAACAGAGTTATAAAACGTAAATAGCCGCGTCCACACCAACCGAGCACGGCTCGCGAGCCACGCTCGGGCTTCCTGCTCGCGAACCGTGACACACCCGAGGCAAATTTGAAAAGTTGCGAGCGTGCTTCGCGAGCCAAGGTGAGCCGGTTTGAGCATTCAGTTTCGCTCCGTATAACGATGGAAAACCACGTGTTATTAGCTGCTACGGCGCTTATGTTGTCTGGATATATAGTAAAAAAAGAAAACAGAAACGAAAACTCTGGATTAAAAACTTGTACCAAAACCGAAACCAATACGGTAACAATTTGTTAAAAGAACTAACAATCGACCATTCAGTCTCAAATTTTACACGCATGTCTGCGGGAGACATTGAATATCTGTGCTCCTTAGTGGCTGTGAAAATACAAAAATATGACACTAACTACAGAGAGGCAATAACTGTATCAGAAAGAGTGCTGATAAGTTTGAGATACTTGGCAACAGGAGACTCCTATACCAGCCTTCAATATCTTTTTAGAGTATCAAAACAATGTATATCAACTATAGTTCCAGAAACGTGTGATGCAATTATAGAGGTCCTGAGTGATTACGTTAAGGTAATTAAAAATCATGGTAATTAAGTAATCAAATTATTTATTTATCTGCCTCATATTTATATAACAGAGCTGTCTTCAAAATTAAAGTCGGATGTTTGTGCAGGAGTAGCAGGAGTAAATTGTGTGTTCTGCAGATTTTCACCGGAAGTTATGGTTGACGTGGTACTAGCGTCTGATCCGGGTTGCTCATACTGTTCTTGTGTACAATATCCTGGTCTATACATCTGATATTTTCCCATGTCAGCTTCGTGAATAATAGTATTAATAGCATTTTTAACACATGATTGAGTGTAAGGATCGTATTTTCTAAGTTCATGTGCGATATGATTACCAAATGCTAAACATGAATCACTCATGGAAATTGAGGTTTTCTGAATTATGTCAAAAGTGTCCTTCAATATACTGTCAAGAGAATCATTTTGTGCATTCGTATTCACACGTCTTTTCTTTCGCGATGGTTGTTGTGGCGATGGCGCGGGTTGTTGTGGCCATGGCTCGGGTTGTGGGGATGGCTCGGGTTGTAGGGATGGCTCGGATTGTTGTGGGGATGGCTCGGGTTGTTGTGGCGATGGCGCAGGTTGTTGTGATGGTCCTGGTTGTTGAGAAGGTTCGTTCTGTAAAAATAATGTTTATTTTTTATTTGCAGACACCGTCCACAGAAGAAGAATGGCTAGCAGTATCAAATGAATTTGAGATTAAATGGAACTTCCAGCATGTTATAGGGGCTATGGACGGGAAACACGTTACCCTTCAAAGACCCATCAATATAAGTACTGATTACGACAATTATAAGAATTTACCTAGTATAGTGCTCTTCGCCCTAGTAGATGCTAATTACAAATTCTTGTTTGTTAATGTCGGAAGTAAAGGGCGTATTTCCGACGGCGGAGTTTTTAAAAATACGAGTTTATATCGAAAATTAGAAAACTGTCAACTGAACATTCCTGAAGCACAAATACTACAAATACCGTACGTAATGAAAATACCATATTTCATATTGGGTGACAAAACTTTTATGCTTAATAAATATACTATGAAACCATTTGAAGGTAATCCAGAGGCAGGTTCCAAAGAAAGAGTGTTTAATTACCGACTTAGCAGAGCTCGCAGAGTCGTTGAAAATGCCTTTGGTATTTTAAGTTCAGTCTATAGAGTCCTTAGGAAACCTATTCTGCTAGAGCCAGAAAAAGCTACAAAAGTTGTCTTAGCAACTGTGTATTTATATAATTACTTACGAAGAAATAACTACTCTATTCCACCAGAATATTATGATAGAGAAGTGGATGGTTTATTTATTCCTGGTCAATGGAGAAACAATATTCCATCTACAGCACTATTACCTCTAACGGCCATTCCGCGCAGGGGTAATGCTAGTGCTAAAGATATTCGTCTACATTTATCAACACATTTTGTACCAAATGGGATAATTCCATGGCAGCATCAATATTAATGTTTAACTAATTTTGAAAATAAACATAAATAAAAGACTTACGTTATCTGTTCCGCCTTCTTGTGTAATTCCTGTGTCATTTTTATTTGACATAAAGTCAAAATATTTATAGGTATAGGTATATAGTTAGTTAATAAAAACCTATACTATAAATGAGTGTTATTATTTTATATTTAAGGTCCCAATTACCATCCCCATGATAATTAGATTGATTAATTTGACACTTACTATAGTTAAATAAAGGAATCGTTACCTGAACCAGTGATAATACTTCTTTTCTCCCTTGACTTTTCGCGTCGGTATGAACCTGTCAACGAGTCAAGTTTCTTTTTCAACTCAGGTACAGGTAACTTAAATTCCTTAGCGATCTTTCTCCAGCAATCTTCTCGTTTGTTTTTATTTAAATGATCTGGATCTTTCGAATCCCACAACATTTTAAAACTTCCATAAAGTTGTATTAAGCGAATACTGTCTTCTTTATCCATTTTTAATTCACTGGCTCGCGAGCGTCGTTACGTCCGTCCACACCGCGCGATCTGCTCAGACTGAGGCGCCTTTGAGCATCGGCAAAAACCGACAAATTATGGCTCGCGGTCGAGCGGCGCTCGGCCGAGGCAACGTGTGCCCGAGCCGCTTCCAGACCGACCGAGCACGGCAGGAATTGGCTCGCGAGGCAGCCTCGCGAGCCAATGCCTCGGCCTCTGAGGACGCGGCTAATGACTAAAGCAAGCCAACACTGCATGACAAATGCAACACTCGATCTTATAGAGAAACGTGGGAAGTTAAAAAAGTCTTCTGGCTCAAACAAGTAATCTATGATATATATATAAATATATATATATATATATATATATATATATATATATATATATATATATATATATATATATATATATATATATAAAATGCAACGTCTCTCTGTCTGTCTGCATTAGGTAACATAAGGAATAAGCAGTGACGATAATAGTGAATCAAGTCGGAAAAACTTTGCCGTTAGCCTATTCTCTTGCAATACACTGCCTAAACGATTAAATATGGAACAATTTCATGTAGCAAAGAATATAATATGTATAAAACGCAATGTCTCTTTGTCTGTCTGTCTGTCTATCTGTCCGTTAGTGAGGTTATGACTTGAGGACCACTTATTCGATTTACAACCTTTTTTTTTAATTCATACATTTGTTTTGTGGGCAGGTTATCTATAATCTTCTATAATATATATAAAATGCAACGTCTCTCTGTCTATCTGTCTGTCCGTTAGTGCGCTTATCACTCGAGAACCACTTATCCGATTTACATGTTTTTTTTTAGATTTATACATATGGTCTCTGGCCAGGTTATAGGATACATTTTATTACGTTAGGTAATATAAGAAATAAGCAGTGACGACAATAGTGAATCAAGTCGGAAAAAAGTTTGCCGCTAGCGCATTCTCTTGCAATACGCTGCCTACACCGTTAAATATGGAATAATCACATAACAAAGAATACAATATATATAAAATGCAACTTCTCTGTGTCTGTCTGTCCGTTAGTGCGCTTATCACTCGAGAACCACTTATTCGATTTACGTGTTTTTTTTTAATTCATACATATTTTCTCTGGCTAGGTTATATAATAATAATAATCTATATAACATATGTAAAACGCAACGTCTCTCTGTCTATCTGTTTGTCTGTTAGAGTACTTATCATTCGAGAACCACTTATCCGGTTTACGGGTTTTTTTAAAATTCGTAACTTAATATCTATTATATATATATATATATATATATATATATATATATATATATATATATATATATATATATAACACAACGTCTCTCTGTCTGTCTGTCTGTTAGTGCGCTTAACACTCAAGAACCACTTATCGGATTTACATGTTTTTTTATAAAATACTCTGACTCTCTGACCAAGTTATAGGATTTATGTTATTACGTTAGGTAACATAAGGAATAAGTAGTGACGATAATAGTGAATCAAGACCACGCGAGCGGAGCCGCGGGCACGGCTAGTCCAATATAAAAGTGCCTAATTCAGACATCCCGCGCTCTTGTAGACAAGATAAAATCCTTCACGTTCAGAACATCTGCAAGAAAATGGGGGAACACTTGCTGCAACAACAAACTAAAAATGTTGCCAACAAAGTGAAATATCTCAGTTGCGGCTTTAAACCCAAAATTGGGGCTACAAAGAACAGTAATAATGAGGTTTTTACAGCCACAGTTCGTATTTCTGGAAACAATATTGCCAGAATTTTTTTGCTGGTAACCAGGTTCTATCCGAATCCGGTCCAATTCTGTATTGCCTGAACAATCGATTATGAGGTCAGAGGTGCAATATGCTATCCATAAACTTAGATATGGTAAAACACGGGCTGGATGGCATAGCTAGTTAAGTAATAAGATATCTGGATGAAGCAGGGGTGGAGCTCTTACATAATATATACAATTTGGGAGGTGCTTGCCAGCAGAGTGCAAATCCATCTTTGTTCCACTTCACAAAAAAGGGTCTACATTAGAGTGCACAAACTATCGCCTTATTGCACTCATAAGTCACGCAAGCGAAGTAATGTTGTACATACGAGTACTAAACGAGGGACTGAGACCCTACCTCTCCCCACAAATAGGAGAAGAACAAACGCGATTCGTAAAATGTATTGGTATCGGTGAGCATATTCTGAATTTACGTCAACTAATTGACAAAACTCGAGAATTTAGTGTTACAATGTACATCTGCTTTGTTAGTTATAATTACCTCAGCTGATAACAGTGATAGTGAAACCGAATTAGGCTTAAGTTAAAATATATTTTTATTTATACAATATGTCCCCTCTTGTAAACCCCATTCATTCAAACTGTATATTTATACTTCTTATCCATTTGTTTTTACATGCATCTATAAATAAACATCTCCAAAAACAGTTATAATTTTATTTATTTGCATTAATGAATAAAATTCCTAAGTCCATCTCTGCAACGTATCATAAACAAAAGGTCAGAATTTTTATATTGCCCAATTAAAACGGCAAAAATCAGGATCTTATATTTTGGGACAGGCTATACTAATTCACATTATAAAAATTGTTGCTCAATGCGTGTTGATATTTTCAGGTAACCCTTTAGTTGCCTGAAGTCTAGATTGAACTGTAATGATGTTCATTTAAAAATTAAAAATTTTTAGATCATTTATTCTATTTTCTTCTTATTGTTAAGATGATGATGCATTTAAAAGGGTTATTATTATTGTTTTAGATGCATTTGTTCCATAAAGCTGGTCATAAGCTAACACTCAGAATACGAAGCCGAATGTTTGAAGCCATGCTCAATCAAGAATTAGGATACTTTGACAGAAAAGAAAATGGTGTAGGATCACTCTGTGCTCAATTATCCAGTGAAGCTGCACAAGTACAAGGGGTAAGTCGTTTCTAAGTAGAAGAATGATAATATTCTTCTAGAGAAATTAAATTTAAAAAAAAAAAATTAATCAACCTACCCTTTTTAACTTCTAAAGTTTTTAAAGACAACTTAGTTTTTTTCAATTACAACATGTCGTTTTATGCTAAGATAAGTCCCATACGACATTTTCACTTTCATCTTTTTCTTTTTTCACTACTGCTTCGCTTTTAAATTTTGAATAATCATTTTTAATATATTTTTGTTCCCCTTAGCAGATTAGTAATAATCATCATCAACTGTAGAAATGGTTTAGCTATTCCATTAATTATAACTTAAAAGTCATCAATGTTCAACAAGAATTTTTGCAACTTCAGGTTAACATCTGTAGAAGATAATCGGTAAATTATAGCTAGTAATTTTGACGAAATACAGAGAGCAGGTATATTAATTATGGAGATTATAATTAAGGTGACAGCTCAGCCAGCTTTTACATTAATCTTTTTTTTTTATCGTATTTTAGTAATTGTAGATTGATCTAATGTTTTCCTAACATTAATGCAACTTTCTCATATGTTTATTCGCACTGAATAAACATTATCTTTGAAGTATTTCGCGGGTGTCCGTAGTCACTATATTCGATTTTTTATTTGTAAGCACCTTCACCTAAATATAAAATTCGTTTTTATATTTCATTATTTGAGGCTTATTTTGTGGTTGTACAAAAGTAAAAAAAAGTTTCGCCTAGTAGTTGCAACAATCAATAGCGAAGAGGTATATAAATTTCTAGTACATGAGGTTCAAATTCAAATAGCTTTTTATTATTACTAAGTTAATTGTCATAAAGGTTGGCTTACACTCTAGTTATGGATAATACAATTGCTATTAAGCATATTTATCAGCTATTTGCTTTGCGGTTAGTTGGTGTTCTGTCTTTTGGTAGACCATTCCTCATGTACATAAAAATATCAATTAACCATTTCCAAATTATGTTCTTTAATGACTTTTATAGTTTTCATTTTTTGCGAAAGCGTTTTGTATAACGACTTTCCCTGTAACCCATACAGGGTTACAGGGAAAATCGTCCTAGATAATTAAGGACGTTATAGTTTAGGTCGTTTCTGACCGATTTGATTCTATGACATGATGTCCTAAACTTAACCGTTTTCGAGATATTGAAGTTTAAAGATTTTCTAAAAAAACATGTTTTTTTTGCTTTTATATCGATTTTTTTTGTTATTAGAGGTTCTCGAGTGCGATTTTTTGATTATTTTTAGTTAGTCTGTATGTCAAGTATCAAAAATCATCAAAAAAATTTGAACTAGTTACTAACAGTTTCAAATGGCGGCTTGTTAATATTTCTAAATTACGAATTTTTACCTTTCCTAATTTAAATCAATAAAGAGAAAAAAAAAAATGTATGGAAATTATTCTGCAAATTATTTTAAAAACTTTTACGTCTTTTTAGCTATCAAAAAAGGTATAATACTAGGAGTTTAATAGGAAGACTGTACACAGAATGACACCTAAAGCGGGCTCGGGTATCAAAAGGTAAATTTTTAGTTCTAGGTGAAAATACGAAAAATACACAAATAAAATAAAAAACCTTGCAATTTAATAGTTTTTATTAATTATAATTCATGTTCTATATGGTCGCTCCTATTTCTAACACAAATTCTCATTCTTTTTCTTAAATTACTTTTCACAACACTGATTGTGAGGTGCCGCCTCATTTCGTCAGCCGCATCAATTATTTTTTGTCTTAGGACATCCACGTTTTCGATAGGAGTCATCTGGTCGTATACGAGACTTTTCATGTGACCCCACACATAAAAATCCCTCGGTGTTAGGTCTGGGCTTCTCGCCGGCCAAGGTATGGGTCCGCCTCTTCCAATCCATTTGTTGAGATAATTGTCATTGAGCCATGCACGAACACTTCCTCTGTAGTGAGCTGGGCAGCCATCGTGTTGAAAGTACATGTTTTGTCTCAAATCAATAGGTAGGTTTTCCATCAAATTAGGTAAATCGTTCCGCAAAAAATTGTCGTATTCCTTGCCATTCAAATTATCTGGCAGGAAGAATGGCCCAACCAAACAATTTGAAATTATACCCATCCACACATTTAAGCTAAATCTTGTTTGTGATCCTTTCGTTCTTTTTTTGTTTGGGTTGCCTTCCTCTTTAGAAGCCCAATAGTGGGCATTGTGGTAGTTTGTAAGACCGTCTTTGTCGAATTTTGACTCGCCAGTCCATAGTATTTTCTTAAAAACAGATGCATCTTCGACATCGGTATTGAGCATAAATCTGCAGAATCCTAATCGTCGCAACGGATCCTCTTCTTCAATGACTTGCACGGGCGTATAGTGGTAAGGGTGTTGCCCAACAGTATGCATTACAAACCATACCTTCTACTGCGAAATACCAAGCTGTTGTGCGACAACATTTGTAGATGTGGTTGGGTCCACCTCAAAGAGACATCGTATTTCGTTTTCTTCGTCAAAGATAAGTGGTCGTCCCATGTCAGTCCGCCGTCTTTGCACGGAACCAGTTTCTCGTAGTCTTCGATAAGTTCCATCAAATACGCTAACATCAGGTACACGACGAGTAAGATATCGCAGTATGTATTCATCACGTACACGCGACGACACTCCTTCGCAAAATCCGTAACACATTAGGATGTCAGCATATTCCTCGTTGGTATACGTTGCCATATTCACAAGCAGAGATCAAAATCCAGTTACGAGCCAATTCACACAGTCAGAAGATGAAACACAGATATTTTTGAAAAGCACGGTGTAGCACATCTACCACGGACGAATCGCATGAGCAGAATAAAAATCATTCAATAATGTTTAGTGAACAGAAAATGTCACTCGCACAGAGAGTACCCCGACCGGAAAAAATGCTTACCCAACCCTTTTTATTGTTTGAAGGTGCAGGTAGTAAACCGGTAATTGGTAGTATCTAAATTCTATTATTATGTTACTCTACATTTGGGCCTATTGAAATTTTCTTAGAATTTTCAATAGATCCAGTAGATATATTATACCGTTTTAGATAGCTAAAAAGACGTAAAAGATTTTAAAATAATTTGCAGAAAAACTTCCAGACATTTTTTTTCTCTTTATTGATTTAAAGTAGGAAACACTTGGTAAAAATTCGTAATTTAGAAACATTAACAAGCCGCCATTTGAAACTGTTAGTAACTAGTTCAAATTTTTTTGATGATTTTTGATACTTGACATACAGACTAACTAAAAATAACTAAAAAATCGCACTCGAGAACCTCTAATAAAAAAAAAATCGATATAAAAGCATAAAAGTTTTTTTAGAAAATCTTTAAACTTCAATACCTCGAAAACGGTTAAGTTTAGGACATCATGTCATAGAGTCAAATCGGTCAGAAACAACTTAAACTATAACGTCCTTAATTATCTAGGACGACTTTCCCTGTAACCCTGTGTATATATATATATATATATATATATATATATATATATATATATATATATATATATATATATATATATATATATATATATATATATATATATATATATATATATATATATATTTACATATATATATACATATATATATATATATATATATATATATATATATATATATATATATATATATATATATATACATATATATATATATATATATATATATATATATATATATATATATATATATATATATATATATATACATACATATACATGCACATACGCACACATACACATACATATCTTATATTTTTACACCATTTACACTACGCCGATTTGATTACATCTTGCATTAAAAATGGTTGTGTTGTATCTTGGTTAGTTTGTCATTTATATTAATTGAAATGTTTAACTTAAACTTAAATTTCTTATCTCTGGATCTTCATAGTCTATTTTTGTTAGTGATTGTTTATTATTACATTCCATATTACTCATCTAATTTGCACTTGTTGCAATGCAGTCATGGATCTTCACAATCACTGATTTGTGGTATAGCAATTTGTGCGTTTGGTTATTTGGTGATCTGATATGTGTCCAGTCTTGTGTTAGAGTTGATGTATATATTTTATGTCTGTAGAATTTGTCCGCTATTTCGTCTCTATGTTGTCTTATAGTTTGTATGTTTGTCCTGTCGTGTAATTCATTAATTCTTATATATATATATATATATATATATATATATATATATATATATATATATATATATATATATATATATATATCTGTCAGTTGATGTGACATGTCTTAATACCTTGTTTTGCATGCGTTGGAGTAGTTGTGTTTGTGTGTTTGATATGCCACACCATACTGGTGCGGTATACATTAGTACAGGTCTAATTATTTGTTTGTAGATCATTAACTTATTTCTTGGCCCCATGTGTGAGCTTGGTGCGAGTACAAGTTCTGCATTGTAACAAATGCTTTCTGAAGCACATAAAAAACGTAGTGTGTAATTTTAATAAAGAATCTCTGATGACATCCAGACACCTCAGTTTATTCCTGAATGGTATTTGGGTGTCATTTATTTGAATGGACATGTTTATTTTACTATTGGTGAATTTTTTTCGTTAGGACTATTCCCTCACATTTAGCAGCGTTTAGTTTAATTTCCCAACATTTTAGCCACGGGAGCATGTTTGTATGTGCTCTGACCGCGTTAGCATAACAGGATTGCGCATAAATGAGCATATTATCCGCAAAAAATCTTATTTTAGTTGATGGATATTTTGGGAGATCAGACATATACAAATTGTACAACTCAGGGGCTAATACTGAGCCGTGTGGTACATCTACTTTTGTGCCCCTAGGCATAATTCCCCACTCTTCCTCTAAATGTTTTTTTAGTCAGGTAGATATGTAGTAGTGTGATTATGTATAGTGGCAGGCTATGCAGCGTCAGCAATTTGTGTAAGCTTCCCATATATCCAGTGCGATCGCCACAGTGTTCTGCTGCTTGTTCATTTTATTTAGTGCGTCTTGTAGTACTCTTGAAATCAGTAGAACAGTGCTATGATCGCCACGAAATCCGAATTACTTGTCTCAGAATTTGTTATCTACGTTTATATATAGATGTAAGTTTATTTAAGATATTATTTCGGCTATTTTGGATAGCATGCTAAGAAGTGAAACCGGCCTATAGGAGTCTAGCCTTCCCGGTTTCAGAGGGGGGCGCTACAGACCTCTACTACTCCTCAGGAAAATGCTGTAGTTGCGACACAGTAAAGTTTTTGTAGGTATGTTTTTTTATAGAGTAATAAAATTTAAGAAAAATACGGAACAAAGGGTTTAATTTAATTATTTTTAAAATACTTTAAAGTAACAAACCTAAAAGAGTCGTTGACAGTGAATTTTATTAATGTTGAAACAACCCAATCCTTAAATTCTCAATAGAAATCATTATAATCGTATTCATAGTCGTTTGCTGAAGTATCAGATTCAGCTTATTAAAAGGTTCTTCAATCCTAACTCTAGTGATGAGCTTAACAGCGACTTTTAGGTTATAAGTATACCAGCGACGGTGATTTATAAGTCACAGCGACTTAGGTCGCTGCGTTACTCTGTCCGAAATCTCCGGAAATCCGAAACTATTGCTGCTTAATTATCGACACCGGCGCCTGTCACAGCCAGCCAATTTTATAACCCATTATTTCTGATATTTCGATGTATGTATACTGTTATTTGTCTATTTTTTGTTCATTTTCGTAGTACTTTCGTTTGTTTTATTAGTTTTTTTTTATTTAACATATTTCTGCCTAAATATACGTGTATACGTATTTACCAAATTATTTACAAGTGAATCTATACAACAAAATTTTACTTTGTAACTAACAGCATTTACCTTCCAACGGCGACGCGACAGTCCAATATCGTGTATCTATGAGTTGTTGGCCGACTGCGACTATTGTCTATAACAAGCCGATCGTTAAATTCAGGTCGCGCGGATCTACGACCTCTGCGTATGCAGCGAGTATTTAAAACAGCGACTAGAGTCGCTACTTTGCGAAGAATTGGGTCGCAGGTATTACCTGTGACTATCTAAGTCACAGGTAAAAGTTACAGATATGATAATATCGCTCATCTCTACTAAACCCTATTTCATAATTAATAATGGAATTAACTTGAAATGCAGTTTAGGCCATTTCACCACTTAGGGTAATTTATTTACTGTTACTGTATTTCAGTTACCATGAAAATAATTGAATTACCTCCCTTAGTGATTCAATTTTCCAAAAATTATTACCATTCACCAATTACTTCAATTTTATTTGCTAATTTCAATTACTTTTTCCAATCACTCTAATTAAATCAATAGCAGCTTTAAAACTATCCTCTTAAACATTCTTTTTTGGTAGGTCTGAAGATAATGTCTTAAGAAACTGCTATCAATTTTACTATTTATTTAGCCTCGACTTTGGTAGTTTTGTCCTTTAATTTAAAAGCCAGTTAGGCGCAATTAGTTTTCCGTACGTTGACTTCACAAAACAAACCACAAATAAGTTTTCAACCAAGTTTGTTTCCGATCTTTGTTGAAAACTTATGACCTTGAATTTTTTTTTTTTTATATATCAGATAAACCATTAAAGATAATGCACTCGTGATAATTTTCGTTCAATCTACACCCTGTAGAGAAACTCCTTCCATAATATTCCAGAATTTTTTCAAAATTTTTTGAACAGTACTTTTCAAGATAAGGGGAGGGGCTAGCGATTTTTCGCAATTTTTTAAAAATAATACAAAGAAAAGTGTACGCAAGTATTACATTATATATATTTTGAAATCGTAATTTTACAAGCTTTTATTTGACACCCCACTCGATAATCTGGTAAAAAAAATTTCTTTTCTTTTCCGATTTCATCCTCCAAAGCTAACCACTTATGTCAAAATTTAATAGTTTCGGAAAAAATCGGGTGTGATAGACGGACGGACGGACAGACGGACAGACGGACAGACGGACAGACGGACAGACGGACAGACGGACAGACGGACAGACGGACAGACGGACGGACGGACGGACGGACGGACGGACGGACGGACGGACGGACGGACGGACGGACGGACGGACGGACGGACGGACGGACGGACGGACGGACGGACGGACGGACGGACGGACGGACGGACGGACGGACGGACGGACGGACGGACGGACGGACGGACGGACGGACGGACGGACGGACGGACGGACGGACGGACGGACGGACGGACGGACAGACGGACAGACGGACAGACGGACGGACGGACAGACGGACAGACGGACGGACGGACGGACGGACGGACAGACGGACAGACGGACAGACGGACAGACGGACAGACGGACAGACGGACAGACGGACAGACGGACAGACGGACAGACGGACAGACGGACAGACGGACAGACGGACAGACGGACAGACGGACAGACGGACAGACGGACAGACGGACAGACGGACAGACGGACAGACGGACAGACGGACAGACGGACAGACGGACAGACGGACAGACGGACAGACGGACAGACGGACAGACGTACAGACAGACAGGCGAAGTGATCTTATAAGTGTTGCGTACGGAACACTAGAAATCAGTTAGCTTATAAATCTTTAAAAAAAATAAATTTACCATATTTTCTTTCTGTTGAGCATTTTAGTTTTCTTTGCTAGCAGAGGGTCTTTTTCTGTATATTCTAGATTTTTTTTATGTGGGATTAAGGGATAAAATGTTTAAACTTTAGTAGGACTATAGTTTTAATTAGTAGAATTTTCCAGACTAACTTGTTTTAACTACTACTCTTCTCTATTTATAATGGCCTTGGTCGATGCTTAAATAATAATGGATAATTAAAAACTTAAAGAATTTTTTTTAATCACTCTAATATTTAATTACAACAATTATCTTGTAGCTAGCAGTTGAAGCAGTGGGCAACTTTAAGACAGTAGTATCTCTGGGATGTGAAGAAAAATTTTACAATTTATACGTTGACGAGTTATCTCCTCAGATTAAAAAAAGTTTAAGAAATACACACTTTAGATCACTCATTTTGGGTAAGTCTCTGTTTAACATATATTTCACATCCTCTTATAGCGGAGTATATATTATTTAAAACCTAGATAAGAAATTATTTTTAATGTATTTTTGCTAAGTTAGTTTTCTTCTTCCTATAAAAACAAATAATTCTAACACATTACATCAACTTTAACCACTATCAAGTTTATAAACAGAAAAAAATAAAGGTTTTAAATATAAAAGTTGTTTTTTTACGCCTACCTAAAGCAACAATTTCTGAAATTTGTCTGTTTCTATCTGTAGGTCTGTATGTTTGTTCGAGCATCATTTGTAAAAAATGGAATTGATTTTGACCCAATTTATCACAGAGTGAAGTAGGATGCGCATTCTACACTATACATAGCTGAATATTTTACACCATTAGTTGACTACACACACACGCTCACGCACACGCTCACGCTCACGCTCACGCTCACGCTCACACCCACGCGCACGCTCACGCACACTCTTAATGTTAGACTACGATTTGTTCATTCTTTCGACCAAAGATTGGAAAAAATTGCTTTTAACACAATTGAATTAAAATTTATCGACTCACTTCTCTTATCCCCTCTCCCTAAAGGAACCTTGCTTAAAAAACTATATTTCTTCTTTAATTTCCTTGCTATACTATATATATATATATATATATATATATATATATATATATATATAAAGAGGAAGTCAACAAGCTTACTCATATCCATCAAATTCCCCCAGAACCCCTCCCCTCCACCTACCGCAAATCTCCCCTCCCCCTTTAACTCCCCCAGTCGAAATAAATTGGTCGCTGCTTTCTTTACCATTCATTCCTGGCCTTACAAACAAATTGGTCCACATATTGCGTGTCATTCCTAACATTAAAATCGCTAAATATTACTTCTTCAAAAACAGACGTGTCTTCAGCAAGCTGAAGGCCCCGCTGCCAGTTCTTTCCATGTCAGACTTGGTTTACTCAATTGTCCATCAATCTACATTGGCCAAACTTCTCAATCCTTGAATCGTCGTATTGCACTCCATAAAAGTGACACTAGATGCCATCCACACAGATGTGCCTTGGCGACCCATTCTGTTGACAATGGTCATTCTTTTAATTTCAGGGAACCCAAAATTCTTCATTTCTCTAACAATCTTTCCAAGAGAGAATTCCTTGAGATGTGTTACATCCAGGAGAATCACCTTAATATCAATAAAAGAACCGACCTAGATGGTCTTAGTAGCATATATAGTTTCGTCCTCTCCTGTGATAAATCAACTTCACACAAAAATTCCCTGTCTTCAAGTGTTTTATGATCCATCTGAACCGCGTTGGTCGTCTCTCTTTTAGCTCCGTAATTTCCAGGGTTTCTCTCCTCCTTCCTCTTTTTATTTACGGTTCTCTTTGATTCTGGGCTCCACAGATTCCTTCCATTTTATCTGGGTCATTTTGTGCACCTAGCGATTACTGTCTTCCTTCCATTGACAGTACCTTGCGTCACCCCTCTAACACCTCCTGGTGCCTCCAGTCTTTATTGGTTTTTGCCAACAATCTCTTCCTCCAATCAGATTCCAACAAGAAATTAATAAATTAATAATTATTTCATTACATAATCTTCTTCTTCGTTGCTCCCATTATTGTCACTCTCTCTCTCGCTCCCTCGCTCACCATTTACTTATAATTAGGTTATGATTTATCCTTCCGCTACCACATACCGGGTTTTTTGGTCGCTCAATTGGCTATCTCCTTCTCACTTAGGGTCCAATATTTGCACTTCCTTTTCTATCGGTTCCTTCCAGGTGTCGACCCCGCATTCTGGTTAATTGAGTTTTCTTGACTAAACCCCTTATCTCTGTCGGGCAGCTGTCTCCTGTCGTCCTTGTCATTTTTCCTAAATGGCGGTGGCCATATGTGGTGGTCACAAGTGAAATAATTTACAATGTTCTCAACATCCAAGGTTCCCAATTACATCCATGTTTTAAATTTGGTTTTTAGAATTTTGTCTACAGTGTTTTAGTGTGTATTTTTATATATTTTATGGATTAACCAACTTTTATATGTAACAACTTTTGTATGTATAACCTACGGCCATTCAGGCTAACGAAATCTTTGCACTTCTCATGTGAGTTTTTTAACTTATTATGACTAATATCTTATTCTTGTTCTACACTAATTTTATTTATTTTAACAACCTAATGATAACATCATTAATTTTAAGTTGTCCCAGACACGATCAGTGAATACGCTCTGTTCTTCTTTTCAGTTCTGCCCTGAAGAAGGTCCCAATCCAGGACCGAAATATTGGCTTAATGAAAATTGTGTGATCTCTTATCACGCCCCCTTCTTGCCGAGTTCCCCAACTAAGATTGTATTTTTAATAATTTTGGTAGATATGGCAATTTTTTTTGCTTTCTTTCTTTATTCTATATATATATATATATATATATATATATATATATATATATATATATATATATAGGGTGTTATAAAAATCGTTTAATATGTTTAAAATGGTATTTTTCTGTAGTAAGAACCAACGTAGCAAATATCGATAGAAATAGCGTCCTTCGATAATATCACGTAAAACTAACTTAAAACCGTCTCAAATTTTTAATTCAAAAATATCGTCGCCCCTGTTTATGTAACCGTGAATTGGAAAGTGTTTAACAATACCTTATACTAAGGCAATCATCATGACTATTTTACTATTTGCGTGCTTCAAAATTAGTAACATACAACTTGTTCCTTCTTAACGATTACAACTCTCATAATAAATTTTACTTAAACCTAATTCAATTCCTCGAAAATACCGGATTTACTTTCAGACTCAAGTTGAACTCAGAACTTGTTTTTAATTAGCTTATTATGTCACATTTATAAATTTTTTACTAAAATCATCTTCAATATATTAAAAAATAAGTTAGATTCCTACCAGCCATGCGAACAGTCTGGTTTTAGATCCGGATATAGCACATACGACAACTTATAGGCAATAAGAAATATCCTAGACAACAGCAATGAATACAATTTCGAACTCTACATAGCGTTCATTGACTATAACAAAGCTTTTGTTTCTGTCGAAATATGGGCAATCATCAGCGGCTTGAACAACTGTAGAATTGATTCTAGATACACTACCCTAACAAAGATTTTTATAAAAATGCAAAGATGTACATAAAACTTAGTACAGAACAAATACGTATAGGAAGATAATAAGAAATATCCTAGACAAGAGCAATGAATACAATTTCGAACTCCACATAGCGTTCATTGACTATAACAAAGCTTTTGTTTCTGTCGAAATATGGGCAATCATCAACGGCTTGAACAACTGTAGAATTGATTCTAGATGCACTATCTTAACAAGATTTTTATAAAAATGCAAAGATGTACATAAAACTTAGTACAGAACAAATACGTATAGGAAGAGGTGTAAGATTGGGAGATACAATCTCTTCTAAGCTATTTATTACAGTTCTAGAAGACGTATTCCGCCAACTAGATTGGACAAAAATAGATGGTCTGTATCTGAGTCATTTAAGGTTTGCAGATGATATGGCAGTCATCAGTAATAATCCACATGAGTTTCAAGAAATGATAAATTAGTTAAATTACCACTCAAAGGCAATTGGTCTTAAGATGAATAAAAGTAAGACAAAAATATTAACCAACACTAATAGCAACATAATTATAAATTTGGAAGGAACAGCTCTCGAGATTGTTAACAATTAATATAGAAGAAAGTGATTTGTATGTATTCAAAAATAAGGCCATCTCAAATATGTTAAAGGCCAAAGTTTGCGACCAATGCATCCCACCCGTAATTACATATGACTGAAACTTAAACACTGAATAAAGCCGATATACAAAAACTAGCTCGGACCCAGAGAGCACACGAAAGACAGATGATCGGGATAAAACCTAAAGATAGACCAAGATACCAGTGGATACGTGAACAAACGAAATTAAAGGATATTATAGAGCACGTAGCAGAAAGAAGGTGGTAATGTGCTGGACATGTAGCACGCACGACCGATGATCGATGGACCAAGACACCATTAAAATAGAGACCATGAGAACAGAAAAGGAGCGTCCCAAAACAAGATGACAGGATGATATACAGAGGGTTGCGGTCATTGTAAGGATAACAATAGCTGCAAATATATTGAGATGGAAATTCAGGGGGAAGGCCTACATCCAGCATAAGATAAAACTAGGCCTATAGTGATATAGTGATTCAAATTGAATACTAAACATTTGTTTTTTGTACCTCTGTAAAGCTGTTAATTTAAAGGAGTCCTGTCTTTCGTAAATCCTATGTAATATAAACAGGTAGAATATCAGATTCAAACATTGAAGAAAGACATTAATAAGTCTCTTGTATTGACTGATAATGAATGTTCTATAGAAAGACTTTGTATTATTCCAGGTTTTTCCAATGCTATTATGTTATTCGCCAATTCAGTTTGTATGTATTATGGTGGTTATCTTATTAAAGATTATAACTTCCTTATGGAGATATAATTAAGTGAGTTTCATTTTATTTATGTTATTTTAAGCAGTTTCATAACTTTCATATTTTTTATTACTTTTCTTTTATATTTCAAGGGCTACTCAAGCTTTAATTTTGGGAACTGTATCTATTGCTAACGCTCTAGCGTTTACACCTAATTTGGGAAAAGGTTTATTAGCTGCCAACAAGGTTATGAATTTAATAAACAGGATACCTAAGATAAAAGATCAAGGCGATGCCATTGTTCAATGTGATGTAAGTAATACAAAGAATAATCTGCATAGCTATAATACATTATTTTTATTATAATAACATCAGTTCAATCTTTAATTTAAAATTTAAATATTGTAATAGAATTAATCTAATCTTTAAACCGTGTATCTAGTGGATGATGTATCATAACGAGAATTTATCAGAAAAGGCTTCTGTGTAGAGAGTTAGGGTATTTTGAGGTAAAACTTACACCTTCTCAAATCCTATTAACTCATAAAATTAAGTTTATTTTCTTGGTCAGGAATCTTGAGCAACAATACTCCGTATTAGTGCCAAAAATTCTGTGCTCCCAGTATTACTTTTACCATATACGAGCGCCGTCTTTTAAGTTTTCACAAACCACCACTAGATGGCGCTATTGAGATGGGACATTACCATTGTTGTAGAATTTGACATTGTTAAAACACTGGCAGGTCAGAAATTGGCAGAGTAGTTTGTTTACAGTAAGCGTTAAAAAAAAAAACAGTTTTGTGGACAAATGAAAATTTCACGTGAAAGTTTTCGTTGGATACTTTTTTACGATTTTAGTAAAGACCTAATTCAACAACAATTTCTCGAATCGCTTCATGCAACTTTTGGTAATTAATCACCATCAGAAAAAACTGTTTACAATTGGTTTGCAGAATCTCGTCATGGTTGTGCTTACGACAGCGATGAATTTCGTGAAGGTCGCTCAAAATAGGTTGTTGTTCCAAAAAACATCGATTCTGTGCGCAACATGATTGAAGAGGATCGGCGTGTGAATTAGCGTGAGATAGAGGCATCCTTAGTCATATCGAAAACAGCAGTACATTCAATTTTGCTTGAAGATTTCGCTGTGAAAAAGATCTGTTCCGGATGGATTCCGAAGCTCAAAAACAGGCTCGTGTCAATTGGTGTAAGGAGATCCTTAAAAAATACGACCGAGGACATGTAAAATCCGTATACAACATCGTAACAGGAGACGAAACTTGGATATATTCGTACGAGCCTGAAACTAAGCAACAATGAACTATTTGAGTGTTCGAAGATTAACCAAATCCAGAAAAGTGGTTCTTTCGCAAAGCACTTCCAAGAAAATGATTTCTTGTTTCTTTGGTTATACTGGACATGTAGCAACCATTGCTTTAGAGGATCGAAGAAGAGTTAATGCTGAATGGTATACAATAATTTATGTGCCAGAAGTCATCAATGAAATCAGGAAAAACAACCAAAAACGTCGCATCATTCTTCATTGTGACAATGCCAGCTCTAACACAGCACGTCAGTTAATTGATTATTTGATGGAAAAAACATCGAATCGAATCAAATGTCTCATTGTCCGTATTTACCTGATTTATCGCCTAACGACGTCCTTTTGTTCCTGCATGTCAAAAAAAAAACGTGTTGACAGCGATTTTCATCACTTCAATAAGCTATTGAATCCTTCCGAAACCATGTTTTTGAGGTACCAACTTCAGAGTGGAAAAAATGTTTCGAGGATTGGTTCAAACGTATGCAAAAGTATATAAATTCACAGGCGAAAATTTTGAGAAACAATAAAATGATTTGCACCAAAAAAATTTTTTCTTTCATTAAAAGGCAGCCCTAATAACTTCTGTTTATTCCCTTTACACAGACATTGTGATTGTATAAGTAATTAACATAACCTAAGAGTAGAATAAACTAGCAAATCAATAGCTTATCTATATTTTTCTTTTCTGAACTGTTTGGTAGGCTACTAAGCATTTACGGCAGATTAGATTAAGAATTAGTAAATCTTTTTTTTTTCAAGTTTATATATAATTCTCATTAATAAAGAAGAAATTATTCTCCTGTAACTTTTAACTTTTAATGGTCGATATCTAACTACTACAATATTTTACTAAGAAGGTTCATCTACGACTTTTTCTTCTAGAATATATAAACTTGATAACCATTTTTCATTACACTTAATAAAAAATTCGTTGTGTATAGTTTTCGGTTTATTTTATTGTATTGTTTTTTTTAAGAATGGAACATTATTTACAAATTCGGGCAAAATATTTTCCATTTTAACGTATCCGTCGTTACCACTATTCGTTGTAGATCTGGATGCAAATTATTGTCTTTAGAGTAATTAAGTAATATATGGCAATTTCATTCATTAGTTAAAGTTGTTATTCTTAAGTAAGTTACAGCAATATGAAAACAGTACTCAGTAAACAGAGGGTATGAATGCGGAGCGGATAGGCACTCCTTGTGATCCCGACAGGGATAGGCCCATTTCAGGGACGCAACACTGCCTATGCAAGCCTTGATTTTCTTCTCAATCCCATACCCCGGAGAGAAAATCATGTCCTCAACCAAAATCCAAACCAACTTGTCCCATCCTGTTTCCTAACCATACACCTAGAAGTCTGGCCATCATAATGTATTACGGCTAAATATTTCCTACTTTATCTCATGAAATGAATAATAAAAACACCTACAGTCCCCAACAAACTTGCTGATCACGACAGCGATTAGAAAAAGAGGAAGGCAAGGGGAGCTAAGAATCTCTGGGATCGACAAGGCTGTCACGAAATTACGAAACAAGCAATGAAAAGGACTATTCTAATTGTGACGTATAATGCCAGAACTTTCCCATCTAATTACAAGATTATTAAGTTGGAAGAACAGCTCAAGAATATAAAGTGTCATATAATTGGACTGAGTGAAATAAGAAGAATCGAGGAAAACATAACTAAGCTAAAATCAGAGCACGTTCTGTACTACAAAGGCGACGAACAGCTTAACATCAATGGTGTTGAATTCCTTGTGAACAAGAAACTGTCAGATAAAACGAAACAATTTGTAGGTGTTACTAAAAACATGACCCTGAAGGTAGTACAGGTATATGCTCCCACCTTAGATTATGAAGATACTGGTATGTTCTATGAATATGGAGACAACATGTGAAAGTCGTTCTAGTCATACGATGGTAATAGGTGACTTCAACGCCAAAATAGGCAAACGTAAAGACGAACAGGAGAACACAATTGGAGAATGCGGTTTAGGAGAAAGGAATGAAACAGGAAAAATATACCAGTGACCGTCCTAGAAATGAATAAATTATACGCTATGAACACTTTCTTAAAAAAGGATGTATCAGTGATCAACAAAACTAATGCTGGAAATGATCATCGATTGGTCAGATGCAAAATATTAATAAGCATGACCAAAAAAAACAAGCAAAACCTTATAAGAATATTAATCCAGATAAGATAATCCAAAACAAAGTAGAATGCGAAAGTAAAGTCAGTGGAAAGCTAGGTAAGAAAAAAATAGAAAATAACATTACTGATAGAGTAAATAGATTAAGATTATTAGGGAAGCTGCTGACGAATTACCCGAACAAAAAAAAAATAGTAACGAAGGAAATAAGCGACAGTACTAAACTATTGTTTAACAAAAGACAAAAAATGAAAGTAGTCAGAACCAACACTCAAATAGAATGGCCAGAACTCAACAAATTGATAAGAAAGGAGTTACGCAAAGACATCAGGAAATACAATATTAAAATGATAACGGAAACAATTGAAAGAAACAAAGGACCAAAAATATTTAAAAAACACTTAAGTTTGGGAAAAAAGAAATGATTTCACTGAAACATAAAAACAACAAAAAACTAACAAATAGAACAGAGATACTGACAGAAGTAGAAAAATAGTATACAGAGTCCATACAAATGAAACTCAAAGTCAAGAACGAGAAGAGAAAATACAGAACGTTGCAAGTAGAAAAATAGTATACAGACTCCATACAAATGAAACTCAAAGTCAAGAAAGAAAAGAGAAAATACAGAACTTTGGAGTAGAGACTAAGGCTTGGACGTAGAAGTGCGGGAAGACCAAATACAAGATAGAGAGACTACACCAACAAAAGGGCAGGAACTCAGTGGATGAGAAGGGCAAAGAACAGATAGCAATGACATGAAATGGGAAAAGCCTACATCCCGTAGTGAACTGGCATAGGCAGATCGTCATCATAAATGAACAATTGTGAACAAAATTTGAAATAGGACGACTCCTTTAACTCTCTAAAATAGAATTATACCTCTGTCCTTTCCATTGGAATTCCTTACTCTACAAATCAACAGAAATTTTAAAGTTTGTTTAAATCTCATTTAAGCTAAATTTAACTTAATATTTACTAGAAATAATTTTAATTATAAACTTGTGTTTAAAATAATTTAAAAACCTTTTTACTGATAAAATTTTAGTTTTTGAGATATTAGAGCTTATACAGGCTTATGAACATAGAATTATTTCGACAAGACCATAAAACTATTTTTGTTTTAAATAACAAGTTAAGCAGAAGAATTTATAATCATATCAACGATTTGTATTTCCCAAAATAATAAGGGCATATATGCGGTATGTCAGTTTATTTCTTACAATAATAATTAAAAAGTTATTAAAAATTTAAATTTCTATTTAAAAAAATGTCGTCATTTTGTGATTCGTTGATATATATGTCTAGAATTTTAATTATTAATGTGTATCCCATATTTTTCCATTATTCAGTTATTTTCTCATTAAGAGCTCTAAAAATTTTGTATATGTTATTTTATTTTTATCTATTTACCGTAAACAATATCACTGGGAAAACAATAATCATTACTGGTAATAAAATTAATAAAAATAATAAATTTTATAAATTTGACTTTTTTTCAAGAAAATCCCTATATGGTTATATTTTGTGAGGAAACCCTTCTATGATATAACGTCCGATATTTTATCTATTATTAAATATTCAAGGAGTTGCTTTTATAAGTAGTAATGTAGCCAGGAAATTATTAAAGTTAGAGTTGCTTATAGACAAGACCATAGACAGGGCATCCAGACATAGAGAGGGGTAGGTTAATTAATGGAGCCTCTTTTCAGTGGAAATTTAGTGAAGAACAGATACTGACCCCTTGAAACAATTATTCTCAACATGCAACTTTTAAAGTTTGGACCATTCCGAGGATAGTAGAAAAAAATCGATAACCCGTAGCTCCCCCATTCCAGTTATCTATCAACCGACCTTTTGAAGAAAAATATCCTTCACTATAATAATATTTTAAAAACTCAAGCTCTTTCTAATACAATAAGAATCAATAGCCTAGTATAAAACTCTCAAATAATAAAAAAATCTTCCAGTGACACTCCTTGACCTTTTTCCACACCCTAAAAAGAATCAATGGCCAAAATCCATTTTTGTAGTGGAATTTTAAAATTTAAAACCCTCCCCTACAAGAATCAATGACAAAGTGGAAGACTCAAAAAAAAATCATTTTTATAGTGCTTAGAATTTTCCCAAAACACTAAAAACCTGCTTCTATTTTACTAAATAAACAATATTTTGAATATCGTCTACTATTAGTGAAGATTTAGTATTAAAATTAGAGAATAAATTAAAATTGAGCGAGTATCTTAATCAGATGTAATAAATAATCGGCCAAGTGCAAGTCGGATTTGCGCAATCAGTATTTCGTACATTGATTGCTTTTAAAATACAAATTAAAATTTTTGTTGCGGAGGTATAAAATGATCAACGACTTCACAAAACACACCCCAAATGATTTTTCAACAATCAATTAACCAGATAAATTATTAAAGGTACTCACACTCGTGATAATTTTTGTGCAATCTACACCCTGTGGCGAATATTCCAGCAATTCCTATCTTAGTGCCAAATTTCAACTTTCTATGTTAAATAGTTTCTGAGAAAATCGGATGTGACAGACGGACAGACACCGAAGTGATCTTACAAGTGTTCCGTGAGGAACACTGAAAATAATGAGGTCGTAAAATAGTGATATATAACGACATAGCGTCACGTAAATGAGGCCAAACCTATTAAATCTAAAAGTTAACTAACTGCTAATACGCTTTTAGGTTGATGGAAATATAGACTACTCAAAAATACATTTTTCCTACCCAACAAGAGATTCAATTACAGTTTTGAATGGTTTTGATCTAAATATACTAAAAGGACGAACTGTTGCCCTAGTTGGTCAAAGTGGATGTGGTAAATCTACTATAATTCAGTTAATAGAACGTTTTTATGATCCTAGTTCCGGAGTAGTCCCTCGATAAAACTGACATTAAATCTGTTACATTATCTTCATTAAGGTAAGTAAGTTATAAGATTATGATACAATGCAAATTTTGCTGGTTAATTAAAACAAATAAAATGCAATTCAAACTCTTAACAATGGCTTCTGAACCCACCAATCATACATTAAGTAACTTTTCCTCTGAAAATTTCGAAACGACTTGAGATTTAAGAATAAAACTGTTGTGATTATTTTTAGGTCACATTTGGGAATAGTGTCTCAAGAACCCAACTTATTCAGTAGAACCATTGGAGAAAATATTGCCCATGGTGATAATAGTAGAGAAGTTACAGAGGCAGAAATAATTGAAGCTGCAAAGAAAGCCAATATTCATAACTTCATCACAAAGCTACCACTCTTAAGTATAAATTTTGTCAAAATTAAAACGCCTAAGACCCCCAAAAAGTTGCTTGCAGAAAAAACATGCCATCCTGCCCTATTCCTACCATATACTAATTAAACAACGTAAACATACACGCAGTGCGGCAATTAATTTTTCAAAAAATTATATGAAACAAGTTTTCTCAGTTCTTTCTATTTTTTTTTTTTTATTCAATGCACTTTTAAAACGACTTAATATTGGGTGATTGCAACACATTTTCATGAAAAATAGTATTTATTAATCAATAGTATACTCTCCATTATTTTTTATAACTGCCTCCCATCGTTTTTGAATTAATTCTTTGTAGAAACTGCGTGGTCTCTCTTCAAAGAAAGTCGTAAGGTAGTTTATGACTTCTTCCATAGAATCAAATTTTTGGCATTCAAATTACTTTGCAGAGAATGAAACAGATAAAAGTCTGAAGGGGTAAGGTCAGGGGAATACGGCGGGTGCTGGAAGATTTCCCATTTTAACTCCCTAAGTTTTTGCAGTGTCTATTGAGCGACATGTGGTCTAGCATTGTCATGGTGCCTTTTTGATTGACCACATGTGGACGTTTTGCTTGAATTTTAACACTAAGTTGGGTGAGTTGCTTACAGTACTTTTCCGGAGTTATTGTTTGGCCACGTGGAAGAAGCTCATAAAAAATTATTCCTCTGCAATATCACCAAACACATAAAAACACTTTCATTGGATGCAATTCAGCCTTTGCCATAGTTTTGCTCTTTCACTTCCATACTTCCGGCTTCTTTTTGTTATTATGTTGTTATACTCAACCCATTTCTCATCTTCAGTTATGACTTGATCCAAGAGAGGTTCGTTTTGTTGACGGGCGAGGAGAGAAATCACTGTAGAAACAAGGCTCAGTTTGTTCCGTTTTGTCAAAATATGCGAACCCATATACTGCGTTTCGAAGTGTATCCAAGTTGATTTAAATGACGAAATGCAGTCGAATTGTCAACATTTAGTCTCTCAGCAATCTCTCCAGTGATAATCCGTGGATTATTATTCACTAACTCACAGACAAAGTCTTTATCAATGCCGGGAGATCGTCCAGAGCGAAATTTATGGTCTAGTTTGAAGTTACTATTTCGAAATCAACCAAATCACTTTTTTATTGTCCTAAGAGCAGGAGCACGATCCAGATAACCGCCTTAAATATTTTTTGTTGCAGTTACAACACTCATTCCTTTTTTAAATTCATTTAACGTTCAAACTGGCAAATGTAACTCTTCACTTTTTTAAGGTTGTGTTAATTCACGACGCATTTAGAAAACTGTCATTTAAAATATGATTATAAAAGACACATCAGCACAGTCAAAAGTGCCTGCTTCTGCCATCTATGAAAATCAGGCACGAACTTTTTGCAATCATAGTTCAAGTGAATTTTTCTATGGTCCTTATTACTTCAGAAAAGCCTCTTTTTAACTTCATTTTAATTTTTGGGAATCTTGAAAGGCCGTAAAAGCGAATTCTGGTAAAGATGGTGACTCAAGATAAATAAAGTCCAACACTGACTGAGAATGATAAGTACCAGTTGTATGGATCACGATATTCAGGTCAAACACGACGTATTCTACTTCTCAACTTTTGAATACATCCAAACAATTAATGTCAGATAATGAAAACAAATTTATTGAACAATGTTATCGTGGAAATACTTTCATTTTAAACGAAACTTTTCCTTTTTTTTAGCTTCCATTCTAAACTTTGACGCTTTGCTTGTGATATTAAAAACTTATGTCTCATTACCAGTAACCGTTTATTTCAGTAAGTTTGGATTATTTTTTAGAGATTCTTATGATTTCTTTGGAATATTGCAATCTTAATAAATTTTAATCTTTTTTTTAAGTACACTGAATAAATTTGTCAAAACTTATGTTGCATCTGGATCCTTGTTCACAATATTTTGAATTGATTCGCTGTTGATCTGCACCATCATTTTTAATGATGTATTGCGATTTTCTGCAATGAATTCACTACCCGACCCTTTAAGTTATTTATGGTTTTCAAATTGATATTCGTCTACCTGTCTTCCGTGTGTAAGTAATCATTATCATACACTTTTCCAATCATTTTGAATATTTTTGTAGCATTTTTCAATACATCCAAACAATTAATGTCAGGTAATTTAATCAATGAGAACAAATTAATTGAACAATATTATCGTGGAAATGTTTTCATTTAAAACGAAACTTCCTTTTTTTTAACTTCTATTCTAAACTTTGACACTTTGCTTGTGATATTAAAAACTCATGTTTTATTACCAGTAAGAGTTTATTTCAGTAAGTTTGGATTATTTTTTAGAGATTCTTATGATTTCTCTGGAATATTGCAATCTTAGTAACTTTTAATCTTTTTTTTTAAGTACATTGAATAAATTTGTCAAAACTTATGTTGCATCTGAATCCTTGTTCACAATATTTTGAACTGATTCGCTGTTGATCTGCACCATCATTTTTAATGAGGATTTGTGATTTTCTGCAATGAATTCACTACCCGACCTTTCATGTTATTTATGGTTTTCAAATTGATATTGGTCTACCTGTTTTCCGTGTATAGGCAATCATTATCATACACGTTTTGAATCATTTTGAATATTTTTATAGCATTTATGCCAAGTTTTGTTTGAATTTAATTATAGCTCTGTGCTCCATGTCTTGATCTCTAGAATAATTTTTTAACTGGTAAATAAAGAATCAATTATCTGCCATCTGTCAATATATCGGGCTAAAATCTAATACATAAATCGGGAAAAGATGTAGCTTTAAGATATCACTTGTAATTGACGCTACTAGTTGATGATATACAGTACCAGTCCTTATGATTAGCTGTCGCACATTGTGTCATATCTTAAAGCTTCCACATAAAACACAAATAAACCATAAGACCCAAAAAACTTTCGTTTATGTTTATTTATAAGGTATGACTTGACACATTATTTTATTTAATTTATATTCTAAGAACAAAGCAATGTCGAGACGTACTTCAAATCAAGATGCTGATTATAAGAAATAAAAACCGTTCAAGTGCAAGTTGAACTTGCGCAGTTAGTCTTCCGTACGTTGATTGCTTTTAAAATAAAAAATTTTGTTACGGAGGTATAAAATGATCAGTGACTTCACAAAGCACACCCCAAACGAGTTTTCAATGAAGTTTGTTTCCAATCTTTACTGAAAGCTGATGACCTTGAAATTTCTGTTTTTTTTTTATATACCAGATAAATTACTAAAGGTAATGCACTCGTGATAATTTTCGTTCAATCTACACCCCGTGAAGAATATTCCAGAATTTTTTCAAAATTTTTAATCAGTACTTTTCGAGATAAGGGGGGGATAGCGATTTTTAAAAAAATAATACAAAGAAAAGTGTGCGCAAGAATTACATTATATATATATATATATATATATATATATATATATATATAATATATATATATATATATATATATATACATATATATATATATATATATATATATATATATATATATATATATATATATATATATATATATATATATATATATATATATATATATATATATATATATATATATATATATATATATATATATATATATATATATATATATATATATATATATATATATATATATATATATATATATATATATATATATATATATATATATATATGGGAGAACATTCCAAACGGAACAAGGCTCTGCCCAAAATTCATGTTGATGGATTTTAGTGATCTTGGGCTTAAAATGTTCGTTATTGATCCCGCTTTATGGGCTAGTGTGGCCTTTGGAAAATTTCATAATGGCGGCACAATATAGTGGACAGAAATCAGAGAAAAATCAAGATTTTGGAGTAAAAAAATTGGCAAAAAAAAAATTTACGGTCGATTCGATTGATTTTGGGTGCAACTTGTTTGTAATTAATAGCCCTAAAATGTTGGATAGGTAGATTCGCGAAATCCAATATGGCGAATCCAAGATGGCGGCTGAAACCTCAAAATCGTCGAAAAATTAAAAGAATCAAGACTCTGACTAGAGTTTTTGACACTTAACCTGATTATATTGGCCTCCAGTGTTGAGTGTTAAGCACTGTGTTACTTATACAGGTTATTATCCGATTAACTTTAAATTGTAAGAGAGAGTTTTGACACTTAATCTGATTATGTTGGCCTCCAATGTTGAGTTTCAATCACTTATTACATATACAGGTTATTATGAATCCCAAATCTAAAATGGCGGCTCCGATTAACCTCAAAATGTAATAAAATCGGTAAAAAATGGTGAAATTTAGTGGAAACAGTCCCAAACGAGTATATTGATGGCCACCTAACGGTGAAATAGAGAACTTTTCACTTTCGCGACTGCTTATATAACCCGCTTCGATAAATATGAATACAAAATTTTTTGTAATAAAATATTCGATGACGACGAAATTTTTCCTTCTGACTCTTAGAGATATAGAATTCCGAATATTCTCCAAAAACAGTTCAACTGTTTGTTCTGAAAATACCTTTTCTCTGTTCATAGCATTTTTTCCTAAATAAAAATGAATTATTGAGACCAAAATTTTACGCAGATTTTAAATAGGGTTTTAGAGACTAAAATTCGGTTCAATAGACTTTTAGAGTAAATTTAATAGAGAGGTTCAGACATTTTAGTATAGTGTTTCGTCTCTTAATTAGCACCATAAAATATCCTTATTATTGCGAATGCGGATTCGTATTCAGAATGCACCAAGCCACGAGATAACACGTTTCGCTTAAGAATTTCAAGTAAATGGATTGTGCGAATTTATCTGACAGTGGGTTTTTCCTTATATATGGCATTGCTTGACGCCATTTTGACTCCGCCATATTTGATTTATGAAGTTTGACTTCATGATACAAAAAGCAATCATTTGACGATTTATGAACCATCAATATACTCGTTCGGGACTGTTCCCACCTAAATTTCACCGTTTTCTACCGATTTTATTACAATTTGAAGTTAGTCGGAGCCGCCATTTTGAATTTTGGATTCATAATAACCTGTATAAGTAATGAGTGATTAACACTCAACATTGGAGGCCAATATAATCAGGTTAAGTGTCAAAAACTCTAGTCAGAGTCTTGATTTTTTTCATTTTTCATCTTGGATTCGCCATGTTGAATTTCGCCAACCTACCTATTCAACTTTTTAGGACTGTCAATTACAAACAATTTGCACCCAAAACCAATCGAATCGGCAGAAAATTTTTTTTTGCCAATTTTTTACTCCAAAATATTGATTTTTCACTGATTTCTGTCCGCCAGATTAAGCCGCCATTTAGAAATTTTCCAAAAGGCCACACTAGCCCATAAAGAGGAATCAATAACGAACATTTTATAGGAATCAACATAGAGACATTATACCAGAACAAAATATAGAACTCACACAAACAGAAGAGATTAATACAGAAGAAATAAAAGAGGCAATCGGCAAATTAAAGTTAAGAATGGCGGCTGGACAGGATAAAATCACAGCAGAGCGCTCCCTGAGGTAGCAATAGAAGTACTTAAAAATATAATGAACAACGTAATGAGGAACAATGCACCTACAGACTGGACAACAGGCATCATAACCTCAATATATAAGAAAGGAGATACTAAAGATTGTAATAACTACAGAGGGATAACCCTAACTAGCACTGTGTCAAAACTATACACTAGAATATTAGAAAAGAGACTAAGAAAGAAACTTGAGCATACAGAAGACATATGCGAAACATTGAGGACAAGAGAAATACCAGAAATAATAATAAAGGGCGTACAGAGTTTATATAAGGAATCAACAAAGACAGATATGATATATTTGAAACAACTATGGGCCTTAGACAGGGATGCATCCTGAGCCCCATGCTTTTCTCAATAGTTCTGGATGAAGCAATAAAAGAAGCAAAGAAGAGAGAGGTAAGATCATACCAGATAGGCTATTGGAAAATTAAAAAGATATTAATATCAGAACTATGCTATGCAGATGATATGGTTATTATAGCAAAAGACAAGGAAACGCTTAATAAAAACATACGGATATATAAAGAAACATTGAAAAAAAATAAACATAACAATTAATAAAGAGAAGACGAAGATTATGGTAATAGGAAAACAAAAACGACAACATGAAATAAAGAAAGGGGAAGAAAGGCTGGACCAAGCAGAGAAATTTAAATAGTTGGGATCAACAATATTAGAGGATGGAAGGATGGAGGAGGAGATCAAGGAGAGAATAATAACAGGAAGAAGATTATTTAATAGTATAAAGAATACATTTCTAGGAAAGAAAGAGATACCAAAAAATAGTAAAGCCCAAGTATTTGGGGGGGGAGGGAAAACATGGACAATGAAAGAAAGACAGAAGGGATGGCTACAGAAATGAGATTCATAAGGAAAATGGAGGACAAAACAAGAATGGACAGGGTTAGGAATATACAACTCAGAAAGAACTTGAACCTGAAACCAATGGTGGAAAGAGTTGAGGAAGCACAACTGAGATGGTATGGATATGTGGAAAGGAAGCCTGAACAAAGAATAATTAGACAAGTATTTGAAGACAAAGTGAGCAAGAAAAGAACGAGAGGTCGACCCAGAAGAGCATGGTTGGAGGATGTTAGAGCGGCAGAAGAGGAATGGAGAGGGAACACGCAAGACGAGCTACACAGAATAAAAAGAGGTGGAAGGAAATATGGAAAAGACATATAGAATAACTCCACGGGCCTTACACCCCTAAAGAGGTAGAAAGGTATAAGGATTAACTAACTACGTATTTGGAAGAAGTGTTAAAATAGCAACATAATCGTAAAGAAATTTAAAATAAAAAAAAAAACGGTCAAGTGCAAGTTGAACTTGCACAATTAGTGTTCCGTACGTTGATTGTTTTTAAAATAAAAAATCTTGTTAGGGTGGTATAAAATGATCAGTGACTTCACAAAACACACCCCAAATGAGTTTTCAACAAGGTTTGTTTCCAATCTTTACTGAAATCTGGTGACCTTGAAATTTTGGTTTTTTTATATACCAGATAAATTATTAAAGGTAATGATAATTTTCGTTCAATCTATACCTCGTGGAGAATATTCCAGGATTTTTCAAAATTTTTTGATCAGTACTTTTCGAGATAAGGTAGGGGACAGCGATTTTTCACGATTTTTTTAAAAGTAATACGAAGAAAAGTGTGCGCAAGTATTACATTATATATATATTTTATACTCGTGTTTTCACAAGCTTTCATTTGACACCACCCTCGAGGACCTAGTAAAAAAATTTTTTTTTGACTTCCGATTTCACCCCTCAAAACGAATCCCTTAAATCAAAATTTATGCTACGGTGACATAAAATGATCAGTGACTTCACAAAACACACCCCAAATGAGTTTTCAACAAGGTTTGTTTCCAATCTTTACTGAAAACTGGTGACCTTGAAATTTTGGTTTTTTTATATACCAGATAAATTATTAAAGGTAATGATAATTTTCGTTCAATCTATACCTCGTGGAGAATATTCCAGGATTTTTCAAAATTTTTTGATCAGTACTTTTCGAGATAAGGTAGGGGACAGCGATTTTTCACGATTTTTTTAAAAGTAATACGAAGAAAAGTGTGCGCAAGTATTACATTATATATATATATTTTATACTCGTGTTTTCACAAGCTTTCATTTGACACCACCCTCGATGACCTAGTAAAAAAAATTTTTTTTGACTTCCGATTTCACCCCTCAAAACGAATCCCTTAAATCAAAATTTATGTTACGGTGACATAAAATGATCAGTGACTTCACAAAACACACCCCAAATAAGTTTTAACAAAGTTTATTTCCAAACTTTACTGAAAATTGATGACCTTGAAATTTCTGTTTTTTTTTTATATACCAGATAAATTATTACAGGTAATGCACTCGTAATAATTTTCGTTCAATCTACACCCCGTGGAGAATATTCCAGAATTTTTTCAAAATTTTTTGATAAGTACTTTCCGAGATAAGGCGGGTGGACAGCGCGCGATTTTTTTAAAAATAATACAAAGAAAAGTGCGCGCTAGTATTACATTACATATATATTTTTTACTCGTGTTTTCACAAGCTTTCATTTGACACCACACTCGATTACCTAGTAAAAAATTTTTTTTTACACTTCCGATTTCACCCCCCAAAACTAACCCCTTAAGTCAAAATTAACTTTCAAAACTACATGGCTCTGATGGGGCCATCAATTCCTATATTACTACCAAATTTCAACTTTCTATGACAAATAGTTTCGGAGAAAATCGGGTGTGACAGACGGACAGACGGACAGACACCGAAGTGATCTTATAAGTGTTCCGTACGGAACACTAATAAAAAGAAAATATTTAAATCAGCTAGGACCTTTAAAAAAAATTTAGAAAGAACTACTGAATTGAATCAGAACTAAAACGAAACTTATTTTACAGGATATTCAAACAGCTAAAGTATCTACGGTATCATCTATCTTACCCTACTTGGTGGCAAACTGTATATAGAACTACCCTTCAGCTAATGGCGAGACGGGTTTCTCTTTTAAAGCAACCACTATTGTGTGGTTGTTTCTTTGTATTCCTTATAGTCTCTCCTTTATAATACTAGGTGTCTCTGTACGTAGTAAATCCAAGATAATTTTATTTGATAGAAAAATTGGTCGTTTATGTTAAAAATTTATACAAAGTGTAATTAAAATGCCTAGTTTAACTTTATGTGACTGGGTGCAAAAAATGTTTGAAAAAACCCGTTATTATTATTTTCTCTATTTTTGTATCAATCATTTAAAAATTAAGTGGATAAAGGAAAAAAAACAGCAACAGTAATGGATATGTCACCGCAATATATGGATAGTCTTCTAATTTTTCTATACTTAACGAGAAAATGATTTGAAAAAGTATTATGTTTTTCCTCAGGCTTTAAGGTGTTTGGTCGGAAAAATGTCCGTTTAAGGGTAGAGTTTTATTTATTAAAACTTTATGAACAAATATTTTACTCGAAACCTTTAAAGTTTATAAACTCTTCTATTTTTATAAGTTGTATATTTTATGTAGAAAATAAAGGGAAATTAGATGTTCGTTACCACGCTTATATTTATTTTAGTACCATAGGTTTTCTATGCCCTAATACTCCTTTTCAACAAAGGTTAGAATTTACTTTTTGTACGTAATGTTAAATTATTAAGAACATATTTTTAAATGAATTAAATATATCCTTACATCATCCTCCTTCTATGCAACACAGTGTTCTCTTTTTAGTGTTCTGTACGGAACACTTATAAGGTAACTTCGGTGTCTATCCGTCCGTCTGTATGTCTGTCACAGTTGAAATTTGGTACTAATATAGGAATCGATGGCCTCGTCAGATCCAGGTAGTTCTGAAAGTTAAATTTTGGCTTAAGGGGTTAGTTTTGGCGGGTGGAATCGGAAGTGAAAAAAAAAATTTTTACCAGGTCATGAAAGCTTGTAAAAACACGAATTCAAAAATATATATAATGTAATACTTGCGCACACTTTTCTTTGTATTATTTTTAAAAAAATCGCGAAAAATCGCTGTCCCTCCCCCTTATGTCGTAAAGTACAGGATATAAATTGAACAAAAATTATCACGAGTGCATTACCTTCAATAATTTGTCTGGTATATAAAAAAAAATTCAAGGTCATTAGTTTTGAGTAAAGATCGGAAAAGAACTTTCTTGAAAACTCATTTGATATGTGTTTTGTGAAGTTATTAATTATTTTATACCTTCATAACAAAAAAATTTATTTTAAAAGCAATCAACGTACGGAACACTAATTGCGCCTGTTCAACTTGCACTTCACCGGTTATTTTATTTTCCTTAAATAAACGCCTCTTGTATCAATATGTTCCCTGAACTTGAGTAAGCAACTGGTATCAGTTTTTACATTTTTCTTTTGAACTCTATAAATGGTCTAATTTCCTGTAATTAGGGCTAAATTCAAATAGTAGCTAGGAATAAGATAGACAATTGTTTATGTTTCTTTACCTGCTAAGATCTAATTTATTTATCTATCTTGCTTTACACTGAAATTTTTATTGGTAAAATATATCTATTACAACGTAGTCTCTCAAAGTTACTCCAGTGCGGAAAATATAGAAAAATGAAACTCAAAAAAGCAATATAATTAAATGAAAAAACTTACATTTTGATACATACTACTACTACTCCTCGAGATTAAACCTTAAGTTTAAAGCATAGGTAATTTTACAATCTATTTTGTGGGGTATGATCCAAACTTTTATATTTTTATTGTTAAGAGATAGTTTTCTTCCTCTCACTCATAATACTACACTACATAATCATAAATCTTTTTGCCGTGTTGGGATGTTGTGAGTTTCTAGAGTTTCATTATAAAAGAGGATATCTCTTCTGATTATCGGTTTTTCTTCCCCAACAACAATCTGTTATTTTAACACAAACCCATTATTTAAGATTTAAAAAACGATCAATAACACAGGCCTGCTATGGTTTTCCCCTTACAAAACTAAGTAGTAATTTTGGTAGGTTAAGTACTAATTTATGAGAAAAATATTTATAAAATTCCATCGCGTAAGTTTTCAGAGCAGAATATTTTTTTCAATTTTCGTAGTACTACTAGAGTTAACTTCAAATTTATTAGCAATATTTAAATATTTATCTACCCTCACTAGTTGCTTTTATTGCCATTATAAGATATATTTAGAGCTACGTGGGTTGACTGTGCTGATTTCTGTGATTTTTGGGTGGTAAAAATAGAAAAATCTTACTAATGGCCTCCAGGAAATGTATTAATTTTTGCTATATATCTGGAAGTTATGTGATAAAAAAACAACAGCAAGTTATTTCTAAATCCATCGAACAACTGTATATGAACTATTTTAAAACCAGTATAAAAAACCAAGGCAAAAAATGGGTGCTCCATAAAATCTGTTCGACGTGTGTACGTTAACTTCGCAAATGGCCAAGAAAAGAAAAAAAACAATCTTTTAGTTTGGAGATTTAAAATGATTTAGATGGAACGACAAAATCATATCGATGATTATTAGTTTTGCTGTTCCAACTTAAAAGAGTATAATGCTAAAAATAAATCAGAGATAACGTATCCTAATCTTTGTTCTGTGATACTACCTACGCACCAAGATCCCAAAGTTCAAGAGTTATGGCCTGATGCAGAATCACCATTATCTAATTTTGTTTCTCTCAAAAGGCTGTAGTAGATATTTCAGATTCTGACAATGAGTATGTCAAATGCAACGAAATACCTCAACTATTTTCTCAAAGTGAATTAAATGATTTGACAAGAGATCTCAATCTTTCGAAAGGTGCCGCGGACTTACTCGGATCAAGGCTAGAAGAAAAAAACTTGCTGGATCCTACAACGAACTTTTATTGGTATAGAAATAGAGAAACATATTTTCTTCCGTATTTTGTGCAAGAAGAAAATTTAGTATATTATTTTGTTGAACCCGGCCTAGTCAAGATGTTTCATGTAAAATACAATCCAAATAATTGGAGAATTTTTGTAGATTCTTCGAAGCGAAGTCTTAAAACAGTGTTATTACATAATGGTAATAAGTTTGCTTCTTTGCCTGTTGGAAGAATATTATGAAAAAATTTGATTTCATCTTAAAAAAGATAAACTACTCCAGTTATGGCTATGGCAAGCAAGAAGGAAATACAAAATACCCCTGTTTCCTGTGTGAATGGGATAGTAAAAATAGAGCACAATATTGGAACAAAGAAGATTGGCCACAGAGAACATCTTTAAGCCCTGGAAGTAAAAAGTTATATGTGAGGCTCTGGTTGAAACTTCTAAGATTCTACTACCTCCACTTCATATCAAATTGGGTATTATGAAGCAATGTGTGAAGGCTTTGCCTAAAGAAGGTCTCTGTGCCAAATATTTATGTGATAAATTTGAGCATTTATCTGATGCCAAAATAAAAGAACGCCTTTTTGTTGGTCCTAATATTCGAAAGTGCAAAAAAAACTTTGAAAAAACTGTGAATAAAACTAAAGAGCTCGCTTGGAAATCATTTCAGGAGGTCGTAGAACATTTTTTAGGAAACAGAAAAACCCTGATTATGAAAATATAGTCTTGCTTAACAAACTCAGAAAGCTGGGTTGCAATATAAGTATCTAGCTGCATTTTCTGCATTCCCATATTGACCTCTTCCTTGAGAATCTTGGTGCTGTAAGTGAAGAGCAAGAGGCGATTTTACCGATATAAAGGTTATGGAGAACAGATATCAAAGAAGATGGCACGTTAGCATGATGGCCGACTATTGCTGGATGTTGAAGAGAGACGAACCGAATCGAAGAGAAAGATTAAACAGGTGTTTTTAAGAAAATAGAAAAAGTTATCATAAGACTTTTTGATTGATCTAGTCTCTTAAGCCATGCTTAAAACTAATTATATGCAGTTTATAACTAAACATTAAGTTTTATATTTATCATATTTTTTTTTTTCATTCGCACTATTATCATTACTGCTTATTCCTTATGTTACCTAACGTAACAAAATATATACTAAAATCTGGCCAGAGAACATATGTATGAATTAAAAACACAACACGTAAATCGGATAAATGGTTCTCGAGTGATAATTGCACTAACGGACAGACAGAGAGCGTTCTCTTCTTCTTCTTCTAAGACTATGTCTTGTTTGTTCTATTTTATTGAGTTTCTTGTGATCTGGAAGTCCAGCTTTCGTGCCATCTTTTAGGTGGCTGGCCAGGAAGTCTCTTTGTGTTTGGTCTTTCTTCTTTGGCCCATTTTGCCCAGCTATCGTCCTGCATTCTATTAACATGATCCCTTCATTGTCGACGTCTTCCTCTTATGAACTATACTATATTTTGTACTTTGAGTTCCTCTCTTATTACTGAGCTTCTTATTTGATCTCTTAAGATTACTTCTTTAATAGCTCTTAATGTTTTCATTTTTGTTGTTCTTCGTATGCACTTTGTTTTCGAGATTTCTGCCCGGGTCTCTGCTGCATACATTAGTATTGGTCTTACGGTGGTTTTGTAAATACGAACTTTCCTTCCTTTTGATATATACTTATTCTTCTAAATGAGGTCTCTCAAGCATCCAGAAATTCTTGCGGCCTTGTTTGCTTGTGTTCGAACTTCTTGGTGTATATTTTTGAGGCTCGATATTTCGACTCCCAAGTATTTGCAACGCATATTTTCCTGAATTGGTTTATCACATACTGTTAGTTTACATCTAGTTGGTTCCTTAGATATGACCATTGATTCCGTCTTCCCTGCTGATATCTACATGTTGCATTTTTCTACTGTTGTTTAAAATGTATTGCAGATCGTCTTCGTTTTCTGCCATTAATACTGCATTATCGGCATAGCACAGTATTTTTATTGCCTTTTGTCCCATTCTGTGTCCATCAACTGTTTTCATATCTTCTATAATTTTTTCCATTACTAGATTGAACAAAACTGGGCTCATGCTATCTTCCTGTCGGATTCCTGTCCTCATTTGTACTTCTTGTGTTAATCCTTGGTCTGTTTATATTCGGGTTGTGTTGTTCTTATATAGGTGTTCTATAACTGTAATATAGCATTATTCAATTTCTTTTTCTTGGAGTATTGATAGGACGTCGGATAGTTATATTCTATCGAATGCCTGTTTAAGATCAACTAGACAAAGGTATAGTGGTTTCTTAAATTCTAGTGATTTCTCAAGTACCTGTAGACGATGAATATTGCATCAATCGTAGATCTATTTTATCTGAATCCTTGTTGTTCTTCGCTTATTTTAGTTTTATTTGTTATTTTATTGGTTAACACTTTTGTTAGTAACTTACTTGTAGCATTTAATAAAGTTGTAGCTCTATAGTTCTGGGGGTCATTCTTACTTCCCTTTTTCAAAGCGTTAAACGTTAAGTTTTATATTTATCATATTTTATTTTTCACTAGCACTATTATCGTTACTGCTTTTTCCTTATGTTACCTAACGTAACAAAATATATACTAAAATCTGGCCAGAGAAAATATGTATGAATTAAAAACAAAACACGTGAATCGAATAAATGGTTCTCGAGTGATAATCGCACTAATGGACAGATAGACAAACAGAGAGCGTTTTATAACACAGGGCAACAAAAAAATATTTTTGTTTTGGTGCCTGGGATTTTAGAGCTGATTTTAACTATATTTGGGACGCTAAATCTATACATGCAATCCGTTTTTCTCTATCAGCTCTACTTTTTTAGATACATCAACTTATCTACCAATGTGGTTTTTATTCAGTATATTCATTTATGAGGGTTCTAAAATTATTATATATTCATTAATGTAGGTACAATGGTTTTATTGTCAGTCTGTAATTGAGTAAATTCCAGGTAAATCTATAAATAGTAGAACCATTGCCTATCAGGTACCTGAACTGACCCTTTTAATCACCTAACTCGGGTAAGTCTCGTCAGTTTGTGCGTTCTTACTAATGAGAGTAGATCGAATTCGGCGTGTTATTTTATGTTAAGAAAAGAGTGTTTTTGTGTTATTGAACAGAATTAAAATGAGTTCAGGTTCCAGTTCAAGAAGAAGTTGTGTAAATCAACCTGATGTGTTTTGCTATATATGCGGAGAATACATGTTTCAACAAAACAGACAAACTATTACTGACTTTGTAAAGCGAGCGTATCTTGGATACTTTGGAGTTAAGCTTGGTGATCAGGACAAAACGTGGGCCCCGTATCTCGTATGTAAAACTTGTACAGAGCATTTACGGCAGTGGACTACCGGGAAAAGAAAATGTCTAAAATTCGGCGTACCAATGGTTTGGAGAGAACCAAAAAACCACTTCAATGATTGTTATTTCTGTTTAGTAAATACTAATGGAATCAATCGAAATAACCGCAGTAAGTGGACTTATCCCAATTTAGACTCGGCAATACGCCCTATCCCGCACTCAGATGAAATACCGATTCCAACATTTCATCAGCTACCGCATATCTCTGATGACGAATATTTTCCCTTTGATCGCTCTTCTGATGCTAATTAAAGTTCTGATGCTAATGAAACTAACAGTGACTATGAGGGGACGTCATCAGTTCCTCAACGCTTCAATCAAAATGAATTAAATGATCTCACCAGGGATCTCAATTTATCGAAAAAAGCTTCTGACGTACTGGCTTCTAGGTTGAACGACAAAAATTTACTGGAACAAGGAACCAAAATTACCTTTTACCGTACAAGAGAAAAAGATCTGCTACCATTCTTTTCTCAAGAAGACAATCTTGTATTTTGTCACGAAATTAGGGGACTCATGAAAGAAATGGGACTTTCTGAATATATTCCAGATGATTGGCGCCTATTTATTGACAGTTCAAAGCGAAGTTTAAAATGTGTCCTTCTACATAATGGGAATAAATATGGTTCAATACCACTAGCTCACTCAACGAAACTGAAAGAAGAATATAATACCATAGCTTTGGTCTTGCAGAAGATAAAGTATTACGAACATCAATGGATGATTTGTGTAGACTTAAAAATGGTAAACTTTCTTCTTGGGCAGCAAAGTGGTTACACGAAATATCCGTGTTTCTTGTGCCTCTGGGATAGTAGGGACAAAACACACCACTGGGTTAGAAAAGATTGGTCTCAGAGAGAAAACATGGACGTTGGGGAAAAGAATGTCATTAACGACGCTTTGGTTGAAAGAGAAAAAATCATACTTCCTCCGTTACATATAAAGTTGGGCTTAATGAAGCAATTTGTAAAGGCTCTTGATAAGAATGGGTCTTGTTTTGCAAATATAGGGGTAAAAATGCATCAGTTGAGCACAGAAAAACTCAAAGCAGGGATATTTGACGGCCCACAAATAAGACAATTAATTAAGGATCCTGCCTTCATAAATTCAATGAATCAAGTTGAACGAGAAGCTTGGACATCATTTGTTGCAGTTGTAGAAAATTTTCTAGGCAAACATAAAGCTCAAAACTATGTTGAAATGGTTAACAAGACGCTTAATAGTTTCAAATCCTTAGGGTGCAATATGAGTATTAAAATACACTATTTACACAGCCACTTAGACCGTTTTCCAGAAAATTTAGGAGACATGAGTGAGGAACAAGGTGAAAGATTTCACCAAGATATTAAAGTTATGGAGGACCGCTACCAAGTAAGATGGGACATGCACATGATGGCAGATTACTGCTGGAGTTTAAAAAGGGACTGTTTAAAAAAACATTCAAGAATGTCGCGGAAAAGAAGCTTTCCAGGTGTTGAGTGACTATTTCATTTCTTCAATGTTTTTTTTTGTTTGTAAGTACGACATAATATTGTATTTTGTATAACTAAAATAAAAATTTCGTATCTACTTTTGTTTACTACACTTACGGATTTGAGTTACAATAATGTAACTTATATTTCTCTAAAATTGTATATCTTAAAAATTTGAGCTCCTAGGTACAAATGAATACGTTATTTGAATTCAGGACATCAAATTGATATAGAATCAGCTCAAAAAACCTCGACACCAAAACAGCTGTTCCCCTGTGTAATCTACAGTGAAATTCCCCTTCGCGGACATCCCTCTTACATGGACACCTCCCTTGAACGGACAGTTTCTCTTGGTCCCGTCCGCCGCTCATATAATTGGCATTGTGTTAACTCCCTCTTGGACGGACATTCCCTTGAACGGAGACGGACACAAAAAAATGTTCTCTTAACCGGACAAAAAACAATACAAAATAAACGCCTTGTCTCATTTTTCTGTGGCGAGTATCGCTGTTGCATTGCCAAAATCGAGCCGCGCGCTAAAGTCGCTGCCTGCCTTCACTGAGGGACTTCCCCGAGCAAACCGGGATTTACCGATTTCAATTTTTCGGTACACACGGGGATTTAATATTAGTCTGACGTCTATGCAAAAAAAAGACACAGTGAGCGACACATTCAATGTAGAAATGGAAAAATTCTCACGCTTAAACAAAAAGTTGAAGTTTACAATAAGGAAAAGTTAAGTGTAAGAGACTTATCCAAGCATTTTAGTATCGGAAAACCACAAGCTGCTGATATAATTAAACATAAACAAATTCTTCTAAACAAGTGAATGTCGAACAGCAATTTGAATGAAAAAAGATGCTTTTTGCCTGGTGATGGTACCAAAATTGACAAGTAGTGTTATAACTGGTTTATAGCAGCTCGCCATAAGAGGATTCTTTTGACAGGTATGCACATGAATTATCTTTTTTAGATAAGGTTTTCTGGAATTAGTGAGTTGATTTTCTTTTCATATCAATTCAAAGAATGGATAAAAGGGGTGAGAGTGTCAGTAGGCTTGTCGTGACAAAAATGCAAAAAGCTTATTGTTAATGTTTTTTTTTTCGGGTCCGCTAATAAAATGTATCTGGGACATTCTACATTCAGTGCTTCTTCTGTTTGACTTAATAAATTTAGAATCCGCCACAATATAAGTCCGAGGGAGCCAAGTTTTTAAAGCGATTTCAGGAGAAGGAGCTTCGGTTATTGCTGAAGATGTTTCATAATTGTGGGAAAAATGCCCTTCTTTAATTAAAAAATATTCACCGAGAGACATCTATAATGCCTACCCAACAAAACGCTAACATTAAAAAAAGAAAAATGTTTTGGTGGTAAATATCCCAAAGAGAGGTTTATAATTTTGCATTGTGCAAATATGGCGGGAGAAAAAGAAAAATTCTTAGTCATTGGTAAGGTAGCTAAACCCAGAGCATTTAAAAATATTAACATAAACAACCTGCCTGTAACTTGGAAATATAATAGGAAAGCTTGGATGACAGGAGAAATTATGACAGAGTGATCGCATGATTTTGATTGGAAAAAGACGTCCGCTTAAAAAATATAAAAATTTTGTTTCTGCTCCCTAACTGTACATAAGCTTGTCAACCATTTGACCAGGGACTTACAAAAAATTTTAAAATTTATTACCGAAATCTAATACTAAAACACCTGCTGGTACAGCAGTTAATTAAAAAAATTACGCTATTAGATGCAGTTTACTTTGCAAAAACCGCTTGGGAACAAGTAACCAAGGAAAAATTGGTTCCGTAAAGCAGGATTTAAACATGAAAATATGCAAAGTGAAGACCAGTTAACTGAGACCGTTACATCTGATCCAGAAGATGACTTACCACTTAACGTACTTCCAGATATTCTGAAAAATAATAATTTGCTGGAGTTGACTGATAATCAAAACCTTAATGATATTTTGAACATAGATGAAAATTTGTATGTTCAAAATCCAGATTCAGAACAAGAAATTGAAAATCCAGTTGAAATACAAGTACTTTCCGAAGATTCTGATGTCGATAAAGTTCCAGTATCAACAGATACTATCCCAAATTATGGTTAAGGTATTACCCTAACCAAGCAGTTTAAAAGTTTTGCTGAAGATCACGGAAATGCAGAGTCTTTAGAGCTTCTTTCTAAATTATAAATACGATTCGTGGAAGCCATTTTAAAGAAAAAAAGGAGACAAACAACAATTATGTTTTAAATGTTAACATTATTTTATATCGAGTTAAAAGGACTACTGATGAAAACTATGAGTCGTTCTTGTCTGCAGGATAACTTTACAAAAAATAATCCAGTCTGCAAAAATAAAAATTAGTCTTGTAAAATAATTTAGTAGTGAAGAATTGTCGAAAAGTTTTTTTTTTCAAAAATGTAAAATTTACGGTGTTTCAAACTTTAGTATGCAATTTTTAACCAAAAAACTTATGGTTAATTATTATACGAGCAGTGCCCACGGCTTCGCTCACGTGAACATCATTCACTATTATCGTCACTGCTCATTCCTTACGTAACGTAAAATATAGTCTATAACCTGGCCAGAAAATATATATATATATATATATATATATATATATATATATATATATATATATATATATATATATATATATATATATGAATTAAAAAAAGAAATCACGTAAATCAGATAAGAAGTTCGCGAGTAATAACCGTACTAAGAGACAGACAGGCAGACAGAGAGACGTTGCATTTTATATATAATATAGAGATTCTTTGCTACAAGATATTGTTCCATATTTAATAGTTTAGGCGGCGTATTGTAAGAGAACGCGCTAGAGGCAAACTTGATTCAGTATTGTCGTCACTGCTTATTTCTTATGTTACCTAACGTAATAAAATATGTTCTATAACCTGGCTAGAGAATATATGTGTTTCAAAAAAAGCACGTAAGTCAGATAAGTGGTTCTCGAGTGATAAGCGCACTAGCGAAAAGACAAACAGACAGAGAGACGTTGCATTTTATATATATTATAGAAGATTATTGATAACCTGGCCAGAGAACAAATGTGTGAATTAAAAAAAAAAACACGTAAATCGGATAAGTGGTTCTCGAGTGATAAGCGCACTAACGTACAGACAGGCAGACAGAGAGACGTTGCATTTTATATATAATATAGAGATTCTTTGCTACAAGATATTGTTCCATATTTAATAGTTTAGGCGGCGTATTGTAAGAGAATGCGTTAGAGGCAAACTTGATTCACTATTGTCGTCACTGCTTATTTCTTATGTTACCCAACGTAATAAAATATGTCCTATAACCTGGCTAGAGAATATATGTATGTTTCAAAAAAAGCACGTAAATCAGATATGCGGTTCTGGAGTGATAAGCGCACTAGCGAAGAGACAAACAGACAGAGAGACGTTGCATTATATATATATATATATATATATATATATATATATATATATATATATATATATATATATATATTTATATATATATATATATATATATATATATATATATATATATATATAATGCAACGTATAACTTCTATAATATATATATATATATATATATATATATATATATATATATATATATATATATATATATATATATATATATATTATAGAAGATTATTGAAGATTATTGATAACCTGGCCAGAGAACAAATGTGTGAATTAAAAAAAAAAACACATAAATCGGATAAGTGGTTCTCGAGTGATAAGCGCACTAACGTACAGACAGGCAGGCAGAGAGACGTTGCGTTTTATATGTATTACAGATTTTTTTTTTGATAAATATTAAGTCAAGAATTAAAAAAAATACGTAAATTGGATAAGTGGTTCTAGAATGATAAGCACACTAATTGACAGACAGACAGAGAGACGATGCGTTTTATATATATTATAGATTTTTTTTGATGAATATTAAGTTAAGAATTAAAAAAAAAAACACGTACATCAGATAAGTGGTTCTCGAGTGATAAGCGTACTAACGGACAGACAGACAAACAGAGAGACGTTGCATTTTATGTATGTTATAGATAATATACAATTAATTAAATTGTCTATTACAAAAATTAAAAAAAAAACCTCTAGACATTTTGTAAAAAAAGTAACTATTAAGTTTAAAAAAAATTTTTAAAAATATTAAAAATTGACTGAGTAATACTGGAGACGGTGTGTGAATACAGGTAGCGGTCCCAATTCAACGCCTGGTTACATTTAATCCTATAACTTTCTAATGAATGGAATTTTCTTAATTTTTTTTTGAATAATTCTTAGAAGTATAGAGAATAAAAATCCATAGAAAATTCGAGGTGTATGTAACCCCTGAATACAATTATATAGGTATATAATAGCTAAAGTGTTTATTTCTAACTATGATCGACATTCATTGCTAAGCGTAATAGGCGCCAGTTGGATTGTTTTTTTTAGCGAGTATGGTTTGAAGCGTATATCTTGCTTATTTTTATTATCGTATGATTATTATAATCTTAAAAATTAAAAAGACTATTCAAAGATATCTAAAACTGATAAAAGAGATTAGATAAATTATTGTAGTTCAGCGTAGAGACAATGTTTAAAAACATGCTATAGTAAGCAACATATCTCATTATAAAATCCTTTTTTGATAAACCCAGTAAACCAGTAGATACTTCGGTGATTACGGTGAGGACAAGTAGAAAATACGGCACAGAATAACAACGATGTCCGAGTTTCACGGCGTCTTCCTTTTTAAACCACAGCTGTGGCGCCTAAATATATATATATATATATATATATATATATATATATATATATATATATATATATATATATATATATATATATATATATATATATATATATATATATATATATATTATTATATATATTCTTCGAAATCAGGAACTACACCGTAGAACAGGTCTCCACATTTAAATATTTGAGAACCAATATAAATGACAAGTGGGACCCAAGGAAGGAAACATATTCCCGAATTGAACAGGTCCAGATAACATACATAAACATCAACACAGTGTTCCATCGCTCAAGTCTCAGTCTCACTCTGAACAAAATGAACAAATTACTAACAACCATAAAAGTAAGAAAAACTCAATACTTCGGAGATATAATGAGGAGCCCAAAGTTCAAATGGCTACTTCTAATTATTGAAGGCAATATAAAGGGCAAACAATCGATCGGAAGACGACAGAATTCTTGGCTGAAGGACATGAGAAGGTAGTTTGGATGTGCTTCGAGTGATATATTTCTAGGAGCAGTTTCTAAAGTTGGTTTAGCTATCTGGATCGCCAACCTTCGTTAGGAGACGGCGTCGTAAGAAGAAGATCGTAATTCGTAAATTCAAAATAAAATTTCTTAAATTTTCTAGGAGCAATAACTATTTTTTTCCAAATTTTTAAGTGATTATTACTTTGTCAAGTGTTTCGAAACTTATAGAATACAATATTGCAATAAAATCGTCATATGATTATTATATAGCTGTAAAGTCAGTATGGAGGCATAGATACGAATCGATACGAAATTTGCGAGAAAAATTTTACAAGAAAATACTAAAGTCTTCACTATATTTAAATTCTTATCTAGGTAAAGTAAAATAATTGAGGTTTGAACTTGTTTATTTAGACAGTTAAGAAGGATAAATAAACAGAAACGTAAGTTTCTTCAAACAAAATGCATAACTTCTTTAAAATACTTTATCTGAACTAAAGAGCAGTAAAATACAGCAACGTTATAGGAAAGTTACGTATACAAACGGATATCTCAAAGCTATTGTACAGTTCCAATGCAAATACTAAAACAACGATTTGTATTAGGTTACAATCGGTCAAGTAAGAACTTGTCGCGCATTGTTCATTAAAAAATGTATTCATTTAAAAATCTTACATCATTCGATAGTAAGGGATTGCCACTAAAATGCTAATGTTTCAGTAGTTCGTCCAGTCCTTATCAGCGTCAATGATCGCCTAGAATTTTCGAAACATACTTTCGAAGAGATTTTCGGCATACTCTTGAGACAAAGTTGTCCAAATTGCCCAAATCTGCCGTGATAGCTGCTTCCCTGTGGATACTTTGTTACTACGAAGCTTCTGCTTGATTATGATCACACGTTCTCGACTGGGTTTACATCAAGCGACTGGGATGGCTAGTCTAGTGTAAAGATACCGGATTTCTCCTTTCCCTGGCTACACGTTTTACTCCGATGTTTGAGGTCATTATCCTCTTGAAGAATCCACTCCTCATTTTTATCGACAAACCATCGTTTGGCAGTCGGTGCTAATGCCTTCTTGTAAAACTGGATCACTTTTTCAGTGTTCAAATTGTAGGTAAGGATGAAGAGTCTCCCAAAACCTCTTTCCGAAAGACATCCCCAAACATCAATCTTTACAGGATGTTTCATAGTGCTTGAAACCAATCGGTTAGAAAAAATTGGCCAGGCTCGTTGGATGGTAACATAACTCCAAAATGAAGCTTGGTCGAAAAAAATTTCATGCTCCCATCTCTATATATGTTTCCCTCTTTCCACGCAAGTCGTTTCTCTCGGTGTGTTTTGCACAGCAATGGTTTCTTTATTGTTCTCCGCCACTTCAAATCGTTAGCCCCGAAATAAGGGCGAATCGTTTCATACGGTATATCCAAACATTTCTGTTTTTTTTTTGCGCCCCTCGGCCCAAAGTTACCTGAGAATTTCGGAAAAGCTTGTTAATACTTTTTTTTTTCGAACCACGATCTGGTAGATCATCAACATTTTTTAACCATTTCACCCACTTACTAACGAATGCCCTCGACTTGCCCATATACTTAGCCGCCGCTGTAGGAGTCATTTTTGGACCTTTTGGATGATTACGTAGGAACACAGCCTCGAAGCGCGAAGTATATGCAGCATTCACGTTCGATAATGTACTAGTTAACCATAAATAAGATTAGAAATGAATCTTTTTTTCTATTACTGACTACAAGTTATAGGCAACACATCCATACTTGACCGAATGTCAAATAAGAACGTGTTCACGATAATTCATTTTTGGTAGATGCGATTCTAGCAATTCAACACAAAATTGGCAGAGGGAACGCTACGACGCTTTTCAGTAAAAGTATCAGTCGATTCCGAACTTTCGTCGAAATCACGTAAAAGCAAAATTAAGTCACTTGTTTGCGCGTCCCATAGTGGGAAAAAAATGGAAAAAATTCGAATCACTCCGCAAGTCTAATCCAATAGCGGTAACCTTTTTTAATCTTCTTTCCCAGATTTCTAAATAAGCTTTTTCCAGCAGTTTATACATATATATATATATATATATATATATATATATATATATATATATATATATATATATATATATATATATATATATATATAAACTCCTGGACAAAATTAACGCAACAATCTGAAAATTAATTTATCTTTTTCTTAAGACAGTTTTAAAGTTTATCGAGTATTTGAATAGTAGGCTATGCATATTTTGTTTCGTTGTTCATGATAGAAATCAAAACAATTCGTTTGGATTTACAGTTTTAAAGAATTTTTTAGAAGATAAAGAATTTTCTGTAATAATGCGATAGATTTTCTTTAAAGGTAAGCTTATAAATTGTTCCCTTTTTCAAAGTAATACGTTTTTTGTGGTAGACTGTTTTATTTTTGACCCCGAAGAATTAGAAAAATGAATCGAACAAGGAATTTAACTGAACACGAGGTAGTGCGAGCCTCAGTTTTATTGGACGAGGGATATTGTCAGAGTTATGTTGCCAATTTGTTAGGCAAACATCGTTTCACAATAAGTCGTATGATAAGACGCTTCAGTGAAGTAGGAACTTATTCTAGAAGGCTAGGGCAAGGGCGAAAACGATGCACTAGCGACCTAGATGAACGTTTTATAAGACAATATGCTTTAAGAAACAGGACTGTCACTAGTTCTATAATAATAAGGATTAAACAGTAGGAGACCAGCCACTGCACCCTTGCTTACTAGAGAGAACAGAATTGCCAGGTTACGTTTTGCTCGAAATCACGAAAACTGGTCTGTGGATGATTGGAAACAAGTTTTCTTCACAGATGAAACTAGGGTTAGTCTAAAACATCCAGATGGTCATGAGCGAGTATGGCGAAGACCAGGAGAGAGGTTTGCTCCTTGCAATATCTCTGCAAGGATTCCATTCGGCGGTGGCTCTGTTATGTTCTGGGGTGGCATCTGCTTTGATGCTCGCACAGAGTTAGTTCCTGTCCGTATGAGATCCATGAATGCTGACTACTATCTTGAGAATATTGTAATAGAACATGTGATGCCTTTCGGTCATTTTGTGGGGCCCAATTTCCTGTTTATGCAAGACAACGCTCGACCTCACGTGGCTAGGGAGGTACTCGATTATCTTAATCAAGTTGATATACCAATTATGCAATGGCGACCAAAAAGCCCGGATCTGAATCCGGTAGAACATGTATGGGATCACCTTAAGAAAAATGTGAAACGTCATATACCTGGACCTAGAAACCTGAGGAAACTTGAAAATGCAGTTATCTTAGAATGGGAGCAAATTCCTCAAAATTTTATCCCAAATTTAATTAGAAGCATGCCTAGGCGCATAAACGCTGTCATCCGAAGTAGAGGAGGCAACACACGCTACTAGTGTCCCAGTTACACCATTAATTTTGCTGCTAGTGTCCCAGTTTATTTTTTTCATTATTACATTTCAACAATTTCAACGATTTTGTTATTAGGTCTTAAGAATAATTTTAATTCGAATCTTATAGAGAAATTTGGTAGCTAATTCACTTTTAAAGTATCCGAATAAGTTTTTTTCTAACTTTTAGTGTAACCAATGTTCATAAAAAATTATTAAAATTAATTCGTTATAGAGATTTGTATGATTTAATATATTGTTGTGTTAATTTTGTCCAGGAGTATATATATATATATATATATATATATATATATATATATATATATATATATATATATATATATATATATATATATATATATATATATATGTAGATATATATAAACTCCACATTGCCAGATGTATTCCTGCGTAGAGTTAAAGAAAAGTCTAAAAACATTTTGTGCAATAACCCAGGCTTTGAGCGTTTATATCAAATTGATAGTTTTATTAATGAGACGTGTGAACTTTTGCCAGAAACAATAAGTGCTAACATAGCACCCAAATCTAAATACTGCCCAGTTACCTCAGTAGATGTGGAACGGTCTTTTTCCATTTATAAAAATATTTTAAGTGATCGAAGACACAATCTTGCTACCCAACATTTGGAACAATACCTTACTGTTTACATATACAAGATTACAAATGTTAAATAATTTTTAAAAATGTTAAATAATTGTTAATTAAATTTAAACATCGTCGATAACTTCTTAATTTTATGCTGATTTTGAAATAAAAAACTAAAAAATTACTACTTTTAATATTATTTAATATTGCATATTTTGACCCTTTTCATGCATATTTTAAGCCTTTTTCATGCATATTTGCATGCATATTTCAAGATTTTTATGTTGCATATAATCCAGTCTCTACTTAGCATACTTATCATACAACCCACTGATAAAAAAATCGTAAAATAATTTATTCTGTACTTTCTTTACAAACAAGTAGTTCTAAAATAGGTGATGAATTTGCCTTTCTCAATTAAAAAATAAATAAATTCCCACCTCTTCCACTCTCTTCCACTAAAATAATATCATTTAAGAACTATAAGTTTGACCTATACTTCAAATATTATATTATCATGTTGTTCAACAGCTACCGCGTTAATAGAATGATAGGTCAACAACAGTATACACAGATCGACAATAATGGGAATATATGTTTTTCGTGATACAAACACCCCAAGACGTGAAGAAAATCAAAAAATTCAGGGCGTTACTTTTTGACTTATACGTTTCTTGCCGTCAATAAGCAAAAAAAATAATTTACCTGCTGTTCCATAAGTACATTTTCGCCAACTTAACTGTTATATTGCTAAATCTTGTTCTATGTTGAAGTTAACATTTTTTTAGTTTACTCTGTAATCAGGTCTGGATACTATTTCTATTAAAGTGGGAAATAATAGAAACAACATGAACATTAAAATAGAAATATATTACGATCCTCATTAGAATCTTAACATATAGATTAACGCACAAATTAGAGAGTTATCCATCACATGAACAAGGAGGATTTAGACGGGGACACAACATATTCAACCATCTTCAATCAATAAGATTACTAGCGCTAAACGTAAATGAATTTAAGGTCACTTTGTGGATAGCAATGTTTGGCTACGAAAAAGCATTTGATTCAGTTGAGATATTGACAGTTCTAAACGCTTTAAGTAACAGCAGAGTCGATGAAAGATACACAACTCTCCTTGAATACATATATAACAATGCCACATTACAAATTGTGCTTGAAAAAAAAACAAATAAAATCAAAATTAAAAGAGGAATTAGATAAGGCGACTCGATATCTCTAAAGATGTTCACGTTGATTCTCTAAGATATGTTCAAATCGTTTAAGTGGGAAAATAAAGGAATATTAATGGAGGGTGAACGATTAAATTACTTAAGGTTCGCAGATGATGTCACTCTGATCGCCAAAGTACAAGAAGAATTACGAGAAATGCTGATGGAATTAAATAATGTCTCGGGAAATGGGTCTAAAAATAAGCTTTATCAAAACCAAATATTTGTGAATATAACACCCAGGAACTATTAATAGAAGGTGAAAGAATAGGAAAGGTACTATTTATATATTTAGGACAAACAAATCGAAATATCTAAAAAGGCTGACTTCGATAAAAGAGTCTCGTTAGCTTGGTGTACGTTCAGAAGGTTATAATCTACATTTAAATTGGATATTCCAATTATAATAAAAGCCAGATTATTCGATCAATATATACTGCCGATAGTAACATTTGGCACTAAAACGTGGGCTTTAAATAAAAGTATAATAAATAAACTCCATGTAGCCCAATGAACAATGGAGAGAAGAATGCTAAATATTAGATTCCAAGATCGAATTTCTAACATCTAGATACAAAGAAAATCAAAAGTGACAGATGTAATACAACGAATATGTATATTAAGGTGGAATTGGGCGGAGCATTCCGCAAGGATGAAGGATAACAGATGGACACGCCATATAGTTGAATGAAGGCCTAGAGAACATAAAAGATGCAAAGGTAGACCACATACAAGATGAAAGGACGACATAAAAAGATTAACGGGGCACAATTGGGTGCAAAAAGCAAATAACAAAGTTCATTGGAGACAACTTGGTGAGGCTTACATCCGACTATGAATGGAATAAGCTAATGATGATGATAATATTACGATATATACACAATTTATTTTATAATAAATTTCCAATATTTCAATCCAGAATCAGAAAAAAAATTCATATTGCTTTTGAAACGATACTACCTCAATCTCTTCGACCCTTTTTTCATGTTAACAATGAAAACAATAATGAAAAAAAATGACTTATTATCTGAAAGAAAAAAACGAAAAATATCTACGCTACGACAAGTTCGAAGTTACACCCATTCTCCCATCCAAAAAACCTGTAAAATTCTCATTATACTCTTGAAACTATACAAGATTTTCCCATCTGTTTTAGTCTCTTCCCTTAATCAAATAGAATGTAATGACAAAAATAACTTTATTTTCATATTCTTACAGTCCACGAACCCGGAAAAGGCAGCACGATATATATGAAGTAAAATTTTCGACCTTAAGGTCTGTCTTTCAATGTTTAAAAAAAAACGAAGTCAAAGCGTGCTAAATCCAGGCCACGGGGTGGATGTGTTGTAAAATGGTGAATCTACAGCTTTCAGTAATGACTTAAACTGTGCAAGTCTTATAGACCCTGCAGCTGTAATGCTGCTAATTTTGGTTCTCCATGAATTCGACCATTTTCTTCAATAGTCTGCTTTAAGTTTTCGATAACTTTTCTGCAAAAAATGGCCGCCATCAACTTTTCCAGAAGACGTTTGTGATTAAAAACCCCAAAGTAAAGAAAGAATATGTCGAATTTTCAAAAACGCAGTACCCCAGGCGAGTAGAGGAAGCTCAGAATTTCGTACTGCTCTTGCAGTCAGTCCCATGGATTCGGGGGGGGGGGACAAAAATTCGAAAATGGAACACAATCGTATAGCCACAGCACACATACAACTCAAAAGAACAGAATGGTACATAGCCACTTACAACACAAGACTTTTAGGATATATATATATATATATATATATATATATATATATATATATATATATATATATATATATATATATATATATACATACATGACGTAAAAAAGTCTTCTTTTAAGCTAATCTCTCCGCCGGTTATCCATTTAGAAGCCAACATTGATTAGGGGCCAACACTAAATTCGGGATGACCTCAGATGAGGAAAATCGGTTACAAGAAGAACTGAGAAAACCATCAGACTTGTTGAGAATTAGTTGTTGACCAATAAAGTTCCCAGTGCTTACTAAAGTAGCTATAGAGTATCCGAAACTAGAGTTTTCAACATTGTGCCTGAAGATTTAAGAGTGATCAAAGTTCATATACCAGAGCACAACTCGTTGAGAAGAAATTTCTCAAGAATATTTGGCCCCTTTAGAGAACGATGAGAGTTATTCTTCTCAAATTCTCAGAGGTGACAAGACTTAGGTGCTCTATTGGGATCCTCCCACGAAGCAGAAGCTTTTCACTTCCAAAAGACGAAAACACAAACGTCTTCTGGAAAGTTGATGGCGGCCATTTTTTGCAGAAAAGTTATCGAAAACTTAAAGCAGACTATTGAAGAAAATGGTCGAATTCATGGAGAACCAAAATTAGCAGCATTACAGCTGCAGGGTCTATAAGACTTGCACAGTTTAAGTCATTACTGAAAGCTGTAGATTCACCATTTTACAACATCCACCCCGTAGCCTGGATTTAGCACGCTTTGACTTCGTTTTTTTAAACATTGAAAGACAGACCTTAAGGTCGAAAATTTTACTTCATATATATCGTGCTGCCTTTTCCGGGTTCGTGGACTGTAAGAATATGAAAATAAAGTTATTTTTGTCATTACATTCTATTTGATTAAGGGAAGAGACTAAAACAGATGGGAAAATCTTGTATAGTTTCAAGAGTATAATGAGAATTTTACAGGTTTTTTGGATGGGAGAATGGGTGTAACTTCGAACTTGTCGTAGCGTAGATATTTTTCGTTTTTTTTTCTTTCAGATAATAAGTCATTTTTTTTCATTATTGTTTTCATTGTTAACATGAAAAAAGGGTCGAAGAGATTGAGGTAGTATCGTTTCAAAAGCAATATGAATTTTTTTTTCTGATTCTGGATTGAAATATTGGAAATTTATTATAAAATAAATTGTGTATATATCGTAATATTATCATCATCATTAGCTTATTCCATTCATAGTCGGATGTAAGCCTCACCAAGTTGTCTCCAATGAACTTTGTTATTTGCTTTTTGCACCCAATTGTGCCCCGTTAATCTTTTTATGTCGTCCTTTCATCTTGTATGTGGTCTACCTTTGCATCTTTTATGTTCTCTAGGCCTTCATTCAACTATATGGCGTGTCCATCTGTTATCCTTCATCCTTGCGGAATGCTCCGCCCAATTCCACCTTAATATACATATTCGTTGTATTACATCTGTCACTTTTGATTTTCTTTGTATCTAGATGTTAGAAATTCGATCTTGGAATCTAATATTTAGCATTCTTCTCTCCATTGTTCATTGGGCTACATGGAGTTTATTTATTATACTTTTATTTAAAGCCCACGTTTTAGTGCCAAATGTTACTATCGGCAGTATATATTGATCGAATAATCTGGCTTTTATTATAATTGGAATATCCAATTTAAATGTAGATTATAACCTTCTGAACGTACACCAAGCTAACGAGACTCTTTTATCGAAGTCAGCCTTTTTAGATATTTCGATTTGTTTGTCCTAAATATATAAATAGTACCTTTCCTATTCTTTCACCTTCTATTAATAGTTCCTGGGTGTTATATTCACAAATATTTGGTTTTGATAAAGCTTATTTTTAGACCCATTTCCGAGACATTATTTAATTCCATCAGCATTTCTCGTAATTCTTCTTGTACTTTGGCGATCAGAGTGACATCATCTGCGAACCTTAAGTAATTTAATCGTTCACCCTCCATTAATATTCCTTTATTTTCCCACTTTAACGATTTGAACATATCTTAGAGAATCAACGTGAACATCTTTAGAGATATCGAGTCGCCTTATCTAATTCCTCTTTTAATTTTGATTTTATTTGTTTTTTTTTTCAAGCACAATTTGTAATGTGGCATTGTTATATATGTATTCAAGGAGAGTTGTGTATCTTTCATCGACTCTGCTGTTACTTAAAGCGTTAAGAACTGTCAATATCTCAACTGAATCAAATGCTTTTTCGTAGCCAAACATTGCTATCCACAAAGTGACCTTAAATTCATTTACGTTTAGCGCTAGTAATCTTATTGATTGAAGATGGTTGAATATGTTGTGTCCCCGTCTAAATCCTCCTTGTTCATGTGATGGATAACTCTCTAATTTGTGCGTTAATCTATATGTTAAGATTCTAATGAGGATCGTAATATATTTCTATTTTAATGTTCATGTTGTTTCTATTATTTCCCACTTTAATAGAAATAGTATCCAGACCTGATTACAGAGTAAACTAAAAAAATGTTAACTTCAACATAGAACAAGATTTAGCAATATAACAGTTAAGTTGGCGAAAATGTACTTATGGAACAGCAGGTAAATTATTTTTTTTGCTTATTGACGGCAAGAAACGTATAAGTCAAAAAGTAACGCCCTGAATTTTTTGATTTTCTTCACGTCTTGGGGTGTTTGTATCACGAAAAACATATGTTCCCATTATTGTCGACCTGTGTATACTGTTGTTGACCTGTCATTCTATTAACGCGGTAGCTATTGAACAACATGATAATATAATATTTGAAGTATAGGTCAAACTTATAGTTCTTAAATGATATTATTTTAGTGGAAGAGAGTGGAAGAGGTGGGAATTTATTTATTTTTTAATTGAGAAAGGCAAATTCATCACCTATTTTAGAACTACTTGTTTGTAAAGAAAGTACAGAATAAATTATTTTACCGATTTTTTTATCAGTGGGTTGTATGATAAGTATGCTAAGTAGAGACTGGATTATATGCAACATAAAAATCTTGAAATATGCATGCAAATATGCATGAAAAAGGCTTAAAATATGCATGAAAAGGGTCAAAATATGCAATATTAAATAATATGAAAAGTAGTAATTTTTAGTTTTTTATTTCAAAATCAGCATAAAATTAAGAAGTTATCGACGATGTTTAAATTTAATTAACAATTATTTAACATTTTTAAAAATTATTTAACATTTGTAATCTTGTATATGTAAACAGTAAGGTATTGTTCCAAATGTTGGGTAGCAAGATTGTGTCTTCGATCACTTAAAATATTTTTATAAGTGGAAAAAGACCGTTCCACATCCACTAAGGTAACTGGGCAGTATTTAGATTTGGGTGCTATGTTAGCACTTATTGTTTCTGACAAAAGTTCACACGTCTCATTAATAAAACTATCAATTTGATATAAACGCTCAAAGCCTGGGTTATTGCACAAAATGTTTTTAGACTTTTCTTTATCTCTACGCAGGAATACATCTGGCAATGTGGAGTTTATTTGACGGATTTTATTCATTAACTGAATTGATTCGGTCAACGCCAAACCTCGAGTTTCAAGCTTTTTAATACCCGCAGGTATGTGGGAAAAGTGGTTGCTAATCAAAGCTATGTTTTTTTTAATATCTGAATCGTTAAATGCTTCTTTGGATTAACGAACTGCCATGCCCTCTGCACTATCGAAGTCATTTACTACACCTTTGATGGCCTCGAAATGTTCATTGTAAAATAGTAGAGCTTCAATCCATGTTCCCCATCGAGTTACCACTGGTTCGGGAGGTAAAGGCACATTTGGCAGTTTTTCTTTATAGGCGTTATTGCGAGCAGGTGCCTTAAGAAACACTTTCTTTACTGATGAAATCAGTTTATTTACATTTCCAAACGTGGATCGTACTTCTTCAGCGAGTCGATGGACTCCGTGAGCAAAGCACGTCACATGAATTAAATTTGCATAAAATACTTGGAGGACTTTGGCTGCCTTGATCATATAGGGAGCAGCATCTGGGAGAAATATAAACACTCTTTCATCTGTAGAAGATTCAGGAAATATTTTTTTAATACCCTCATTCACAAATCGTAGAATGATTTGTCTTGTCAAGTTCTTTGCAGGTCGTGGGCCTTTTTTTGCAATCCTGCGATATGAAGACTTGTCTTGACCTACTGGTTAATTTGAAACTTTTTTGTGCACGAAACATTTTTCTCGCAAACTCGACAATATAAAACATTTCCGTCATATGTAAATGTTTCAGGATAATCAGCTACCCACGAAGAGACACTTTTTTTTGCGGGTGGTGTGGTACACGTTAAACTTTAACACAACACGTTAAAAATTGCAAAAAGACTACATTGATGCAAGCGCGTCAACAATAATGTTAAAACTGATGTTTTAAAATAAAAATTCGTCTTCGAGAAAATTGTTTATTTGATCCACGCTCAAACAAATATTCTTAGAAACTAACTACTTATCACTTAATATCCCGACCAAGAAGCAAAGGAATAAAATACCGTCGTAATTTTGGGTATTCCCTTGGCACTATAACCTAATCGATGTTTAGACTATTGCAGGTAATGTCCCGGCGATAAGACCGGTTCCAGACGGCGACATTAACAATACCCTGAGCAATTCAATTGCCTAGTAATACCGAGAAATATTGTAAATATAGGGAAAATATGCATCATTACTAGATTTTGGATAAAATATGCAATAATCGGTGAGAATGGTCTAAATATGCAAATGCATATGAAAATATACAAATGCATATAATCCGGTCTCTAATGATAAGTATAAATATGATAAGTACCTGGCCTTGGCAGGAAAAAAAACCTTTTTATGTGTAAAATGTATTTTATTTTTTAACCTAGTCTAGAAAATATGATTTCTCTAACCCTTCAAAATATGCGTTTGTTTTAGCAAGACATAAAGCAGAAACCTCATCGTCTGAGACATTTCTTTTTCCGTCAGGCTATTTTTCATATTCGGAAATAGGAAATAATCACTGGGGGTTAAATCTGGCGAATATGGTGGATGTGAAAGCAATTCGTATCCTAACTCATGAAATTTTGCCATGGCGATAACACAAGTGTGCACACGAGCATGGTCTTGAAATTTTTGTCCGCGCTAAATATGGACGTTTTTCTTTCACAGCATTATTAAAACGGTCCAATAAGTTGACATAATACTCTCCATTAATCGCTTTGCCCTGTTCAAGGCAATCGACGTGGATTATACTGCGCGCATCCCAAAATACTGTGTCGACTTGGCCGATAAAGTTACCTTGGCCTTCTTTGGCACCGGTTCGCCATTGTTTGGACTGTTCTTTGATCTCTGGTGTACTATGATGAATCCATACAAAAAATAATGCCGATTGCGCCTTAAAATCGTGAAATATTCTTTTAAATTTTACGCACGTGCGGGTTTACTGTCAATTGTGAGCAATCGCGGAACCCATCTTGCAAAAAGCTTTCTTATATCCAAATGAGTTGTTAAAATGTTCTGCACTCGTTCAGTTGAGATGCCCACAGCCACAGCAATCTCCTGCACTTTTACTATCCGATCCTTTATCACTATATCGTGAATTTTTTCAATCATTTCTGATGTAGTGACGTTGGACGTTCTTCATCAAAAATACTTGAACAGGCACGTTTGAATTCAGTTGTTCAATATCTTGTGGTCGATAAAGAAGGTGCAGAGTCCGCATAAACTTCGCTGAGTTCCGTTTTTATCTCATTATTCGTTTTCTTTTTCAAAAACAAATATTTTATCGCTGCTCGATATTTAATTATGGCCATTGTTGAATCATAAAAGTTGTTTTATTTAAATGGCTGCCACTCACAAACTAAATCGCGCAGAGACTTGAAAATTTGACAGGATTTTTGTGAAAGGTTATGTTTACGAAAAATATAATTTTTTAAATAGTAGTAGCGCTATCTCTGACCAAGGCCAGGTACTTATGATACAACGTTCGTATATACTAAGCAGTTTAGAAACTTTGTTAGGACGAAATTTGACTTAAAATGAAACTAGATCATGCATCATAGATCGTTGAACTTCTAGCTACTCTATGTGATGTCGTGTGGCGCACGCTGAAATAGGGATTGGCCTTCTTATGACTGACTTAAACTAAGCACTTTAATTGGTCAAGAAATAGATGCCACCTATTATCTTCGGCTTTAAACCACCACATAAATTGACATAATGGGAGTAAATGGAAGTGTGAGTTCTGTGTACTAGAAAATAAAGGAAAAAAAGGCAAAAATGCCGCGCAAGTGGAAGTTGTTTAACATTTAACAATATGGAAAAATATGCGGAGCGTGCCTGAGAAACAGCGAGGCATATTTTAATGGTCTAACGGTAGCTAGCGGGCTTCCGTTTGCGGCGATGTTTTGTTCGAGGTGTTTGTCTTCCTGTAGCGATAGCTATATTTTCTGTGTTTGTTCGCAAGCTCTGTTTACCTAAAGTTGTTTAAAACATTGTACAATATTTTGTTTATGTAGTTTATATCTAAGAATAACTAATAAAATAAATCTACTTAAAGTTAACAGGTACAAACTTTAATCCACTTTTGTTTTGCAAGAAAATATGACGATACAGTTTTTACTTTTTTACAATCAATATTTTATCTATGTTTTGATGAGATGTCAATATGGAGTATTAAAACCCTTTTTGACCTTGATTATTATTATTAGAGTAAGGCGGAGTTAATAGTATCACTTTTGGTATCAACTCTAATAAATTTTTATAGACAATATAATGAAGGGAGGAGTAAGGTTTGGCCAAGATAAATTATCCAGAGCGAGCAGCTTTTGTTTACCCATGGGGAGGAACCATGTTTAAATAGAGATCATTTTAACAAAACACACCTGATTCAGAATGGGTAAGATCATATAGAATTGACACTATCTATCTAAGTAAAAAACAGTTAGAGAAATTCTGAGGAGTTCAACCAGCTATACTTACCTTCTGCAATATCGAAGAGAACTAGATCAAACAAGAAAGTCTAAAATGCCTGCCATTTACCACCGAAGAGATAAATGACCTTGTAAACAGATTCCGCACCTAGAGAACTCCAGATCCTCACCAAGTCCATAGCTGTTATTTAAATCAGCTGTTTAGGTATACTCATAAAAAACAAAAGATTCGTAAAATACGACAGGATATGATAACTTAACTTGTCCACCCGTCTTGCAAATAAAACAGCATCATTATCATATTTTGTTAAAATTGGGCTGGAAAAGTCCGACAGCTGTAAGAGAGGGATGCATTCTCTCACAACTTTTGTTCAATCTTCATTCTGATGCTGTGTTTAATGAGGCCATCTATGAATCCACTGAAGGAATAACAGTTAATGAAAGTACACTAAACAACATATGGTATGCTGATGTTATTGTTCTATTAGCAAATAGTATCAAAAATCTCCAGCAACTGATCAATCGAGTCACAACAGCCAGCGAAAGATTTAGATTAACTATAAATATAAGAAAAACCAAGCAGATGGTAATAACAAAAAAAATCAACCACCAGAATCCCTCGAAATCAGGTACTACACCGTAGAACAGGTCACCGCATTTAAATATTTGGGAACCAGTATAAATGACAAGTGGGTCCCAAGAAAGAAAATATATTCCCAAATTGAACAGGTTCGAGTAAGATATATGAATATCAATACATTTTTCCATCGCTCAAGTCTCAGTCTCGAATTCTGAATAAGAATGGTAAGAGCGTATGTATTCTCCGTACTATTGTATGGATGTGAGTGCTGGACCCTTGACCCATCTCCTGGGTAGAGAAAATAAAAAACATAGAAGTACTGGAAAAAGTGAATAAAATGAACGAATTACTAACTACCATAAAAGTAAGAAAAACTCAATACTTCGGACATATAATGAAGGGTCCAAAGTTCGAATGGCTAGGACTGATTATTGAAAGCAAAATAAAGGGCAAACGATCGATCGGAAGAAGACAGAATTCTTGGCTGAAGGACATGAGAAGGTGCTTTGAATATGCTTCGAGTGATAGTTTTCTATGAGCAGTTTCTAAAGTTTGTTAAGCTATAAGGATCGCCAACTTTCGTGAGGATAGGGCATCGTAAGAAGATCGTAATTCGTAAATTCAAAATAAAATTCCTTAATTTTTCTAGGAGCAATAATTCCTTTTTTCCAAAAACGAAATTTATTTGAATAAAATACTTCTATGCGTACATTAATGGCTTCTTTTCTATTTAAAAAGGTGCCTTAACAGATTTCACATTTTTAGCACTTCTAGCATATAATATATGTTATACCAAGAAGATTAAAAAAAGATTACCACCATTGGATTAGATTTGCGGAGTGGTTCATATTTTTCCATTTTTCCCACTGTGCGTCGGTTCGAGACAGTCTTTCTTTGTTCCCATCCAAAATGGGCTAAAATCACACATTCCACGGCAGTTAAATATATTAAAAAGTGGATATGGTTTATGAAGAAGTGGGTAAATCATTTTAACGGGGCGAAAAATGTCGACGACATATCAAAACATGGCTCGGTAGGTAAAAACACCCCTACCCGAAATTGATGCTGCGTCAAAAAGGGGCAAAATTGAGAAAATCGAATTTGAATGTGTCCCATGAGACCATTCGACAACATCTTCGTACTCATGATGTCAAATTCCGAAGCATGTTGAAGAAACCTTTGCGGGCAGAAATCAGGTCGCGAAGCGGCTCGCTTGGGCCCACGATAAGATACTAGAGTGGCTCTCACAATCGCCGGACCCCAACCCTATTGAAAAAGTTTGGTTCCTTGTAAAGAGAAAGCTCAGGAGGAAGACTCTGAAGACTTTGACTCGGTTGTCTTGCGAGATTCGAAAAATTTGCCACCTGAGGCTGCAGAACGTATCGTCGACAGCATGCCTCGAAGATGCCAGGTGATTGTTGATGCAGGAGGTGATTGGACAACTTACTAAGATAATTGCTCTGTTGTTAGCATACCAGACCATACATTGATGGTAAAAAATCTTCTCGAAATACATTTTTTCAAGAATAAGAGTTATCACGTTCTTATTAGACAAACCAGCTTAAGCCAATGGAATACACATAGATATTCTACTTTACAAATTGAATTTTAAGAGTGCCGCTGAATAAACAAAAACCTTAACATTGTCCGTCATAGCAAAAAATAATATAATGATACTAGTTTGCTTAAATAAATATAAAAAAGTACCATACCATACCAAAGTAGCCTTGCTTAATAATTTGAAATTGAACTTTAAAGTGTCTCCTTTATAAACAGTACTACTAGAAATACCCAGCATAAAAGACGTAAACTAAGAACGACCAAAATTTATTACTTCTTAAGTTACTTCCGAAGGGCTTTTACCTTTTCATGGATTTCCAAGATTTCTGAATGAGCTTTTTCCAGCAGTTTAAGCTTTTTAATTTTCAACTCGGCCTCGCATTTTAGCATAAAATATTTAAACCTAGAACTGTATTATTTTAAACCTCTTTGCGAAGGGATGTTACCTATACTTGGATTTCCGACATTTCTAAATCAACTCTTTCCATCAGCTTTTTAATTTCCAACTTGATCAGTTTAGTTATGGCCTCGTATTTTAGGTTTTTCTCATCCTGTTCCCTTCTGTTAGCAGCTTCTCGACAAAATACTTAGTGAGCTAGAGGCCATTCCGGCGAATCTGTAATGGATCTTTGTTACAGATCTGAATTTGCTAATTTTAGCGAACAGGATGTGATTTAGAATGGGCTGCCAAGGACACCAAACTAAGAATTCGGTCACTTATGAACAGGCTGATAACAATAAGACCACAACATGGCTTGATTCAGTGCCACTTAAGCAACTTCTAGGTATTCTAAAAGTCTATAGAATTTATATCTGGATTATCAACTTTTCACCATAGCATATCAGCGTAGAATTGGAAATCCGGTTTTAAGTTATTTATGACTTCGTCTAGCACGGAATATATTACCGAGATGGCTAAACCTAACTAAACTGCCCCGTCACTGTATGACCTATGCCTAGAAGTTATTATTTTAAATATGGACATTTTTACCTTCTGGACTATTAACCCCGGCATACCCCATTTATTAATCAGACAACATGACAAAAGTTTTGGCGTTTGTTTTAGTTAGGGATTTCTTGAAAAAAATAGTCGTATTACCGTAAATTATTAACGTAAATTTTAGATATTAGATATTAAATTTTTTCCTATTTTTCATCTTCACGGACTATGCATTTTACTTCGATTTTTACCCTTTTTTCATAATTCTTATTTTGCTGCTTTAAATTGTACGAGATTAATTTATCAAAATTTTAACTATGCCAGCTCCAAGATTTTTTTAAAATTAACTATAAAAATTATATCTCAATAATATGTATATTTAGTGAACCTTATTTAACCAAATTTATATTTGTCACACGATTCAAACATAAATCAGTCATTTATTTGCTCTCTTTAACATCCAATTTTCAGATCCCTGTATATGAACCTATAAACGAAAGAGCATTATACCACACACACAGTTCACTCTCTTTTTAAATTTATATACGAGGCTGGTTTGAAAAGTCCGTGCAAAGTCCGAGAGATGGCACCACCGGCGCGTATCGAGGTCATGTTTAGTTAGTAGCATCTCTTGAATGAACGCACACCAAGTTTCAGCCATATTGGTCTATTTCTTTGTGTTTGGCATTCGTGTGAATCAAGGAAGTCGAGTGATTTTCAAGAAATGGACGAAAAAGGATTTCGTGTGGTGATTAAACATTACTTTATGAAAGGCAAAACGCCTCAGGAGACTAAAGAGAAGCTTGATAAACATTATGGTGACTCTGCACCTTCGATTAGAACAGTTTATAAGTGGTTTCAAAATTTTCGAACTGGCCATATGGGCACAAGTGACGCTGAACGTTCTGGACGGCCTGTGGAGGTTACGACTCCAGAAATCATTGATCAAATCCATGATATGGTGATGGATGACAGAAGAGTTAAGGTGCGTGAGATTGCTAGTGCTGTGGGCATCTCGACTGAACGGGTACATAATATTTTGCATAAACATTTGGACATGAGAAAGCTATCCGCAAGATGGGTGCCGCGATTGCTCACGCTTGACCAAAAACGGAATCGTGTGAAGTGTTGCAAGGATGGTTTGCAGCTATTCCAGAAGAATCCGGAGGACTTTAAGCGTCGTTTTCGTCACTGTGGATGAAACATGGATACATTACTATACTCCTGAGACCAAACAACAATCTAAACAATGGGTTACCAAGGGGGAATCTGCACCAAAAAAGGCGAAGGCCGTTCCTTCGGCTGGGGAAAGGTTATGGCGACTGTCTTTTGGAATTCGCAAGGGATAATCCTCATCGATTATCAGGAAAAGGGTAAAACTATTACAGGTGAATATTATTCATCGTTATTGGACCGTTTGAAAACCAAGCTGCAAGAAAAACGCCCGCGATTGGCCCACAAGAAAGTCCTTTTCCATCACGACAACGCACCAGCACACACCTCAGCAGTTGTGGCCGCAAAATTAATGGAAATAGGATTCCAACTTGTTTCACATCCCCCCTATTCTTCAACTTGGACTCCCTCGGACTACTATTTGTTCCCCAATTTGAAGAAATGGCTGGCGGGACAAAGATTTTATTCAAACGAGGAGGTGATTGCAGACACTAATGGATATTTTGCAGACTTGGACAAATCCTATTATTCGGAAGGGATCAACAAACTAGAACATCGTTGGACGAAGTTAAGCCTAAAAAGAGACTATGTCGAAAAATAAAAAAGGTTTACCCCAAACACATAAGTAGTTTTTATTTTTGAACGGACTTTTCAAACCAGCCTCGTCGTATCCGTATATCCATATATATATATATATATATATATATATATATATATATATATATATATATATATATATATATATATATATATATATATATATATATATATATATATATATATATATATATATATATATATATATATATATATATACATATATATATACATATATATATATATATATATATATATATATATATATATATATATATATACATATATGTATATATATGTATATATATATATATAATATATATATATATATATATATATATATATATATATATATATATATATATATATATATATATATGTATATATATATATATATATATATATATATATATATATATATATATATATATATATACATATATATATATATATATATATATATATATATATATATATATATATATATATATATATATATATATATATATATATATATATATATATATATATATATATATATATATATATATATATATATATATATATATATATATATATATATATATATATATATATATATATATATATATATATATATATATATATATATATATATATATATATATATATATATATATCTATAGTCAATCCAAAAAGTCTCCATACGCCACCTAGTTTCTATACTATTTTTCTGTTATGTTTAACTACTTAATTGGAACTATGAGAAAACATGTTTAAATTAATTTTTGGAACTTAACCAATGAGGATTAGTAAAAACAACTACGGAACATTTTATTTAGAAGTTATATCATTGTTATACAAGAGTAAACAAAATTAATGTCAAGAAATTCTCCATACACTCAAGAACTACATTGAAAAAAAAATAATCACGCATTTTATCAAGATATCTATTGCTCGCTAAACTGAAAACAAATGTGTGGGTCCCACTAAATATTTGTTTAAGCGAAGTTGTTATTTTCCGTTAAACTCCGTCAAACTATTATTGGTAATCGTTAAGTGTATGAAGACTTTTTTGACATTAATTTTGTTTACATTATAATAACAGTGATGTAACTTATAAATAAAATGTTCCGTAGTTGTTTTTAATACTAATCCTCGGCCATACTTTATAATCTGCCACTTGTGGATAGTAATTTTGCAGTGGGTTTTCAAAGCAGTATTAAAAATGAAGGAGTGAAATTGTAAAATTCAATTTCAAGTTCGAATATATATATATATATATATATAGTATAATATATATATAAATTATATATTTACATATGTATATATACATATATATACACGTATATATATATATAATATATATATATATATATATATATATATATATATATATATATATATATATATATATATATATATATATATATATATATATATATATATATATATATATATATATATATATATATATATATATATATATATATATATATATATATATATATACTATATATATATATATATATATATATATATATATATATATATATATATATATATATATATATATATATATATATGTATATATATGTATATATATATATATATATATATATATATATATATATATATATATATATATATATATATATATATATAGTCAATCCAAAAAGTCTCCATACGCCACCTGGTTTCTATACTATTTTTCTGTTATGTTTAACTAATTAATTGGAACTATGAGAAAACATGTTTAAATTAATTTTTGAAACTTAACCAATGAGGATTAGTATTAAAAACAACTACGGAACATTTTATTTAGAAGTTATATCATTGTTATACAAGAGTAAACAAAATTAATGTCAAGAAATTCTCGATACACTCAAGAACTACATTGAAAAAAACACGTTATAATCAGCCGCATTTTATCAAGATATCTATTGCTCGCTAAATTGAAAACAAATGTGTGGGTCCCACTAAATTTTAGTTTAAGCGAAGTTGTTATTTTCCGTTAAACTCCGTCAAACTATTATTGGTAATCGTTAAGTGTATGAAGACTTTTTTGACATTAATTTTGTTTACATTATAATAACAGTGATGTAACTTATAAATAAAATGTTCCGTAGTTGTTTTTAATACTAATCCTCGGCCATACTTTATAATCTGCCACTTGTGGATAGTAATTTTGCAGTGGGTTTTCAAAGCAGTATTAAAAATGAAGGAGTGAAATTGTAAAATTCCATTTCAAGTTCGAAAGATCATAACTGATTTGTAGAAAGATGGAAAATCGTACAAAAATATAGGAAAAATTGTTAAAAAGTCGTATCCTACTGTTCGGTGTATTGTAAACCAGTATAAATCAATAGGTTCCTACAAAATTCGACCCCGTTCCGGTCGTCCTAAGAAACTGGGTCCACGTGAAAAGGCCAGTATTATTAGACCAATAATTATAGATCTCAAAAAAATGCACTAAAATTAAAAGAAGAAGTACAGAAACCGAAAAATCTTTGTTGTGAGAAATTGTTTACACAGGGCAAGCTATAAGAAGCCGTTAATTTCGGAAACCAATCGCAAAAAGCGGTTAGCTTTTGCTAGAGAATACACTACTTAACCTCCTGAATTTTACAAATACATAATCTTTAGTGATGAAACTAAAATTAACTGATGGCAGAACTAAAGTTTGGAGAAAAAAGAATACCGCATTCGAGATTAAAAACATTTGTTCTACGATGAGACAAGGGAGTGGCGGTGTTCTGCTTTGGAGATGCATGTCCGGTGGAGAGATTGAAAATTTACGTTTTATTAATGGTACCATGTATCAGCATGTTTATCTGAAGATTTTGAGAGACAATTTAAGAGAAAGTGTCCAAAAATTAGCACTCGAAAAAGGATACATTTTCCAACAGGGCAATGATCCGAAACATACTGCAAACTTGGTGAGAGAATCGATGATCCATAATGTGCAGCTTCATACACCTTCGCAATCACCCGATGTTAACACCATCAAGCATTTATGGGAAGAGCTTAATCAGCGTGTTCGCAAACATAATGTTTATAGAGAAGAATTAAAAAACAGGATATTAAACGAATGGGTGAAGATGCTAGCAGAAGTTACTAGAAAGCTGGTTGCCAGCATGACAAAAAGATTACAGGAGATTATCAAGGCCAACCGCGGTCCCACTAAATATTAAATTGAACGAAGTTGTTATTTTCCGTTAGACTCCGTTAAGTTATTATTGGTAATTGTTAAGTGTATAAAGACTTTTTTGACATTAATTTTGTTTACATTTTAATAATAATGATGTAACTTCTAAATAAAACAAACCGTATTTGATTAAGTTTTAAATATTAATTTAAACATGTTTTCTAATAGTTCCAATTAATTACTGTATATATATATATATATATATATATATATATATATATATATATATATATATATATATATATATATATATATATATATATATATATATATATATATATATATATATATATATATATATATATATATATATATATATATATATATATATATATATATATATATATATATATATATATATATATATATATATATATATATATATATATATTCTCCAGGTATATTCCAGAAATAATTCCTGAAATAACATTAAAAGCAATATCGCTCGACAACCACCTACTACTTCAATAAAAAAAATAATCCAATCTACAAAAACAAAAATCTTCGACCAAAATTTATGTTTAAGTGTCTGCTAGAAAAATTAAAAAAACCTCTCGACATTTTGCAGAAAAAGTAATGATTAAGATTTAATGAAAAAAAGTATAAGTATTGCAGACAGTGTCTGAAAGCAGGTAGCGATTCTAATACAACGCCAGGTCACATTTAATGCCTTAACTTTGTAATGCAATGAAATTTTCTTAATTTTTTTTTTCAATAATTCTTAGAAATATAGAGCATAAAAATCTATAAAAAAAAAATAATTTTTAAAAATTCGAGATGTATGTAATGTAAATTAATACCCTATTTCGTTAGGGTAACAGATTCACGTATACCATGCCGATGAAAATAAAAAATATATATTTTTTTTGTCTGTCGCTTAAGGGTCTTGAATGTTAAGGAATTACCAGTTTTTTGGAGGGCGAGCTTTCTACGAATACAATAGAGACTTTCTCTAGGGAGAGAATTAGAAACAAAGTTAATTAAAAAGAAATATTTTATGTTAAAAACATGTGATAATTAAATCTACAATATTGTTAATTTATAAAGCACTAATTCCGTCTAAAAGGTAAAAATCATGTTAATAGAACTACCTACAACAAACCTCTAATTAAAATATAACATAGTTAGACTTTTAGCGTAGTAAGTAATTATTATCAAGCACTCTTCTTGATAAGATATCCCAAAAAATATTTTATACAATTTTATTCCAAGCTACTTTTTATAGTACAGTACTATAAAAAAAAATGAGGAATTATGATATCTTATTGATCATATTTATTTACTCATCTTAGCTAAGCTAGATTGAAAGTTTGTCAAAATTAACAAGTCAGAAATCCTATTAATTTGGTGTAGTTTAGAGTGGGGAGGTAAACAGTCTGAAATAATCTGACTTTTCATTGATAAATATAAGATCGCTTAAATTAGTTTATCATATTGGCTAAGACAGGTATCCAACTAATAAGAAATTATTAATTTCAATTGTGTTTCAAAGTTTTTTAAAGCAGTGCCGCTAATCTGATTTAAAAGTATAAGTTTTACGAAATGGGAAAAAAGAAAGTAGACCTGAGTGAAAATGAAAAATTTGACGACGATTCACTTGCGGTGGAAAAGTAAGTATAAAATGAATTATTGACCTCTAATATACATATAGTGCTTCCCCTACATATATATTTTTTTTTAATTCATGTCAATCTGGAAAAAAATAGTCGAGTATATTTATTTTTCAAAATGTGCATTTTGTGACACTTATTTCAAATAGACAGTTTATATTTTCTTTAGTACGACTTAGACAGAAACACATAAGCCGTTTTTCACCTATATGTTTAGCTTGGAAATATTAACGAAAAAAACACAATTGTTGAATATTTTGACAATTAAGTTTTTTCTTTAAAGATTAAATTTCTAAATTTTAAACAAATTTTGTATACAAACTTAGAGGTACCTATTGTAATTCAGCAAAAAAGAAATTGTTGGGATAATAAATAAGAAAGAAAAGACAATATTTTTAGGATTTAATAACTAATGGACAGAAGATTTAAATACCGTTTAATAGTTAATATTACTTATTATAATTTTTGAGTATATTACTAGATATGGTATAGGCATGTTCAACTAAACAAAAAAATAGATAAATAAATCTACATAAGATTATGTTTGCTATCGCGTTTAAAGGATGTTTCAATTCTAAATCAATCTTACACCAGCCCGTTTTTGATATTTCGACGCTGGTTGCGCACTAATAAAAAATTATTTTTCCAATATTCCAAATTTTAAGGCATATATAGGTGATGATTTGATACTAGAAGACGAATCAAAATTTTAAGGTAAAACGACGAGATAATCTTGAAGAATTTTCTTGTTATATTATACATATGTAGAAAAAATAAATCCATAAAATTTAATTTAAAAGAAAACTCATTTACTAGACCTTAACTTTTTTTTATTAAAGATATTTCTAAAATTCTGCCATAATACTACGAGCTTGGATTGAAAGATCTTGCAAGAGACAAGGTAAATAAAATATTTTTTTTTTTGCAAAACTAAAAATTTATTTCTCAAATAATCTCTCCTTCTCCAAGAAAGCAATTAATAAAACTCTCAAGAAACACCCAACCACATAATTTTTTAAAATTAAAAATTTTACCCCCTAGTAAGGTTTTCGATGATGTCGTCAAAAATTTGGGCATCTTTTACCTCATTATTATCTAAAGCACTTAAAAAATCTTTTTTTAGCTTACTCTTCAAATAAATAAAATTTATTTCTCTCTCAATCCTTTCACCCCAATAGGAGTATTGGTGACACTATGCAGTTGCTGCCTCAACAGTCATTCTCCTGTGCGACCTGACTTGCCTCGTGCATACCCATACCAAAAAGAGATCTTACTTGGTCGGACCATCTTACTGGAAACTGCCCCCTTGATCTTCTACCTACCTACCTTCCCCGTTAGTACAAGCTTTTCCATGTCATCCACTTTCCTCATAATGTAACCAAAATACTACACTATTAATTTTATTTGAAAGTCGGTCATTCAAGAATAGATACATTAGTACGGTGTTCGGCATATGATACTTTGAGGATTCTTGGAGATGCCCACATCTCAAACGCATCGATTCGTCTTTTATCAGCTGGAATTTTTTCAGACCTTAGTGAGTTTGATGGTCGATTTTCTAGCCATTGACAAACGTCTCCTGACTTCCGCTTCACAACCACCATTGTTAGTTATGAGGGATCCCAAATAGTTCATGTATGTGTGTATGTATGTTTAGGTGAAGCGCATCGATAGCTATGATCATTTAGCGCCAGTTCCTATTGCAGTTATAGTTTAGAGTAAAGAGCGGAATCTTTTAAGAATTCAATTAGACATTTTATATTGTTTGTATTTGGAGCAACTATTTGGTGTAAGTGCCTAAGTAAATAGTTTAAATGGTCTACAGCAGTGAAACCAGCAATTTTATTTATGGGTGACAGATCTTCATTACGACTAACAATCATCTTCGCTCTATTAATTGTCAATCCATAGTTTTTCCTAATGATTTCCAGGCGGTTCATAATGGATTCTAGGTCTTGTATTGAAGTTGCAAGTATAACAATATCATCGGTATATCCTTAGCTTTTTTCCACTGATTGTCCACCCCCACTCCAGCCATCCAAAACAGAACTTATTATATGTTCACTATATATGTTAAAAAGTAAAGGTGACAGAATACAGCCCTGTCTGGTGCCGGCTACTATGATAAAGGGACCAGAAAAAATTATTCAGTTTAATTCTGCCATTTGTATTCTCACAAGGTTCGGATAAGGCTTAACATACAAGATGTATAGGTGTTCCCATGCTGATTAGAATCGACTAGAGTTTGTTTTCCATTGTATGCAGTAAAAACCCTTAGAGTAGACTGTAAAGCAAATATAGGTTTTTATTTGGAATTCCCTGACTTTTTCTATTATCTGGCGTATGTTGAGAATTTGTTCTCTAATCCCTCTTCCTGGAATGAAGCCTGTTTGTTTGGTAGATATTTGCGGCAGCAGAAAACTTTTGAGTATTTCATTTAGGATCCAGAAACACCTTAGCAGCGTGTGACACAAGAGCGATTGTTCTATAGTTGCTGCAATCTAAAGGGAATCCTTTCTTATGCAAAGGTATATATGCAACTTCGCACCAGTCTTTCGGCCATCTTCCAGTCTTTCATACCTCATTACACAGTTAATGTAGCATAGTCATGGAGGTTTCTCCCATGATCTTTATTATTCCCGTGATCTGGTCAGTACCTGCTGCTTTTCTATTCTTTAACCTTTGAATATCCTTCCTGACTTCAGACTTAAGAATACAAAGTCTTGTTCTTCTGCGTCTTCTTTGTCGGCACTGCAGTCACCAAAAGCCACAAAAAGTTCTTTACAGTAATCCTTCCAAACGTCAATGACTCCAGGCATGTCGGTGACTGTTCTTCATTCCTTATCTCTGATTATTTTGTGTTTTAGGTTTGAATTATTTCGATAGGTATTTCACCTTTTCATAAAGTTCTTGTGGTCGATTGTTCATAGCATGTTGTTCTAGCTCCTCACATATATTATTCAAGTATGCGTTTTTGTCCTCTTTACAAGCCGCCTTGATTTCTTTATTGATTGATCTGATTCTGTCTTGACGATCCGATGTGTTATTTCCTTGTTTCTATAAACTTTAGTGTATCGTCGGTCATCCAATGTTTTTGAGGGTGTTTTTTTAATTTTGCTCCGAGCAATTCTCTTGTTTGATGTTGTTTTTGTAAGGGCTAGTTTTATTCTCATATAAGCCTCTAATAATTAATGATTTGAAGTACATACCGCGCCTGGGCGGGTCTTACATTCAATATAGATTACTTCCATCTAGAGTTAATCAGGATATAATCAATCTGATTTTTGTAGTGCCCATCCGATGATATCCAGGTGGAAAGTCGTCTTGGATGATGTTTGAAGGTGGTATTAGTGAAGCTATTACTAATAGCAAACTGAAGTAGACCATTTTTTCCAATGATATTACGAATTTGGTCATTGTCATTTGTACAGCCAGTTTTAGCATTAAAGTCAACAATCACCATTATGATCTCTTTTGATGGGATTTTTGTACAAGTTTCTTCAGTTTTATTGTAGACTTCTTCAATTGCTTCATCATCAGAAAGTGATGTTGGTATGTACACTTATGTGATATGCAGGTTTACTGGTTTTGCCGTAATGGTTATTTTAATCAGGCGATCATTGACAGGTAGATACTCCTTGACACATTTAGCAACTTTGTTATTAACAACTATGGCTACGTCATTTCTTTCTCTAGTTCCACTCGACACATAGATCGTATTTCTTTCCGTTTGAAAATATCCAGTGCCTTTCCAATGGGTCTCAGAAACTCCACATACTTATATGTTCTCAAGTTCAAGTTTGTTTTCCATAATCTGAAGTTTCCCTATCTGCAGGAGTCCCGTTACATTCCAGCTGTCCATCGTAATATCGCGACGCAATTGTAACTGTGCTCTTCCAGTAACCCATTTCGCATATGGTACCTGGTCGCTCACATCTGCATGCCCGGTAGCCAACTTCGCACTGGTCAGCCCGGAACCAATACAGCGTCAATCGCTAGTCGGATCGCATAGCACATTAGTAAACTGCCGATTCATTTTACATAGTCCTCTCGTGGGAAAATAATCAGGTGGTTTCCCATTGCCTGCCTGATCCTATGCCGTTGACCAGTTACTTGGTTCTTCCGCCTCAAGGACACCTTCACCACCGGTATGGTCTTCGCCCGTATCCTGGGGCATTTGGATAGCGTTATAGCCTCCTATACTGGGTCTTCAGCAGAACTTAGCCACTTACTATAAAGTGGGACCCCGCGTAACCAAACTGCTAGAGTAAATCCTTAAAAACTTAATGTCTAAAATATTTTTTTTCTTTAAATTAAAAACGTAAAATAATAACATACTTTAGCCATGCCACCAACATCACTCCATCTAATTCCAATTTTTTTATTCCCTCAGAAAAAAAATGTTTGAACAGTGCACAATAGTCGTGTACAGCACAGATAACCTCTTTATTCGACGAAAATGTTTTCCCCCAAGCCAATTTTTGAGGTTAGAAAACAAAGAAAAATCAGTCGGGGACAAATCTGGGGAATAGGGTGAGTGGAGAACTATTTCGAAGCCCAGCTTGTGCATTTTTGCCAATGGCCGATGTGTAAGCAGGGGCATTGTTCTGGTGAAGGAGCACTTTTTTATGTGCTATTCCTAATCGTTTCTATGTCAACTCACTATGTAAATATTTTAATAACGTTGCGTAATTAGAGCCAGTTACTGTTTTATCCTTTTTCAAATAGTCAATCAGGTTGATACCCTGTGAGTCCCAAAAAACAATTCCCATTACTTTTCTCGTCGATAAAACTCTTTTCGATTTTTCCACTGCGCTTTCACCTTCGTTATCCCACTGTTTTGACCGCTGTCTATGGGCTCTAATGGTGGATCCACATTTTATCTACAATCACAAAATGGCTCAAAAAGTCCTTCGAATTCCGCTGCAACTTTTCCAAACACGATTTTTTTAAATATCCTACCTCTTTTTTTACGTCAAACGCGGTAACCATTGTGCACTCAGCTTTGTCATTTTTAGAACCTCATGCAGGATATTCTATTCCATCTGGACCGTAGGCCACTTTTTGAATAAAAATTTGTTAGCACTGCACGATATTCGGCTTTACTCATTTCTACGAAACGTGTAACTTACGATAGCTGCCAAGAAAGAACTGCACTTTATTTATGTTTAAAACTTTAAACACAACAGTTGCAAAAATTACGCTTACCAACAATCATGTCGCTTAATAAATTTGCTCGCCATTCGTAAAAATTTTTCAAACTTATCGATCTACCCTCGTACACGGCCGTAGGTTATGATGGTACTGTTTTGATAAGAAGTATTTTGAAAAAATTATTGTGGACATATTTATCCATATTGTAAATAGAAAAATATTTGACATACAAGAAGTATGTAATATTTAAATACCTAAATATTAAGAATTTCAGTTACCAACTTCACAGTTTAGGAAAAAAAAAAGAATTATTATTAGGATTAATCATAAAATTCTGCTTTATTACTTTATTCATAAATTATTAGGGAATACTTAAATAAGGTATATCCTAAAAATAATAAATCTTAATAATTAAAAATATGTGAAACTAAGAATCACTTATAAATGAATTAAGTAAAATTCTTGGTGCTACAAAGTTCTATATTTTACCATAATATACAACCCGTGGGGCGCCGGACAGAATACGTTCTACCTGTCATAGCAGGCGACTATAAGGACAAACCTGATGGTTGATGCCCAAAATACCACCAAGCATTGCCTGGTGAGATATGCCATACGCATCGACTGCTTGCTTAATCTTTCTTGGCTATGTCCCGGATTTCGTGATGAAGAAATTCGAAGATAAAATAGTCCACCGTTCAGATCTCCAGATCTCCGGGGGGGTCGGGGGCGTCAACATGCGCTTACCGTAATTTTAAAGTAGATTTTTGTAATATTCAAAATTTAAATTCGAATATAAATTCCGTATACCAACACTTATTCGCTCTCTACGAAACTAAGGTCAGTTCATCGAACAGCACAGTCAATTTTCTCTCTTCTAGATACGATTTCTCGGTGTAGGCATAACTTTGGAATCTGTCTTTTTCTCTGAAGCAATCTTTCTGCCAACGAGAGGTGGTTCTGGAGCCCCGAAAATTTGAGGTTATGTGGTTAAAAATAACTACTTAACAAACTACAAGGTTTATCAGTTGCCTCTACCAACCACCAAGTGATACTAACATTAGAACACTGCATTTTTTTTACAGACAGGATCGCTCATTTACAAATTAATTATTTAAGTGCAGAAATTATCATCTTGGGAGACTTTAATGTCCACAGCACCGACTGGCTGAAATATTGAAATACGACTGACAAACAAGGCCGTGAAGTTGAATCATTCTCATTCAGTTGTGGCTTTACTCAGATTATCAATGAACCAACACGAATTCCTGATCATTACTTAGAGTTCACTAGTCTTCTTAACATGTTTTTAACCACTAATCCAGAGATTTACACCGTCACTGTAAACTGCTTCTAAACATCTTGTTTACCAACATTGGTATGATAATTCTAACGTGATAAATTGTAACGTCTTCTTTTGTACCCGGAAGAGATGCAAAGAAATTATTGACGAAACCAAGGAAATACACAATCAAAATAAACAAAAGCTTCTTGCTTGCCTCAAACAATTCCAGGTTATTTTGGTAAGTCGCTAAAGGAAGTTAATACCATTGCAGCAACACGTGTTGAGAAAGCCAGCTTATCAGCTGAACTATTTTCTTTACATTCTACTGTCGATTTTCAAGGAAAAAATCCCTCATTATTTTAAATATGCAGCCAAGGATGCTCAATATTTTTTCAAAATTGCCATGAAACGTATTTTAATGAAGCTAGACATAAAAAAAGTTTCTGTCGCCATAGTAGTCCAAAAATGCTCGAGTAAACTAACATCAGTTTTCTGTAGACCTTTTAACCTATCCTACAGAAAAGGCATATTTCCTTTTTGCTGAAAATGATGAAAAAAAAGGCAAAAAATCTAGCCAAATAACTACCGACCAGTTGCACGGCTTTCGGTAAGATTAGAAATTCGTGAAAATGCTATTTATCAGCATCTTCTATATTATCTAGAAGGATTCAATATTATTAACGACCATCAATATGACTTTGGTAAGCAAAGGTCAACAGAAGATTAGGTCATGCATGTTTGAAACAATGCAATTGAACATTATGGAGAATCTTGATATATCTAAAGCATTTGACTGTATGTAGCATGGGGAATTATTGGCTAAGCTACGCTCTTATGATATGTCTGAACGATTTTGTTTATGATTTTCGTGTTTTCTCAGAAAGTGTTCTTTACGAGTGATAGTTGACAGGTCTTCACTATCAACGCTGGTGTATTTTAAGGCGATCTACAACTGTCTTTTTCATTTATATTAACGATCTGCTGGAAAGGATGAGGAATCCCTTCCACAGTTTTGCGGGTGACATCATGTTTATTTCTTCACTTGCTTTGAACACTCAAACATCGGCTACTCATGAAAATATCCGCAGATAACAGGAAGTCTTTTAACTTAACAAAGAACTAAAAGAAATTTTGTTTGGGGTGACAGTAGCTAAGTAGGATTTAACGCTGCAAAAATCCAGAAGGGATTTTTTTCTAAAAAAGTTAACATTGTATTCCACAATGTGGGGACATTCTAGTATTATTACTTAATTTTTCTAGACGTTAACTAGGTAGCAAATATGTCTTGGCATGAACATGTTACGTGCATAACAGTAAGAACTTCTCAAAAACTAGGCATATTATTTCGAGCCAGAAAACTTCACAACATTTCTTAACTCTGTATAAACCTTAAATTGATGAAATATTGCTCCTTTGTTTGAAGCTCTGTTTCCAAACATACACATCATTTGTTACATTCTATTCAGAAGAAAGCAGTTCGCCTGATTTTAGACCCAGAACTTATCAGCAACCTTGATTTCTTGGAACATCAAAGAACGGTTGACGATATGAGTCTATTATACAAACACTTTCATGAAAAGTCACATCCGTATGAAAATCAGCTGTGTTTGGTCCTCGGACAATCATTTTTAAGCAGTCTTGTATATAGAGAACTTCAGCGCTCTAGAATGATTAGCTCAGGACTGTGTTTCCCACCGAGTACAATTTACAGCGATTCAATACTAATGTAAATTGCTTTTTCCGCACACGCCCTGTAACGCCTCAGAGATTTCCCTGAAGCACGTGGGCTATATCCATAAAAAAAAACACCAAAAAAATAAAATATTTTATTTTATAATTATAATGGCTTACTTGTCTAATAACATCTGTCTCAATCTAAATATTTACGGTTATAATGTGTACCTATTTATAAGTTGAGAACAAATTCGGATTCCACGCATTTATTTTTAATGTAACGTTGTAGGCAATTTCATCAGCATTTAGTATACTTTGCATCTTATCGCGTAATATTGACACGTTAAAACATATGAGGTTTTTTTTTTTATATTATTTTTTTAATTCATGTTTAGTGATAATAACAACCTTAAAAATACCACGGGTTGCAGTTAGACTGAAACTACCTGGGTAATGGTAAACGAAAATATTTTTAAACCGTATTAGTGTTTTGATAGAAAAATAGATTAATAAGTTCATCTTCATCGAAAATTGAGCTGAGATAATTTTCTAATGGATATTTTAAGAATTTATGTATTATAAATAACCAAAAATATTGATATTTCAAATTAGCTCTATCAGCTTGCCGTTTTCCGTCTATCCATTGTATGCGTTCTCCACGCCCTTCCAAACCGTTATATTCTCTGCTCCGTATCCGTTTAACCCTGCAAATCTTTTCAGGTAGTTATATCAACGTTGTCACGGTCTTTTTACCGGTATTTTTTAATGCTCCATATTTTTCTCTGTCGAGCTGCTATTTGAGAAGGTTCATCCATTTCATTATTTTTAATTTGGATTTTTGCCCTAGCCATTAGTTATTTTTGTAGTCTTTTAGTGAATGGTTCTGAAATAAGATTTCTATTTGCACCAAACGTACTCGTGGCGGAACTATTATTCTTCTTTTGGTAGGTCGTACTTTTTTATTTTTTTGTGCATATCGTGGTAATCATATTTCATATAGTACTGCTCAATCTCTCTACTTGTTCTGTTCTTGTTCATGTGATTCCATCTTTTCTCCATCAAGCTAAGTATTGCGTTTATCCATTTCTCTTTCTTTATTTTATCCTGCTGTAAAAGGGTTGTGCACGTTGTTTGAATAGCATCCTGTATCTTATCTCATTGGTATTTTAAATCGATTGTGGTTTCATTGATCTTGTTTATTTAACCCCTAAGACATTCTTTTTATGTAATTTGATGTTGAGGTTCTTTCTGTCTATTCTATTTTTTAGGAATCCATAAAATGTTCTGTTTAGTTTCTTCGTTATTATTCTTATAAATTATTTATATATCTGGTACAGTAAACTGATCGGTCTGCAATTTTTAAGATTCATCGGGTGTTATTTTTAGTGTTCTGTATGAAATACTTATGTGTACCCATCTGTCACACTCGATTTTCTAGAAACTCTTTGAGAGTTAAAATTTGGCACAAATATAGGAATTGATGGCCCAATCAGAGCCGTGTAGATTTGAAAGTTAAATTTTGACATAAGGGGTTAGCGTACAGTGCAAGTGATTTTTTTTTTCTAAGCTCATCGAGTGGGATGTCAAATGAAAGCCTGTGAAAACACGAGTTCAAAAATATATATGATGTGATATTTATGCACACCCTATCTCCCCGCCCTATCTCGGAAAGTACTGATCGAAAAACTTTGAAAAAATTCTGAAATATTCTTCATACAATGTAGATTGAGCGAAAATTATCACGAGTGCATTTTGTTTAATAATTTATCTGATAAAAAAAAATTACCTGGTCATCGAGAAGGGAGTTAAATGAAATCTTGTAAAAACAGAAGTTTAAAAGTATATATGCTGTAATATTCTTACTTTTTATTATAAAAAAAAAAAAAACGGTCAAGTGCAAGTTAAACTTGCATGCAATTAGTGTTCGTACGTTGATTGCTTCTCAAATAAAAATTTTCTTACGGAGGTATAAAATGATCAGTGACTTCACAAAACACACCCCAAATGAGTTTTCAACAAAGTATGTTTCCGATCTTTACTGAAAACTGATGACCTTGAAATTTTTTTTTTTTTTTTATACCAGATAACTTATTAAAGGTAATGCACTCGTGATAAGTTTCGTTCAATCTACACCCCGTGAAGAATATTCCAGAACTTTTTCAAAATTTTTGGATTAGTACTTTTCGAGATAAAGAGAGGGGGGTGTAGTGACTTTTCGCGATTTTTTCAAAATAATACAAAGAAAAGTTAGAGCATGTAAGACGTTATATATATTTTTGAACTCGTATTTTTACAAGCTTTCATTTGACACCCTGCTCAATGACATAGTAAAAATTTTTTTTCACTTCCAATTTCACCCCCCAAAACTAACCCCTTAAGTCAAAATTTAACTTTCAAATCTACACGACTCTAATGAGGCCATTAATTCCTATATTAGTACCACATTTCAACTTTCTACGTCAAATAGTTTCGGAGAAAATCGGGTGTAACAGACGGACAGACAGACAGACGGACAGACACCGAAGTGTCTTATAAGTGTTCCGTACGAAACACTAAAAATAGACACAAATCCCTGTCTCTCCACCCTATATCGGAAAGTACCAATCAGAAAATTTTTAAAAAAATTCTGGAATATTCTTCATAGAGTGTAGATTAAGCGAAAGTTATCAGAGTGCATTCCGTTTGATAATGTATCTGATAAAAAGGGGGTGAAATCAAAAGTTAACAAGAAAAATACCAGGTCATCGAGTGGACTGTAAAATGAAAGCTTGTGGAAACACGAGTTCCAAAGAAATATAGGATGTATTAGTTGCGCACACTTTTCTCTGTATTATTTAAAAAGACTTGCCAAAAACCCCTATCCGCGACCCTATCTCGGAAAGTACTAATTAGAAAATTTTGAAAAAATTCTGGAATATTCTTCATTTAGTGTAAATTGAACGAAAATTATCACGAGTACATTTCATTTGATAATTTATATGATATATGGGAGTGAGATCAAAAGTGAAAAAAAAAATTATCAGGTCATCGAGTGGAGTGTCAAATGAAAGCCTGTGAAAACACCAGTTCAAAAATATACAGGCTATAATACACACTTTGCTTCGTATTATTTAAAAAAAAAAATACCAAAAACTCCTGTCCATTCACCCTATCTCGGAAAGTACTGACCAGAAAATTTTGAAAAAATTCTGGAATATTCTCCATACAGTGTGGATTGAGCGAAAATTGTCACGAGAGCATTTCATTTGACAATTTATCTGGTATATGGAGGGTCAAATCGAAAGCGAAAAAAAAAATTTACCAGTTCATCGAGTGGGGTGTCAAATGGAAGCTTGTGAAAACACGAGTTCAAAAATACTCACTTTTGTTTGTATAAATACCAAAAATCGACGTCCCCCCTTATCTCGAAACATATTAATAAAAATTTTTCATGGGGTATTGCTGGTTTATATTAGTCGGTATAGAATAATACGATTAATTTAAATATGTGTTTTCAATCTGGTATATTTCCTTGCTCATCTTTCACCTAATACATTTCTTCGTTCAGATCTGAGTTTTTCTTGAATATATAAAGTCCTCTGTTATTGTCCATAGGTATCAAAAATTGTTGAAAAAACAAGAAAATTGCAACAGTTTGAACATATTTATTTAAATAATTTTATAGTTCAAGCACTAAGATTTTTGAGGTTATTAGGATTGTGAAAGTGCAATTTTAATATTTTGCAAAATAAATAGCCTTTTTTATGGTGAGAAAGCTTAAAATCCCTTACCCAATTAACGCTAATAAAGTTAAAATTATGGCTGAAGTTTTAAAGTCACGAAGTGTTCGGTAAGTTGTATGGAAGCAATCCATAATAAAACTTTCTTTTTCAAGCAAATAAAATTATTTAAAATACTAGTGAATTCAGATGGTAAAATTTTTCAGTATTAGACAAACCAATGCAAGTCGAAGGACATCCCAAAACAACTGTTGAGAAATTCAACTTATTAGTTGAACTTTTTGATTCAGAGTCTGCGGTCAATTTAAAGGGGAGCACACCATCCACTATTCCCAATATCCAGTCAAAAATATCCGATATTATCTTTAAATATCATCATCATATCATAAAAGGTATTTTAAAGAAGCTGGATTCAATTATGTAAGCATTCTTTTTGATTTTCTCGTTTCTTATCGCTTTCAGACTGAAACTAACTTATAATCAATTACAGAAGCAACAAAGGCAAAAGATCCTTATTTTAACAGTTTCTCTACCATGTTTTGTAGACTTTTTAGTTTATTTTTTCTTCCAGCTTGAAATGCGCTAGAGTCCAGCCGATATTCAAAAAAGACAAATAATTACCCAACAGTCGCAGACGGTATGCTTTTTACTTTATTTACCTTGAATGCTTGAACATCAGTTACCTGTGCAAATATCCACACATGTCGGGAAGCCGTCCCACATGACAATGAGCAATTCTCTTTTGGGGAGATATTAACCAACCTGTAGTGACGTAAACAGCCGTTGACCGTGTATACGAATGGAGTGGGGCGTGAACGATCGTGTCGCTGTTTTTTCTTTTTTTTTTGTGGGTCTAGCACACGTGCTGCAGGGAAGTCCCTAAAGCGCTCCAGAAGCGGAATGTTTGCGGAAAAAGCGATTCACGTTGTTCTCGATTCGCTGTAAATAATTTCCTCTCGTTGTATCGGTGAGAAGGAGAACGACATAAATTTACTCGCTGCTAATCAAATATAATATCACCGTGCAGTTTACGTTTCGAACTATTCAACGCTTCAAGAAAACAGCTCTCTCTCATGATTAATGTCTGGGGACTGCACACACGAATAAAGCTGTATCAGCTGTCAGTGCATAAATAGAGCGAAACCCTTACGAAAACAAACAAACTTAACTCACTAAACGTCAATCGCCCAACGAACGCTGTCTCGTAAATCGCGTACAAGCGGTACTCGCAAGAACAAAATAACCGACCAAGTGCAAGTCGGACTTGCGCAATTAGTGTTCCGTACGTTGATTGCTTTTAAGGGGTTACATACACTTGGAATTATCAAAAATTCGATTTTTTTACCGACTTTTATTCTCTATACTTCTAAGCATCATTCAAAAAAAATTCTAAGGAAATTTCTGCCTACCTGTCTCAATGCACTCTCTGCAGTATTACTCAGTCAATTTTTAATATCTAACTTTTTTAGTGTTCCGTACGGAACACCTATAAGATCACTTCGGTGTCCGTCCGTCCGTCCGTCTGTCCATCCGTCCGTCTGTCTGTCCGCCAGTCTGTCACACCCGATTTTCTCCTAAACTATTTGACATAGAAAGTTGAAATTTGGTACTGATATAGGAATTGATGGCCTCATCAGAGCCGTGTAGTTTTGAAAGTTAAATTCTGATTTAAGGAACACGAGTTTAAAAATATATATAATGTAATACTTGCGCACACTTTTCTTTGTATTATTTTTAAAAATCGCGAAAAATCGCTCTCCCCCCTTTATCTCGAAAAGTACTCATTAAAAAATTTTGAAAAAATTCTGGAATATTCCCCACAGAGTGTAGATTCAACGAAAATTATCACGAGTGCATTATCTTTAATAATGTGTCTGGAATTAAAAAAAAATCAAGGTCATCAGTTTTCAATAAAGATTGGAAACTGTATTTTATGAAGTCACTGATCATTTTATACCTCCGTAACAAAATTTTTTATTTTAACGTACGTTACATTAATTGCGCAAGCTCAACTTGTACTTGACCGGTTATTTATTAATAATAATACGAGTTTGCAATATGTGATATAATTCTTGGCTAAGATGCAAAGCACCTTAACCACTAAAAATGTCAGAAAATATTTTGAGCATTTTTCGCTTCGTGACAATCAAGCGTACCAAGAACATCTACCTTCTGAAATCTCTGGTATCATTTTTGTTTGTATAAACACACGATGAACACGTGGAACCCTGTACTACGCATGAAGACTGAAATAATCAGCGGGACAATAAATTAATTAAGAAATAATCATTACAACATTGTTATTAAATGTTATAAAGATAAGATATTATTTTATGAATAGGATGAATGAGTTTATGTTATTCTGACAGGTGTGAAATTTTCGGATTATTGATAAAAATCGATGTCCGGGTGCTGGCTTTATTTTTCTGCAAAATGACTTCAGAAAGAAAATAAGAAAAAAAAAAACGATGAGAGGTCTCCATCTTGAACAACTGAATATGCCATTAGCTACTCTAAAAGAATTATGCAAATAATTTTATTAAAAGTAGTTGCTATTCCATATTAAAAATAACCGGCCAAGTGCAAGTCGGACTTACACAATTAGTGTCCCGTAAGTTGAATGATTTTAAAATAAAAATTTTTGTTATGGAGGTATAAAATGATCAATGACTTCACAGAACAGACCCCAAATAAGTTTTCAACATCTGATTTTTGTTGAAAACTGATGACCTTGAGATTTTTGTTTTCTTTTTTAAATACCAGGTAAATTATTAATGGTAATGCACCCGTGATAATTTTCGTTCAATGTACAGCCTGCGGAGAATATTACAGAATTTTTTCAAAATTTTTTGATCAGTACTTTTCGAGATAAGGGAGGAGACAGCGATATTTGGCAATTTTTTAAAAATAGTGTAAAGAAAATGTGCGCAAGTACAGTTATATATATTTTTGAACTCGTGTTTTCACAAGCTTTTATTTGACACCCCACTCGAAGACCCGATGTTTTTTCACTTCCGATTTCACTCCCAAAAACTAACCCTTTAAGTTAAAATTTAACTTTTAAAACTACATGGCTCTGATGAGACCATCCATTCCTATATTAGTACCAAATTTCAACTTTCTATGTCAAATGATTTCGGAGAAAATCGAGTGTGACAGACGGACAAACAGACGAACAGACAAACACACAGACGCACATACACCGAAGTAATCTTATAAGTGTTCCGCATGGAACACTAACAATAAACTTAAAATATTACGCATGCACATACTACCAGAATTAATTTTTCTGACAGATACAGACATATATATATAATAAAAATTAAACAAGATAATTTTTTGTAGGTTTCCTCTTTGTTTTAACAACGCCTCATTGAAAGCAGTGTTTGTAACGATTTAATAGGTATTTAAATATATTTTTTAATTCTTTTTTGGGCTCGCATGCAAGGCATGCCTTTGAAAGATCTTCAAAAAAGAAAAAAATCATAAGCTGTTAAATCAGGTTAATAAAGTGAATGATTCAATACAGGTTTGATTTCCAGCCAACAGTTTACGAACAATAAGTAAAATGTGGCTTGGTATATTATCGTGTATCAAGCACTAGCTCTGTGGCTCACGATATTAAAAACTTTCTTGTATATTCCTTCCAGTTGCTTCGTTCCATTATTTTCAGAATGTTAATTCATACATTCATCTTCACACTGCCAGAAAAACATATAAATGCAACAAAAACATGTCTACAGTTTTATCACCCAAGAACTTGTGCATAAGTTTGTCCTCGTGTCGTGCCAAGGTGAAATATTGATTTTAATGTCCTCGAACTGCGGAGTTTATAAAATATATTAATGAATGGCAGTTGTAAGAGTGGAATTATGAATCTCTAGCCAAGGCTTAACTTCAAGCTGCAACTGTCAAAATAAAGTTGACCAATTAGTATTACCTAGCGATGATCTTTGAGTTAATATTTACTCTACATTGATAAATTGAGCCTAAATATTATATTATTTGACTAAAGCAACAGATTATAACCTGGTCATTGTACGCAGAGCTACTCGATCGTCTTATGAAAAGAACTTACAATGTCAGTACTCGACGACGACGATAATGTATACAGGGTACCTGGACTGGAATTTTATTCGGTTGAAAATTTATTTATTTAGTTCTTGCGGCATAAATTAAGAGGTAAAATGTAATAATGACTAGGGAATAGTTGTAACAAATAAAAATTATGTATACATGTATATATATATATATATATATATATATATATATATATATATATATATATATATATATATATATATATATATATCAAATATTTCAGTATTTTCATATATGGTAATACTGTGATTAATATATTAACCAGTTGGATCAAATTCATGCAATACCTTTATAGCAAGTTATCTTTATTTAAAATATGCCAATTAACGTAAAACCAAGCATCCGTCTTAATAAAAAGTTAGACGTCCGCCTATTGTTAGTTTATAGCTTCCTAAATTTGGACTTTATAACGTCATATTTCTAATATATTTTTAATATCCAAGTTGTCTACCCTCCAAAGAAGTTGTTGAACTTAACAAATATTTGTATTGTTATCGTGTTGTACTTCTATTAAATATGGACAACATCCACTGGCCCAAAAAAATTAATCATAATAGGCTTACCTCATCACACAAAGTATTTGTTCCAGAGTAAAGAACAAAATCAATACAAAATGCCAAAAAATATTCATCATTATCATCATTATCATAGTGGGATGTAAGCCTCCCCAAGTTGTCTCCAATGAGCTCCGTTGTTTGCTTTTTGCATCCAGTCGTGTCCCGCTAATCTTCTTATGTCGTCCGCCCATCCTGGCCTCTCTAGGCCTACATTCAACCATACGGCGTATCCATCTGTTATCGTTCATCATTGAGATATGCCCCGCTAAATTCCACCTTAATATACAAATTCGTTGTATTACATCTGTGACTTTTGATCTTCTTCGTATCTCGATGTTAGGAATACGATCTAAAAGTCTACTATTTATCATTCTCCTCTCTATTGCCCTTTGGCTTACCTGGAGTATATTTATTATATTTTTACTAAAAGCCTACGTTTCACATATTAATACCGGCAATACTTATTAATCGAACACTCTGGCTTTTACTGTATTTAATATGTCCCATTTAAATGCAGATTGTAACCTTCCAAACTCAGACCAAACTAACGAGACCCTTCTATCCAAGTCAGCCTTTAAATTATTTTTTGATATTTCGATTTTTTGTTCTGAATATATTAATGTTTGTACTTTTCCTATTCATTCACCTTCTATTAATAGTTTCTGGCTGTTATCTTCACTTGCAATGTTTAAATATTTGGTTTTAATGAAGTTATTTTTTCCTATTTCTCGAGACTTGATATTTAATTCCCTCAGCATTTCTTGTAATTCTTCTTTTGTGTTGGAAATCAGAGTGACATCATCTGCGACCCATAAGTGATTTAATCGTTTACCGTCCATTGATATTCCTCAAAAAGCATTATTATTAAGTAATTATCGAAATAAACTAATAGGAAATATATTTAAAAAACGCATAAATAAATTACATAACAAATTTCAATACCAACTTATCCAGCAAACTAACAAAAAACAATTCTGTTTCTATATTCCAGGCTAGTTGAGGAAACTTTATACGTTCGCCTCCATGAGACATAATTTACTTAAAAAGAAAAGTTATGTAGTATATGAAATTCCTTGACTGTCTTGGTGTCTGTATACGTCAAACTACACAATATTTAAAATCCAGAATCACTGACCACAAATATACAAACCGGCCAATGCTAGTTTTTTTTTTATGGGTCTAGCTCACGTGCTGCAGGGAAGTCCCTAAAGCGCTCCAGGAGCGGCACGAGTGCGGAAAAAGCGATTCACGTTGTTCTTGAATCGCTGTAAATTGTACTCGGTGGGAAACACAGCGCTGGGCAAATTATTCCAAAGGGATGACGTTCTCCATATAAAAGATTGCTTGAAAAGCGTTGTACGCGGAGTAACAAGCTGAACCTCATACGGATGCGAAGCACCAGCGCGACGTGTATTTCTAACATGCACCGCTTTGGGAGGAATTAAGCGGGCTACATCCTTCGAATACTTTCCATGAAAATACTTGTAGAACAGACTCAAGTCGCCAACCGTTCTTCGATGTTCCAGCGAATCAAGGCCGCCGGTCAATTCCGGGTCCCCAATCAGACGGACCGCTCTTCTCTGAACAGAATCCAACAAATGCAGTGTATATTTGGGAGCGGAGCCCCAAACGTGGGAGCAGTATTCCATAGTTGGTCGAATTTGGGCTTTGTAAAGAATTAACAGTTGTGGGGTGTAAAGCTTTCTGGTTCTAAATAATATTCCCAACTTTTGAGAAGCTCTCCTTGCTATGCCTGCAACATGTTCATGCCAAGACATATTTGCTCCCAAACTAACGCCCAACAAATTGAGCGACGATGCTAGGGGAATGGAGTGCCCCGACATACATAACTATGTCGGGTTCAGCAACGTTAACTTTTTTAGAAAAAACTGCCGCTTGGGTTTTTGTAGCGTTAAATTCCACTTGGTTACTGTCACCCCAAGATAGAATTTCTTCCAGGTCTTTGTTAAGTTGAACGACCTCCTGCTGTCTGCGGATATTCGCCTGAGCAGCCGATGTCCGAGCGTTCAAGGTGAATGAAGAGACAAGCGTACTGTCATCTGCAAAGCTATAGATTGGATTCCCGGTCTTTTCCAGCAGATCGTTAATGTAAATGAGAAAGAGAGTAGGAGACAGTATGGAGCCCTGGGGCCCACGGCGTTGATAGTGAGGGTGTTAGAAAGAAATCCGTCGACCGCCACTCGTAAAGAACGCTCTCTGAGGAAACATGAGAGTCACAAACAGAACCTTTCAGACATACCATAAGAGCGTAACTTAGCCAACAGTCCATCGTGCCAAACACGGTCTTGGATATGTCAAGAGCAACCGTTCGAGATTCTCCAAAGTGTTCAATTGCGTTGTTCGAAACATGTGTTACATAAGTCAGAAGATCTCCTGTTGATCTATGTTTACGAAAACCATATTGATGATCGCTAATAATATTGAATCGTTCAAGATATTTTAGAAGATGCTCATTGATAACCTTTTCCATGACTTTCGATATTATTGAAAGCAGTGCAACTGGTCGGTAGTTATTTGGCAAGGTCTTCTTACCTTTTTTAGGTATCGGCTGAACCGTGGTACATTTCCAGCAGGACGGAAATATTCCCTTTCTGTAGGATAGGTTAAAAAGTCTACAGAAAACTGGTGTTAGTTCCCTTGCACAATTTTTGAGAACTATGGCAGGTATTCCGTCAGCGTCAGAAGCCTTTTTGATGTCTAGCTAGTAGAATGTGAAGCAAAGAGTTCAGCCAACAAGTTCGCTCTCTCAACAGGTGTGGTTGCAATGGAATTATCTGGCCGTGTGAGTGGTGGTATGATGGATTTGGTAAAATTTTGACTAACTGCCTTCGCGACTGCCCAAAAGGACCTGGAATTGTTGGGACAAGCGAGAAGTTTGTTTCTAATTCGTTGATTGTGTGCCTCCTTGGTTTCGTCGATAATTTCCTTGCATCTGTTCCGGGCATGAACGAAGATGTTACTATTTACGGTGTTAGAATTTTCACGCCATTGTCGGTAGGCAATATGTTTAGAAGCAACAGCTTCTTTGCATTTTCGGTCGAACCAACGCTTGCCGTTGGAGGAGCATTTCTTCCAAAAAGGGATGTAAGCTTCCATACCAGCCAAAATAACATCGGAGACCTCCCTGGCGCAGTCAGATGGGTTATCGGATCGAAAACAAATGTCCATCCAAGGGAAAGTTCGAAAGTATTCCATGAGATCTTCCCATTTAGCAGATTTGTAGTGCCAAATCTTGCGTGGCCTAGGCGCCTCTCTGTCACTGATTGGCAGGATACTCGATGTCGAAAGCAGTTTATGGTCGGAAGTTGGACTTGAGCAATAGTGTTCTGTACTGTGATTGCCTTAATATAAAATAAAATCCTTACCTAGGCTAAGTTAATTAGATCTTTAACATGTATATATCTTAAGATCCAGTATGTTTTTTCACGTTTTTTCTTAGTCAATAATGTATAATAGGTATAGCATCTAAGCTACCTAATAGTCAATAAATCAATCCAGCTGATTCTATAATCTAATAATAAAAGTGCAAAACAAATATTTACTTCCTAAATATTATTTTCTCTCGGTACTCATCCGTGTATGTACTGGTAAGTATATTTACAAAACTTTCACCATATTGATATGAAACATAGTTTTCATATCTTTTTTTATACCAGATAAATTTTCAAATGTAATGCACTCGTGATAATTTCTGCTCAATCTATACTTTATGAAGAATATTCCAAATATTTCGATCAGTACTTTTCAAAATAGGGCTAATGATTACATCGTATATTTTTGAACTCATGTTTTCATAAGCTTTCACTTGACACCCCACTCGATGACCTGGTAATGGTTCAGTTATTTTCGTTCGGCGCGTAAGTAGCCATCACATCGCCAAGGAACTACACATCCATCATCAAACAGTTTTAAAGCATTTAAAGAAAGCTGGGTACAAAAAGTGCTCGACGTATAGGTATCACATGCTAAAAAATTTACTCTATCGAATTTCCATCTGCAATGCTCTGCAGAAATGTATGAAATCGAGCCATTTCTGAACCGCCAGAAACGAGATGATGTGTATTTGGTAGAATTGAAAGGGAATCATGCTCGAAGCAGCTACTGGAAATTTTTCGATCATAGGCTTTCCAATAAAAAAGGGAACAAATTTGCTAAATCTTTTATTTCGTTATTGATCACATTTATTATATCTGCTAATTTCTTTTTTGTTGTATTAGAAAATCTCAAGATCCCGACAAGGCGCAGGAAAACGGAGAAGACATAGAACCGTCTTCTTTTTTAAGTTTGGTAGGTATTTAATTAAATTAATTAAATTTCGAACTATGACAATGCTATGAAAGAAAATAATACAGTATCAAAAAACAGTTTCGGTAGTAAATGATGATTTTGAAAAAATCGTGGGTATAAAATAGCTTAATAAAAAAAATTTCTACGATCTTTTTTTTTTAGTAAAAGTCATATCCCATTCAAAATGGGACAATATAAACGTCCGTAATTTTCTCAAAATGAATACAAATTTAAATTAAACGATGAAGCTGTGGGAAATTCTTATAAATATTGATAACACAGCCCCACAAAAAAAAAAGTGAGGTATACTTTTGATGCGATATATCAAATCCGTAGTATTTTTGCCCGCTGATCGCGAATCTGACGTCAGAATATCGCCATCACATCTCAATTTTTTTCTAACCTCAAAAAATAGGTAAAAATTAGTAAAAATTAAGAAAAATATACTCCTAAAAAATTGATTCAAGCTTTTTCATGAATCCAAAGGTGTATTAATATGTATTCGGACACGCTAAGCTAATATTCATCGGTTGGCTTGAGCCATACAGTTCTGTTTTCTTTCTAACCTCAATAAATCAGACAGATATAGTGCTTCTCGAATGCAAAAAAAACGAATTCAAATTAAAATTCAACCGATCCTTACCAAATTTGGTACACGGGGATTTTTTGGGTCGCTGATCACGAATCTGAGGTTGGATTTGCAAAATTCAAGATGGCAGATGTTTTCGTGCCATTTTGAACGCCGAGAAAATTCATCGGTCTATTTTTTATTCTTCTACCTGCATCCAGGGCACCTCCACGTGGTGACGGTGGGCAACGGTGTTACTCCACTAGCCGGCAGAGTCCCTGGATAACGGCTTAGATGCCGTCATGGCAGGTAGAAGAAAGAGAATTAAGATGCAGGTTGATCAGGGTGGGAAAGCGGGCCCGCAGCCGTCGTCATCCAGCGACCGTAGCTCTTCATGGGTGGGTGACTTGGCTCATGTAGAGTATAATGCTACAAGAAAACGGTCTCACGGTACAAGGACTTTTCATAAGTGCGATAAAAACAGTGATTCATTTTGTTATATTTGCTGTCAACACGTATTGAGTAAAATACGGTCACCGATAACGGATAAGATTAAAACCTGATATAAGGATTGTTTTAACATTGAAATACAGCACCAGGATACAGATTGGGTTCCCCACATCATTTGCAGTTCTTGCAAAATAATGTTGTACATCAATAAGAAGGCGATTAAATATTCCAGACCAGCAATATGGAATAGACCATACAGTGAAAATGATTGCTACTTTTGTATGAATGTTGTATCTAGGCATAACCGAAAAAATAAAAGCACTATTACTTATAACGATGTTTCGACAGTAACAAGACCAACTAAACTAATTCCGCCTCCTGAACCACTTGATGCTGATGTTATGGAAACAAATGATTTCACCTTATCAGTTCATGCCGAAAACATTGAGACTGTCGAAAAAGATTCAAACACTGTTACTAATGAATGTTCTAGTGACAACCTATCATATACTAGTGACACAGATAAAGAATTTCTACCATACAACCGTAAACCAGAACCAATACTCGTATCACAGTCAGAACTTAGTGATCTAGTCAGAGATTTAGGCTTATCCAAAGATGGTTCAGAGCATCTTGCTTCCTTTTTAAAGAAAAGACATTTACTTAAGCCAGAAGTTACGATTTCTTATTATAGAAACAGAGATGAAGAATTTCGAAAATATTTCACAATGAACGAGGAATTGTCACTTTCATATTGTACCGATGTAAAAGGTCTAATGGATGAATTTCAAAATAACTCATACGATCCTGAAGAATGGAGACTGTTCATTGATTCTTCTAAACGGAGCATTAAGGCAGTTTTGCTGCATAATACCAACGTTTACGCTCCCATTCCGATTGCTCATTCTACAGTTATGGAAGAGCAATATGAAAAAATGAAGCAGCTTTTGATAAAAATAAAATATGCTGATCATAACTGGAAAATTTGTGGAGATCTGAAAATTGTAACAATATTGCTTGGCCAACAGTCAGGGTTTACACTTTATCCTTGTTATAAATGTCTGTGGAATAGCAGGGACAGGGAACGTCATTATAAGAAAAAAATTTGGCCAACAAGAGAATCGTTCACTCCTGGTGAAAATAATGTATTGTTTCCACCATTGGTAGATCCAGGAAAAGTTCTTATTCCCCCGCTTCACATTAAGCTTGGACTTATGAAGCAATTCACGAGAGCATTAGATATAAACGGCCCATGTTTCAAATATTTGCATAAAAAATTTCCGAAATTTTCTGAAGCTAAAATTAAGGCAGGCGTATTTGACGGGCCACAAATAAGAAAATTGTTTCAAGATTCATTATTTGTTACTAAAATGAATAAAGTTGAAAAAGCTTCTTGGCTTAGTTTTAAAGAAGTCGCAACAAACTTTTTGGGAAATAATAAAAGTCCTAAGTACAAAGAAATAGTCGAGAAAATGGTAAAAAATTTTCAAATATTAGGTTGCTTAATGAATCTAAAATTACATTTCCTGGACTCCCACATCGATGATTTCCCAGATAATGTTGGTGACTACAGTGAGGAGCAAGGGGAACGTTTTCACCAAGATCTAAAAATCATAGAAAATCGGTATCAAGGACGATGGGATGACCATATGCTAGCGGACTATTGCTGGTCGCTAAAAAGAGAAACAAGTCCTCAAAAGCGTTTGGGCAGAAAGCCTTTGAATAGGTCATTCGCGGAAAAAGAACAAGATACAGCCAAAAAAAGGAAAGTTAGGCGCGGGTCTAACCTTCGCAATTCTAGGGCTTAAGGGTCTACTATTTGAGAGTATATGGTTTAAAAGTCCTGGTTTTGAGTTTATTGGGTCTCATTTTTAAAGTTGCAGGGTTACTGAGGTCTATTTTTTGAGGTTGCAGGGTGTGGGAGTCTAAGGTTTCAGGGTTTAGGGTTTAAGAGTATCAGGTTTGAGGATTCCCCAACTGTATACCAAATTTGGTAGGAATCGGTTGGTTTTCAAAAATTTTGTCCGCCATCTTGGATCCGCCATTTTGAATTTTGCAAATCCGACCTCAGATTCATGATCAGCAACCCAAAAAACCCCCGTGTACCAAATTTGGTAAGAATCGGTTGAATTTTAATTTGAATTCGTTTTTGCATTCGAGAAGCACTATATCTGTCTGATTTATTGAGGTTAGAAAGAAAACAGAACTGCATGGCTTAATCCAACCGATGAATATTAGCTTAGCGTGTCCGAATACATATTAATACATCTTTGGATTCATGAAAAAGCTTGAATCAATTTTTTAGGAGTATATTTTTCTTAATTTTTACTAATTTTTACCTATTTTTTGAGGTTAGAAAAAAATTGAGATGTGATGGCGATATTCTGACGTCAGATTCGTGATCAGGGGGCAAAAATACTACGGATCTGATATATCGCATCAAAAGTATACCCCACTTTTTTTTTTGTGGGGCTGTGTAATGAATAAATGCTATTAATTTTCCTCTGTAGGCTAACGCCAAATGGATTTTAATTGATTATTTAATGTAATGTAATGAATAGATAAATGGGAACCATTGAATTGGTCATTTTTGAAAGGGGCATATTACAAAACTCAAACTTTAGGCAAATTGAAAAAAACATCACATGTGACTCACATGCCCTCTTTTAACAATGAACTAAACTTCTCATATCAAAACACTCCAATTGCCGTCTTCAGCACATATTCCGGTTCAATTCTGGATGCTACCTTTACGTCAGTTATGTGTAGTAAAGCAAAAAAAAAATTCACCCGATCGACACATATCCCGGTTCAAAAATCGCCGATTCAATTATTATTATCATTCAGAATATAGAATCTGTTAAATACAACGAGGTTCATATCTAGCTGGCGTAACCATCTGATGGACATACCTGGCCTTTGTCGAGTACTGCCTCATAAGTCATAGATGTGCGAAGGGATTTTTTAGTAAAAATCACAGTTCCAGGTACAAAAATAACCTTTAGACAGAGTAATTACGGGTCTAACTACTTAGTCTATAACTGAGCATCTTTTTTTTTTGTTTTTTCATCCATTGAACTATCTCAGTACGTATTTCATCATATCACAAATCATTATCCGAGCTAGAATCGATAAAGTGCTTTTCATCATATCAGCGTAAAATATGTTCAAGATACAACAAGAGAGAGATCTCTGGTTGGGGTAAGGCTGATATTAAAAGCATTCCTGCCCTCTACCGAGTGCCTTTCAAGTTATATACCGGCAAAGAGATTTTTTCAAATTGAAATTCAAAAAACATTTTATGTAGGCTTCCATCTTTTTCAAATTATTTATACTAATTACATATGTTTATTTACAATTTGGTATCTACATATTTACAGATCTTAACCTAATTTATATATATTTTACACGTTTATGAATTTTATTTAGCATTTTTCACTGCAATGTTGCACTTTGTTTAAAATTTTTTACACTTTTATAAAAATTAGATTATTTACATAATTGTTAGTTTATATTGACCGAATGTTCAACCAATTGCTACTCTTTTTGCTTTGTGGTCTATTTTTAAGTTGTTTACTTCCGCGCAGGTATCCGACGCTCACCAGCTTTAGGTCAGTGTACCGTGGCGTGCTTTTAGCACTCTGGAGACGAGCTTTAGATTCTTTATCAGCTGGGCCTCGAATCTCTGTACCTAAATTTTTTTTGAGGTCTACGAATAGATAATAGTCGCTGGGGGTCAAATCTGGGTAACACAGTGGATGAGGAAGCAATTCGAACTTCACGGGGCATTGTCTTGATGAAAGAGCACTTTTTTCTAGTTCATTTGGGGCCGTTTCATTGCGATTTTATTGATGGTTTTTCTCTTCTCTGAAAATTATTCCATGCGCATCCCAAAATACAGAGGCCAAAAGCTTCTCAGCCGACTGTTGTCTTTGGTCGCTTCGGGCGGCTTTCACCGACTGCTGTTCACTCAGCTGGCTGCCAAAAGGATTCCGGTGTGTAGTGGTGGATCCATGTTTCATCCATTGTCACATATCGCATGAAAAAATCCTTTTTATACAAATTTGACCACGTTCTTTTGATAGCTTTACGGTGTCAGCTATTTCACGTAATTTCATTTTACGGTCATCTAAAACAAATTTGTGGATTTTTGTATCTATACGACCGCGTTTAAATTCAGCATACCAGTAAATGATGAGTGATTTTTCAAGGGCAGAGTCCCCGTAACACTTATCTAGCCATTGCTTTGCTTGAACGGTATTTTTCCCATCAAAAAACAGTGTTTAGTCAATACACCAAATTCGATTTTTTCCATTGGTTTAAAAATATCAAAAGTAGCGTCAATAAAGCCACTGTAATTTGTAAACTAATCTTCGAAATGTCATGAAATTTTGACATGTATCGTTTGCAGGTTGGTACTTCCTAAAACTATGGATTTTTTGAAAAAGGCGACATCTATATGTTAGACCAAAAACTTTTCAGCCTACGTGTTATATATATATATATATATATATATATATATATATATATATATATATATATATATATATATATATATATTGATATATAGTTATATATAAGAGTACAAAATTTTTAATAATAAGAATAATTTTCTTAAAAGCCTTATTTAAATTTAATTAGGGGAATTATTTGTGTCCTATTACCATAAGAATATAATATATTTGAAGGGTTCTGAGTTAGTGAATGAATTAGTAAAACAATATGAATTATTTTAAGAATTTCATTTTTATTTTCTGGGGAAAATTTAAATCCTTAAACTTGTCCCTTATCTCAATAACAGATAAAATTACTCAAATTAATTTTATATCATTTTAGTATAGATTTTCAACAAAAGAAGATAAATGTCTCCTGTTCCTAGGAGTAGCGTGCGCTCTAACCTCAGGAGCAATACAGCCTCTTCAAAATTTACTTTTTGGAGACCTTACACAAAGTATGATAAATTATGCAGTAAGTTGCTATATTCCATCCTCTCAAACATGTACAGATGCCGTCGTTGATGAGTTTTCAGCAGCTATAGCTCATTTTGCTTTGTGGACTTCTGTTATAGGACTGGGATTGTTGGTTTCGGGATATGTTGCAACAGAGACTTTTAATTATACAGCTATTAAACAAGTAAGCTAAAATATACTTATTTAAGTTAAATTAAAATATTTTATTGAATATTCCTCATCGATTCAAGACTAGAGAAAAAAATAACTGACTTGCGCAATTAGTGTTCGGTATGTTGATTGATTTTAAAATAAAAATTTTTGTTACGGAGCGGAGGTACAAATGATCAGTGACTTTACAAAACACTCCCCAAATGAGTTTTCAGCAAGGTTTTTTTTCCGATCTTTACTGAAAACTGATAACCTTGAATTTTTATTTTATATACCAGATAAATTATTAAAGGTAATGCACTCGTGATAATTTTCGTTCAATCTACACCTTGTGAAGAATATTCCAGAATTTTTTCCAAATATTTTGATCAGTACTTTTCGAGATAACGGGGGACACCGATTTTTCGCACTTTTTTAAAAATAATACAAATAAAAGTGTGCACAAGTATTACATTATATATATTTTTGAACTCGTGTTTTTACAAATTTTTATTTGACACCCCACTCGATGACTTAGATTTTTTTTTTTTCACTTCCGATTTCAACCCCCAAAACTAACCTCTGAAGTTAAAATTTAACTTTCAAAACTACACGGCTCTTATGAGGCCATCAATTCCTATATTAGTGCCAAATTTTAACTTTCTATGACAAACCTTAGAGGGGAAAATACCATAAAAGAAACTATGTAAAAAAAGCAAGTATAGAACATTAAAGACCAATTATCTTAGCTTCTCCTATTTGAAAGATATTGAAATCACGTCACAAAGCCTCTCCGACAGCTGTAGTCAATCAAAGATTCTTAAATAAAATTTCAGTCGTATATATGCCGAGGTCTGCGAATAGATAATAGTCCCTGGGGGCCAAATCTGGAAGATACGGTGAATGAGAAAGCAACTCGAACTTCAATTCATGCAGTTTTGCCATTGTAACCATTGACTTGTGACACGGTGCATTGTCTTGATGAAAGAGCACTTTTTTCTTGTATATTTGGGACTATTTCTTTGCGATTTCTGCCGTCAAACGCACGAATAATTTTATATAATATTCGCTATTGATGGTTTTTTCCCTTCTCAGCTTAGTCGATGAAAATTATTCCATGCGCATCCCAAAGTACAGAGGCCAAAACCGTCCCAGCCGACTGTTGTGTCTTTTATCACGTCGTGCGATTTTCACCGGCTACTGTCTACTCAACTGATTGCCAATTTAATTCCGATGTGTAGTGGTGCATCCATGTTTCATCCATTGTCACATATCGCTTGAAAAATCCTTTTTATTGCGCTTAAACAGGTCCAAACAGCGCTCAGAATTACCAACACGTTGTTGTTTTTGGTCCACTATGAGCAAACGCGGTACCCATTTCAAACAGAGCTTTCTCATGCCCAAATGTCCATGCAAAATATTAATAAAACGTTCTTTTGATATCTTTAGGGTTCAGCATTATTTCTGTACGATCGAGTTTAAAGTCAGCATACCAGTAAATGATGAGTGATTTTCCAGGGGCAGAGTTCCCATAACACTTATCAAGTCATTTCTTTACTTGAACGGTACTTTTTCCCATCAAAAACCAGTTTTTAATCAACACACGAAATTCGATTTTTCCATTTTGTTGAAAATACCAGAAGTAGCGTCATTAAAACCATTGTAACTTGTAAACTAATTGTCGAAATGTCATGAAATTTTGACACGTATCGTTTGAAGGTGGTACTTCCTAAAAATCATATGGATTTCTTAAAAAGGGCGACATCTATGTCTCAAACCAAAAACTTTTCAGCCTACATGTTATATGTAAAAACACACGTGAGATTCTTACCGGTTGGCCTTAAAAGTATCATGAAACACCAAATCACGCTTCGGCACTTGAACAATGCTGACGGGTACGATAACATCCTAATAGATATCTCTAGGATATATAGGGTGTCCCAAAAGGTATGAACAAAAATGAAGGATCCAGTAGATTGGACCAAAATATGGTCAGAAGTTTCTATAAAAATGTCTCCTATCTCCCCCCGTTAGGGAGCTACAGTCACCCAAACGGGAAGCCTAAAGATGAGTTTTCATTAAATATTTCAGAAACCGTGAAAGATAAAAACATGAAATTTAGGTTCTAAAATAAAGTTTATGTGCTGAATCGGAATTTTACTTTATAATCGTCGATAATTCAACCGTTGCGTTAAAAGTAGTGGAGTTCATAGTAAAAATAGACTTAACTTTTTTTACAATAACTTTTATTGTATTTTCGCGTCGGATTAGGGAAGCTTGAGATCTTTGGTGAAAAAAAGGTACTCTTAGTTTAACACGATTAGACGTACCAATTCCGAGTTAAAATCGATAAAGTATTTCCATGTCAGAAAAAGAGCCTATTACCTAATATTATAACGGTTATTAGCAATACTTCGAAATATCCAGATATTTTTAAATGACCATACAATAATAATCAAAGAAAACATAATCATCAAATGAAGCAAAAAACTTACCAGGCTGGTTTGAAAAGTCCGTGCAAAGTCCGAGAGATGGCACCACCGGCGCGTATCGAGGTCATGTTTAGTTAGTAGCATCTCTTGAATGAACGCACACCAAGTTTCAGCCATATTGGTCTATTTCTTTGTGTTTGGCATTCGTGTGAATCAAGGAAGTCGAGTGATTTTTAAGAAATGGACGAAAAAGAATTTCGTGTGGTGATTAAACATTACTTTATGAAAGGCAAAACGCCTCAGGAGACTAAAGAGAAGCTTGATAAACATTATGGTGACTCTGCACCTTCGATTAGAACAGTTTATAAGTGGTTTCAAAATTTTCGGACTGGCCATATGGGCACAAGTGACGCTGAACGTTCTGGACGGGCTGTGGAGGTTACGACTCCAGAAATCATTGATCAAATCCATGATATGGTGATGGATGACAGAAGAGTTAAGGTGCGTGAGATTGCTAGTGCTGTGGGCATCTCGACTGAACGGGTACATAATATTTTGCATAAATATTTGGACATGAGAAAGCTATCCGCAAGATGGGTGCTGCGATTGCTCACGCTTGACCAAAAACGGAATCGTGTGAAGTGTTGCAAGGATGGTTTGCAGCTGTTCCAGAAGAATCCGGAGGACTTTAAGCGTAGCTTCGTCGCTGTGGATAAAACATGGATACATTACTATACTCCTGAGACCAAACAACAATCTAAACAATGTGTTACCAAGGGGGAATCTGCACCAAAAAAGGCGAAAACCGTTCCTTCGGCCGGAAAGGTTATGGCGACTGTCTTTTGGGATTCGCAAGGGATAATCCTCATCGACTATCTGGAAAAGGGTAAAACTATAACAGGTGAATATTATTCATCGTTATTGGACCGTTTGAAAACCGAGCTGCAAGAAAAACGCCCGCGATTGGCCCACAAGAAAGTCCTTTTCCATCACGACAACGCACCAGCACACACCTTAGCAGTTGTGGTCGCAAAATTAATGGAAATAGGATTCCAACTCGTTTCACATCCCCCCTATTCTCCAGACTTGGCTCCCTCGGACTACTATTTGTTCCCCAATTTGAAGAAATGGCTGGCGGGACAAAGATTTTATTCAAACGAGGAGGTGATTGCAGACACTAATGGATATTTTGCAGACTTGGACAAATCCTATTATTCGGAAGGGATCAACAAACTAGAACATCGTTGGACGAAGTGTATAAGCCTAAAAGGACACTATGTCGAAAAATAAAAAAGTTTACCCCAAACACATAAGTAGTTTTTATTTTTGCACGGACTTTTCAAACCAGCCTCGTATTTTTATTTATGAAAGCAAGAAAACGATCGTAAAACACCACTAAAAAATCGGAAATATTAATTAGGAATTAAGTAAAAATAAAATTCATGCGTAATTTCAACTAGAGAATATGTTCGATGTGGGTAACTAGTACAGTTATGCATTTCCTCAAGTTAGTGAGGAAAGCCCTTTGAACTCTAAATAACATACCGGGATTATTCCTTATTTCAGCACAGTGAAAGAAACTTCTTTCTAACAGCTCTTCTCTAGTGTGCACAGGAGTCGAATAAACGAGATATTTAAGGTGGCCCTATAGAAAGAAGTAGGGGATTTAGATCTGGTGATCGGGGTGGCCACGGGAATGGCCCACCCGGACCTATCCAACGATTGGGAAACTGGTTATGTAAATATCCCCTAGCATTGTTGCTGAAATGTGGTGGTGCACCGTCGTGCATTAACCATTATTGTTGCAAATATGTAACGAAACTTCTTCTAATAAATTATTTAAATCATCTCGAAGAAATTGCAAATATTTCTCACCATTTAGCAGCCCGTCAATGACATATGGTCCAATTAAATAATTCCCAATAATTCCCATCCAGAAATTTATCAAATTTTATGTTGGTTTTTAGTCTGAATTATCGCATGTTGGTTATCCTCATCTCATAAGTGAAGATTATGGGAGTTTATTACACCATCTCTAGAAAATCCCGATTCATCTGTAAAAAGCACTTTGCTTATAAATGTATTATCTTCTCGTTGCTTTTGTAGAAACCAATTAGCGAATTCCACTCGTGCAGAATAATCATCGGTGAATTTTTTGGAAATGGTAAGGATGGAGTAATTGCTCTTGAAGTACCCAATGCATCAACGATTTGCAAATATGAAGTGGTGCTGCCATTTTCCTTACACTAATAGTTGGATCGTTTGTTATTAGATCCAAAATATTTTCTTCCATTTCAATGGTACGAGCAGTTTTTGGACTACCTACTCCTCCAGGTTTTGGTACAAGACTACCTAATTGATATCCAATAATAAGCGCACAATTTGAAAAAGCAAGACACAGTAAATCTGATTCCTGCAGATTGCGATCAACTCTTTCAATAGTTCTGCGTTCGGACAAGTATCAGTCAGGAAATCGTTCTGCATAAAGGCGAGCCGCTTCACTAGCGTTACCAGAAGCTAAGCCATACATTAAATGCAAAGCCGCATACTCGACAAAAGTGAAATTTTGCATAATGAAATCGACCGCAATTTTTTGAACTTTCAGATTTGGCTTGTGTGTTGACATTTGATTGATTATCATTGCACCTGGCAGAAGCCAGGTAATAGGCTCTTTTTCTGACATGGAAATTCTTTATCGATTTTAACTCGGAATTGGTGCGTCTAATCGTGTTAAACTAAGAGTATCCTTTTTTCACCAAAGATCTCAAGCTTCTCTAATCCGGCGCGAAAACACAAAAAAAGTTTCGGATGGTTGTAGCTTCTACTTTGATTCACCACATAAACTTTACTTTAGAACTTGAATTTCATGTTTTTATCTTTAACGGTTTCTGAACTATTCAATGAAAACCCATCTTCAGACTCCCCATTTGGGTGTCTGTAGCTCCTTAACGGGGGGAGATGGGAGACATTTTTGTAGGAACTTCTGGCCTTATTTTGGTTCAGTCTAGTAGATCCTTCATTTTTGACCATACCTTTTGGGACACCCTGTAGAAAAGGACTGATAATCCAAATTGAAGCGGGGATGTGAACGTTTTAAAAATTTACTAGTACAAATTTCATTAAACAGCTGTCACAACACTACCTAAAGTTGCTTCTTTCAACTATGGGTATTTTCAAAAAAATTTTGGGCAGAAGGTATATTTGTTTAAATTGCACATGCTTCTCCAAATTGGTAAAAAAATTGTATAACTACATATCGAGAGATGCAATTTTATTTAATCAGTGTGATCTAACGAATACATTCGTTACATAAAATTAAATATTTCTCAACTGGTAGTATAAATATTATTACATAAAAATATATTTTAACTTCTTTTTAGGTATTTCTATTGAGATCAAAATATCTAAAACACATACTGAATAAAGATGTACCTTGGTTTGATGTTCACCAATCGGGAGACCTTGCTAGTAGAATGGCTGAGTAAGTGAACATTTTTGTAAAAATTACTTTTGGCAACTTGAACTTTTATAAGTAATAGCTATGTGTTTTACTTTTAGTGACCTGACTAAATTTGAAGAAGGTATAGGGGAAAAGGTTCCACTGTTTATTACTATGTTGGCAACTTTCGTCTCTTCATTGACGTTAGCATTTGTAAAAGGATGGGAACTAGCTCTAATTTGCCTCATCTCACTTCCAGTTGCGCTTATTGCAATGGGAATAGTAACATTTGTAAGTAATTATATTTTGTTATATTTCTGCCATATGCGGTAAATGATTGCCTCCTTATTTTCCGAAGTAACATTTGCTACTCATATTTAGCATGTAAGAATATCGCAAAACTTGTTTAGCATTGTCTATACATGTTTATTATATTGTGTTTAATTATACCTTTGTTCTAAAATAACATAAATCGTACAATGTATTGTTTAGTTCTGATCGCTATAGCTACTGCTCATATAAATTTATAAGGCACAAATTACAGGCATGTATTGAGGTTTTCTATGTGCGTTGTAAGATATACCAACACTAGTCATTTCATAGAATTTTTACATAGAAATAATTTTGTAGATAGTCAAGGAAACCCCTAATGTGAGTATTTTATAATGCATTTTTTTTTATTAAAAATCGACGATGACAAATTTTCAGCCGTATAAACTGTTATATCCAGATGGCTATAAGAGAAATTTACCAATGTTAATTTTACATTCACTAAACTGAAAAAAGTTGACATTGACTATAATCCCAATTGTACAAATAATACAACAAAAAATGAAACTGATATTTATTTGGTTTGAACTCGGAGAACTTATTTTTTAAAATACTTACAACTTAAAAAATACAACCTAAATCTTAAAAATAAATGAATTGTATTACTGCTAATACATTACTGTTGTTTTAGAGATACATTTCTCTAGTTGTAATTGGGCATTCCCTTTGTTGCCTGTGTATAGGGGTTCCATAACCATCTACTAAGTGAATTGTTTTTGAAAAAGTAACACTACTCCTGCACTTTATTATTTTACATAATAACTGCAGAAAGTATTGCGACAAATTCAACATAGCACACAAAATTCTAATCTGATAACAATATAAATGATAAACTTTGAGATTCTGAAACAGAATTCTCACAACTGGAAAAGTAATACTGAACTAAATACTTTTTTTAATATTAAGAAATAAAAGTAATATTAAGCAAAATTATGTTTCAGGTAAATAAGACAAAAAATTGTCATCGGAGTCCTCTTAAAAGTTAAGTGGTATAGGACTTAAATGCTTGTACTATATAATCTCCAAGTTTTTCAAATAATTTAATTTTAGACTCCTTTTTGGAAACCATAACCCTTAACTCCTCTTTATTAAAAGTTTTTAAAATATGCGTTATTAACGTTAATATTATATACACTGCTCGAAAGCTACAGGTGTTTGGTTAAACTCCATATTTCTCTAAAGTAATCTCTTTGTTAAAGTTGTCTCACTATTTAGGAACCTATCACCACATTCTTAATTGCAAATAATGTTTCGTAGTTTAACTAGAAAGGTTAGTAATTCTGAGAAATAATTGTCTCTTCAAAAGTTTCGAAACACTTAATAATAAATTACAAGTTTTATTGATATAACTATGAAGTATTATTAGTCTATGCATTCCTTGGTAGTGTAGTATGGTTTGAGAGTTGCTTATAACCAGGCGAATAAACAAGAGTCGTTTGGCCAACCCCATTTAACAAACGTCTCGATAATGCCAGCCAGACGAGACCCACGATTTAATGTGGGATCTGAACTACACTATTTTACAATCATCTTCCGTATTTCTTACTTAGCATAAACCTCGACAAGGGACAACCTACCATCGATAAACATCTTTGTACCATTGCTGCGAAGTATACTTTTGTTTTGGTGACTACCCTACAACCATTCAGTAAGACTTCAGATATGTATCCCATCCGAGAATGAGCTGGGCACCGCCTCCATCGCCAACGCCGTATAAAAAAAATTAGAATACCAATCCTATTGTACTTCTACTGTAAATGTAATTTTTTAGTGAATATTGTTAATGTACTCCCAAAAGTCTTGAAAGGAATTCAATATTTGGCCAAAACTAAAACATGATCCACATAACTATAATGATATTTATTGTAGCAATAGTTGTTCTTAAGAATTCAAATTTTCTTAGATTTTTCATTCTTATACCATTAGTCAAAATCGAAAGATGAATTTCCAACACTAAGACCGGAAAAACAATTTTCTTGTTAAAAAATTGATTGAAAAATAATTTTCGGAACCAAAATAACTATTTTTAATAAGTTGTTAAAACGGGAATACAAAATAAAGATGGAAATATAAAATAAAGTTGCTGTTCAATAAATAAAAGTACAAAGTAATAAATTAACTAATTTGTGGAAAGTATTGCTGATATTTTAATTATCAAAGGTATTCTTGTTATTTTAGTTAACAACAAAGTTTTCTAAAAGTGAATTGGATGCATATGGTAAATCTGGATCTATTGCTGAAGAAGTCCTAACATCTATTAGGACTGTAATTGCTTTTGGTGGACAAAAAGCAGAAAAAGAAAGGTATGCATTGTTATGGTTTAACATATAAAACAGAAGTGTTGCATTTATATTCATTTTAATTTCAAATAGGGAAAAAGACTACTCTTTAGTTTTTGAGGCTATTGTTATTTTAATGTAAATAATATAGCTGTTTAGATTATGAGTAAGCAGGCCTAAGACTAAAGTTTTGAGGCTAATAGAACTCATACTCTATAGTCTATCCATTTGCGAAGAAATCATGTAAAATTATGCAAATTAACTTCACGCGATAGTACGAGTCTCGGTACCGCACAGTATAGAATTATGGCATTTTTGCCTTTAAAATCTTGAGAATGACCGAGCAGTGGCGTATCCACTGATTTCTTTGGTATTAATTATAGCTATAATAAAGGTTGGTTATATTAAAAAAATATATTACAAAATATTACAGATATTAAAATAATATTACAAGAGTAAAACTAGTATTAAACAAAATTGAGGAATTATAATAAGATTACAGAACGGCGTCCATCAATGCCAGATGATTACCTACCTGCATAATATATGCATACCCGACATAGTTATGTCGGGGCACTCCATTCCCCTAGCATCGTCGCTCAATTTGTTGGGCGTTAGTTTGGGAGCAAATATGTCTTGGCATGAACATGTTGCAGGCATAGCAAGGAGAGCTTCTCAAAAGTTGGGAATATTATTTAGAACCAGAAAGCTTTACACCCCACAACAACTGTTAATTCTTTACAAAGCCCAAATTCGACCAACTATGGAATACTGCTCCCACGTTTGGGGCTCCGCTCCCAAACATACACTGCATTTGTTGGATTCAGTTCAGAGAAGAGCGGTCCGTCTGATTGGGGACCCGGAATTGACCGGCGGCCTTGATTCGCTGGAACATCGAAGAACGGTTGGCGACTTGAGTCTGTTCTACAAGTATTTTCATGGAAAGTGTTCGAAGGATGTAGCCCGCTTAATTCCTCCCAAAGCGGTGCATGTTAGAAATACACGTCGCGCTGGTGCTTCGCATCCGTATGAGGTTCAGCTTGTTACTCCGCGTACAACGCTTTTCAAGCAATCTTTTATATGGAGAACGTCATCCCTTTGGAATAATTTGCCCAGCGCTGTGTTTCCCACCGAGTACAATTTACAGCGATTCAAGAACAACGTGAATCGCTTTTTCCGCACTCGTGCCGCTCCTGGAGCGCTTTAGGGACTTCCCTGCAGCACGTGTGCTAGACCAATAAAAAAAAAAAAAAAAATACAAAATAATATTATAGTTCATATCAAATCAAATTTATGTTATCAAAACATATAAATTTCCAAATAAATAGGAAATTAATTACATATAAACAAGTTTTAAAATATAAACGCACCTAGGTGCATGCTCCTGTATGTGCCCTTACAAAACACTATTTAAAGCCTAAAATCTAAAAGAAAACAAATACAAATGTCACACAGGAAAGATCCAATAACTGGTTTTTTATTTTTATTAATTTTTATTTATTTATTTATCCACAGAACCTGCCCATTTAACACTGAGGGTAACAATTAAAAGTTTATCATTTATAAAATAACACCTTAAATTATAACTTAAATTTAATGGTAAAATAAAATTATTATATCTAGCCCTAGTGCTACGTTAATCTTAAACACCTTCTATATCCGACATGTCAGACATATTCGAACTAAAATCTGACATAGCATCATCTATACCTAATGGTATAACTAGTGGTTCGACAATTTGGTCCATTATCCATATTTTATCTTCTTCTTTAATTACGTGTTCAACACATTTTTGCCAGTTTTCTGGAATAATATTACATATTGCTTTTGCAAATAGATTTCTAAGGTCTGTTAATTTGTAGGTAACATTGTTGCTAGCCACTTCGCTTTTTACTTGAGCCCAAATACGTTTTGGCAGTTTCGTCGATAACGTACTTATTGTACTTGTTTATTAACACATATTTGACTAGTTGTATTAACTCGTGTTTAACATTGTCATCATAGAATAATATATTTCGCTGAGTTAACCAAGACTGTATATCACTTTTAAGCCATCCCATCGTGGGAACACGTTCAACTTTTTTGGAATGGTAACTTGCATTATCCATGACAATTACTGAGCTTCGGGGAATCAAATCTATCATCTACGTAAACCATTTTTCAAACACATCAGAATTTATATCCTGCTTTCGGTTAGAATGTAAGCAGACCGCCATTAACCATTAACCTTGGATACTCCCTATATGTGTTATAATTAATCGGCGTCCTTTTCCCGATAGTAGACGGAGACCAGTTGATCAACCTTCCATAAAAGCTTGTCTTGAACTTAAAACGTTTTTGTCCTGCCAAAACTTATTTACGGTGTACCCTTCATTTATCCAAGTTTCGTCTAAATAATAAATACGTTTTCCTTGAGAACGCTCATGTCTAATTTTTCCCAGATAATCTCTTCTCCAGCGTAAAATTTCTCCCCTTTCAATTAACAAGGATTTTCTTTGAAATTTTTCCCAACGAAAATTGATTGATTTTAAAACGTCCCACAACCTGGTCCTGCCCATCGTTGGTATCTGTGTGTTACTTTTAACAACCTCTAGAATTAAGTCCAAAGTTGGGATTTTTTTTAATGAAAAACCCATGAATGATTTTTCGCAGGGATTTTTTTACATCTTCTGTCAGCTCCAGTTTTATTTTACCTGGTTTTAGCTTTGGCACAGTAACTCCTTCTGCCCTTTCTTCCTTCAAAATTCGATAGATAGTTGTTGTTCCAACTCCAGTCATTAGGGAACACTTTTGAACACTATCGTCGACACTTAAATTAAAGTTTTGATGTAATTCAACACATTCCTAATTATGATCTTTTCATTTAAGCTTAAAACCGTTATTTTTTGATGTTTTGGGAAAGACATCTTTATTGTTCTGAACTGATGCACTACGTGTTACGTCAGAAAATAAACTGAGTGTATACTCTCAATATGGTTTATAATCCAAATTAACCCCATCAGGTAAAACAACCCGCCTTTGGTTTATTACCCACTGGGTCACTTTTATTACTAATTTGCATAATTTTACATGATTTATTACTTCGCCTTGCAAACGAATAGAGTATAACAGTTATTTGGTTACATTACCATCAATTCCCATATCGTTTTCATTTTTATATAATTAGTAATTGAGATTTTTGAACCGAAGGCCTACAATAATAATGGTAACAAAAAATTTATGTTTAACTCCATGCCGTGACAAGGCCGTTTAAGAAACATCAACACAAATACCTAGTGACTATCTATTAACAGTCTATCTGTTCTGAAAACGTCCTTTAGGTTTGGCAAATAAAGTATTTTCACAGTATTCACTGTATTCTTCTGTCACTTAAAATTGTTAAGTTGATGATGCAACTTAAATAATAGGCTCATAAAAGAATTGGTAAATTAATTTTAATTTTAGGTATGATAAAAATCTTATTTTTGCCAAAAACAATAACATTAGAAGATCACTTTTTGAAGCAACTGGATATGGTATTCTTTGGTTTATCATTTATTCCAGTTACGGCTTCGCATTTTGGTATGGTGTTAGGTTGATGTTAAGTGGAAATGAAACCTATACAGCTGCAAATATGATCACTGTATGTTATTAAAAATATTCTCTAGAATTTGATCCGAATTAATATTTATATCTTAAATATAGTTTATAAATTTCCATTCTAGAGTTTTTGTTTTTTAAAAACTGTTTTTTTTTCTAAAAGTAAAATCAAAAATACAATCACAGTCAACCTACCGGATATTACAACAATTCAGGTCACAAAATACAATAACATGTACACTTAAAAATTTTGTCTTTTATATATGAACAATTGGTTATAATTTTTTTTAAAATTAACAGTAACAGTTAAAAATTACACTTACTGATCAACACAGTATTCGTACCTCGAAAATAAATAAACCAGATCAATATATTTCGGTCTAAGACCAACGATGAGACTGGCGAAAAGTTTTGTAGGTTGCGGAAAGCACCATTTTTGTTTGCTTATTTTTAGTTTGGTGTTTTTGCTAGTTCGTTTTTGAAAATTTGTTTTAATTAAATTTATTTAAATTATTGGTTTTAAGTACCTGATAACAAATTAGGTAAAATGCTGTTATAGATTAAACTTAGGTCCTTAATATCTGTTCTGTTGTTCAATGTGTTTTTTCTTTTCTTATTTTTATTGTTTCTTTAATTACTAATTTATAGTAGTTGTGGTCTTTGTTTAAGATTTTAGTTAAATGTTTGATTTGTTTCGTTTTCGTGTTTAGGTGCAGTTGTGGCATTTTTTATGTATTTGTGGCCGTTCAATCTATATTTAATAGTGATCTATGTATTTTTTTGGACAATTTTTACATGGGATGGAGTATATTACGTTAGAGTTTTTGGTTATGGGAGTGTCACTTTTCAGTTTCGTGAATAAGGAATTCAGTTTGTTATAAGATTTATGGCAAACAGTTATGTCATATTTGTTTAGAGTATATTTTAGTTTTTCAAATTGGTCTTTTATATATGGTAATGCCATTTTTATGTTTGGTTCTTTGGGTTAGATTTTGTGTTATTGTCTTTTGTATTGTTATAGAGTCATGCGTTTGTTAATTATTTGATTTATATGTTCAACTGTTATTGTTAATTTTAAAAAAAAATTTAATCAATTATTCATATATAAAAGACAAAATTTTTAAGTGTACATGTTTTTGTATTTTGTGACCCGAATTGTTGTTATATCCGTAAGTTGACTGTCTTTGTATTTTTGATTTTACTTTTAAAAATGAAAACTGTACCTAAAAAATTTTTTTTGAGAATGCCGAAAACTTCAAATAAAAAACAATTTTTACAAAACAAAAACTCAAGTTTTAATTAAAGGAACCTTATTCCCAAGATAAAAATAAAAGTTTATATACATAAAGGTTCAAGAAATTTAATTGTCGAATATATATATATATATATATATATATATATATATATATATATATATATATATATATATATATATATATATATATATATATATATATATATATATATATATATATATATATATATATATATATATATATAAATATATATATATTCAATATTTTTTTGTTGTGAATTTCTCGACCGTACTTTAATATGGAATAGGGATTTATATCAGGTTTGTGGTCTGTAGACAATTAACACTCAATTATATTATGACTTCATCAGGAAAAAACTAATACAAAATACAAAACAATGGGTCCGATATATGGTGAACAACAATCGATACTTGGGAAGAACTTTCCCAAATTTCTTTTAATCAAATTTTAAAACGTTACCATAGATGACGCTCAATTTATTCGTGTCCGATATATAATTTACACAGTTTTTTGCCTATTTATATGGCACATTTCAAGGAAAAAACGACTTTTATAATTCTTTTCTTTTACCAATATCTCTACAGTAGGAAAATCAAACCGATGTTCCGTTTTTAGGTGGTGGTCTACAACGGCACATAATCTTTTGCTTATTAGAAAATCACTCTTATGTTGTGTGATTCTCTGTTTAAGCGATTGTGAGGTTTGCCCAACGTTTGCGAGTCACAACCCAAGCATGACAATTTGTAAATCACGTCGGTATTATCCAGTAAAGATGGCTTTTTGAGTTGGGTGAACAAGGTGTAGTTGCTTAGACTATTATATTTTGAGATTTTTTACCACTACTGACGGGTTGTGAACTATTGCACATGTTTTGATGTATACTATCGATATTTAATTTGTACTAGCACAACCTTTTAGTTAGTTGATAAATATGAGCCGTGTAGAGTCCTTGTTGCATTGTTTTATTTACTTTAATGTATCTAGTTAGTTGAGTGTTGTCAATAATTTTTGTTACTTTGCATATACAACAGACTCTTAGTTGGTAAGGTCCTCCCAATTGTAGTTCACCATTTGTCTGACCCATTGTTTCGTATTTTATTTTAGTTTTTTCCTGATGAAATCATAATAGAATGACGAAATATTGAATTAACAAGAATTGAGTGTTACTCGTCTACAAACCTGATATAAATTCCTATTCTATATATATATATATATATATATATATATATATATATATATATATATATATATATATATATATATATATATATATATATATATATATATATATATATATATATATATATATATATATACGTATATATATATATATATATATATATATATATATATATATATATATATATATATATATATATATATATGGCTAATAAAGTTTAAGAAAAATTCTCTATTTTTGGGTCTGTTATGTAATATGTTTTTCATTTTATTTTAATATATTAAAATAATTTTCCTGTAAGCAGTTTATAGTAACTAATTTAATATTTTCTTTAGGATAATAATCATACTAATAAAAAAAAAAGAATTATTTTAAAGATAATAGTTTTGTGTGTTATGAAAATCTATGTCTCAGTCATTTTATTTAATTCAGTAGATCCCAAAGAAAATATGCGAAAGAATAGTTTAGCAATAAACAAAAAAAAAGAAAGAAAATAAAGTAACAATATCATAGACTTTTTCTCTTATCCTACTAGCCATATTCCACAAATAGAACTAACTACAAAAAAAAGAAGGGTTTTAATAATAAAGACAAATATATGTAGAAAATTGTTGTCTCTAAATAACAATATATTGTAAAAAATAAAAAGACACAGAATACCATATAGAGAAAAAGTCACCCAAAATTGCATATTTCTGGAGCTACAATAAGAAAAAATTATTAGAATTTTTTTGCAGATCAAATAGCTTAAAATTGTTAAGATAAAAGCTTTTGTTTGGCCGCATCTTGTTTATTATATTATATGGTATAAATTGCCAAAAAGTTTGATTAAGAGAGAGTTATATTTTGAACCTACCTGAACTTGCCTGAACTAACATGTTAAAATGAAAACGGTTGACGAACGTATTTAACATCGGTGCATAGAAATTTTCTTCCTTATACTACAATTTGTATATCTCTTTCCCTTCCTCTCCCTAATTTTAAACCTAGTTCTTAAAATACTACTACTATTACTAGAACTACTACTACTGCTATTATTACTGCTACTACTACTACTGCTACAACTGCTGCTACTAGTACTATGTAGTACCACAAAAATCATAGTATTGCCTGTTTTTAGGTTTTCTTCAGCGTTATGGCAGGAAGTATGAGTTTTGGCGTTGCATCTCCATTTATTGAAACCTTTTCTATAGCTAGGGCTGCTGGTGGTAAAGTTTTCCACATAATCGATACACCACCACAAATTAATTTGTCTAAAAATAATGGAGAAAAGTTAGGTACTGTAAAAGGAAATATTAAGTTCCAGGATGTCCATTTCCATTACCCTTCGCGTACAGAAGTACCGGTAAGTACAAATTTTGTCTGTGATATTTACTATTTAGAATTCCTTTAAGTAGTTCAATAGTTTAGTTATAGACACATGTCGAACTTCTAAAACTACCGTTTTAATATTTGATTTTCGTTGGTTTTTATTAAATGTAAATTTTTAACTAATCGTTTTTTTCGAGTTATGTTTGTTTCTTCTAAACATATACGTTTGCAAAATAAGGTTTAGTTACGAGTATTTTGTTGAACCAAAAACTTTATTAATGACAATACTATATGTTTAAAATATATTAATACTGTAGACAAAAATTGGAAGTAATCAACTTAATACCTTTTCAAATTTTTGAGGATGAGGTTATTATACACTTATTTATTGATTGGAAATACCAATAATACCAGGTATTAATAAAACTGCATCAACAGTAGCAAATAGCAAGGAGTGGGCACGTGGATACAAAGGATATTTGTTTCAGGAAAAAAGAGGACACTGCCTATAGAGGCGGGCTCCAGCCTATAAACGCAAGATGTCAGTAGAAAAATTGGAGAGCGCTAAACGACAAACAAAAAAACTAGGGAAAAGGCTATTTTTAAGATCAGTATGAGTACTGGTAAATGCCCCGTTTTTTATGTGCCTAGCACACATGCAGCAGGGAAATTCCGTAAAGCGCTACAGGAGCGACACATTGGTCTTGAATCCCTGTAAATTTTACTTGGTCGAAAACACAGTCCTAAGCAAATTATTCCAAAGGGATAAGATTCTCCATACAAAAGACTGCTTGAAAAGGGTTGTACAAGGAGTAACAAGCTGAACCTTATACGGATGTGAGGTATTAGCGCACGTGTATTTCTAGCATGCACCTCTTTGGGAGGAATTAAGCGGGCTACATCCATCGACACTTTCCATGAAAATACTTGTAGAATACACTCAAGTCGCCAACCGTTCTTCGATGTTCCAATGAATCAAGGTCGCTTGCCAGTTCCGGATATCCAATCAGGCGAATAGCTCTCTTCTGAATATATACCAATAAATGCAGTGTATGTTTGGGAGCAGAGCCCCAAACATGGGAGCAGTATTTCATCGTTGGTCGAATTTGTGCTACTGAGCGTGCTATCGACAAAATTTTCTGCATACTCTGCAAATGTTTCAACTGAGTCAAAGTCCTCTGAGCTTTCTCTTTACAAGGGGCCAAACGTTCTTTAGGGTAGCGTCCGCCGATGGTGAAGGCCACTCTAGTATCTTATAATGGGACATATTCAAACCCGATTTGCTTAATTTTGCCGCTCCTTGACGCAGTGTCAATTTCAGGTCCCGCGAAAATAAAGATGCGATTCGTTTTTTGACTATTGGAGTGGCTTTGTCTACCGAGACAGATTTTGGCAAGTCGCCGATATTTTTTGTCTCGTTAAAATCACTTACCCACTTTTTCACAAACGAGACCGACTTTTTAATATATTTAGCGGTCGCGGAATGTATCAACAAAGAAAGACAGCACTGAACCGACGCGCAAACAAGTGACTCATTTTGGATTTTACGTGATTTCGAAGAAAGTTCAGAATCGAGTTATACTTTTATTAAAACGCATCGTAGACAAAGGTTCCCTCTACCGATTTTTTGTTGAATCGCTAGAATCGCATCTACCAAAAATAAATTATCGCGGACACGTTCTTACTAGACGGACTGTAATTAGATGGCCCTAGCCAATTATGCGCTGATTGCTTCTCATATATAATATGATTTCAGAAGCTGAGGTGAGGCTCCATCAGTTTCTGTTTTTGTACATGCTCCTAGAATAAGCTTTTAAATTTAATATAAAACTTTTTCGTTTTAAACTACAGCAAACTTGGATTAAAGTACTTCTTAGCTTCATTAATAAAATTAGGGACTGTGAACGTTGTGTTCAACTGAACTAAAGATTAGCTTCCTTGATTTGCGTATATTATATCGTAATGTACCTTACTTTATTTTGCTTATGCCTTTTCTTATTCTACTTTTAGTTGTATTCAATCTCAACACTATAATGTAAAAACATTATAATTAACAAATACATATGGGTTCAATTTCATATTAGTTCTAATTTCGGTAAAGAATACGTTTTTTGTAGATTTTAGAAGGTCTGAATATTGAAATTGAAGCCGGAGAAACAGTAGCTTTAGTCGGAAGCTCTGGCTGTGGAAAATCCACAATTCTACAACTAGTACAGAGATTTTATGATCCACTTAATGGACAAGTAAGTGCAGCATATTTATACCATGACACTTGGTCAGTCATTGTAATTTTAAGCAAACATTTTTAACTCTTAATATTGAAATCCAATAAAAATATGAACTGTGACTATGTTGTCGTTAAATCATGTAGCAACATTTTTTGTAAGCTGTTGCAAGTTAGATGCCTAGCATTGAGTTCTTAAAAATAGATATATAAACAACGTCGATTAATTGGGGCAAAGTCACGTAGTTTATGTCAATTGAAAATTTCAAAAGATTGTCTCCAAGACTCTATTTGATTTTTTTACGAAAAGTGGAAGGGGGCTAAGAAATAAATCAAATAATTTTATTATTATTTTCTATGCTAACTAAGTATAAAATTTTAGGTGTTTATAGACGGAAAGGACTTAAAAGATTTGGATTTAACTTGGTACCGACAATTTATTGGAGTAGTCAGCCAAGAGCCGGTACTATTTGACAATACTATTGAAGAAAATATTAGGTATGTAAGATAAAACAAGTTAAAAATAACCGATCAAGTGCAAGTTGAACTTGCACAATTAGTGTTCCGTACGTTGATTGTTTTTAAAATAAAAAAAATTGTTACGGTGGTATAAAATGATCAGTAACTTCACAAAACACACCCCAAAGGAGTTTTTCAACAAAGTTTGTTTCCAATCTTTACTGAAAACTGATGACCTTGAATTTTTTGTTTTTTTATATACCGAATAAATTATTAAAGGTAATGCACTCGTGATAATTTTGGTTCAATCTACACCTCGTGGAGAGCATTCCAGAATTTTTTCAAAATTTTTTGATCAGTACTTTTCGAGATAAGGTAGGGAGACTCCAAGTACTACATTATAAATATTTTTTTTACTAGTGTTTTCACAAGCTCTCATTTGACACCACACTTGATGACCAAGTAAAAAAAAATAAATATTGTGTAGCATTGCCTACTGACAATGACGTGAAAATCCTAACTTTATAAAGCCAAATATCTTTGTTCTTACCCGGAACAAATGCAAAGAAATTATCGACGAAATCAAGGAATCACACAATCAAAAAATTAAAAACAAATTTCTTGCTTACCCCAACAATTTCAAGTCCTCTTGGTCAGTTGCTAAGGCCATTAGCCAAAATTTTACTAAATCCACTATACCGCCACTCACACGGCCAGATAATATTATTACAACATCAGGTGAGAAAGCCAATTTGTTAACTGAACTTTTACTTTACATTCTGCTGTCGATTTTCAAGGAAAAACACCACCAACTATTCCCATACTGCAGTCAATATCGGGCTATTGTCTTCAGACAGCGTATCATAAAACATATTTTATTGAAGCTAGGTGTGAACAAAGCTTCTGGCGATGACAAAATACCTGCCATAGTACTCGAAAAATGCTCCAGAGAACTAACATCAGATGTCTGCAGACTTTTCAACCTATCCTATAGAAAGAAAATATTTTCTTCCTGCTGGAAATGCGCTACAGTTCAGCTGATACCCAAAAAAGGCAAGAAGAGTTTGCCAAACAACTACCGACCAGTCGCACTGCTTTCAATAATATCGAAAGTCATTCCTCATTTACAATAATGACCTGCTGAAAAGGAATCCTAACTTTTTTTATCGTTCGTCTCCCCACCCGAGTAGAGTTTTTACCCTTTTTTTATAACGAGGATGTCGTAATACTCGTCAACGTTGTCCAAGTGCCGAAACATTCATTTTGATATTTCACAGCACCCTTTGGACAACACGGTAGTACTGCCACGGACGTTATTGTATTTCTACAAATAGTTTCAACCTATATACCTGGCCAGGCCAAATATACTTAAATTAATTAATAAATAAAGTATACCAACCTACCCGGATTAAAACCCGAGACCTTCTGCATCACATGCAAGATACTACGCCACGGAGCTACGGGTCGCCACATTTAAAGACAAAACGAAAAGGCTACAGCTTTGTAGATAGATAGTAGTACCAAGTCAAATTTAATGTTACAAAAACCCTCTTTTCTTTCTTTTTCTAAAAAAGTTAATGTTGTTGAATACGAAGTATTTATATCGGGACAATACATTTCTCAAGAATCGTCACTTAATTTGATAGGCGTTAATTTGGGAGCAAATATATGCTGGCATGAAGAAGTTACAAGTAGAGCAAAGAGACTTTATTTATTTCGAGATAGAAAGCTTTACACACCACCACTGTTAATTCTGTACAAAGTTCAAAGTATAGTTTATAGAGATTCAAGACCAATGTAAATCACTTTTTCCTGCAGCACTGGTGCTATGCCTATACAAAAACATAGAAAATTACAATTTTTATTTAATTTTACATATTTAACAGGACTTTTAAAAAAAAAAGAAAAAGAGATAGAAACAAAAATACCAGGAAAATAAACAAAGAGGTTTCGTTAAACAATAATGGTATGGCGCTTTAAAAACATATATATATATATATATATATATATATATATATATATATATATATATATATATATATATATATTCAGGCTAACACTATGTTACTAATTATCTGCGCAAATACGCTGTAGTAAAATTTACTCCAAAACTGACAACTCTAATTAACAAACTCTTTAGTCAAAATAGAACCTAAAGGAATAGATTATCACTTTTAAAAAGGACAATAAGCAAACTACCGAAAATAAACCTACTAGCCACAATTCTAGTAGTAGTAGTAGTTGCAGCAGCAGTAGTTCTAGGTAAGCTCGACGCCTAGCAAACAGACCATAAAGATCCTTTCTGTCAACCGCGAGGAAAATTTCCCTTAACCAACTTCACCACCATGATCGTCACGAAACCTACCGGACCTAACCATAAAAATCAGGATGTCACCCCTCCTCAAGGTGCTGGCCTACCCACTTCGGCTCATTGCTCCGAAGATTTCATAGTGGAGTGTTATCATCTCTTCATATCCGCAGATTACCAGTACTATACAACCAATAATAAGGATAGTCACAAAGAAAAACGAGCACTTATATTAGTTTAGATCCGGAAAAATATTGTACGGATACTATTTTCATCATAAAACTTGCGCGAATGGAATAGGCGAGCGATCCTGTGATTGATTCATTTTGAAAAAGCCTTTAAAAAAGTACAACTAAAAGACGTAGTATATCTTCTTTATGAAAGACACTCATCATCGTCAAATCCACGACATCATCACTGAAATAAATAGCGAATTTTTAGAGTTAATCACCTAATAAGAGGAGGCTCCTTGATATCAGTAGCTTTCAATGTAGTAATGGTTGAAAATTTAATAACTAAGGAGTTATAAAATACGAGATAAAAAAAAACAAAATTCTGTGTTATGCTGAAAACGCCGTGCTGATATCTGGGAGTAAGGACGTTCTTCCAAGGTTACTTTATCAATTTCACACGACAATTGTAATAATACTATTGACAGAAAAAACAAAGTGTATCACATCGATATAAAACACCGTTATATGAATGTTATTAACGAAAAAAATATACAATAAATGAAGTTTAAAAATCTCGTCATACATATATCAAGTTTTGAGATAATCGACACAGAAATGAGAAACCAAACTGCAAAGGCTAGAAAAACATAAAACGCAAAATAACTAAACAAGCATCTCTGTAAGAACTCAAACCAATTTTCGAACTTACAAGACTACAGTTAGAGCTAACGAACATCAGAAATAACAATAGTGCATGGTGGGAAAGACCCGCCATCTACTATATTTATTTATAAAAAGAGAAACAGAGAGTGAGAGTGAGAGAGAGCAACAGAGAAGTGAAAACTTTAGGAAGGCATATAAGAATAATAATATAAATGGCTAGTTGTTGGACAGAAAGCTAGAATTAAACATTTGTATACCACTAGGCAGTGACAGAAGCAAGAATAGTCAGGACAAATGACAAGTCGCCAGAACGAAAAACATGAATAAACACCGAAACTATTGGAATGACAACTTTTCCAACGTAAGGAAGATGAAGACGATGACAAAATGATGATACACATATACAATAAAGGAAGAAGAGGAAAAAGTTTTAATTCTTTAAACTACCTTATAAATTTCAGTAATAAACTTAACGCAGTTAAAGATGTTAATCTTATATTAATTTTACCTCTTCTAACGTATGTTTTAAAACTTCTGGATATTATAACACTCTTCTAGTGATTACTATAAATATAAATCCATTGTTACGTGCATATTTTATCACTTTTAGTTATTATCATTTTTATATATTTGCTGCGCTTATATATCAATCAATTTCAAGATATAAAGAAGAGGTTGAAAATTATGTAAAAAATAGAATTACAGGGAGTTGACTGAAATTCTAGGTAAATGTATTTTAGTGAACACCAAAAGGATAATAATTTTTTTCTATAAATTGAAATATTAATTAAGAAGCAAAAGAGTTTGATTTTTCTTGTGCTTTTATAGATATGGCTACGAAAATGCGACAGAAGAAGAAATAGTACAGGCAGCAAAAATGGCCAATGCTCATATTTTCATCAAAGGCTTGCCACAAGGATATAAAACTCTTGTGGGAGAGAGAGGTAACTGATATTTAGTTGTGTATAGTTTAAAATTAGTAAAAAGTCTAACTGCAAACTCCTAAAGAAACTTAAGACGGTGTGATGTTATAGACTGAAAGAGATAAAAAAATCAGCTTTATACCAAGGTTTAAGAAGAGAGATTATCTTTAGCCTCGAATGTTGTTCGTAATAACGATTTTACTTGTTACTAATGACTAGGAGGAGAGGGAAAATAAAGGAATACTAATATACGGTGAACGATTAAATCACTTAAGGTTCACAGATAATGTCACCTTGATCGCCAACATAAAAGAAAAATTACAAGAAATGCTAATGAAATTAAATAACAAGTCTCGAGAAATAGGTATAAAAATAAACGTTACCAAAACCAAATATTCGAACAACGAAACTGAGCAGCCAGAAACTATTAATAAAAGGCGAAAAAATAGGAAAGGTACAAACATTCATATATTTAGGACAAAAAATTGAAATATCAAAAAATAGTTTAAAGGCTGACTTGGACAGAAGAGTCTCGTTAGCTTGGTCTACGTTCGAAAGGTTACAATCCACATTTAAATTGGATTTCCCAAATACAATAAAAGCCAGAGTGTTTGATCAATAATACTGCTGGTATTAACATATGGCAATGGAACGTGGGCCTTAAAGAAAAGTATAATATATAAACTCCAGGTAACTCAAAGAGCAATGCGATATAGTAAGCTTCAAGATAGTATTCATAACATCGAGATAGGAGGAAGATCAAAAGTGATAAATGTAATACAACGAATATGTACTACTCAGTATATATCACCACTACACCAAATACTTTATTTTTGCGCTCGACGCGCGTTTCGCTAACCATGTTAGTTTCATCAGGAGCGATGATTGACTAAAGCTAAACTACAAATCTACCCTATTTATACTTAGCCTAACCCTTGAATTACTCAGGCGGAACTAATGGCATAGGCAAGACCATCAGCTCCGGTCAAGTAACCACTAGAGGGGACTATAAGGAATAGGCCCTCTGTCTTTATTTAAACTACTTTTACATTTTATAATTTCCATACTTTCATATGCGTTCAACAATTTCCTATCAGATACGTTTTTTATTAATCTTAGATTTTCCAATGTTACAATATGATCAGCTTCAAGGGCATGTTCAGCAATGCTAGACTTTTCTGTTCTACTGTATTTTAAATGTGCTAAATTTTCTTTAAATCGTGTTTTAATTGACCTTTTAGTTTGCCCAACATACTTTTTGTCGCAATCATCACCGATCATCGGTCGGGTCACCCACATATTTAATATCCAAATGGTTATCAAAAGAACTTACCATTAAATACTTTCGCAGTGAAGAATTCGTTAGAATTCATTAATAAAACAAAAAAATCTAGTTCTTAATGAAGGTGAAGTCTTAATTTCTTTTGATGTCAGTTCTTTGTTTCCAAATGTGCCAATACCACAAACTTTACAATATCTCGAAGAATTACTTAAAATGAATGACTTTGTGGACGAAATTATTCGTGAATAGTTAACATTATTTAAACTTTGTATGGAACAAAGTTATTTCCAACATAACAGTCAATTTTATGTTCAGAAAGAAGGACCAGCTACGGGTAAATGCTTATCACTTTTCATAGCCAATTTATTCATGAGTAAATTTGAAACCGAAGCCAGTCAAGAATTCGAATGTTTCCCAAGGGTATGGTATTGGTGTGTGGATGATATTTTCTCAATTTTTGATACAAAGAAAGCAAATATTGATGAATTTGTTTCTAAATTAGATAGCCGGTATGATTCCATTAAATTCACTTACGAAGTTGAGAATAAAGGACAATTGCCTTTTCTAGATATTTTAATTATCAAAATTTTGAATTAAAAAAATAATAGATTAGAATTTGATATCTATAGGAAGGACACAGTAACAGATATATTCCTAATGATTTATTTCATTGCAAACAACACAAATTAGCCTCATTACATTTTTTAGTTCATCGTTTGGTCACTTTCCCTCTGAATAGAGTAAACTTTAATAAAGAAAGGAATCGTATTAGAAATATAACTAGAGTTAATGGTTATGACGATGACTTAGTAAATAAGCTAATAAATAGACATAAGTTTAGGTTTAATATTCAGAATTCCACCGTTTTGACACGCGAAGAAAGTAACACCAAGTATGTCTCCATACCATATAATCCGAGATATAGCAAGGGACTCAATAAGGAATTTAATAAGGTAGGCCCCACCTTACTCTATAAGTCATCAGACAATCTGAGGAATATCTTAGGAAATCCCAAAGATAAGATTCCTAATTGTGAGAAAAGTGGAATTTATGAAATTAATTGTAATAATTTTGACAAAAAGTATGTTGGGCAAACTAAAAGGTCAATTAAAACACGATTTGAAGAACAGTTAGCATACTTAAAATACAGTAAAACAGAAAAGTCTAGCATTGCCGAACATGCCCTTGAAGCTGATCATATTGTAACATTGGATAATCTACGATTATCTGATAGGAGGTTGTTGAACGCATACGAAAGTATGGAAATTATAAAATGTAGAAATAGTTTAAATAAAGACAAAGGGCCTATTCCTTATAGTCCCCTCTACTGGTTACTTGACCGGAACTGATGGTCTCTCCTATGCCATTAGTTCCGCCTGAGTAATTCAAGGGTTAGGCTAAGTATAAATAGGGTAGATTTGTAGTTTAGCTTTAGTCAATCATGGCTCCTGATGAAGCTAACATGGTTAGCGAAACGCGCGTCGAGTGCAAAAATAAAGTATTTGGTGTAGTGGTGATATATACTGAGTAGTATCATTGTGCCAAAGATTCCACATTCCCAACTTAGTTAAACGAATATGTATATTAACGTGGAATTGGGCGGGGTATATCGCAAAGATGAATGATAACAGATGGATACGCCGTATGGTTGAATGGAATCCTAGAGAACATAAAAGATGCAGAGGTAGACCACAGGCAAGATAGACAGACGACATAAAAAGATTAGCGGGATACGATTGGATGCAGCAAGCAAACAATAGAACTGACTGGAGATAACTTGGGAATAAACTAATGATGATGATGAAATGACTAGCAATATATAACTGATTTATTTAGTGCTGGATGACGGTAATTTTTAAAATCTAGCTCGGTACGTCAATTATGTTCTAACTACTTATTATATTACACCTCGTCTCATTCTTAAGCTATCATTTTATGTTCGAATTGTATAACTATTATGTCCTTATAGGTGCCCAATTATCAGGCGGTCAAAAGCAAAGAATAGCAATCGCAAGAGCTTTAGTTAGAAATCCGGCTATTTTATTACTTGATGAGGCTACATCAGCTTTGGATAATACCAGCGAAGCAAAAGTACAGGCTGCTTTGGATAAAGTACGTATATACCTTGAGAGACTACTGTAGCGCAAACAAAATATTTAAGATACCTTTTTCGAATTCTTGGTAAACGAAGTAAAAAGAAACTTTATTACAAATTTCCTCCATATTTGATTAACATGTCCATGACATGTTTCGCTACACTGCAGCTTCTTCAGCTAATAAATGTGAAATAATCTTATACTGATAAATAAATAATAAATAGTATGATAAATTATTTGTGTCTCTACCATAATTGGGATTTTATAGTTCTAGGTAATATATCAATTACATCTTCAGGTAGTATATAGTGAAATTTGCAACTAATAAAACATTTGGCACTTTTCGGAAATTAAACATTTTAATAATATTATTTTGACAATATATATATATATATATATATATATATATATATATATATATATATATATATATATATATATATATATATATACATAACACGTAGGCTAAAAAGTTTTTGGTCTGACACATAACTGTGGCTTTTTTCAAAAAATCTATATGATTTTTAGGAAGTACCAACCTTCAAACGATACGTGTCCAAATTTCATGACATTTCGACGATTCGTTTATAAGTTACAGTGGTTCTAGTGGCGCTACTTTTGATATTTTCAAAACACGGGAAAAATACCGTTCAAGCAAAGCAATAGCTTGATACGTGTTACGGGGACTCTGCCCCTGGAAAATCACTCATCATTTACTGGTATGCTGAATTTAAACGCGGTCGTATAGATACAAATCTTGCTGAAAGCTCTGGACGCCCAAATGAGGTGGTTACACCAGAAAACATCAAAAAAATCAACCAAATTATTTTGAATGACATTAGAGTGAAATTGCGTGAGATAACTAACACCCTAAAGGTATCAAAAGGACGTGTTGGTCATATTTTGGATGAACATTTGGGCATGAGAAAGCTCTGTTGGAAATGGGCACCGCGTTTACTCACAGTAGACCAAAAACAACAACGTGTTGATGATTCTGAGCGCTGTTTACACCTATTTAAGCGCAATAAAAAGGACTTTTTCATGCGATATATGACAATGAATGAAACATGGATCCACCACTATACACCAGAATCAAATCGGCAGTCAGCTGAGTGGATAGCAGCCGGTGAAAGCCGCCCGAAGCGACCAAAGACACAACAATCGGCTGAGAAGGTGTGACCTCTGTATTTTGGGATGCGCTTGAAGAAAGAAACGGCCCCAAATAAACAAGAAAAAAGTGTTCTTTCATCAAGACAATGCACCGTGTCAGTGGTTACGATTGCATGAATTGAAGTTCGAATTGCTTCCTCATCTACTGTATTCTCCATATTTGGCCCTCGGCGACTATTATCTATTCGCAGACCTCAAAAAAATGCTCTTTTTTTTATGGGTCTAGCACACGTGCTGCAGGGAAGTTCCTAAAGCGCTACGCAAGCGACACATGTGCGAAAAAAACAAATTCACGTTGTTCGCTGTTAATTGTACTCGGTGGGAAACACAGTCCTGGGCAAATTATTTCAAAGGGATAATGTTCTCCATATAACAGACTGTAACAAGAGTAACAAGCAGAACCTCGTACGGATGTGAAGTATTAGCGCGACGTGTATTTCTAACATGCACCGCTCTGGGAGGAATTAAGCGGGCTACATACTTCGAACACTTTCCATGAAAATACTTGTAGAATAGGCTCAAGTCGCCATTCGTTCTTCAATGTCCCAGCGAATCAAGGCCCCCGGTCAGTTCCTGGTATCCAATCATACGAACAGCTCTTTTCTGAATAGAATCCAACAAATGCAATGTATGTTTGGGAGCGGAGCCCCAAACATGGGTGCAATATTTCATAGTTAGTCGAATTTGAGCTTTGTAAAGAATTAACAGCTGTTGTTGAGTGTAAAGCTTTCTGGTTCGAAATAATATTCCCAACTTTTGAGAAGCTCTCCTTGCTATGCCTGCGACATGTTCATGCCAGGACATATTTCTCCCAAATTAACGCCCAACAAATTGAGTGACGATGTTAGAGGAATGGTGTGCCACGCCATAACTTTTTTAGAAAAAACTGCCGCCTGGGTTTTTGTAGCATTCAATTCCACTTGGTTACTGTCACTCCAAGATAGAATTTCTTCCAGGTCTTTGTTAAGTTTAACGACTTCACGCTGTCTGCGAATATTCGCCTGAATAGCCAATGTCCAAGTGTTCAAAGCAGGAAAGAGATTTGGCTCCAATGACGAAGTTATCGCTGAAACTGAGGCCTATTTTGAAGGCAAAGACAAATCCTTCTACAAGAAAGATATAGAAATGTTAGAAAAACGTTGGACTGTTGTATCGCTCTTGAAGGAGACTATATTGATGAATAAAGTTGAATTTTGCAAAAAAAACTGTGTAGCTAGATCAAAAACGTACGTATTACATATATATATGTATATATATATATATATATATATATATATATATATATATATATATATATATATATATATATGTGTATATATATATATATATATATATATATATATATATATATATATATATATATATATATATATATATATATATATATATATATATATATATATATATATGTATATATATATATATATATATATATATATATATATATATATATATATATATATATATATATATATATATATATATACATACATGTATATATATATATATATATATATATATATATATATATATATATATATATATATATATATATACAATGAACCTATTCTAGCTCTTTATCAGGGATCAGGTGGAATGGTATCCGGGACTCATAAGTAGCGCATCCTGTCGTTGTGAGGTGGGCCATGGGCTGAATTCCCGTATGGTTGGTATCTGGAGGTCGCGGTGGATCTGGGTGTTACGGACGAACCATGGGGGGTTTGTATTGATATAGAGCGCTTTATTATAGAGGAGAAAGAGGAGGGTGGATCTGTTTGTTTGTCATATTTGCCACGGTAATAAGCTAGAGCGTGTGAGGTCGGCCCTGATGAACATTTTGTAAATTGTCAACTCGTAGCATGTTGACAATTTATTGAACTTGGATTGGTTTTCTTGGTGGCTGTAGTGAGTTAGCCTTTAAGTTGTAGTCCCAAGTACTTGATACTGTTGGTCCACTAGGGTTTGATGCCATAGAGTATGAGACGGGGAGGCAAGGGGCCGGCGTTTTAGATGGAAACAATGGCTTGTGTTTTGTTTGAATGCAGATGGAGACTTCAATGTCTAAACCATGGAACCAAGTAGTCTAGGTAGCTAGAGGCGGCTGGTGATGATTGCGGTAGACTTTACTTTGACGGTGGTGGCTGTGTCATACGCAGACATGAGTAGAGAGGTATAGTTTGACTTGGGAATATCGCCGGTCAAGATTTTGAATAGGTAGGGGGAGAGAATGGAGTCTCGGAGGACTCTGGCTCTTATAGCCTTAATTTCGGAAACAGACACTCCGATGAAAATGAGTGACTATATTTTTCGTGATCTGGTAACCCTAAACGTGGAGCAAAACAGAGTGATCTTCTCAAGAATACAATACTTTCCTTTAGTAAAGAAAGTAAAAAACGACTATAATTATGAAACTAATTTAAATGAATTACAGCATGCCTTTATTATAATGTTTTATTACTCAACTCAGTAATATTCAAATTATCGCAAAAACACAAATATTTCATTGTCTTCTTTAGGTAGCACGTTGTTAGTATAAAATCAATTTATTTTTACTATCTAAAAAAGTTGCGGTGTTGTAAAATATCTCATGGACATTTTAATCACATATATTGTAACTTTCGAGTGAAAAAAGTTTTTTTTCTTTATTCACTTAAAATTGATTATATAAGTACAAATTCATTTTGACTCTTATTTTTAATCGCTCTTGTTTATATTACTGAGGATCCTCGAAGTTTCAATATTCTGCAAGTTTTTCATAGTTTTTAGTGTTCCGTACGGAACACTTATAGGGTCACTTCGGTGTCTGTCTGTCACACCCAATTTTCTCCGAAACTATTTAATATAGAAAGTTGAAATTTGATACTCATATAGGAATTGATAGTCTCATCTGAGCCGTGTAGTTTTGAAAGCTAAATTTGAACTTAAGAGGTTAGTTTTGGGGGCTGAAATCGGAAGAGAAAAAAAATTTTTTTACTAGGTCATCGAGGTGTCAAATGAAAGCTTGTAAAAACACGAGTTAAAAAATATATGTATAATGTAACAATTATGCACACTTTCTTTGTATTATTTTTAACAAATTGCAATAAGCGCTATCCCCTTATCTCGAGAAGTACTGATCAAAACATTTTGAAAAAATCCTGGGATATTCTCCACAGGGCGTAGATGAAACAAAAATTTTAGGTCATCAGTTTTCAGTAAAGATCGGAAAAAAACTTTGTTGAAAACTCATTTGGAATAGGTTTTGTGAAGTCATCGATCAATTTATACCTCAGTAACAAAAATTTTCATTTTAAAAGCAATCAAGGTACAGAACACTAATTGCACAAGTCCGACTTGCACTTGGCCAGTTTATTTCATTAATTAATTTCACAACGGCCGCCATAACTATTGAAAAAAAGCAAAAAGACTTTCTTTATTAATTCGGTAAAAATTAGTGACAAAAGATGACATATTTATTTTGGAACAGTGAAATAATATTCATACTGTATAGGTAGTTCTTAAAAATGTAACTGAACTAAAAACATAACGACAATTTGTTCTTCAATGTTTTATTTGTTACATTTAAAGTTGTTTAAGGGACCCTTTACGGCTTATAGATAATCTAATAAAATTTTATTGCTCAAAATTCAGAGGTGCTTGGACCGATATAGTTAATACAATTTTTTGTTTTTCTTCTTATATGTATAATTAATTGCATTACAGGCAAGCCAAAACAGAACAACCATAATAGTTGCTCACAGATTATCCACTATTAGAGGGGCAAATAAAATAATAGTAATATCTAACGGAGAAGTTGTAGAACAAGGGACTCACGATGAATTAATGAAGCTGGAAAATGAATATTATACACTAGGTAGAGTATTCTTACTATTAACTATAATTAGAGGAGAATTTTCTACGGGAGCCTAAATGTAAACTAGAAGTTACCAATATGTCACTAAACAAAATATGGCAATAAAAATTCATATATCTTACAACAGCATTTTGCAAAGATACAATGTACGAGGATGGATTGAGAAGTTCGCGGCCTAGTCCAGAAAACGAAATAAAATACATACAAAAATATTTTTATTTTTCGACTTAATCTCCACCTAGCTCTATGAACTTCTTCCACCTGTTTTCCAAAGCTTCCATGCCTGTTTGAAAAAAAGATTCTCAAGGTCTTCAAAATACTGGTTAACTGCAGCTTCGACTTCTTCATTTGATGAAAATTTCTGGCCACCGAGGTGTTTTTTTAGATTTGGAAAGAGATGAAAGTCCGAAGGTGCCAAATCAGGAGAATAAGCCGGGTGGGGCAGCAATTCGAAACCACATTCACTAATTTGAGCCATAAACTCAACAGACGTATGAACGCGAGCGTTGTCCTGATGGAACAAAGCTTTCTTTCTCACTAATCCTGGGCGTTTCTCTTTAATTTCTTGACGTAAATGACGCAAAAGGGTGCAATAATAAGTCGAGTTTATTGTTTCGCCTTTCAGAAGATAGTCCACCATAATATCTTTAGCATCCCAAAAAATTGACGCCATCACTTTTCCAGCCGACAGAATTTTCCTTCGCTTTCTCTGGGGTCTGTTCACCAGATTTTTTCCACTGCTTGGATTGTTGTTTTGACTCTGGAGTATCGTGGTGAACCCAGGTTTCGTCCATTGTCACAAACCTGTTAAGAAAATCTTGCGGATCAGCCTCAAACATCTTCAAACAGTCGCGAGAAATCGTGAGTCGAATTCGTTTTTGTTCAACTGAAAGCAATCTAGGGATCCACCTACCGGAAACCTTAGAAAATCCGAATTCTGTGGCAAAGATGTTTTGTGTTCGTTCACACGAGATGCCTAGAGTGTCTGCAATCTCCTTGATAGTTAATCTACGGTCTTTCAGTATGAGATCACACACTTTGCCGTTGTTTTCTTTAGTCATAGACTTCGTGGGCCGGCCGGAGGGAGGGTCATCTTCGATTCACTCTCGTCCAGGTTTAAATTCTGCAACCCGTTTTTTCACAATGGTATCTGACGGAGCAGATTCCCCTAGTGTTGTTCTCATATCATCGTGAGTCTCCTTTGGTGTTAATCTTTTTTTAAACAGGTACTTGATGACCTCACGTTATTTAATTTTTTCCATTTTCCCAAAAACGCTGCACTTGGTCTTACTAAACTCGTTCTGACCTAAAAATCGCAAATTCTACAACAACAAAATTTTACATTGTGACAACCAAAGAAAGTATGAACTTATTGAGGGTACTACAATAAAAATTTCTATTCATCCTCGTATCAATTAGCCAAAGTAATACAAATAAAAATAACTCACAAGAATACGTTATAATCTAGCCGGTTACAGAAAGTGGAGGATTGGCTCGTACTATATTGTATAATTCTGCAAAGATCGAATATTTGATATTTGTAGCTAGGAAAGGTTTCATTTCTTTTAATGAATTAAGAAAATGCCTTAAAAATTTTTAATGCCATATAATGCACACTTTGCTCAGCCAATGCTAACGTATGGGGAAGATATTGGTAAACTTCTCATGTTATGCTAATTTATGTAGATTTTTAAATTGACATAACGGTCTTTACTTTGAAGAAACAATGCAGACATTCTCATACATATGATGCATACAAGAATTGAAAGTGTGTTTTGTCGAATAATCTATCGATAAGATAGTTGGTTATTCATTTATTATATTGTTTTATTAGCCTTTTTCGCATTTTGAATACTCTATTGTTATTGATTTTGCTTAACCAAATGAAAACTCTACACCTTATCAACTTTTTCACAGTTTCTAGAATAACATTTCACAATTTGGTTTTATCTACTACATTTACACCACTCTTATTTTTCTACTCACTAGTATTAACACTCAGGAGGTTCAACCTTGGTTCTGCTGCGGTGTTTTTAAATGATATCATTGTTAGACATGTCTAAATTTAGTTGATCAGTTAGTTGCCCACAAATAGACTCTTTTTAGACAATTTTGAATTACTTCGCTCTTTTTACCAATAGTAACCTTTGGATGTAATAGAAAATATCTCATCTAATCATTGCTAGAATTCACAAACAGCAACAGTTATCCCAACATTACCACAATTTACAAACAGTAACCGTTCCAATATATTATCCTACAAATTACATCAGACTGCATCCAGAGTCGCCAACATCAGATTTTTATCCCAAGTAGTGATATTAACAAATTCCTAGAAGTTACTTAAGTAGCTTATTTTTATTAATTTACAAGCATGTGTGTCAACCTGTGTTACACATAATAACGAAATAATTTGCTAATAAAGATTATGGTCGATGAAGCGAAAAGTCCTAGAGAAATCTAAGAAAACTCTACAGGCATTATTGCAAGTTATATATGCCCAACGAGGGTATTTTTTCATTTAAGAACCTGCGTCGCCAAAGAGAAATGATAACAATTATTTAAAAAACAAACTTAACATTTGATTAACAGCTTTACTCTTCTGTACTTCAGAAAAAGTAGCCACAAATATAATATAATACTAGTGTTTAGTAATTCTTGAGGATTACTCTTATTATAAATGGGCTTTACCAGTTTTATTGATACATTAGAAAAGACTCCACATTCTAATACAACATTCATCGAGTAAAATAAGATTTGCAATATCGAAGAATATATATTTTCAACTCACCTCCTGCCAATAATACAAAGTCCACAAATAAGCTTGAACCAAAATTTGACATATATTTTTAGTAACAACCCAAGTCCAAAGCAGTGAACAGTTTAGAGGTAATGGAAATGAGCAGACATACCAAAAACAACTTGAAATTATTGAAGGTGATGAGGATGATACTATTCCGCCAGTAAAGGTATCTTATAATTTAATTAAATATGCAAGGAACGTAAATAGAATTGTGACAATCAATCTTTTTACATACAAATGTAATGAAAGACTGATTTTGTCAATTCAACTTTATTTTGTTTTACAAAAACTGTATGATGCGTTTCGCTGTAGCTTTGTCTGGTACAAAATGATATCTAAATTGAACATTGTTACATTTTATTAAATACCCTAACATGTATTTGTTTGGAGTCGATAGCAGAATTCTCTCATTGTAGATGCAAATATATGTTGAGATGCGCCCAAAAAAAAGAGATTTCTTATGCATTTTACTGGATTTTGCTACCTGTTTTGAATTATTTTTAAGGGTTCACCCTATTTTAGGCAGAAAACCTCTGCTATACAATAGAGTCACAAAATGTAAATGAGGGTTCATCGGTAGCATAGCCGTCCGAGCGTTTAATAAATAAAATTATTCTAAAAATAAAGTTAGAAATATAAGATTTATTACCAAAAATGTTTTAATCTATAGGTCTATGTATGTATATATACAAATTTACAATTCACGATATATAAGTACTTTAATTACAATCAAAAACAATCATCATCTTCAAAATCTGAAGATTCGATTTCTCTTAAATGGATAATAAAGAGTTCTATTTCCACAGTTTCTTCGATGTATTCGTCAAGTTTCCACATGTTATTTTCTTCTTCTATAACATGTCGAATGGCATTTTTGCGGCGTACTAATTGCTTTACGTCTTGAAGTTTGAACGTGGTGTTTTCCTTTGCAACGAAACCTTTCATTTGTACCCAAATTAGCTCTATGGGATTCAATTCTCAATGATATGGAGGTAATCTAACCACTGCGATATTCCGTGTTTCTTTGCCATCTCATCAACAGAGTATTTCTTGAACTGTACCTTATTTTGTTTCGCAATTTTGAGATGTTCCGCTTTTAACATACTGTCTTAATATTTGAGATTTTTGTCTCTTATCCACTGAAGAATATCCGCTTTCTCTTATGAATTTGTCGGGAGTCGTTCTAATATTCGAGAATGGTATGGGGAATTGTCTAATTCTATACATAACTGATTCTGCTGGTATACAATCAATCATTTGTTGGAAGTACTCCTCAAAAACATCCGCCCTCATCTCCTCATGGTAATATTTAGTTGACTTTGATTCGAAATCCAACAAGCCACCGTCGAGAAATCCGTTTTCACTACCAATATGTGCTATAATTAGCCTGCGACCTTTTGTTGTCGTGTGTCCCTCATTTAAATAAGAATATTTCTTTCTTCGGCTCGAAATTTTCTGATTGCTCGTAGATATTCTCTTCTCCAACAAATTATTTCTATTTTATCGATAAGAACAGATTTTCTATGGTGTTTTGCTCAATGAAAATTCAGATTATGAAGGATTCTCCATAATTTCCATTTTTTTAAATCTGGTAAGTCCTGATCTTATCTCATTTCTTACAAAACTCTATGTAGTATAAGTATTTCTTTCTTAATGGTGTACTTTTCTTCTTATTGCGTTTTTGAAGTCTTCCTCGACCTCTAAGGGCTCCTTTCCTATGTAATTCTGACGTTCGTTGCATGGACCGCGTTTTCTTTCTTTTAGAGATCTATAAATAGTTGCTGATCCAACTGCCGTCATGTTGGCACAGGTATCCACAATTTCACGGACTTGACTTGGTTGTTGATGCACTAGGGCACAGTGGACGTTAAATATCATTGTTTTTCTCGCAGGGAAAATGCAGATTTACGGACTCCGCGAAGTTTGACCGGGGCAAAACTGAAAGTTGAAGCCATCGCTGTTCTGAATTAAACTAAGCATATTACAGATTTTTGCTTTATTTTTATACTTACACAGAATATTTTTATTGCATACTTAGGTACTTAGGCACCTACCTACCGATAAATACTTTGGTTAATTATATTCCAGTAACTGCTAAAATCCCAAAAAATTGTATTTCTAGTTCTTAAGAATTGTTAATTGTGCTCATTTAGGCCTTTACTATACAAAAAGGGTTTTTAGTTTCATTATTTACTCATTAAAATAAACTTTGAAATGCGTTGATTTATATAACTTCTTGTAAAGTTTAGAAGACATGTAATAAAATATTTTTTAGAAAAAGGTCGCACTGTTGTATAGAGATAAAAAATAAAGGTGATTAAAACTAAAAAAGCAAATAATTGGTAGAGAAATTTTAGGCTCTTACGGTTTATGACGTTTTAATGTTGATAATCCATGTTGTGTGCTATCAACTCCAAACAAACGGACTTTAAGATACATAAGTAATAAAAATTATTACTAGGTACTAATGAAAATTGATGGGAAACCGATTCTGGGTTTTAATTGTTGTACAAATTGAGCAACCATGGGTTAGGTAGGTATCTTTCTATTCATTTAAGATGATATTTGAATTTTCAATTCTATTTATTTGTCGTCAAAAAGAAGATTGGATTCTGTTAAATGATTACTGAAAGCTGTATTGGTTTTGTTTTTTAAATAACGTCTTTTATGGTCTGAAATCCAAACCTCGAAAGAACGACCTGTGTGACCTATGTAACTTTTAGGACAAGAACCATAATTTAACTGATACACTCACGAAAAAATCTGAAATGCATCAGTTAAATTGTAGTTCTTGTCCTAAAAGTTAGATAGGTCAGATAGATCGTTCTTTCAAAGTATAAAAGAAGTTATTTAAAAAACAAAACCGATTCAGCACTCAGTAATCATTTTACAGAATCCAATAATCTTTTTGACGACAAATTTAAAATTCAGATATCATCTTAAATAAAGAGAAAGATACCTACCTAACCCATGGTAACTTACCTTTGCTTAATATATATAACAATTAAAGCTCAAAATGGATCAATTTTCATTAGTGCCTAGTAATAATTTTTTTTATTACTTACCTCAGGGTATTTATTAAAATATGTAAGACTATAGAAGATCTCATAACCAAAGCAAGAGAATTTTTTGATAGGGTGACTGATTGGTTTTGCACAAATAAATTGATTGTGAGTAAAGAAAAACCAAATTTCCTTTTGTTTAAAACAAAACAGTCAAATATTGCTGTGCCAGGACACATTGATTTTGATAATGAAAAATTTGAACTAACCCAACATGCTAAATTTTTGGGAATTTACATAAATAAACATTTGGACTGGTCATATCAAATAACCCAATTATGTAAGAAATTAAACTCAGTGTGTTATGGTATAAGGGTTTTGAGTAAAAATTTCAACGAAACTTCTCTCAGAATACTATATTTTGAATCGGTTCTTAAGTATGGTATTATATTCTGGGGAAGGGATAGCATGGTAGAAAATGTCTTTATTATTCAAAAACGAATTTTGAGAATCGTAAAAAAAATGAATTATCGACAAAGCTGTAGGTCGGTGTTTAGAGATATGGGCATGATGGCCGTGTATGCGATATATGTTTACGAAAACTTAATGTTTCTCTTTCAAAATAAAAATCTATTTGAATTTAAATCAGAACATGGCTATAACATTAGAACAACGGATTTTAAATATTTAGTGCATAGACTTACAATTACTGACAAATCGCCCCTTTATATGTGTGTAAATTTATGGAATGCCCTACCAAATCAAATCAAAAATATTAACTCTATCAAAAGATTAAAAGCAGAGATTAAGAATTTATTAATAACCGCAGAACCATATAGGCTTAGGGATTTTTGTCCGGATTTGTTATATTTTCTTTATTTTGACGTCATTTCGTTTCATATACCATGTATATTGATTTGAAATAAAGCATTTATTTATTTATTTATAAAATGTAACAACATTCAATTTAGATACAATTTTGTGTTAGACGAAGCTACAGTGATAGCGAAACGTGTCACAGAGTTTTTGTAAAACGAAATAAAGTGGAAATTGATAAAAATCAGTCTATCATTACATTCATTATGAATTTTCATCGAGTAACAGCCACAACAATTCAAAGTTCCTACATACAGTTAAAATCCTGCACTGGATGTACAACTTAGATCCTTAAAACTTAACAATTTTAGTATAAAGCAATATCAAATGTAAAGAATAATGAGAGGACTTTTCTATATATATTTACGGTAACTATTCATTGTACACCTGTAAGCCCATAGAGATTTTCACTTTACCATCTCCATATTACTGAAGTAGTTTAAAACGTCAGTTATTAAATTGATAGTTTGCTTTACTAACAAATTCAAAAAAGGAAAACTATGTTCATTATATTAAAGATTATATACTTTTTGTGTTTTTCAACAAGCTTAACTTCTAATTGGTGCTGAAAAGTTTTTTCGCTTTATCTTTTCCACATATTTAGTAAAATACTTACACTTCATTCTTAGGAACAAGACGAATATTCTGAAAGCGACACCTACGTTAAAAAGGCATCGTTATGGTCCATTGTAAAACTGAATCGACCAGAATGGCCCCTTCTATTTATTGGTAGTATTGGAGCTGCAGCTATGGGATGTGCAATGCCTATTTTTGCACTTTTGCTTGGTAGTATACTACAGGTATTACATTTCTTTTAATAAAATATTAAATATTCAAGGTAGATTGAGATATCTCTACAATGACTGCTGTCCGCTCGGTAACTTGCGATTTCAAAAATTTTAGCAATATATGCAATACATCAACACCCTCAACAAATAATAATTCAATAAACCTGATTCATGTGAACGGCAGAACTACAGTATTACATAAATTTTTGTTACTGTCATAGTAAATTATTTTTGAACTTGTAGGTCCTTCAAGACCAAGATGTCGATTACGTAAGAAGACAAACTAATATGTACTCTTTATATTTTGTTCTTGCTGGAGTAGTAATTATGATTGCCACATTCGTTCAGGTAAGAATAATAATAATAACCGCAACATTTCCAATTTTATTGCGACAATCGCATGAATAATTAAAATAAATGGTATGTCAGCAACACTGTAATATTCAAAATAAGAGGATTCTGAATACGATCGTCATAATTTGTATTCTAACAGTTTGTTTAGAATATAATAGTCTTCTCAACCAACTTATTAAGTAAAATATTTAATAAAAAGTGAAAAAAATGTATTAAGGAGTAATATAATAACAATAATAATACGAAAATTGTTTCCTAGTAGGGATATATATTGTCAGTCAGTTTATAGTAAATTTAAAATTTAGCTGGAGCTGCAATAATTTCAGTTGGAAATTTAATTATTTTATAGAATACTAAATCTTCTATTTCTAATTATTTATCGTTAGGTTAATGATGATTTTAATAGAGCAAATATTATTTTTTAGATGTATTTGTTTGGTAGAGCTGGCCACAAATTAACACTGAGAATACGTAGTAGAATGTTTGAGGCACTGCTCAATCAAGAAATGGGATACTTTGATCGAAAAGAAAATGGCGTTGGTGCGCTATGTGCTCAATTATCTAGTGAAGCTGCACAAGTACAAGGGGTAAGTCTCTTAAAAAATGTTCTGTAAGAAAAAAAAAAATTCGTTTTACTAAAAGAAGGAAATTAATGATCATATACTAATCAGTTTCGATATGGTGTCGCTATTCACAAACTAGCGGAAAAATGCATCATTGAAAACTGGCCTAACATCAGCCAACACGCTTCTATTGAACAAGGCTCCTTCATTACCATCTTGAAGTTCGTCTTAGAGTCCGTTTGTTTTGTTTTCAATGATACGTATTACAAACAGATCTTTGGTACCTATGGGGGCCAGCATATCTCCCATCATTTCCAGTTACGTCATAGACGGCATAGTACGCAGAAGTATCAATCAACTTCAGTTCCAACCCCCATTCATTAAAAGATATATTGATGATCTTATTATGGCAGTTCCCGCTAACCAAATCGAAGACACGTTTCAAGTTTTCAATAGTATTGATGACAACATTAAATTTACTTTAGAAAGAGAAACAAACAACTCCATTGCCTTTCTGGACATGAAGCTGGTCAGAACACAAGACACATCGTCATCACCAGATGGTAGCGCGCACATACACAACATTTGATTCATTCATTGTGGGAGCATAGCTTTTTAAGTTTGTAAATAATGAATTTAGTTTATTTTGAGTTTTATGGCAGACGGCAATGTTATATTTTTTTAAGATCCATTTCAGCTTCTCATAAAGTTCCTTTGCATAAGGAAGTGGTAAAAATTAATCGCGGTTTTGTTTACTATTTTTCAGTTATTATAAAACTTATATATTCTCTTTTTATTGTTCGATTGATGTAGTTATCTTTAAAATTGTTTTGTAATAAGACCGTTTTTACTTTTTTTGGTGCGGCTGCTCTTAATTCAGGGGAAGTCAATTTTATTGCTCGATCTGTTAGGCCCACTATAACGCTGATTGCATGATTATAGTGAAAATTCAAATATCTCCCTGACCAAGTAGATTTTGTGTACCATTATGTGAGGATATTATCTTGCTTTCTGATAAGAGTCAGGTTCAAAAAATTTAATTTACCTTCTTTTTCAATTTCTGATGTATATTGTAATTTTTCGTGTATGTATGTACAGAATTTCGGTAATTTTTTCACACACAATCTTCCACGAACTTCTTGAAAAATGAAATGTTAACTTTTATTTTTTAAAAACTTGTTCTTCCAGGTATTCCATTACTAGCTGAGCATTGACTGATGAAATGGGTGAACCCATGGCACAACCGTCGATTTGCGTGTAAACTTTATTTTTAAATGGAAGTTTTTTTAATGTGAGATCTATAGCGACAAGAAAATTTCTTTTTGAAATTGTTGTGTGTTCCCATAGTAGGTCTCATTTTTGAATCATGACAGTGTTTACTAGTTCTTTTAGAACGTTAGTGTACAAGCATGTTACATCAAACGATAAAAGTTTATAACTCGATGGAATTCTCACAATTTCTATGAATGTTTTAAAGACGAAAGAATCTTTAATGATATGATCATTTTTACCAGTTATGTAAGATAGGCAGTTAGAAAAGTATTTAGGAAGATTGTATAATGGCGATCGTATACATAAAACAATCAGTCTTAACGGGGTACCTTGCTTGTGTAATTTGGGTAAGCCATAAATTTAGGTGTCACAGCATTGTTTATTGTTAGATTTTAAGCTCCTCTTTCGTCTAGTTCTTTTTCACTCAATAATTTCTTTATTACAGTGATACTTTTCTTTTGATAGAAAAATATGTTGTCTATACACTTTAAAATAAAATACTTTAATACATTGAAAGTGATTTGTTGACTGACGTGCGTGTGTACACACACGCACACAGACACACACACACGCACACACACACACACACACACACACACACACACCACATTTTATTCAGAGTAAATAATTACGAAAATTCGTTTATTTTTTCATTATTTTCGTTTATTTATGATCAAACATTAAGACATTAATGACATGAGGAAGGGGGGGTCAGAAAGGTCGCTTCGTATATTTCACGTTACATGTCAGTATTCTCAAATATGCAAGATGTTAATATAGGTAGGGAAGTTAGGGTTGCTACAGCGTACACATAGTGTTATATACCTTTTCAGGGATCTTGGCGTCAAGATTCCTGAAAATTATGTTACTTTTCCAATATTTCCATTTGTCAAACAAGTTAAGGATGAATAAGACAAGGAAGGGGGGAGGGTTAGAAGCATTTCTCCATATATATCGTATTGTACGACTCCCTGAAATAATCTGAAAATTGTGTTTTTTATTACTTTCAATCGGTAAAATATGCAAGGTATTAATAAAATACGGAAGGAAGTTAGGCGGATTGCTTCCTTTATATCATCTTATATGTTTTTTTAGGGTTTTTTGAGTCAAACCGTCTGGAAATTGTGTTATTGATAGGTATTTATAATTTTAACACATCTGCTATGTAGAGGAAAATGTCAGATTTCAGTTATAAATCTTTCTGAAACTCTTTCTGTCCTTTATTTTTCTTTGTTATTAATATGTATATTCTATAAAATATCTATTATTTAAATTATCTTTGTAGTGTTTTGATAATATTGATTAGAGAAAGTCAAATTTAATATCTTTTTTAGAACTAAGCCTGGCAAGAGAAATTATAAATAAATTTTTATTTTTACAATTTTTTCCTGAAGTTATAACTTAATATAAATTATTTTTTAAAAATATTATCTTTGTTTTAGGCAACAGGTCAACGTATTGGCGCAATAGTTAGTTCAGTTGCAACATTATTCCTCTCTGTGGGTCTTGCAATGTATTATGAATGGAGACTTGGTCTTTTAACTTTAGCTTTCACTCCATTAATGTTGATAGCTACGTTCTTCCAAATGAGACAAATGGCCGGTGATAATGAGACTTTTAGAGAATCTCTGAAAAAATCGACAAAGGTTGGTGATACTAGATAAATTAAATAATAACCGAAATTAATTTCAAACTGTTGTTGTTACAAATAAGAGGGAACTCGAATGCTTAAAAAGAGCAAATAGAGGTGATTTTTTTTGGTAATAAATATTAAATCTCTGTTCTAAGAATAGTAAAAAATGTTTATGATTATTGTTGGAAAATCCCAAAATCGCAAATTTCAATTTTTAAAACCAAAAAGAGCTAATAAACACAGCTCAATAAAAAAAAAAACCAAATCTAAACAAATCGGTTGATTGAATAATTTTTCTTTCAAAATAAATATGAAACCCAATTCACTAAAAGATAGGTTAGAAACGAAGCAAGCATGTAATTTGGAAGATACTAAAAACCTGTTTTTCTTGGTAGTACTTAGTTAAAATTATTTTACCTTGCCAAAAATATTTTTTTTGTAATTTTTAATAATTTTTCAATTTTTATTCGTGCATCTGAAAACGGCAACCAGGTTACATTTTTTTTGATATTTTTTACTAATCAGAAATCGAAAGGAAAGTTGCTCCCGTTAAATATAAGCTCTATTAAAAACATTAATGCTCCATAAACACAAAATCTAATTTCCTTCGTAAACTTATCGTTAAATATTGATATCAAAAATAACACAGGCCAACAAAAAAATATTTGTAAAAACTTTTTAAACCAATACGTCTTAGTGTTATGTATTTTTGAGTGCTGAAACTGTATCTGGTATCAGTTTTTTTTTGTATCACTCACAGTTCTCTCACAATATGACATCGATTAAATTTCAAAATTTGATACATAAAAAATAAAAACTTAAGCCGTACTTTTATTTGATTAGGCTACAATTTTTACTCACGATAACATATTTCACTTCAATGCGAATGTTTTAAGTGCTTATTTTTTTGTATTTCCTTTCCCTTTTCTCTGTGAAGTTTGTTGTATAGCTTTTTCTCCGATGTGATGCATTTTGTTGTTCTCTATGAAGTGACCAACAGTAATTACCCATCTTGTTGATATTCCACCGTCCCTGGTATCGTTTCTCCATCTCCTTTATGTCCTAATGGAACCGTTCCTCCTGTCTTCAATCACATCGCCGAAGTTTTTAGGAAACAAGTCAAGATTGTCGTGCAAGAAGTGGACTTTACGGCTCATCAGACAACCCAGATTTTTGAACTTGTCTGTCATATTAGCTACCATAAGTTCATAGTTAGGGTCTTTCACATTGCCCAAAAACTTAAGTCACAACTTCTTTAAATGATATCCAAGACTCCTTTTCCTCTATATTCATCCTTGCTTCAAAGTTGGATTCGAACATCATTTTACGAATATCAGGCCCAAAAAAACCCCTTCTTTCAGTTTGGCTTCTGATAAATGAGGAAATCTTTTACATAAATATTTAAAACATTCACCATATTTAGGCAAGACTTTCAAAAATTGTTTCATTAAGCCTAACTTGATGTGTAGTGGTGGTAGAAGAATCTTTTTTTGGGTCTACTAAAGTTTTATGCAAAATGTTCTTCTCGCCAGGTGTTAAAATTTTTCTTACGGGCCATTGTTTTTTGGACCAATGTTGATCCGTTGCTCTGCTGTTCCACTCAGATATAGAACATTGAAACTTTGTAAGTTGTCTCCATGACCAAGAATCATGGAGACAACTTTTAAATCTCCACATAGCATCCAATCGTGAGCTGCCTAGTTGATTTTCTCTAAAATCATGTTAAAATTAAAAGTTTCCTTCATATGGACTGAATGAGCAACAGGCAATGAAGCATAAGTATTTCCGTTGTGTAACAGAACACCTTTTGAACTAATTTTTGATGAGTCTGTAAAAAGTCTCCAATCTTCTCTCTTGTATTAATGTCAAATTCGTTCATTAGACTACCAGTATCATGGCAGTAAACCAAATCCTCTCTCTTCTTGAAAAACTGGCCAAACTGTTGATCTCTTGTTCTATAATGGTAAATAGATGTTCCAGATTCCAATAAATGTTTTTCTTTCAGCCTAAAACCAAGCAATTCTGCTTTTTCCTTAGTCAGACCTAAATCTCTCAATAAATCATTTAACACAGGTTATGTCAACAACTGTGGTTTTAAATTTTCTAGAGAACATTGAAACTCATCATCAACCGGTTGACTTTCATTAAATTCGGGACTGGACTGTAAAACGTCATCAATAGACTGAGGTGGCTCAGGGACAGGGAGTCCCGGTCCATGTCCTACCAGCCGATTAGCTGAAGTAAAGTTAGGATAGACAATTTCTTTCTTATTTTTGGAGTTATATCCAGAAACATCAACGCTGCAAAAATAACAATCATTTGAATGATTTTTTCTTGCTCTCTCCATATCATGGGTACTGCAAATCTAAAAGCTTTCTTTTCTTTCTTATACCATTTCCTAAGATCCTCGACACAAATATAACATACTTTGTGAGGAGCCCAACATTTCTCTTGGTTGCCGATTTTTACACCAAAATATGCAAAGTATACTTCTTTTACAAGGTCAGTAATGTTTCTTTGATATTTTTTAACTACAAACTCCCCAAATATATAACAAAAAGTGTTGAGAGAGTTTTTACAACCATGATTAGCCTTACTTTGAGTGTGAATTAAAGCACATGGGTTAAACACTGCAATGCGAGGTATGACATTTATCGGAACTGCCAACCTAATAACATTCGATTTTACTGCCAACCTTATAAAATTCTGATTTTATTGCCAACCTAATAACATTCGAATGATAAAAAATAAACTTTTCACATTTTGAATATTAAAATGTGAAAAATTGGTGGATCATACGACTTTTTTATTATTATTTTCGGACTCAGCACACCAAAAAACATAGGAATCAAGTAAAATTATTAAAAAAGTTTTCATCGTTGGCCTGTGTAATTATTGAAACGTCCTTACAAAAGACTTTGAGAATAGAGAAATGGCAAATTGACAGATTTAATAATCTTCAACTGTTACAGCCAAATTCAGGGGACTAAAAGTTCCGGCCTAGTTATCATGGAACCCAAAACCAAGCTGTACAGTTGTTATAAAAATTGACATATCAGATTGGCATGGCACAGTTTTTAGAATTCTTCCACAATATTATGTTTTTATTGATATTATCGTATCGGTCTTAAACTCTACAGCTTTACAAATTGAGCCGGTTTACTAATGCTGTTGTTAATTTAAATCCCTTATGACCAAACAAACCCAATTTTAAACTTAGATTTATTTTAGTAAACCAGAGAGTTGATAGTTATCCCGTTTACATCTGTTAAATATTTTTTTCTTGCCATTTTAAAGAAGAATTTAAAGACATAAACACTAGTACATCAAATAATAGATTAACGCTATAAAAAATTAAAAAAGCTTTAAATACAGATGTTATCTAGTAATTTGAAAAAAAGATACCGCCTACTAGCTTCTTTTTACGCCGTCAGCAGACGGGAATGATCCAAACTTACCTTACTATCACCTTTGAATTAACAATCCAGTGACCTACGAAACTGTAATTAGAGAATTTGTATTAAAATCGATGTAAATACTTCACATAGTTACCCTAAACCATATAGTTTTATATAGCACTTAGTGTAACAATTAAGCTGGTTATGAGCTCGATTGTCACAGATTTAGCTGTATAATCATTCTTAAATTTACTAGAATAATTTTTAAACCAAATCATGTTAAATCTGAGCAAATAATAATCGCAGGGTATCAGATCAGACCCAAACTGTAAGTAGAACATCTCCCTCTGCATCCTATCTGACAATGGATCCATTTACTGTGCTTCATTTAATAAACATGATGCCCATCTACTGTGATTTTCCGAAACCTTCACTCATTTAAATTATGGACTGCACGTCCATAACTAATTCAAATTTCTTTATGAATTTCATCAACAGTTATATATCTATCTGAAATATTGAAATGGACAAAAAATAACAGATATAATACAACAGCTTGATGTACGGAAAGATTATATCACAGAACTGTTCTATGATGAAAGATCTGAATATGTCATGACTGATGCTACGTCAGGCCCACCATTTACTGAAGACGAAGTGGCACTAGCAAAAAGCTAGAAATTTTAAAACTGTTGGGTAATATAGGAATAACATCCCTGACAAAACTTTTTAACGCCATTTATGCGACCGGAATATTACTGACTGATTGGCTGAAATCAACATTTGTCATTATTCCAAAAAAGAACAAAGCAACCAACTATAGTGACCATCGAACAATTAGTCTCATGAGCCATGTTTTAAAAATATTTTTAAGAGTGATGCATGTCAGGATGTATAATAAACTTGAAGAAAGAATTGGAAACAGTCAGTTTGGTTTTCGAAACGGGTTAGGTATTGTTTGATATCCATGTGTCGATCCAGAGTTGTCGCAACGTCAACCAAAATGTGTTCCTTTGTTCAATTGACTTTGAAAAAGCTTTTGACAAGGTACGCCACGAAAAACTTCTAGAGATTTTAGAAATCACCGGTATAGACGACAAAGACATTCGTATCATCGTCAATTTGTACTGGCAAAGGACAGCTGAAGTACGGCTGAAGCATCAAATATCGAATGAAATAAAAAATCAAGCGGGGAATGCGTCAGGGTTGTATTCTATCGCCCTTGTTATTCAACTTCTATTCGTAGGTGATATTCAATGAATCATTCACTGGTACCACTGAAGGAATCAACATCAACGGCGTTAACATAAATAACATCAGATACGCCGATGATACATATCACTAATAACGGGAAAGATCTACGAAAACTTGAAAGAATTTAATATTGAAGATGGTGGTATTACAGTCAGTGGCATAAAGTTAGAGAGAATTGATAAACTGATGTATCTCGGTAGCAATATCAATAACCACTGGGATCCGAGTGTGGAAGTCAAAATTCGAGTAGAGAAGGCCCAAACAGCATTTATGAAGAACAAAAAAATCTTTACTAGTTACGATCTGTCATTGAAACTACGGATGAAAATGGTGGGCTGCTATGTCTTTTCGGTTCTCTTGTACGGCATGCAAGTGTGGACGCTGATTGAAGTAATGCTTAAACGTCTGGAGGCATTCGAGATGTGGGTGTATGGACGACCGCCAAAAATTAGTTAGATGGACAGAATTAGTAACAACAGCATTCTCACTCTCATGGACAAGGACTTGTAGGTGGTCACTACCAACAAGCGACGCAAATTAGAATTTTTTGGCCACATTATGAGACATCCAGAAAAGTATGAAAGGTTGCATCTGATTATAGAGGAAAAGATTCCAGACAAAGGTGGTCCAGGGAGAAGGAGAACATCCTGGTTGAAAAATTTGAAGCAGTGGCACGAAAAGTCTACGGTTTAACTCTTCTGAGGGGCTGTCAATAAGGCGATCATCATCAACATGTTAGCCAACATGACAACCAGCGATCGTTAAACAGTCATGGTACCCGAAAAAGAAGAAGAGTTATATGTGTGTGGATATTATTCACTCAGCATCTGGTCCGAAATCGATATGAATTGTTTATGTAGTCGTTGGTAAATCAATACATCATATACTGTTGCTATTTACAGAAGCTTAAGATACCCACAGCATTTAACGCGTTCAAGTGCAAGTTGAATTTGCGCAATTAGTGTTCCATACGTTGATTACTTTTAAAATAAAAAATTTTGTTACGGAGGTATAGAATGATCAATGACTTCACAAAACACATCCCAAATGAGTTTTCAACAAAGTTTGTTTCCAATCTTTACTGAAAACTGATGACCTTGAAATTTTTGTTTTTTATATACTAGATAAATTATTAAAGGTAATGCACTCGTGATAATTTTCGTTCAATCTACATCCCGTGGAGAATATTTCAGAATTTTTTAAATATTTTTTGATAAGTTCTTTTCGAGATAAGGCCCGTGGACAGCGATTTTTCGCGAGTTTTTAAAAATAATACAGGGCGCGCAAGTATTACATTATATATATTTTTTATTCGTGTTTTCACAAGCTTTCATTTGACATCACACTCGATGACCTAGTAATTTTTTTTTTTTTTACTTCCGATTTCACCCTCCAAAACTAACCCCTTAAGTCAAAATTTAACTTTCAAAACTACATGGCTCTGATGAGGCCATCAATTCCTATATTATTACCAAATTTTAACTTTCTATGACAAATAGTTTCTGAGAAAATCGGGTGTGACAGACAAACGGACAGACACCGAAGTCATCTTATAAGTGTTCCGTACGGAACACTAAAAATGAACATACATAGATCAGGACATATTCCTACCGTATGCCATTTTAAACAGAGTAACAAGCCTGACTCAGCAATAGTGTTCTTTAAATGCAGTAGAAAAAAACTGACGTTAATTTAGGCTGTCGTAAATAGGATCAACAAACGATAGCTATGAATATATATGGTATCTCAAATATATGTCTATGTAGGAGAAATATCACTTTTAAATTAAACAAGAGGCAGGTCGTCTCTTTTAAAAAAAGAGAAATTCGAATATGAGCGTATACTATTTATTTGTACGTACCTCATCCCAACTGTCAGAACTTATAACAATGATAATATCATCAGCGTACATTGTTATATGAACAACTCTTATATTCAACATTCAAACATTCACATTTGAGTACAGAATAAGAATTATTAGTCTCAAAATATATCCTCGCTATCGGGCATTCAGATTGTTTAAGTTGATAATAAAATTGTACGATGTTGTACTTCTAACTATAACGAAGAGAAGGAAAAGAAAATTTGAACTTTACTAGCCTAAAGAAGCAGCTGGATTAAGAAAGCAATATAAATCAACACGTGTTACGTAACTCACAGTGAAAAGCCATATATTATTTGACGCGTCTGGCACAATTGAAACGTGGCAATAATTAATGCTATGAGAAGTACCAGAATTAACCAACTCTATACTAATATAATTGAAGACATATATTAAGACAAAAATGTCCCTAGTCTTTGATGTATTACTTCTACCCCCCACAGACAGCTCTCTCTCTTAAAATTCTACTCCTATTCATTATACCGCCCTTTTACCAGATATTCCCTGAGCCTATTCTCAGCCCACCGCCCATCTTCATCCTTTCTAAAAAATTCTATTCTCGACAGAATCTCCACCCTGCTATCCCTACATAATATTTCTCCCCCTAAATATGACTATCCTCTACACTCCTCCTTTCCTCCATGGCTCTCAAACTGTTCCCCTATCGATCTTTCCATGCATTCACTAAGAAAAACGGACATTCCAAACCCCTTACTAAATAAAATATTTCTGGAAAGAATAGCAACCCATTTTCCTAACTATACTCTTCTTTATACTGATGGTTTCAAAAGAAATACGGGTGTAGGAGCTTCTTTCACCACTTCTCTAACTAACAAAATGTTTAAACTTCCACCTTATACCTCTACTTTTACCGATGAGCTGCTAACAAATAAAGAAGCCATACGCTACGCTCTAACTCTTAGATCCGTTACGCGCTTATTATTCACCTCTGACTCTTACAGCACTCTTACTTCCATAAAATCTCAAAAACTAAAGTACAATTATGTTCGACAGATATTGGATCTATGTTACACTGCAAAATTAAAACATCGTATAATTGCTTTCTACTGGATCCCCAGTCACATTGGCATTAGAGGTAACGACAAGGCCGACCTTTATGCAAAACTTTCAATAAAGAGAGGTACCACAGGATGGGGTGAAAATCACCCCATTCCCTCCTCAAACATACTTCTCGTTCTTTATTTCAACTGGATTGGGACTTAATATCCTCTGATAATAAGCTATGGTTCATCAAACCTTTAGTCTATCCTCCCCTTAACTCGCTGAACATGACCAGAAAGGAAAATGTTCTAGTGCGTAGATTGGCCATAAAACATACTTATAGTACCTATAGATACCTTTTACTTAATGACCAAGCCCTTACATACCTCTATTGCGATTCTCCTTTGACAGTTTCCCACATAATTAAGACCCTATATACCTATATAGAGACAAACTTATACCTATCAGAGACAAACACCAAATTCCTTCCAAACTATTGCTATTATTCGATTCACATCACGCAAATACGAGTATTAAAAATTATTTAAAAGAGATCAACTTCATTGTATAACTATCCGAACATATAGAGGTGCGCTAAATGACCCAGCAGTCGATGCGCCCTGACCCCGATAACATCCAAGATAAAAATTAATATTTACGAGGCAATAAAAGAAGTAAATATACCACGAGAAGTGAGACATAGCTATCTCACTAAAATTACTTTAGTACTGGGAAGTATTTAAGGAGTCAAACTGGGAAGAACCTAGAGTTATAATACAAGGGAAAATATTAAATAAGCTAAGATTGCTGCATCATTTTACAAAACACAGATGAACTTAAAAAATTAGAGGAGCTAAAAATAAAAGTGAAAATGTCGACTTTGGGACAATGAAAGTTATGAGAAACCAATAAGTAAATTGAAGCTCATTAATTTGATAATTACGGAAGTTAGCTTAAGGTGAACTACACTATTAAATAAAATCGGAACTACTAGAATGTAGAATGAGTATATCCTTCATATAATAACATATTTGCGAGAAATTTGGTTAATTTACAGAATAACGATAAACAAGCTGCAGGTACCCCAAAAAGACATGGAATGAAAAATATTAACTATCAAACTAACAGACCATAAATTTACGAATCGAAAGGCGAAAAACCTAGGTTAAGGACCCGTTCAAATAGATAAGCTCCTTTAAATGGCAGTGGGTAGGTCATGTCACTTAACACACAGAAAAAAAGGTGATAAAATTACAAGATGAAGACTTTAGAAAGAAAAAAAGGTAGGAAGACCACCACATCGATAGTATGATAGCCTGAAAATACTGGTAGGGTTACACTAGTACCAGAAAGACCATAATAGATGAATGTGAAAGGACATAGAAGTGGCATCAGATCAACGAACAACAGCTATAGCAAAAGGTCGTCACGACCACTAGATGGTGCTACTGAGATGTGACATTACCATTGTTGTAAAATTTGACTTTTGTTATTATTAAAACAGTGGCAGCTCAGAAATTAACCGAGTAGTTTGTTTACAGTAAGCCTTAAGTTTTGTGAACAAATGGAAATTTTAGGTGAAAGTTTTCTTTCGATGATTTTTTACGATTTTAGTAAAGGCTTAACTCAACTGCAATGCCTTGTATCGCTTCGTTCAACTTTTAGTAATGAATCACCATCAGAAAAGACTGTTTACAATTGGTTTGCAGAATTTCGTCATGGTCGTGCTTCCGTCAGCGATGAATTTCGTGAAGGTCGACCAAAATCAGTTGTTATTCCAAAAAACATCGATGCTGCGCACAACATGGTTGAAGAGGATCGGCATAAGACTTACCGTGAAGTAAAGGTATCCCTAAGCATACCGAAGACGGCAGTACATTCAATTTTGCTGTGAAAAAGATATGTTCCCATGGAGTCTGCATAATTTCACCGAAACTCAAAAATGGGCTCATGTCAATTGGTGGAAGGAAATGCTCAAAAAATTCGATGAGGACATGCAAAATCCATAACAGGAAATAAAACTTGGATATATTGGTACAAGCTGGAAGCTAAGCAACAATCAACTGTTTGGATGTTCTAAGATGAACCGAATCCAACAAAAGTGGTTCGTTCGCGAAGCACTTCCAAGAAAATGATCGCTTGTTTCTATGGTTATATTTGTAACCATTGCTTTAGGGGATCGAAGAACAGTTAACGCTGAATGGTATTCAATAATTTGTTTGCAGGAAGTCATCGCTAAAATCAGGAAAAACAACCGAAAATGCCTCATCATTCTTCATCATGACAATGCCAGCTCTCACACAGCATGTCAAACAATTGATTATTTGACGGAGAAAAATTGAACTGATGTATCATTGCCCGTATTCACTTGATTTACCGCCCAACAACTTTTTTTACTTTCGAAGGTCAAGAAAACAAATGTGCGGACAGCGACCTCAAGAAGCTGTTGTTTTTGAGGTTCCAAGTTCAGAACGGAAGAAATGTTTCGAGAATTGGTTCGAACGCATGCACAAGTGCATAAATCTTAAAGGCGAATATTTTGAGAAACAATAAAACGATTTGTACTAAAAATTTTTTCCTTTCGTTGTTTTTGTAAAGACCTAAAAAGCGTCCCTCATATACATATATATATATATATATATATATATATATATATATATATATATATATATATATATATATATATATATATTTATATATATATATATATATATATATATGTATGTATATATATATATATATATATATATATATATATATATATATATATATATATATATATATATATATATATATATAAGAAAGAGGAAGGAAAGTAACAGGGCACTGGTAACAAACAATCGGAAGTTTAACTACTGGGAACGCCCTTATGAGTAGAAGAGATGAGCAATTAAAGATATATAGGCTGTAGTATCTGCTTTTTTATTTTTGTTATCAAACTTTCGCTGCCTAATCGGTAGCTTCTTCTGGATACCGAAATGCAAACAAGGTACAGAAAAATAAAGTTAAGACGCTCATTATGATATGTGATTTAAAAATTTCTAAGGTTGTATGAGAAATTACTCACAAAATTCAGCAGTGTTTAAAAGTACTTAAAAATCAGTAGACAACTTTACTTCTATCTACCAATAGTTATAGTTAAAAAGATTGCTTTTCATCCGTTGATTTTTAACTATCGCTATTCCTTAGTTACAATAATTCTGTTGTAACAACTCTTAAATTTTTGTATTTGATATTTAAGTGTCTTATATATTCAAAACTAATTTGCAGTATATACATATGTTTAAACTAAATGACTTAATTACGACTCATATTTATGTGCACTATTTATCTTTTAGCTTGCTGTTGAAGCAGTCAGTAACTTTAGGACAGTAGTATCTTTAGGATGTGAAGAAAAGTTTTACAATTTATATATTACCGAATTATTTCCCCATATTAAAAGAAGTTTAAGAAATACGCATTTTAGATCATTTATTTTGGGTGAGTACATTAAATAACATAATTTCTACAGAAAAGCATCTTTGAAGAATAAATAAATAACTTAATAATAAGATTATTAGAGAATTTGTAAATTTATGTTAAAGTTTGGTTTATAAAAATTTGATGTGAAAGCAAGAACTTACGTTTTTCTTGCATTGACGGTGTCTCCTGTAGAGTCATATTTAGTTACAGCTGATTCTATAATGCTTGTTTTTGATAAATATTCTACTGAATATTTACCTACAGTCCTCTGTATGTACAATAAAAGTACACTATTTACTGGCAGATTTTTATTAGAATTTTGTCTGGAAGATGGGCTTTTTAAACTATTGAAGGGGGAGCCCACAAAACCTGATTTTTGGGAATTTTTGTTTACTTGCTCATACCCAGTAAGCATATTAAGGATAATGGATCAATAAGAGTATACTGTGAACTATAATAGGAATTCTTTATAACAAAATATTCATTTTATGTGGGTATATTTGATGTTGCTGAATGACGCTTCACGAAACAAGCTCCTACCTAGTTTCTAATGTAACTTTGCTTATGTTCATTTTAAAAATGAAAGTAAAACGAGACTAGTCGAATAAAAAAAACTAATTATAGTAAAAATGACGAATATTGAAAAAAATATCAAAAAATATTTTTTTCGAATTAGCCAAATTATATGGAAAAAGAAAATTTTCCACACCCTTAACTAAATATAATTTTATGTAGTTTTAGCACGGTTTAGAAAAAAGTTACCCTACTTGAACTACATGAAACAGGAAAAACAATGAGATTTAAAGAAAAACTAGCTACAACTTTAATTCTTTTAAATATTTTAGATTAAGTTTCAAATCTAAAATTGCATATTTCGGTTTATCCATATAATAAATAGCCATTTCACAAGTCTTTTAAATTATATTGCTGACGAAACCTGCTGACAATGCTCGACTAGAGATTCCGAGTGGGCCTTTCGCTCCCCGGACCTGACAATTAAAAATGCGCAGTAATGTCATTATTTTTACGAATATATAAGACGATCTTCTTGAAGATATATGCTTTCGAATCACGTAGAAATCCTTCTTAAAGAACGTCTAATATGGTCAGTACAATTAGACTTACTTGTCCGTGCTCTAGGATCTATTTTCCACGACATGAAATGTTCATCAGATATTACTATAACTCTAAATTGATGATTCTCAAGCCTATCTTTCATAATACACACATACATTATGATATAATTATTTAATAACAAATTTATCAGTTATCACACATTGCAATAACTAATATCGTTTTTATTTTTGGAGTTTCCTTTACAGTAGGTGAACCATCAACAATTATTTCAAGTTTGTAATTTTTGTTTTAAAAACAAAAATTTACTCACAGAAATACTGTTACTGAGTTAGAAAATATCCGAGAATGATTGATTTTCTTTAAAACCGCAATAGCTATTTAAACAAAGTTTAAAAATTAAGAGTAATCAAGGAGATAAAGGAGATAATACTGTTATTGAAAATTATCGGCCTATATCTCTTCTGTCGCACTTATATAAGCCCTTCACTAAAACCCTAACGAATCGCTTACAAGCAAAACTAGATTTCTATCGACCTGTAGAACATGCGGGCTTCAAAAAGCGATTTAACATGGTTGGCCATCTCTACACAGTAATAGGGAAATGTAAGGAATATAAAGTACTAATACATTTGACCTTTATTGATTTTTATAAGTCATTTAATACTGTTAAAATCTGGTCCGTTCTAAAATAATAAGGAACATCTATAAAGAAGCATATATACATATTAAAACTGACGAAACAATTATCACCAAAAACTTATCATTAAAAACAGGAGTGCGTCAAGGATATACTTCTTCTTCTTCTTCTTTTAGCAGCCTTTTACCATCCACTCCTGGACCTAGGCTACCTCCTGTCTTTTCCACTCTACTCTATCTTTGACTAGATGTTCCTGCCGACCTGCTGTTTCACGTCATCAATCTATCTTTTTGGTGGTCTTTCCACATTTCTCCTGTGTCTTCTAGATCTCCACTGTATTAAGTGTTTTGTCCACTTTTTATCCGCTTCCTGTCTAGCGACGTGCCCTCTCTAAGCGTTACTCCCAGCATAATTCGTTCTAGAGCTCTCTGGGTAGTTCGAAGTTTATTAGCTGTTTTCCCCGTTAATGTTGCGGTTTCTAATCCATACACAGGGAGAATGCACATGTTAAAAACTATGGTTTTCAGATTGATGGATAAATCAGGACTTTTTAAGATCTGACCCAGTTTTCCAGTGGCTGCCAGTGTCATTCAAATGCTCCTACTTAATTCGGCTTTTTGGTTCTTTTTATCAAATTTTATTTCATGACCTAGACAAATATATTCTTTTACTTTTTCTATTACTGCCTCCAACATAGACTGGTGTTTCGTCGGAAGCCAGGATTTTAGTTTTTGTGAAATTCATAGTCAGCCTAGCTTTCTCTGAAGCTGCCTTCAGATCTTTGACTATCTCCTGTAATTCTCGTAAGTCGTTGCCGATCAAAACTACATCGTCAGCAAAACGGACGTATTTCAAATATCTTCCGTCAACATTTATTCCTCTCTCTTCTTCATCCAGTTGTTTAAAGACCTTCTCCAAAGCCAGTGTAAAAAGTTTCAGGATATAGTGTCGCCTTGTCTTATTTCGCGTTGTAGAGCTAGGGTTATTAAATTATTGATTTTAACTTGTTGTGTGGCCTTTTCATATACGTATTTAAGATCTTAAATCTATTCTAGCATTATTCATAGCTTGAAATACGGTTCTAAGCTCTACAGAATCGAAAGCTTTGTTGTAATGAATAAAAGCTAAATGAACTGAAACGTTATACTCATTGCATTTTTCGATTAGAATCTTGGTTTTTGTATCTGCTCGAAACCCCGCTTGTTCTGGTGGTTGATAATCATCTAATTTGTTTGTGAGTCTGTTGGTTACTATCTTTGTTAGTAACATGCTAGACTAATCGTTAATTGACTACCTCTTTTTAGCGCTCGTTGACACGTCAAACGAAATGTCTTTAATGACCAAAATACTGCTAAAAATGTCTTCTACGCTACCGGAATACATAAACTGGTTTCAACTTGGAAAAAATTTGTTTTGATGATTGTTAAATAATAAAACTTACTTGGGCGGAGATATATGCGATTTCAGTGAAAGATTCAACATCAACATTATTTTTCAACCCAATACACCGTACCCGGACTGCCTTAATAAAAAAAATAGAAAATTAAAAGTGAACATTTTACTAGTTCAAATGTTCTACATTATCCCCTTCGACCTCAACACCACGTTCAGAGCGTTCATACAACCATGTGAAACTGTTAGAAAAATCTTCTTTTGAGATCATGTTTAACTCGCGCGTCACAGTAGCTTTAATGTCCTCCAAATCGTCATAGCGTTGACCCTTCACGTGGAGCTTGATTAAAAAGAGTTTGATGGATTTTATTGTGGCAGCTCCTCCTAGTTGAATCATTTCACAAGTGATTCCATCTCCTCCGGGGGCTCAGTCTCTCTTCATTTGGAGATAGTATTTCTACTTAATTGTTTACGATGGCCCTTAAAAACGTCTTTAAGGAGTTAAATTGCGATGAGAAGTACCAGACTGAGTCACTTTAACTTTGCAGATGACATAGTCGTGAGCTACGTGACGTCAAAGAGCTACAGGAAATGTTGAACCAGCTAAATGTGGTCCCTGCAAGTGTAGATTTTAAAATGAATTTTAAAAAACTAAGTTAATGCTCCCTGAAGAAATCAATATGTAGATAGGAAATAACTTCACAGAACATGTCGACGAGGATATCTACTTAGGTCACATTATTAAGATAGGAAAGGAGAGCCATCATGCAGACGTTACCAGCGAATAGGGCTGGTAACTTTTGAAAAATTAGGGCATATCTTAAAAAGTACTACAATATCTATAAACCTATAAACTAAGGTCTACAATAACTGTATTCGGCCTGTCAGCACATATCGACTGAAAACGGACAGCAAAGGCGACGAACCCAAGTCAATGACATAACTCTAAAGGCGGCCAGGATGAAGTGGCGATGGGTGGGGTGGGTCATGTGGCTAGATCATTCCGAGACAAATGGGTCTACAATATCATAAAATGAGCACCTAAAGAAACCTGGAACTGCCACAGAAACAATGTGTCGATGATATAAGAGTAGTAGTGTACAACCAGTGGTTAAAGGTGGCAAGAGACAGGGAAACATGGAGGAGATTAGAAGAGACCTACGTCCAGGAGTGGACAAACTTAAGTTGCGAAGAAGAAGGAAGTAATAAAAATAAATTAAAACATATATATGCAATGTTGTCAAGTTTTTTAGATATATTTACTCTTCAAATATGACTAAAATTGAAATGGAAATTTTGTTCTATTGAAATTGTTACATAGAAAATAAAAAAGATATCCAACTATAAATAGATATTTAGAAACGTATCAAATTTTAATGATATAAATTTTACAATTTTAAAGAAAATCAAATGATCCAATACTTTTCCCAACCCGATACGTAAATATTTGATATTTATAGCGGTCTCAAAAAATGTCGAGTTAACATTAATATTCAAAATGACTTCAGGACGCGTTTTCACACGGTTTTCAGTTCTTAAAACGTTCTGATCGAATTTTATACTCCGTCAAACCATAAGAATATGTAATGGTTTTTTTATAATTCTGTAAAACTGTTAAAGTATTTTAGCGAATACTCAGCTGGAACAAAATATATTGTCCTTTGTCAATCTAACGTAACATAAATGCGCGGGATGTCCGGTACAGCAACAACGTATGAAATCACATTGAAATTCTCTTCAATTTCGTCGTGATTTACATGTATAAAGCCATAAAAATACTTTTTATGTTACAACAGCCTGATCTTCTTATTGCAGGCATTCGGATTTGGCTTCACTTGAAAAGTACTTAACACGTTACATCTGAAAAAGTCACTGAAATGTTTTATAATAACTGAGGTGGAAAAGTAGCTAACTTTATTACGGCACTAAAGTGTTCTTTTGTTTTAGGTTTTTCCAGTAGTATTATGTTGTTCGTCAATTCAGTGTGTATGTACTATGGCGGTTATCTAATTAGAACAGAAAATGTTGATTATGGAGATATATTTAAGTAAGTTTTGTTCATGTTGATTTTTTTAAAGATATTTAAAGCAATTCCAGACATGTAGAGCACATACAGTATTTTCTGCTTTTATGAATGTCAGTAAAATTAAGATACGTAGACCCTCTATCTGAAAAGAAGCCAAACTTTTCGAAAATTAAAGAAAATAGTAACGCCGATTCTTCTACTTTTGTGTTGCCGAAACAGACAACGTTCATTAGCGTCAGCCAAAGGGCCAACGAGAAGCGGGGAAATTCTTTCAGACTCGACGTTTCTAGAAGCAGGGAGCGATTTTTCTCACAGTGTTTTTATTGGTGGTAAAATGTTGTTGTTAGCACACCCCCGTCATCACACTGCAAAAGTAAAAAAAGTTGTGAAAAGTAATGTTCTTATTTTTGGAAATTTCGCCTCTCCATCATCGAATTTTAAAATTGGTAAAGTTCAATTATGAAAGACGCTGTTATAGGAGAGAATTCTTTTTTGAGAAAATTCTTCCCTAAGTCATCCCTTTCAAGTTTCACTAAAATAGAAAGAGTAAGGCCGCATATAAATTTATGTCTTTCCTGCCCTGATTCCCTTTTATGGCCCTGGTCAGCGATTGTGTGACAATTGTTCTATTTAATGCCTAATTCGAGTCGTAAGATTGATAGTGTATGTTATTTGGACGAATGATCGAAAAAAAAGTTTCAAGCAGGGTTGTCTTTTGTATTAAACTTAACCCATCAAATGCTTTAAAAAGATACAATATAGTACAGTGATAAAAGCATTTATCACAAGGTTATTCCGTACTCAAATTAATGGGTAGCTTCTTTAGAAAAACTATAAATAAGAGAAGCAAGGAAATAATATGCAATACTATTATCAAGAGCTTTATAAACTTTAGGTTAAAAGTAGGGCGCATCAAAGATAAAATGAAAATATTGCTGGAAACAGCGGACATACATTTCTAGAGAAAATCAGCAGAAAAATTTAGAGGAAAAAGTACCAAATGAAAGAATCATAGAGATATAATGGCACAAAATACACAATTGAGGAGGACATAAGAAACAAACAATTTATTTGGTACGGTCAGGTACAGCGAATCGAGTTCCTCAAGCAAATCCTTGATTGGCAACCAAGAAGAAGCAAAAAACCAGGTAGACTAAGAAGAAACTGGAGAAAGAGACATCGACAAGGATCCTTGGCTCTAGGATTATGAGCCATATTCTTCTGATCGGCACCCTATAATTTCCACTGAAGATGTTCAAGCAACAGTTATCAGAACCCGCAGCGGTATGTTAAGATCCCACATAAAAATTCATTTAAAGAAATAATTGTCAAATGCTCTATAGAACTTGGCGGGGAGCATATAGATTGAAACAAATGATTTGAACAATTATAATTTTTATTATTTATTTTCTATTAGAAATTAGGTTACTTCTTCGCCAGAGGATATATGTTTACGTGTACATGGTGATCATTTTTAGACGGCCGGCCCCGATGGAAAATTCTTGGATGTATATATTTTTTTAATGTAGGATGGTACAGTGCATGTCAAGAAGTATACTGACGTATTTGTATTTGGTAGTGAAAACGACGCTGGGCGCCGCGATGCCAAACAACTTTTTTTCCATCGACATACCTTTTGTAAAACTGCATTTAAAAGCGCTACTTTTTTTCAACATTTTTTCCTTAACTATTTTTTTTTTCTAATTTGTTTTGCAAAAAAATTATGCGGCAAAAACCCTACAAAATACTATTTTTTTGTTCATCGTGGTGCCCCTGGATCATATGTCACGTTTGGCTGCTTTCAAACAATTTATCTAGTAGGCAGCTGTCATACTTTAACTTACCAGTAATTATAATAATATTAGTTACTATGCTGTTGAGGTTTCTCCTTTATTAAAATATATTTGAACAATAAAAAAACAAGAATACATTTACTTTTATTTAAACCACAAAAAACTATATAACTTTTAACATTATATAACTTATTATATATTTATAAAATTAAATGTTTGAAACTTAAAAAATAAAAAAAAAAAACATCAAAAGAAATTTTCTTTATGTCTTCCTTCTTATATCATGCATTTTTCCATTCTTTTCATTAACGCTTGATGAGCGGCGCTGTAAATAATTTCTCCAGATATACTATTGCACGCATCTGATATTTTTACCTTTAAGTGCTCAATATCATTTGTCGTTATTTTGTAAACAATATTTTTAAAACTACCCCATAAGTAAAAATCTAACAGCATAAGGGACTTAGGTGCCCATTGAATAACTGTGCTGCGAATCCCTATCCATCTTCGTTGAAACTATTCATTCAAATATTCTCTAACAACAGCGTGTTGATACCACATATGCCTTCTTAAAATAATGGAACTTTTCTTATAAAACTTTTTTTTTATGGGTCTAGCACACGTGCTACAGGGAAGTCCCTAAAGCGCTACAGGGCGACACGTTTGTGGAGAAAACGATTCACGCTGTTCTTGAATCGCTGTAAATTGTACTCGGTGGGAAACACAGTCCTTGGCAAATTATTCCAAAGGGATGATGTTTTCCATATAAATGACTGCTTGAAAAGCATTGTACGAGGAGTAACAAGCTGAACCTCATACGGATGTGAACTATTAGTGCGACGTATACTTTTAACATGCACCGCTCTGGGAGAAATTAAGCGGGCCTTCCAACACTTTCCATGAAAATACTTGTAGAATGGGCTCAAGTCGCCAACTGTTCTTCAATGTTCCAGCGAATTAAGGCCGCCGGTCAGTTCCGGTTCTCCAATCAGACGGACATCTCTTCTCTGAATAAAATCCAACAAATGCAGTGTATGTTTGGGAGCGGAGCCCCAAACATGGGAGCAGTATTCCATAGTTGATCGAATTTGAGCTTTGTAAAGAATTAACAGTTGTTGTGAAGTGGAAAGCTTTCTGGTTCTAAATAATATTTATTCCCAACTTTTGAGAAGCTCTCCTTGCTATACCTGCAACATGTTCATGCCAGGACATATTTGCTCCCAAATTAACGCCCAACAAATTGAGTGACGATGTTAGAGGAATGGAGCGCCTCATAACTATGTCGAGCTCAGCAACGTTAACTTTTTTAGAAAAAACTGCCGCCTGGGTTTTTGTAGCGTTAAATTCCACGTGGTTACTGTCACCCCAAGATAAAATTTCTTCCAAGTCTTTGTTAAGTTGAATGACTTCCTGCTGTCTGCGGATATTCGCCTCAGTAGCCGATGTCCGAGCATTCAAAGAGAATGAAGAGATAAGTGTACTGTCATCTACAAAGCTGTAGATCGGATTCTCGGTCTTCTCCAGCAGATCGTTAATATAAATGAGAAAGAGAGTAGGAGACAGTATGGAGCCTTGGGGTACACTGGCGTTGATAGTGAAGGTGTTAGAAGGAAATCCGTCTTATAAAACTGATAGAGTATTAACCAAGAAATTAAGGTATCTATTTCCAGTTAGTATTCTCTCAAAAAGGTATGGTCCAACCAAATGTCTCTCAATTATCCCACACCATATATTAACGCCATAATGGCCTTGATTCTGATTAACGTTGTATGGATTCTCGTTAGCCCAATAATGATAATTTTTTCTGGTAGGTTTGCCGTCGCTGACAAAATGACTTTCATCTGTCCATAATATATCATTCAGAGAATAGCGTTCTTTTAACATATAATCATCATTCTGCTACAAACCTAAGTCGTCGTTCCGAATCAAATTGTGTTAATAACTGAAGATTATGCATTTTATAGTCATCGTATTTGTTAGCTTTAAGAGATTTCTGAATAGCCCCATACGATACATTCAATTGCCTGCTTGCTAGTCTGATTGAATTATATGGATTGTTTTGAAAATATTGTTGGTTTTTCGTTTAGAAATACCTTTCTGCCCAGAAAATGCATCCTTATTGCTCCTCAAATTTGATTCTAATCGACAAAACATAGTGTCATCCGGGATATCCTTGTCGGGGTAACGTTCTCGATACAGTCTAACGGCTTCCCAAGAATTTTTTTTTTGCTTCTCCATAAATAAGAATATCTACTTTTTTGCGTGGGAAGCCACTTCAATCAGAAGTTATTAACACACTGTTTACTTAATTTAATTCTATTGAATTGCATAGGTGTGCAAACAAGAGCTGTCAGATTAAAGTATGACAGCCTACCAGATAAATTGTTTGAAAACCGCCAAACGAGGCATACGATCCATGACAACCGCGATGGCCAAAAAATAATATTTTAGAGGGTTTTTGCTGCATTATTTTATTGCAAAACAAATTAGCAAAAAACTGTTTAAGAAAAAAATGTTAAAACAAATTAGGGCTTTCCAATGCCGTTTTACAAAAGGTATGTAGATGGAAAAAAAAGTTGTTTGGCGTCGCGGCTTCCAGCGTCGTTTACACTACCAAATGTCAATAATGTCAGTATACTCCTTGACATGCACTATACCATTCTACATTTAAAAATAAAATAAATAGCACATCACACTGTACATGAAATACAGATCTACTGAGTCAAATAATGTACACTCTCCAAAATAACCCAAATAAACGAAAGTTTGTCATCTAAAGTATGTTACAAATTATTGTACCAATCCGCTTATATTCATGCCTTTGTTTTTATAGAAACATCGTTAAGTTATTTATAACAATAATTTACCCTCAAATTTCTGCGCTTACATATATATATATATATATATATATATATATATATATATATATATATATATATATATATATATATATATATAGACTAATTTTTAATCAAACAATGAAGTTTAAATATTAAGGTTACCGTATTTTTCCTGATGCGTGATGGAATATCTTTTTTATTTTAAGGGTTTCTCAAGCTCTAATTATGGGAACCGTATCTATAGCTAACTCCCTAGCATTTACACCTAATTTGGAAAAAGGTTTATTAGCTGCCAAAAAGGTTATGAACCTGATAAACAGGATACCTAAGATTCGAGATGACAATGCTGCCGTTGCTAAATCTGAGGTAAGTAGTTCCACGAGAAGGCTGTACTTCTCTTTTATTAGTACAGTGGGGAAGTTTAAATATTTTTCTGTAACTTTTAACTATTATAAATAGTTAAAAGCCCAACTGGGATTTTAAACGTAATATTACCGTCGTAATTTCGGGTTGCGGAATAAAATTTTCGAATTCAAATTTTCTAAAGTGTAGTTAAAAAAATACATTCTAAATATATTTGTAGGAGTATGAATTAATACAATACAAAAAACTTTTCAATAAACGGAATTTTATGCTAATTTTTTGTATGGTTGAATGTATTTTGACTAGTCGCAGCCAGAGATTTGTCCAGATTAGTTTAATTGGTTTGGTTTAAGGATTGCTTGAACTAGCCTAAATTAACCTCTACTCTGTCCATGACTTGCCAGGATTTACGTAACCAATCTAGCAACTGTCTGATACGTTGTTTTAAGTTAATTTTAACCAAGTTTAAATTACCCTAAATACGCTAGAATATACTAATTAGTTTAATTGACATCTATTTGGACTACCCACCACTTATGTTATTTTTTAAATTCATTTGACGTTAGCCCAGACTACAGTCAGGCCGAGATAATTCATTTTTGGTAGATGCGTTTTTAGCGATTCGATAAAAAATCGGTAGATGGAATCTTTGTCTACTGTCATTTAATAAAAGTATCTCTCGATTCCAAACGTTCGTCGAAATCACGTAAAATCCAAAATGAGTCACTTATTTGCGGGTCGGTTCCAGGCAAGCTTTCTTTATTCCCATCCAAAGGAGTCAAAATGACACATTCCGCGGCCGCTAAATATATTAAAAAGTCGGTGTTGTTTGTGAAAAAGTGGGTAAATCATTTTAACGAGACGATTTGCCAAAACGTTGCTCGGTAGGCAAAATCACTCCGAAAGACAAGAAACTAGTCGTGTCTTGGTTTTCACGGGACCTGAAATTAACACTGCTTTAAAGAGCGGCAAAATTAAGAAAACCTGGTTTGAATGTATCCCATGAAACTATTCGATAACATCTTCGTGCTCACGATGTCAAATTCCGAAGCCCGTTGAAGCAACCTTTCCTGGGCGAAAATCACGTTGCGAAGCGGTTCGCTTGGGCCGGCGATAAGATACTAGAGTAGCCCTCACAATCGCTGGACGCCAACTCTATTGAAAACGTTTGATCCCTTGTATAGAGAAAGCTCAGAGGAAAGATTCTGAGGACTATGACTCAGTTATCTCGCGAGATTCGAAAAATTTAGAGATCACTGCAGAAAACCTCGTCAACTGCATGTCTCGATTATTGATGTAGGAGGCCATTGGACAACTTACCAAGGTAATTGCACCATTGTTATCACACCAAAGAACACATCGATGGCAAGAAATTTACTCGAAATACATTTTTTCAAAAATACGAGCGGTCATGTTCTTACTTGACAGACTGTAGGATTATTTTTGTTCGTGACTAGCCAAGATTTACCTATCCTAGTCACGGACAAAGTTTAGATCATAATATATGATAAGTTAAATCACAACTAAATTAATAGGTCAATTAAAACAATCTACGTTATGTAACAGGATGTACTTTTAGGATAAAAGGTGAATATTTATTTTTGATACGTTGACTTTCGTAAAAGGTTGTTTAAAAATGTAACCATTTAAAAATTTAGTGTTTAAGTGTTGCGTTTTGAAAAATTAAGCTATTTTTTTCAAAATTTATGTTTTAAAAATCTTGCTTTCAGCAATTTTGTTTTTCAAAATGTTGGTTTTTAAAAATTTTAGTTCCTAAAAATTTTGTTGTAAGGACAAGTAGAAAAGAGTGGAGTAAACTGCAACCCTGTCTTATGCAACAAATTATATTATTTCACTTCCTGGTAACACCATTCATCAATCCGAATGATCGCCAGGTGTTTTGTAGTAGAAACTGCATTGCATACCTACTGGTGTTGTCACCTATCACTAATACAAATTTGAAAAATATACAGCTCTTAATTTTAAATTTAATATTTTTTGTTCCAATATCTGTTAGAAAAAACTATGTACTTCATTCTGTTAATCTTTTAATAATAATAATCTTTGATATTTCGGGAGTCTGACAACGGTGTACATTTGACCGAAACGTTAGTAGTGAATACAATCACCTAATGCAATGTAGACGTGGGATTGTACTTTAATGTAAATATATGAAAGCTGCAAAAAGACGATTTCTTAAATGTTAATTTTTTACCTTTAATCAATTTACAATACAAAAAAACAATTAAACCAAACTACTATAAATCATTTAAGTCAGCAAGGATAAAAGCGGTGGCCGCAATACCAAAAAAAAAATTGGAAAATAATTAAAAGTTCAACCTACCTTTTGACTGGAATTAGTGGGAGTAGCTTTGAACGAAACTGCTACCAAATTATTATTTCGGAGAGATGAAAAGGGCTGGCCACAGTAGCAAAAAAAAAATCCATAAAATCCTAACACTTTAGCCGGCGTAGACGGCCAACCGTTTTATTTCGTTGTCTATAATATAGTAAGTTATGGCCATTTGTAAAACAAGATATAAATTCGCAATATTTCGTACTTCATAGCTGGACTATTTTATTCTTAAATGATGTGTTTCGCGAGCTCTGACTTTAAAAATGCAATTTTTCCATGAACACCCTTTGGTACCAATATCGCTGAGAAAATACTACTGAAAACTAATACTAATCTTCAGACTACGGTATATTTACGAGTGACCTTAAAAAATTATTAGTATTATTCCACGATTTGCTTGTTTTGTATTAGAAAGGACAGCTAATTTAAAAAGTATTCATTCAGGTATATAAAGAGTTCTAATATTTGATTGATTTCTCATCGTAAGGTATTATTTCCTTATTGGTGCCGTAAAAAAAGGTCAAAATAATGATGAGAGAGTCATAGTTTAGATACAGCAATGTTATGATTTTATCCTCTGTGGAGTACTACCAGGAGTATTGTCCTGAGTTTTGTACCTCGAGAAACTTGTGATCTTTTGTTTATAAACAATTTAAGTTTTAAAAACGCGTTTTTGAGCTTAAAATTCACATTTCAAGCTCAACTTCCGTTATATAAGTCAGGTCGACACAAAAAAAAAACAAACCTCTTAATTAAATTTCCGACAAATTATTGTTGGTTTTAAATTGGTCAAGTGTGTACATAACTTACAAAATTGAAAAAATAGGCAAGAAATTGTTTTTTTTTTTCATTTTATTGTACAGGTCGACTATTGAACCGATCGGCTTGAAACTTTCAGAAAATATGCCCTTGTTATAGCAAAAATATCCTATAATTTACGGTTAAAATGATCCCAAAAAAAATTATTTTTAATGGCACTCTGGCGTCCAGACCTAAAATTTGAAAAAAAAATTCAAATTTTAAATAACAAATTCAGTTGTGCCCACCGGGTTCAATATTTTTGTACCAAAATTTCAGGATATTTTTGCTATAACAAGGAGCATATTTTCTGAAAGTTTCAAACCGATCGGTTTAATAGTTGACCTGTACAATAAAATGAAAAAAAGTTTTTTGTTTTTTCAATTTTGTAGGTTATCTACGCACTTGAGCAACTTAAAGCATTTGTTAGAAATTTCACTACGAAGAGTTTCGTTTTTTCTTGCCTCGATCCAACTTTTATAACCGGAGTTATTCACATTTTAATCTCAAAAAACGCGTTTTGAAAACTTAAGTTGTTTATAAATAAACAAGCACAAGTTTTTCGAGGTCTAAAACTCAGGGAAATACACCTGGTGATACCCCATAGAGGAAAGGATCATAATATTTCTGTATATAGACTGTACAATTCCAAATGCTTTTTTTACTGCACTATATTTAAAATATGAGTAATAATGAATATGTTTTAGGGTCAGAAACTCAAATTTTGTATTTACTTTACAATTTTACAATTTGTATTTGCATATGAAGTATTGGGTAAATGATTTTACAATTTTTTTTAACTGCGTTAATAATTGTGGATTATGAAAGACAGTAGATGAATGCAGTAAGATAAAAATCGTTGGGTGATTTTAAAGTATGAAAACCTCATTGTCATGACTATCCGTTCACTTTATGTTTACATCACTTGCTAAAGGAGAGAATTTATTTTAACATCTTCTTTGGTCTGAATGCTTATTGATATATTACCACGATAACTCTCGAACGAGGTGAAATATCGATTTTAGATTTGGTACACATATAAAACTTAGCGTGGCAATGGAACTTGTTGTTTTTGAGTAATATTGCTTAAGGATAAAGTGATGAAAGAGGTGATAATTGTTGATCAGATTCATTAGAAATATGAGAATTTTTCCTGGTTTCTTGTTGTGATATTAAACAAATTTTAAGTAAAGTCATTTACAGCCAAACATATAAGGGGTTAAATGAGTGAGGGATGGAATCAGAGCGGTTATTCATTTCAGTGTTCTTACAGTCAAAATAATGTTATTTTTTCATTATTTTCAATTACTTATAGTCAAACATATAAAGATTTTTGGATAGGTTTGGATTGGAAGAATTGAATTACTATTCAAAATTTATTTATTTTTTACTGTTATTAACACAATTAAAGTTTTTTCTTTTGAATAATATTAAAAATAATAATAAATAAGACATTGTTCTCTTTCCTTGTATAGTTTTATAACCGGAGTATGCCCTTGTAAACCACCTTGATGTTTTTATAATGTTTTTTTTTGTGGGTTTAGCACACCTGCAGCAGGGAAGTCCCTAAAGCACTACAGGAGCGACACGTGTGCGGAGAAAGCGATTCACGTTGTTCTTGAATCACTGTAAATTTTACTCGCTGGGAAACACAGTCCTGGGTAAATTATTCCAAAGGGATGATGTTCTCCATATAAAAGACTGCTTAAAAAGCGTTCTACGAGGAGTAACAAGCTGAACCTCATAAGGATGTGAACTATTAACGCGACGTGTACTTCTAACATGCACCGCTCTGGGAGGAATTAAGCGGGCCACATTCTTCGAACACTTTCCATGAAAATACTTGTAGAATAAGCTCAAGTTGCCAACCGTTCTTCGATGTTCCAGCGAGTCAAGGCCACCAGTCAGTTCTGGGTCTCCAATCAGACGAACAGCTGTATGTTTGGGAGCGGAGCCCCAAACATGGGAGCAGTATTCCATAGTTAGTACAGGCTATAGGAGGTAGTTCCACTGGATAATTGAAATGTTTTTGACCTTTTGTTTTTTACCTTCTATGCTTTCTTTTCCTCCTCTACACGCCCACGACATTGATTCCGAAATTGGACATAGCTTCTCTCGAAAAGCTCTTTATTTACTACTTACATGTTTCATAAATGAATCAATTGTATGGTAGGTAAAAATAATTATCAAAACTTTAAGAGTTATTTTCCTAGATTAGCTATTTTTGAGTTGCGCCTAAGATTTCTTCAAAATCATTTGTTATTTATCACCAAAGTATGCTTATAATAAGTTAGTATCGTTTTAAATAGCCTCATGAATTCCAAGTTATGGACTAGTATTGAGAAAAGTCATCAAAATTGTCCAAAATCTTAAAAAAAAATCTATTGGTTTATATTGAGAATAATAGCACAATTTAACCCTTCTACCTTTAATCAGTTAACCTAACCTATCATCAGTTTTGACGGAGTAAGCTTGCGCGCAATTTTTCTAAAGTTTTTTTTGTACTAGTCATGTTATAGACTAAAAAACTAAATCAACCATGTTTTCTAACTAAAAAAAATATGCTTTATGTTATTATCCATTTTTTCCTAACTACTACCAACAGTGATATAGTTTCCTAAAATACACTCCAAATTTTCTTCCGTCAAGCGAAGATGTCACCGACAAAAACGCATTTAATAGTGTGAAAATAACAAAATATACGAACATCTTGTTCATGAGTTTAACTAACCTGGTGTAAAAGCTAACACGCTAACTTCTGACGCCTTTAGTGGTGTCAGAATAAAGGCATTCCACTACGCAGCGTCATGTAGAAAGCATTGAACATTATATAAAAACAACACTATGTTTTAATTTCCGATACATTTAAAGTCACTTGACAATTGTTTCACCATACAATAGCTTCTTCAGAAGTAAATAAGAAAGAAAAATATTTGGTAGTAATCCTGGTTATATAGTGCTTAAAACTATCCTTAATTACCTAAGATTATGCTAATCATTTTATTATATTATTTAAAGACAGAATTATTTGAATGCAAATCTGTGGTACTATTTTAGAGAACTAATAAAGATTAAGTAAGGGTGAAAATGGTTTAAGTCTACCTGTTCGTTTAATAATAGATTGGAGTTTTTCCGTTTGTTAATTTCAAGACATTCAAGCAAATTTAATTTTTTAGATTTATTTTCCACATGTAGGATTTTTAACGTATCATCAAAGTTATGGGATTCCTTTATTATATTGGTTCCATAATGAGAATTGTTCTTATTTTTTAAATAACTATGTTTATGTTCTTTAATGCGAGTTTCAAAAGACCTACCAGTTTGTCCTACGTAGGTTTTAGTACAAGATCTACAATTTAATAAATACACTCCTGATTTTAAGGATTTCTTAGATTTGGTTTTGTTATTCAAAATTATATTCCCTAAGGAATTACTGGTTTTGAATGTTCTTTTTTATTAAATGTTTGGAAATTTTTCTAGTTATTTTCCCTGTGTATATGAATGTACTATACTTTCCTTTTTTGTTATTAATTGTGGGATAAATTAGAGAGATTGCTTGTTTAAAGGATTTTTTATTCAAGATATTATCTATAATGTTGGGGTCATATCCATTATTAATTGTTATTTGTTTGATTATGTTGAATTCTTTGTTAAAAATAGTTTTAGTCATAGGGATATGTAACAATGTATGTATGAAAGAGTTAAAAGCTGCCATTTTGTGAGTATAAGGGTGGGATGAACTATTGTGTATGACTGTGTCAGTATGTGAAGGTTTATGGAAAATCGAGAAATCGTGTTTTTTGTTCACTTTTGAAATAGATATGTCTAAGAAATTTATAGAGTTATTGGTTTCTAATTCTAAGGTGAATTTAATATTAGGATGCAAATTATTTAGGAAGTTAAGGAGGATTGTTAGTTGTCTATCTGTTCCCGTGAAACAGGAAATGATATCGTCAACATATCTATATCAGTAAACAATATTTTTGCTTACCGCGTTTTGATGAATTTTTAGTTCTAAATCATCCATGAAAATTTCCGCTAGTAAATTGCTTAAAGGATTACCCATTATTAGACCTTCTTTAGATGTATAAAAGTTATTATTGAATTCAAAATAGTTTTGATCCAAGCACGTCATAAGTAAATCTAAAATAACCCGTTTAATAATTTCGTTTACTTTATTGTTGATTAAGAGCTTATCTACTAATTCTATGACTTCATATAGTAGGATACTAGAAAATAAGTTTTGTACATCAAATGAGATAATTCTAGAATTTTCCTGTAAGTTAATGTTTTTACTTTTATCAATTAGTTCATAGGTGTTGGATATACTATATTTCGGTTTAAATTTGCAATGTTGTCGTAGTAAAGGGATGAGTTTTTGTGATAATTCGATTGATGGTGCCGTAACAAACGATACAACTGGTCTAATAGGGAAATTCTTTTTATGTAATTTAATTAGGGAATATAATTTTGGAGCCTGTGGGTTCATTATTGTTATACTTTTTTCAAAATCATTAGAAATTGTGAGATCTTTTAAAGTAGATTTTATTAGTTTTTGGTAGGCTTTTGTTGGGTCATTATTTAATACTTGAAATTTGTCTGTGTTAAGAAAAGAAAGACAAAAAAGGAAAATTTAGTACACTCACATACACAGGGAAAATAACTAGAACAATTTCCAAACATTTAATAAAAAACCGGTCAAGTGCAAGTTGAACTTGCACAATTAGTGTTCCGTACGTTGATTGTTTTCAAAATAAAAATTTTTGTTAGGGTGGTATAAAATGATCAGTGACTTCACAAAACACACCCCAAATGAATTTTCAATAAAGTTTGTTTCCAATCTTTACTGAAAACTGGTGACCTTGAAATTCTGTTTTTTTTTTATATACCAAATAAATTATTAAAGGTAATGCACTCGTGATAATTTTCGTTCAATCTATACCCCGTGGAGAATATTCCAGAATTTTTTCAAAATTTTTTGATTAGTACTTTTCGAGATAAGGTAGGGGACAGCGATTTTTAGTGTTCCGTACGGAACACTTATAAGATCACTTCGGTGTCTGTCTGTCTGTCTGTCTGTCTGTCTGTCTGTCTGTCTGTCTGTCACACCCGATTTTCTCCGAAACTATTTGACATAGAAAGGTGAAATTTGGTAATAATATAGGAATTGATGGCCTCATCAGAGCCATGTAGTTTTGAGAATTAAATTTTGACTTAAGGGGTTAGTTTTGGGGGGTGAAGTCGGAAGCGAAAAAAAAATTTTTTTACTAGGTCATCGAGTGTGGTGTCAAATGAAAGCTTGTGAAAACACGAGTAAAAAATATATATATAATATTATACTTGCGCGCACTTTTCGTTGTGTTATTTTTAAAAATTCGCGAAATATCGCTGTCCCGGGCCTTATCTCGAAAAGTACTTATCAAAAAATTTCGAAAAAATTCTGGAATATTCTCCACGGGGTGTAGATTGAACGAAAATTATCACGAGTGCATTACCTTTAATAATTTATATGGTATATATAAAAAAAACAAAAATTTCAAGGTCATCAGATTTCAGTAAAGATTGGAAACAAACATTGTTGAAAACTCATTTAGGGTGTGTTTTGTGAAGTCACTGATCATTTTATACCACCGTAACATATTTTGACTTAAGGGGTTCGTTTTGAGGGGTAAAATCGGAAGTGAAAAAAATTTTTTTTTACTAGGTCATCGAGTGTGGTGTCAAATGAAAGCTTGTGAAAACACGAGTAAAAATATGTATATATATATATATATATATATATATATATATATATATATATATATATATACATATATATATATATATATATATATATATATATATATATATATATATATATATATATATATATATATACTCGTATATAATGTAATACTTGCGCACACTTTTCTTCGTATTACTTTTAAAAAATCGCTGTCCCCTACCTTATCTCGAAAAGTACTAATCAAAAAATTTTGAAAAAATTCTGGAATATTCTCCACGGGGTATAGATTGAACGAAAATTATCACGAGTGCATTACCTTTAATAATTTATTTGGTATATAAAAAAAAACAGAATTTCAAGGTCACCAGTTTTCAGTAAAGATTGGAAACAAACTTTATTGAAAATTCATTTGGGGTGTGTTTTGTGAAGTCACTGATCATTTTATACCACCCTAACAAAAATTTTTATTTTGAAAACAATCAACGTACGGAACACTAATTGTGCAAGTTCAACTTGCACTTGACCGGTTTTTTAAAAGTAATACGAAGAAAAGTGTGCGCAAGTATTACATTATATACGAGTATATATATATATATATATATATATATATATATATATATATATATATATATATATATATATATATATATATATATATATATATATATATATATATATATATATATATACATATTTTTACTCGTGTTTTCACAAGCTTTCATTTGACACCACACTCGATGACCTAGTAAAAAAAAATTTTTTTCACTTCCGATTTTACCCCTCAAAACGAACCCCTTAAGTCAAAATATGTTACGGTGGTATAAAATGATCAGTGACTTCACAAAACACACCCTAAATGAGTTTTCAACAATGTTTGTTTCCAATCTTTACTGAAATCTGATGACCTTGAAATTTTTGTTTTTTTTATATACCATATAAATTATTAAAGGTAATGCACTCGTGATAATTTTCGTTCAATCTACACCCCGTGGAGAATATTCCAGAATTTTTTCGAAATTTTTTGATAAGTACTTTTCGAGATAAGGCCCGGGACAGCGATATTTCGCGAATTTTTAAAAATAACACAACGAAAAGTGCGCGCAAGTATAATATTATATATATATTTTTTACTCGTGTTTTCACAAGCTTTCATTTGACACCACACTCGATGACCTAGTAAAAAAATTTTTTTTTCGCTTCCGACTTCACCCCCCAAAACTAACCCCTTAAGTCAAAATTTAATTCTCAAAACTACATGGCTCTGATGAGGCCATCAATTCCTATATTATTACCAAATTTCACCTTTCTATGTCAAATAGTTTCGGAGAAAATCGGGTGTGACAGACAGACAGACAGACAGACAGACAGACAGACAGACAGACAGACAGACAGACAGACAGACAGACAGACAGACAGACAGACAGACAGACAGACAGACAGACACCGAAGTGATCTTATAAGTGTTCCGTACGGAACACTAAAAAGAACAATAAAATATCATTCAAAACCAATAATTCCTTAGGGAGTCTAATTTTGAATAATAAAAAACCAAATCTAAGAAATCCTTAAAATCAGGAATATATTTATTAAATTGTAGATCTTGTACTAAAACCTACGTAGGACAAACTGGCAGATCTTTTGAAACTCGCATTAAAGAACATAAACATAGTTATTTAAAAAATAAAAACAGTTCACATTACGCAACCCATATAATAAACGAATCCCATAATTTTGATGATACGTTAAAAATCCTACATGTAGAAAATAAATCTAAAAAATTAAATTTGCTTGAATGTCTTGAAATTAACAAACGGAAAAACTCCAATCAATTATTAAACGAACAGGTAGACTTATACCATTCACCCTTACTTAATCTTTATTAGTTCTCGGAAATAGTACCACAAATTTGCATTCAAATAATTCTGTCTGTAAATAATATAATAAAATGATTAGCATAATTTTAGGTAATTAAGGATAGTTTTAAGCACTATATAACCAGGATTACTACCAAATATGTTTCGTTCTTATTTACTTCTGAAGAAGCCATTGTATGGTGAAACAATTGTCAAGTGACTTTAAATATATTGGAAATTAAAACATAGTGTTGTTTTTATATAATTTTATTCTGAATTTCCAACAAGTATCGGCTAACACAATAAAAGATAGCATTGAACATGTTAAATCTATAAAATTGCAAACTTATACTGTGCTTTTAGGCTGATGGAAATATAGATTACTCAAGAGTACATTTTGCCTATCCAACAAGAGATACAATTCCAGTTCTGAAAGGTATAAATCTAAACGTACTGAAAGGAAAAACTGTTGCCCTAGTTGGTCAAAGTGGGTGCGGTAAATCTACTATAATTCAATTAATAGAACGTTTCTACGATCCTGATTCTGGAGTAGTTGCTCTTGATAAAACTGATATTAAATCTATGACTTTGTCGTCGTTAAGGTATGTATAGGATTTTATTGTTACCCTAATTTTATAAAACAATATAAAAGGGGAAAACATGAATCAAACTTTACCAGTAAATTAAAATTGACGCGATTGTTTTTAGATCGCATTTGGGAATTGTCTCTCAAGAACCAAACTTATTTAGCAGAACTATTGGAGAAAATATTGCATACGGCGACAACAATAGACAAGCAACAGAGGCGGAAATAATTGAAGCTGCAAAAAAAGCCAATATTCACAACTTTATCACACAGTTACCATTAGTAAGTATATTTAATTTTCGTTACTGTTGAAATTATTGACATTATTTTACTGGTACCAAAAAAAAACTTTCTATCCTGACTCCTAAAAATTTTGTCGCAAAAAATGGTTGGCTGTTATCCTGCCTTAACTTATACTAATATATACCTTGTATCTAACAGCTTCTACCACAAATTATTATAAATCAGAAAGAAGTCCTTAATCATCTGAAGATGGAATCAGAAAGTATGATCTAAAAACACGATAATAATGTCAAATTACAGTTTATTTCTTTCCGCCTGTCTAACTGGAGAATTTATAAGAAAGAAGAAAGGCAATTAGTCAAAATTTCACCAAATCCACCATACCACCACTCACACGGTCAGATAATTCTATTGCAAGGACACCTGTTGAGAAAGCGAACTTGTTGGCTGAACTCTGCTTCACATTCTACTGTCGATTTCCAAGGAAAAACACCACCTACTATTCCCATAGGGCAATCAAGGATGCCCGATATTGTCTTCAGACAGCATATCATAGAACGTATTTTGATGAAGCTAGACATCAAAAAGGCTTTTGGCGCTGACGGAATACCTGCCATAGTTCTCAAAACCTGTGCGCGGGAACTAACACCAGTCTTCTGTAGACTTTTCAACCTATTCTACAAAAAGGGAACATTTCCTTCCTGCTGGAAATGTGCCATAGTTCAGCCGATACTTAAAAATGGCAAGAAGACTTTGCCAAATAACTACCGACCAGTCGCACTACTTTCAATAATATCGAAAGTCATGGAAAAGGCTATCAACCAGCATCTTCTAAAATATCTTGAAGGATTCAACATTATTAGCGATCACCAATACGGCTTTCGTAAAAATAGATCAACAGGAGATCTTCTGACTTATGTAACACATGTTTGGAACAACGCAATTGAACACTTTGGAGAATCTCGAGCGGTTGCTCTTGTCATATCCAAGGCATTCGACCGTGATTGGCACGATGGGCTGTTGGCTAAGCTACGTTCTTATGGTTTGTCTGAAATGTTCTATTTGTGGCTCTCATGTTTCCTCAGAGAGCGTTCTTTACGAGTGGCGGTCTACGGATTCCTTACTAACAACTTCACTATCAACGCCGGTGTATCCCAAGGCTCCATACTGTCTCCTTCTCTCTTCCTCATTTATATTAACGATCTGCTGGAAAAGAACGAGAATCTAATCTACAGCTTTGCAGATGACAGTACACTTATCTCTTCATTCCCTTTGAACGCTCAGACATCGACTACTCAGACGAATATCCGCAGACAGCAGGAAGTCATTCAACTTAACAAAGACCTGGGAGAAATTCTATCTTAGAGTGACAGTGACCAAGTGGAATTTAATGCTACAAAAACCCTGACGGCAGTTTTTTCTAAAAAAGTTAACGTTGCTGAACCCAACATAGTTATGTCGGGGCACTCCATTCCTCCAACATCGTCACATGTTGCAGGCATAGCAAGGAGAGCTTCTCAAAAGTTGGGAATATTATTTCGAACCAGAAAGCTTTACACTTCACAACAACTGTTAATTCTTTACAAAGCTCAAATTCGACAAACTATGGAATATTGCTCCCATGTTTGAAGCTCCGCTCCCAAACATACACTGCATTTGTTGGATTCTATTCAGAGAAAAGCTGTTCGTCTGATTGGAGACCCGGAACTGACCGGCGGCCTTGATTCGCTGGAACATCGAAGGACGGTTGGCGACTTAAACCTATTCTACAAGTATTTTCATGGAAAGTGTTCGAGGGATGTGGCCCGCTTAATTCCTCCCAGAGCGGTGCATGTTAGAAGTACACGTCGCACTAATACTTCATATCCATACGAGGTTCAGCTTGTTACTCCTCGTACAATGCTTTTCAAGCAGTCTTTTATATGGAGAACATCATCCCTTTGGAATAATTTGGCCAGGACTGTGTTTCCCACCGAGTACAATTTACAGCGATTCAAGAACAACGTGAACCCCTTTCTTCGCACACGTGTCGCTCCTGTAGCGCTTTAGGGACTTCCCTGTAGCACGTGTGCTAGGCCCATAAAAAAAAAATGGTTTTCTTATAAAAATCTATTAAATTTAATATTGGAAAAAGCTATTAATATGTTACTTTTTTGCAGGGATATAAAACAAAACTTGGTGAGAAAGGTACTCAGCTATCTGGGGGTCAAAAGCAAAGAATTGCCATCGCTAGAGCTTTGATCAGAAATCCAAAGGTACTTCTTTTAGACGAAGCTACATCAGCTTTGGATGCCGAAAGTGAAAAGGTAGGTAAAAAATTAAAAATAAACTATGCATAGTAAGTGTAGCATATATTTTTTTAATAGTCGTCGACAATTATATCAGAAAGGTTACAAATAATTCAATTTTCTTGAACACTGTGTGAATTAAACGACTACATAGTTGCAGATGAGTTATAATTATTAGATTGGAAGCAATAAGATACTGCCGATAGAGAATACATATGAACAAATAAATACATCTAAATTTTGTTTGCTGCTGCTGTTTGCGGCTCAGAGAATTATTATACTTTTTGGAGAAGAGAGAAAAACGACATACACATTTATTTCTTTTTCAAATTTATAAGTACAATCTAATCTTCTACAACATGCATGTTGCACGTGCAGATGTTTACATGATTCTTTAAATAATGATTGCTAATTTATTTTTCAGATTGTTCAAGAAGCTTTAGATCATGCTAAGGAAGGCAGGACATGTCTCACCATAGCTCACCGTCTTACTACTATAAAAGATGCCGATGTTATATGTGTTATCGACAATGGAACAGTAGGCGAATATGGAACACATAATGAATTAATTGAAAAGAAAGGATTATATTTTAGATTATATACACTTCAAAGCTCATGAAGAGAATCAAGTATTCTAGGTTTAATAAAAAAAAAATAAGAAAAAATAACCATTTATGGCAATACCGTTTTGATACTGATTTACCGAATTAAACTGCGCGATGTTCTTTATTAGACCAAGAGGGCGACCTGAAGTTTTAACCTGTCGACTAACCGTCTGCCTAGTTGTTCATTCTATCGAACGAGTCGAATGAAAGCCTTTAAAGTTGATTTTGTGGCCGCCGTGCCCTAGAAGCCCAGACAAGGTCCAAAATGCTACATCCAAAAATGGACTGTCGTTTAACCACTTGAATCAAGTCAGGTCAAAATTTCAGGTCGCCCTCTTGGTCTATATGTTTTGTACAGAAAAAAAGCAATATCTTCATGTGTTCGATGATATATAAAAAAAAAGAGTTGTAAATTAATTCCTATGAATATTATACCATCAGTACACGTGTAAACATATTTTTGTCCTATTTATTTATTTATTATAACATAGAGGAAATAAACAATATACTAATAAAATAAGTAATTAATTCAGGATATTCTGGGTGGTCAAAAAACTTGCAGCAAATAGGAGATCTTCCATTTACAGTGTTTAAAACACTACAGTTTTTATTGAATATCAGAATACTAGAACAGTCTCTGAGAAAAATTTAAAGAATTTGCAAAATATGAGAAGTTATCTGAACATATTTAATTATCTAAAACCGACATTTTTGACAGTAAATTAATGTTACAAAAAAGCAACTAAAAAGTCTTATAGCACTTTTTTATAGAATTAGTTGCTGAGATGTTGAGATCTAAAAATTTCAAATTTTTAAACCTATTTGAAGGTACATTTTTTTTATAGAAAAATGCTAGGAAACTCTTTTAAATGTATTTTTGTTGTCCTTAACCATACCGTTCCGTAAGTCTCAACTTCAGATAGTCTTAGTTTTCTCAGACAACATTCTTCATGTTTGTTTATTTTTTTGGTAATTTTTCAGGTAAAAAGGGCTTTTCTCAATGAACAAAATTTTATTGGAAACTTAAATTCAAAAAAATTGTAAATAAAAACTTTCCCAATTATTACGAACTTTTTTAACTAGTTGATATATTTCTTTTCACCAAAAGACAGCAATATACCTTATTGTAGACACTAGTTTTACGTGAAAAATAAAAGAACACTGAAATTGTCAAAGATCTATAACAAAAGACCACAAAAAAAAAACTTTTGTAGTTGAAAGGTTAGATACTATACCATATGTATTTTGGTGTGCTGAAAACGAATCCAATTTTGACATAACCTCAGAAACACCTCGAAAATGACCAAAAATACTTTTACAAATAAATTAAAAAAGCAAACTGCCATATCCATACGTATTTTGGGGTACTAAAATCGAATTCAAGATTAGAATTTACCCATCACGCCCGCATTTTGACATAACCTCAAAAAACTCCTCAAAAATGGTTAGGAATACGCCTGTAAGTAAATTAAAAACTTAAATGAACAGACCACCATATTTACGCAAAAAAATCACTCCATGAGCATTAAAACCCATCACAAATTAAGACAGGAATAAGTCATGGAAATTCTAGTTCGTCAATAACCAGTAACCATCAAAAAAATTGTAAATCTTGTTTGCAAAAATCCAACGTAAAAACTAACTACAAAAAATTTCCCCCAATGATATCCAATGACGAACTTTTTATAGTAAACTAGCAAAAATTTTCATATTTTGAAAACTATTAACTCATATATTTCTGTGTTGTGAAGAAATAAGAATTAGATAATAGATTCAAAGGATCACCAAAACGACCAATATACTCGATTTCACTTGTAGACACGAGAATTCAAACAAGATAGTTGCTTTTAAAAAATCGCACGTGAAAAATTAAAATCGAACAACCACTCAGTCAAAATTACGTTTTTTGGGATGCTTAAACCGAATATGCCAAAAGAATTGACCAATTAAGTCAAGATCTAGAAACAACCTCAAAAAGTTCAGTCCTTTCATTCACAGGTTGCTGGATTAAGATGAATCCACTCGTTTCTCGCCAACTGGATGCTTTATTAAAGTGATCCCCTCGCGCATCACTCTCGTCATGCTAGATAACAGTTAGTTCCTTCTTCTCTCGCCCCAATGGAAGAACTTTACAACCACAATTCTAAACTTAACATAACCCAATCTAATATCTGTATATTAAAAACCCTTAACCTAACGTAGCCTAGTGCAAAAAAAAATTACAACAAGAAATTTAAATTTAACATAACCTAATGCAAGAAACTTACACCAAAAACTTAGTTTACATCAGGAACTCTAAACCTAACACAGCTTAATGCAAGAAACTTACACCAAGAATGCTAAATTTAGCATAGCCTTATGCAAGCAACTTATCCCAAAAACTCTAAACCTAATATAGCCTAATGTAAGAAACTTACACCAAAAACTCTAAACCTAACATAAACTGACGCAAGAATCTTACACTACTTACTTACACACATGAACTTATATTAGATTTAGAGTTCTTGGTGTAAAGTTCTTGATGTAAGTTTCTTGCATTCGGCTAGGTTAGGTTTAGAGTTCTTGGTGTAAAAATTTTGGTGTAAGTTTCTTGCATTAGACTATGTTAAATTTAACGTTCTTGGTGTAAGTTTCTTGCATAAGGCTGTGTTAAGTTTAGAGTTTCGTGCATTAGGCTACGTTAGGTGTAGATTTCTTGGTGTAAGTTTTTTGCTTTCGGCTATGTTAGGTTTAGAGAGTTTTTACTGTACTGGTTGTAAAGTTCTTCTATTGGGATGAGAAGCTAGGGGACTGTTATCCAGCATAGCGAAGATGATGTGCGATATATATATATATATATATATATATATATATATATATATATATATATATATATATATATATATATATAAAAGTTTTTGGTCGAGCTACTTAAAACATTTTTTTTTTTTTGCATAATTTGACTTTATTCATCAACATAATCTCTTTCAAGAGCGATACAATCAGTCCAATGCTTTTCTAATATTTCTCTACCTTTCTTGTAGAAGGATTTGTCTTTGCCTTCAAAAGGGGCCTCAGTTTCGGCGATAACTTCTTTATTGGAACCAAATCTGTTTCCCACGAGTGCTTTTTAGAGGTTTGCGAATAGATAATAGTCGCTGGGGGCCAAATCAGAAGATCACGGTGGATGAGGAAGCAATTCGAACTTCAATTCATTCAATTTTGCCGTCGTAACCATTGACTTGTGACACGGTGCATTGCACCGATACATCGATGAAAATTATTCCATACGCATCCCAAAATACAAAGGCCGAAACCTTCACAGCCGACTGTTGTGTCTTTAGTAGCTTCGGGCCGCTTTCACCGACTACTGTCTACTCAGCTGACTGCCAATTTGATTCCCGTATCTTTCATCCATTGTGACATATCACATGAAAAAATCCTTTTTATTACGCTTAAACAGGTCCAAACAGCGCTCAGAATCATCAACACGTTATTGTTTTTGGTCCACTGTGAGCAAACGCGATACCCAATTCGAACAGGGCTTTCTCATGCCCAAATGTTCATGCAAAATATGACCAACACGTTCTTTTGATATCTTCAGGGTGTCAGCTATCACACACAATTTCACTTTACGGTCATCCAAAATAATTTTGTGGATTTCTTGGATGTTTTCCGGTGTAATCATCTTATTTGGGCGTCCAGGGCGTTCAGCATCATTTGTGTCTGTACGACCGAGTTTAAATTCAACATACTAGTAAATGTTGAGTTATGTTCCGGGGATAGAGTCCCCGTAATACTTATCAAGCCATTGCTTTGCTTGAATGGTATTTTTCCCATCAAAAAACAGTGTTTAATCAACATACGAAATTCGATTTTTTCAATTGTTTTGAAAATATCAAAAGTAGCATCACTAAAATCACTGTAACTTGTAAACTAATCATCGAAATGTTATGAAATTTTGACACGCATCGTTTGAAGGTTGGTGCTTCCTAAAAATTATGTGGATTTTTTGAAAGGGGCGATATCTACGTGTCAGACCAAAAACTTTTCTTCCCACAGGTTAGTTATATTTCAAATGTTTGTATGTTATTATGTTATGTGGTGGATTGATAAGTATGGTAAATTTCTACGAATTGGCTAGACATTTTGTTAAGACTGTTGGTAAATGTGATTCTTATAACGGTTGTGTTCAAAGTTTCAAACAGATGCAACGCACAGTTGTTTGTCGGCAACTATCGTAACTGATCGGTGTTACACGTTTCGTAGAAATGGAAAAAGCCAAGTGATGTGCAGTGATAAAACTCTGCACCAGCATTTAACAACAATTACTCAAATGAATCTAAACGTGACATTACGAGTATTGCAGATGCAACACGTTCAGGACGCCCGATTGAAGTTCCTTCTAAAAAAATGGTCTATAAAATTCATGGTATCGTCATGGAAGATCGGCTCGTTAAGCTTCGTCTCCTATGAACGGGTACATAATATCTTGCATGAAGTTCTAAAAAGTGTTTGAAAAAGTTGTAAAGTGATACGAAGTGCTATGTGACTGTAGACGAAACGGAAATCCACCAATTAAAACACTGGATTGGCGAGAATGAAAGTGCACCGAAAAAAAGTGAAAACAGTTTTATTGGTGGAAGACGTGACTGCAATTGTTTTTTTGACTATTAAGAAAAGGTTAAAATAGTGGATGGTCCTTATTACGCAACGTTATAAGACCATTTGTTCAGTTCGTTGAAGCATAAGCGATCAAGATTAGCGCGCAAAATGTTGTCCTGTACCAGGACAATGCGAGCTGGTCTTGGAAATAGTTCCCAACACACCCTATTCCGCAGACTTGGCCCCAAGTGACTTTTTTATTTCCTAACCTCAAGAATTGAGTTGGAAAGAAGAAATTTTCGATGACTAAGAGGTTACTCGTTCCGTAATCGAGTATTATGAACAGTTCGAATCAATTTATTTTATGAGGGAATAAAAAAATTGGAATCTTGCTGGATCATATATATTGAGCTCAACGAAGATTATGTTGAGAGAATTTTTGCTTTTGCAAAAAAATGTTATTTACCTTGTTTTCAATCAACCCTAATAGATTTTTAATTAAATCCAGATTGTGATTCGAAACCATCTTCTTTTGAATATTATTATCTACAATAAAACTTCAAAATTTACATAAGATCCTTTATATTTTAAATTAATTTATAGTCTAATATATTATTTTCTTATTCCTAAGTTTTTAAAATAAATTCAGGCATTACATTTTTTGATGTTATGTATTATTTGTGTTAATCGAGTATGGAAATTTTTCTCGTGTTTTAAAATAATACAAACCATACCTAAAAAATAAATTATTTTAATGATCAGATTTCCTTTAGAAGACTTTACAATAAACCATATTAACTATTACTAATTGTCCCGATTTTAAAGAAATGATATAAAAGCAGCTGACCGACTTCGTTTGAGTAGTCTGAGTATATATATATATATATATATATATATATATATATATATATATATATATATATATATATATAGTCTGTTAAGAAATTCGGATTTAAATGTGTCCCATGAGATCATTCAACAATATCTTCGTGCTCATGATGTCAAGTTCCGAAGCACGTTGAAGAAACCTTTGCTGGGCGAAAATCACGTCGCGAAGCGGCTCGTTTGGACCCACGAAAAGATACTTTAGTGGCCCTCACGATCGCCGAACGCCAACCCTGTTGAAAACGCTCAGAGGAAGGACTTTGAGGACTTTGACTCAGTTGTCTTGGAGGTTCGAAAAATTTTCAGGAAACCTCGTCGACAGCATACCTCGAAGATGCCAGGCAATTATTGATACAGGAGGCGATTGGACAACTTACTAAGGTAATTACGCTATTGTTATCACACCAAAGAATATATTGATGGCAAGAAATGTTTTCGAAACACATTTTTTTTAAGAATATACGAGCTTACTTGACAGGCAATATATATATATATATATATATATATATATATATATATATATATATATATATATATATATATATATATATATGTATATATATATATATATATATATATAAATACATATATACATATATACATATATATATATATATATATATATATATATATATATATATATATATATATATATATATATATATATATATATATACCTAGCGGTCATTGGGATAGGGCTAATAAGTTTGTGACACCTTTTCCGCTACGCCAAGCTTTCGAAAATATTTTATTTTCTTCTTCAGGGCTACAATTATAGTGGATTATCGGTATTGTGAAATTAGCTACAAAAAGCAACTCAAAATTATTAATACCAAACTACTTACTGCTAAGTGATGTGTTTCAGATAATTCCATTTGAGAATGGCACAATTATTGTACATACTTATTGGGGAAACACTAGAAAACCGACAAAAATACCCTTAAGGAATATAAAAATCGTTTTACTCCACGTTGGTATATATGGTACGAAACTATTGTGTGCTTCTAAGGTGATTTTATTTTTAAAAAAATTTTTAATATGTATTTCTTTCATCTGCTAAGGCGAGCGTCTTTCTATCTTTTGGTTAGGTCGTGGTTAATTTATATTAGAGAAGAGAGTAACGTTGACATTTCGTTTACTTTGTTTCCAAGTTTAAGGAGTTTATAGAGATCAGCGTTAGATTATTGTTATAGATTGTCAAAGATGTTCTGTGAGTTTTTATTTTGACAACTCATATATAATAGAGTGGAAAAAATTAAGCTCAAATCTTCAATGTCATTCGAGAATTGGTCACTATGTAAAGCAAATGCACAGGAGTTTTTTTTTAAGTCTACAGACACTTTTCTGCGAAGTAATTTTGTCTTTTAGGACCCTTGATGTTTGTCCTATGTAGACTTTTTCACACTGAGAGCAAGGGATACTGTATACTACCTCTGAGAGTTTTATAGTTTCATCTTTGTCTTTTAAAGAAGTAAAAATATTATTGATTGTTTTTTTATGTTTAAATGCAATTTTTTAGATCAGGTTGATTATTGAAGAGTTTAGTAATTTTGGTGGAAATTTCTTTTAGATAAGGGAAGGAGTAGTGATAAATGGTTCGATTTTCAGAAGAGAAGGCCCTGATATCCGGAGTAAAATTATTTTCATGTTGCGAGATAGGTGTAGTTGAATTAAATAATAGTTTGTTCAACATTTTAATTGGATAGAAGTTAGTGAGCAGAATGTCTCGAAGTTTGTTTAAATCCTTAAGTCTGAAATCTGAATCCTCTCCATTCTAGACTTCAAGCCCACTACCATGTTTATTTTGATTTTTGTGGTGTGAAAGGAATGGATGTTAATATACCTTCCCAAATAGGTTGGTTTGGTGTACCAATCTACGATGATGGAATTATTATCTTTTCTGATTAGTAGAGTGTCTAAGAAAGGAACACTATTGTTTGTTTTCTATTCGACAGCGAATTGTAGTTTGGGATGATAGCCATTGAAGATTCTAAGGATCTCATCCAATCTATTATTTGGTATAGAAGTGATGATATCATCTGCATATTATTTTATGAATGGTAAGTTAAAAGAAAGTTTAGGGATGGATTCCTCTAAGAGGTAATTCATCACATATTGTGATATAATTGGAGAAAGAGTAGCCCCCTTGAAGTGCCCATTATTTGTTTGTAAAAACCCTGATTAAATTTACAGTATGTTGACTGAAAATCAAAAATTAAAATTTCAAGGAAATTGAGAAGTGTTATTTATGTGTATTTTCGAATATCAGTCCGATGGTTTTTGATGCTTTTAATTACGCATTGAGGAGGGATATTACTGTATAGGGAGACAGCATCCAAGCTGATTAGTATGAAACCCATAGGCAGTGTCTGCCTGTTATGAAATTCAAAGGAGTCAGTTACATAGTAATCATTCTCTTTTACATATGCGTTAGACAAGATTTCAGAAAGGAACGTTAACAATTTGCAATTAGGGGCATTGAGGGATGAAATAATGCACAAGTTGAAGAAATACTTTAAGATAAACAACAATATTCTGGAAAACCCCATTACTTCTGATAGAGATAAAAGAACGGCAGACCAGCTATTTTCTGCAAGATTGCTGCTAAATTTTAAAATGCAAGTTTTCGTTTGTCAAGTAAAAAAAGGCATCATCTTACTTATATGTTTTCGGCTGTCCCATAAACACTTCAGAATCTTCCAAACATCTACTATTCAAAGCTTCTTCTAAAGATTTACACCTTTTGCTTTTAAATGCTTTTGGATTCCGTATGGACTCTGCGAATAGCTCATAAGACCGCCCATGGTTACAATAAATACTGTTCGTAACTAAAATTGAACAATTAAAATATGTAGTAATATAGAAACACCTTTCGTTATTATTTATTAAAATCAATGTTAGGAGCTTCAGGATGATTTGAATTACATGTTGTTAAAGCCCACTAAAGAAAAAAGTTGAAGCCTTTGAGATGTGGGTGTACTCCCGAATTCTGAGGTTTTCGTGAACCGAAGATATTACCAACTTAGAAGTTCTGCGCCTAATAGACATTGACAAAAGAATTGCACTCACAATTAAAGGGCGAAAGCTTAAATATCTGCGCCACGTCATAAGACATAATAAATACGATCTGTTGCAGCTGGTAAAATAGGGAAAGATAGATAGCAAGCGAAGTCCAGGGAGAAAAAGGCGTTCTTAGCTACATAACTTAAGACAATGGTTCGGACTTATGTCATGTTAATAGCCAATGTGCGAAATGGATAAGGCACTGGAGGAAGTTTATGAAAAAATTTTCTTTCATAATGTAAATTTTATAATTCTACTAATTCTCAAATCATATTTATCGAAAATTACAGATAATTTTTCAGTAATATATTATTTCATTTCTCTTTTACCATATTCATTATGATCGATCGTAAATGTTCAGATAAACATGCTGGTCCATGGTAATGGACCAGCATGTTTTTTTTTTCCATAAAATGTAAATTTCCAACCCCTCCAGTGGACATGCATGTCCAAAGCAGAACACTGCCACCCCCTTGTCTCACCGTGGAACAAATATTTTTAATATCGAATGCGGTATTCTTCTTTCTCTAAACTTTAGTTCTGCCATCAGACCCAAAAAGGTTAATTTTAGTTTTATCACTACAGATTACGGATTCCAAAAATTCAGTAGGTTTAGTAACGTATTCCCTAGCAAAAGCTAATCGTGCGATTTATTGCACTGGGGATTTTACCCGTATTTTTTAATCGAGCTTTAGTTCCCTTACTCAAGTGCGAAAAATTTTTCAGGGGCATTTGGAAGGCAATCACGCAGTACAAGTCCGGCTATTTTGTATTTAACCTTACTAGGAGTCGGATAGCTGGCAGAACTCCATCGTCTGAAATATTTTTGGCGTCCAGGTAGTGCTTAAAATGACTTTAGCTGTCTTAACAATAGTTCATCTACTTATTTTAAAGTATAGAGTTGTCCCTAAGGTACACTCTTATTCAGTTTGATGGACCAACAACAGGACCTGCTGCCTATTCAGGATCAGTTGCAAGATTCTGAAAATTTTCAGTTTTTTCTTGCTAGTGAAGATAAGCTGCAGAATCTTAGTAGTAATCAGCGGTAATGAATTGAGGTAGCGAGGACCATGGAGTAGGGTAAAACCTGCACAACGGTGTCCTGGGATTACATACAAAGCCCGTCTTATATCTATTTCTCCTTGACTGTATTTGTCTTAGCTGTGGACCAAAGATCTTTTTTTAACTAGTGAGAAGAACCAGAAACTTACCAAAGTTCTTCTAAATGATAGATCCAACAAATTTTCTGGCAGTATCTAAAAGCAAAATAAGCTTGAGGTGCCAGCTTCGAAATACTCGTACGTGTCTTCAGAGTGTCACCACTAACCTGGAAGTCTGGGAACTACTGCAACATGATTTGGGGAAAAGAATGTATTGCCATGGGCTGCTTTTTCTTTCAGGCGTGTTAAAAGGAGATATTCAGTGGATTGATAGCATCTCCTCATTACAGTGCCAGACTTTTCTTGCCACATCCAGAGCTGCAGAGCGTCTGTCAAATTACGCTGTTATCAACGAGGAAATAAATTCAATACTAAGAGAGGATATAGAAAACATGAAGTGAGAATACCTCCGTGCGATGGACCCTAGGTTGTGTTGACGAAATGCAGACTTAAAAGAAAGTTACACAGTTGAAAAGTGACTGCTGTAGCTTTTAAAATGTGAGAAGTATTTAAAATTAGGTCTGAAGAGCACAAATATTTCGCACGATGACATTCATTTAAAAAACCGTACTCCTACCAAGTTTAAATAAATACTGTGGAGTACGTTAGACGCATATGCGTCCCCACTCCTATGGATATAGAAACTAGCGCCCTGTTAGAAACTGTGCTTTTTTATTGCAGGAAGAATTTAAGCTAAACTAGGTTCCAATGGATGAAAGGGTTTTATTTGTGTTCTCGGTCATCGATTTTTTAAATAGGGATGAAATTGGTTTAAACTCATAACGTTGTACTGTATAAAAAGGTTCTTTTTTATGAAAAACCTACCACGACCCCCTTGTTAATGATTTTGGGTTTACCGTATTAGGAAAGAAAGGTCTAAGCATTTAAACTTTCAGTATATCAAAGTTTTGTTTTTCTTCGGAAAGCTAAGCCCTCAATTATTTGTTGGCGCCCCTAACCTATGAAAGCAGCTTCACCTTAAGTGTCCTCTTTTATCTCAGAAAAAAATGCTTTATTATTATTATTATCTTCGTATCAAGCAGCTTTCCTTAAAGCCGAGTTATGCCAGTGATCACAAAAACATCATAATACAGTTTCGACAAGAAAAATTTCTTTTATGTTTTGAAAAGTTAGATTCACAAACTTGTGTGTGTATTAGCCACTAATTAGATCAATAACATTTTATTAATAATAGTTTTAAGTTAAATCTACACATTTCCGCATTACTGACATTTTAAGTTACGAGCAGATCAACCTTAAACCGTACTTCTTTTTTGACAGAATCAGACTTCTAAAATTCCAGTGCAGAACCCGCTTCTGATTATCGATTGGCGCCCCTTTCCCTCTATAAGCATCTCCGCTTTTATTGTTTCCTTTTTTCTTAAAGAGACGTGTTCCCACCCTACGAGCCTTGCTATGCAGTAGAAAGGAATACTCGTATAGTGTTTTAAATATGTTTCAACAGTGTACATTTCTATATATATATATATATATATATATATATATATATATATATATATATATATATATATATATATTTAAAACAACAATTTTGTATTTCTGAAAAAAATAAGTTACAAGGGTTGGTAACATTTAAAATCACTTATGTATGACTTACAACTAGTTATTTCTGGGCATCCAGGTTGATATCTTCCACCATTCGGATAAAAATCAACATGACCTAAAGGTTTTGCTGCTCCAATTACTCTTAAATAAGTATGAATGACATCTACTAATGTTGCATCTGTAGGATCTAGTTTTAATTCTTCTTTTGTGTCACCAAAACCTGGGCCTGCCGGATCCAAACCTAAAAGTACCTATTATATATATATATATATATATATATATATATATATATATATATATATATATATATATATATATATATATATATATATATATATATATATATATATATATATATATATATATATATATATATATATATATTATATATTATATATTTATTATATATATATATATATATATATATATATATATATATATATATATATATATATATATATATATAAGGGTGACCGCAAAAAATCGATGTCGGAATTTTGTTCGTCTGGACCCCACAAAACGATTCCCCTTTCCAGATATTGAGATAGCCGAAATTTGAGCTCGATTAAACGACGTTAACCCGTGCCGCTCGTCGCTCAAAGTTTGAAAAAATCCAAATTTTTGGCCAAAAAGCTGACATATGGAGCCATAACTCCAGAACGGTAAATAATAGAAAACACGCTTAATATCTCAAAAGAAAGCTAATGTTGTTCTTCAAAATTTATATTCTATACATAATTGTTGTTATTTTAAGTCAAACCGAGTTACAACAGCCTTTAGCCCCAAAAACGTGACCTGGTACCAGTAGGAGCCAGTTTGGGAGTATTCTAAGAATTTTACGGGGTTTTTACATAATGTGTCTCGGAATTAACATTTTTTTGTTAAAAAGTATTTTGGAACACAATTTTCAAACATAAAGAGCCTTTTGTTCAAATTTAATCTTTTATTATATGGGGATTACTTGACTAGTTTACCAAAGAAAGACCCGTTTGACAGGTAAAAAGGAGGGTGAATCTAATTTCTATTTTAGGGATGGTGATTTTACTTCAGCGTACAACCGACCTTTTATTTATTCAGTTTAGTTTCTAAAGTACCTTTGAGCTGGTTAGATCGAACAATTATCTAGTGAAGATATTTTAAGACACTGAAGAGGACAGCATCTACCAGGAACTTGAGAGCTTGGAGGAAATGGACATCCCTGAAGAAGCTGCAGAAGATCCAGGACCATCTGAGAGCAAGAGGATGAGAGTTTCATTTGCAAGGGGCGTTAAAGAGATTTTAAACATGAAATTGTCCATTTTATTAGATCGATGTAAGGTATCCGACAGAAATGCCACGAGAATTTTAATAGCTACTCTAGAAGCACTAAACCTTGACCCTCTTGAGTACAAAGTCTCGAAAACTTTATTACATGATAGAAGGCAAATGTTCAGAGAACAATATAAGAAAAAAATTTTTGATAAAGTAAACATTCCTGAAAAAGAGCCCGTGGTTGTCCATTGGGACGGTAAACTTTTACCGGGTGTTTTAAAAAATGAACAATGTGAGCGAATAGCTATAGCTATTTCATATGGCGAAAAGGAACAGCTGCTGGGAGTTCCTGTAACAGCAAACAGCTCTGGAGAGGAGCAAGCGGTAGCCGTATATGAATACCTACATGAATGGGGTCTTCTCAACACCGTCAAGGCGATGTGCTTCGACACTACAGCATCTAACACGGGAAGACTCAAAGGAGCAGGCGTCATATTGGAGCAAATGTTAGGAAGAGAATTGTTATACCTAGCTTGCCGTCACCATATCTTGGAAATTCTGTTAAGAGGCGTATTCGACACAAAAATGGGATCGACCACTGGACCTCATCCAGACATTTTCAAGAGATTTCTCACTGCGTGGCCCAAGATAGACAAAGGAAAATACGACACAGGTATCAGTGACAATCTAATACAAAAGCAGCTAACTCCAGAAGTAATTACAAATGTTACTGCTGAATTCGAGTCCAAATTAACTGAGAGCCACCCCAGAGATGACTACAAGGAGCTATTGCAGTTGGTTCTCGTATTTGTTGGATCACTAGACGGCAATGTTGTGGGTTTTAGAACTCCAGGAGCCATTCATCACGCTAGGTGGATGGCAAAGGCTATTTACTGCTTAAAAATGTTCATTTTTCGTCGTCAATTTAAGATGTCTAAAGAAGAAGAAAGTTCTGTGCGTGCCATTTCTGTTTTCCTAGTTAAAATTTATTGTAAAGCTTGGTTCAATGCTCCAAAACCTCATCTTGCACCAAAGCAAGATTTAGGTATTTTGCATAGTCTGTTAGACTATAAAGAATGTGACAACGACATTGCAGAAATAGCCCTGACCAAATTTTCGAACCATTTGTGGTATTTGAATGCAAAGTTGGTGGGATTATCGTTTTTTGATCCCACCATTACAGACGATGAAAAGTTGTTAATGGCTAATAAATTGCTCAGTAGCACAGACGAACCATCACAGCACGCTAGGGTTGTAAATCCAAAAGTTAGGAAAGAAAACTTAAAAGAGGTAGTTGATGGAGGATTGGTAAATTTACTTACCAAAGAAACGTTTACATTCTTTGACCAATTTAATATAAAAACAGATTTCCTAAGACAACGTCCAAACACCTGGCCTCAAAATAATGACTTCCAAGAAGGATTGAAAATTGTCAAAACATTAAAAGTAGTTAATGATATGGCTGAGCGTGGTGTTAAATTAATAACCGACTTTAACGACCTTCTGACAAAAGATGAAGACCAAAAGCAATATGTCCTGCAAGTTGTAAGTAAATGCCGAGCATTATATCCTGACGTTTCAAAAACTACTTTAACAAAAGCTCTATAATAGATTAGATAACTATGTAAAATTATCAACTCATGTAGGTACTATGTCTGTATCTTTTCTGTGTCTGTTTTGTATGTATTATATACCTAATTTTTATATTTTAAAATAAAAAATGTCATTAGACTTATCAGTATTACTTGTTTTTTTTATTATATTTCTACTTTAAACTCAAAAATATACAAAAAAAAAAGCAAAATTTATCACTTAATAACAAAATATACGAAGTATGCTCCTAGTGGTACCAGGTCACGTTTTTGGGGCTAAAGGCTGTTGTAACTCGGTTTGACTTAAAATAACAACAATTATGTATAGAATATAAATTTTGAAGAACAACATTAGCTTTCTTTTGAGATATTAAGCGTGTTTCTATTATTTACCGTTCTGGAGTTATGGCTCCATATCTCAGCTTTCTGGCCAAAAATTTGGATTTTTTCAAACTTTGAGCGACGAGCGGCACGGGTTAACGTCGTTTAATCGAGCTCAAATTTCGGCTATCTCATTATCTGGAAAGGGGAATCGTTTTGTGGGGTCCAGACGAACAAAATTCCGACGTCGATTTTTTGCGGTCACCCTAATATATATATATATATATATATATATATATATATATATATATATATATATATATATATATATATATTATATATATATATATATATATATATATATATATATATATATATATATATATATATATATATATATATATATATATTATATATATATATATATATATATATATATATATATATATATATATATATATATATATATGTATATACATATATCAGCTTATACTCTCCACCACTAGACGAACGCCTGCCTCAAGTCTTGCCACCTTTTTCTGTTCTGGGCCACTTTTACCCAATTTCCAGCCACCCTCTACTTCGATAGGCTTCGGATCTTGGTAGCTACTCTACAATTTTTATTGTTCATCGTCCATCCTTAAACCTAGCAACATGTCCAACCCAATTTCATTTAAGAGGTAGAATAAATTTTTCTGCGCATTGTACCCCCGTTCTTTTCCTGATAATGTAATTTAAGATGTGATCTCTAAGAGTCAAACTTTTCTTTTAAATACATCGGAAGATTAGATTTAAATATATAGCCTAGTTTGCCATATGCCGTCCAGGAGAGACCTATTCTCCCCTGAATTTCGTGTTTTTGGTTGTCCCGTCGTATGCTGACTTCATCTCCTAGATATTTATATCGGTGTAGTTGCTCGATCTCCACGTTATTTAATTTTATAGCGCCGCTTAATACAAGATTAATAAACTGAGTCTTGGATAGATTAATTTTTAAACCAACCCTTCCTGAAACTTCTTGAAGCACGTGCAACATAGTTTGGGCTTCATGCATATTGTTTGTTATTAAGACAATGTCGTCGGCAAAACAAAAGGTGATTTAACTTTTCACCGTCAATGTTAAGCCCCAATTTTCAAGTTTATTGATTGTAGCTCACTTCCTAAAAGTGTTACGAAAAACTTGGGAGAGAGGGTATCACCCTGGCGCACTCCTCTTTCGATTTGAAATTTGCCGGTGGACTGGTTAGTTTGTGTCTTACCATTAGCAGTGGCATTTTCATATATGTATTTAATTACATTGAAGTATCGATAATCAATACGACATTTAGCAAGCGCTTCCAAGAGTCTCTGCTGGTTTAAAGAAACAAAAGCCTTTTCAAAGTCAACGAATATGAGCATCAGAGCTTATTATATTATATATATTTTTCAGTTAGGACTTCAACTATAAGCAGATGGTCTTTTATTCCATATTCTGTGCGAAAACCTGTTTGCTAGACTTTTGGTAAGTATTTTGTGAATAATTTGTATATATGACTCTGGAGGCTAATGGGTCGATAGTTTGTAAAGTCTGAAGTATCTCTTTATTTATGCATGATAACAATGGTTGCATTACTCCATGCGATGGAGTTATTCCCTCCATATATATATATATATATATATATATATATATATATATATATATATATATATATATATATATATATATATATATATATATATATATATATGTGTATATATATATATATATATATATATATATATATATATATATATATATGTATATGTGTAATATCAACTATTAAATATATATATATATATATATATATATATATATATATATATATATATATATATATATATATATATATATATATATATATATATATATATATATATATATATATATATATATGTGTATATATATATATATATATATATATATATATATATATATATATATATATGTATATATATATATATATATATATATATATATATATATATATATATATTTAATAGTTGATATTATGCTCCAGAAATAATAAGAATAATAATAAAACAGAAGTAACTTTTTTGTTTACATCAATTGAATTTCCTTTCGACTTTAATATTAATTAATATTTTAAAATATGCTCCGCAGTTATATGTTTAAATGCAAATTCAGACAGCATTCATCAAGGGTAAACACAAGATTATAATATTTAGTCCTTTCGATCATATACTATATTCTAGTTGTTTTATACGAACTATATACCGTAATTGGTCCCAACTGGTGAAATACATAGAGAACAATTTTAGGATCCATATTTACCTTCTTAAGATCCATTCTATATTTCTACAAAACGGTACTTTATTAGAGTGTTGTCTCTTTTTTACCTGTTATTCTTCCAATTCTCCTTCCTTTCATACTATCGGCACCAATTGCTGCTACATGAGCTCCAAGACTATGCCCAATAATGTGTATATCCTTAAGAGCAACTCCGTTTAAGGCAAGATAATTTATAAAATCACCAAGTTGCTGTCCAGCAGTTTTTGCGCCTCGAATTGCTGAGACATATTCAGATTTACACAATGCTGACCAATCCATGCCGATGATATTGTAGTTACCACTATCAAGATAGGCTGAAAAATTATATTACATTATATTAGCAAGATATTAGTTCGACTAACTTCCAGACTTAGGTTTTAATGAATTATGTTTGAAAACTGAATATTCATTGATTTTCACGCCAAACTAAAGGAATAATTAAATGGTCACCAAAGTGAGTGCCTTAGGGACCCGCGACTTTCACATAGTGACGCCGCCAAATATTACAAGATTTTCATAATTTTGTTTCCGTTTACAATTTAATGGGATAGAACGGGACACCTAGCAAACTTGGTACAAAACCAGTAACCTATTAACTTAGTGACTATAATCAGAAGCATCTATAAATTGTTACTAGCTCCACAAGAATAAAATTTCACGATTATTTTTAGTAGTTTCTCGAACTTTCTTGGTTGCTTCTATTCGTAGCTGTAGGTTTCGAGCGATGGTAATGTTGAATTAGTTTTTGAAATATTGTTGTGATTAAGTCAAGTAAAGGTTTTGATGTTACCTCTCGTACGTATTTTGAAACATCGATCGGTTTTTACTCGACAGTAATAAATATTGTAAGACTGATAAAGGGGACGGAACGTCATATAGTGACAAGAGTGTAAAGAAGCGTAAATATTGAACATGTTATTGTTCGGTTTTCCGTTAACGTACGTAAATGGTGAAGGAATATAGTGTCTATTATAATTAAAAATTTTGAAAAAATTATAATGCATTAATAAACGCGTAAATAAAAGACCGGGAGGTTTTTGATAAAGTTAACTATTGTGTGGAAGGAATTTTTTACACGGATAGGTGTTACCACCTCAGTTAATTTACTACATTACCAAAATGGAAGCAACTAACAATTCTGTAACCAGTTATCATTTATTAACTAATTTTGTTATAAATAAAATTTGTATTTCATTTCAATAACGCGGGTGCGTATGCGTGTGTGCGTGTGTGCGTATGTGCGTGTGTGTATGTGTGTGTGTGCGTGTGTGCGTGTGTGCGTGTGTGCGTGTGTGCGTGTGTGCGTGTGTGCGTGTGTGCGTGTGTGCGTGTGTGCGTGTGTGTGTGTGTGTGTGTGTGTGTGTGTGTGTGTGTACTGCATAGGTCGCTACTTGTGACCTATATATGCCTACATAAACCCTATCACAATTCTTAGGGTTGGCACCACACTATCTACGACAAACAGCGAGGGGCCGAATGGTCTCAAAAGGACCTATCTCTTTTGACTGGAAGATTAACATTAAATTGTAACTCAGATTTCAAGTAAAGGAATCTACTTTGAAGCTAAGTGGGCAGAGGGACTGACGGTACAATGTATATCTCAATAGAACTCTAACAACCAGCCTCCAGAGCGTGGCTGGTTAGGAAATTGCCAAATGACCCGAAAGGCGCTGGCTCGAATCCGCCGGTAATCGAGGGTTATGAGGTCCCATATTTTAAATTAAAAATCATGTATCCAGAATCTCGTGGCCTATAATATAAATTCGCGAGACCAATTAAATAGAAAAAAGAGCCTTTATAAATAGAAAGAAACGATTTAAATATAATTTAGTAATTTACTTACCATCCTTGCTTAACGTAAATACTTCATTTTTAATGCTGCTCAAAAATCCATGAGTTATAATTTTGGTGGGATTTGTCGAATCAAACCCAGAACTATTAAGAGATTCATAATTTTTTGTCTCTAGCCTATAAGGAGTGTTGTTTCTAAAATAATGAGAATGATATCAAAACATACCATTATTTAAAAGGTTAATGTAAAATAACTGAAAACGGACGAGGCCGTTTTTTCAGCAGTTTACCCACTGTTCTCTTATTCGTCAAATCCATCCTGAGACGCGTTTCGCCGTATCACGGCTCGTCAGCCGAGCTAGGACTGACAAACAAGAGAACAGAATTTACGGATATTTTTCCAAGAAGTTACGGGACACCAAGGTAGGATACAACGAATTGTACTAAGTACGCGTACTTAATACTCCACAGCAGGTTTCAAGCCAACAGAGTGGTTGACACGGCCAACTCTTAAAAGCAGGCAGTGCTTTTTGAAAAATTCTTCTCAGGCATACATGGTTAATATAAAATAACTGAAAACGGACAAGGCCCGGACTAACCCGACTGACGAGACGTGATACGGCCCAAACGCGTCTCGGGACGGATTTGACGAATATGAGAACAGTGGGTAAACTGCTGAAAAATGGGCCTTGTCTGTTTTTTAGTTGTTTTACATTAACCATACATGCCTGAGGACGATTCCTCAAAAAGGAACAATTTTTTCTCGCCTTATTAATTAATTCATTTTTAGGAAAATCCATAACTATTACCTTTATACGTCACTTACTACAACAAATTAAACTATTTTTACTTGCTTAATAGACACGTCAAAATTTGACAATGCCTACATTTTTGTTTTGTCTTGGCAACTATTAACAAGGATAAAAATTGAAAAATTCAAAATAAATCGAAAACTATTGGAAATAAGTACATGACATACTTAATTCCAAAATCTATCAGAAAAAATAATAATATACAAGGTGTGCCACTGAAAAAATTTGAGATTTTTCAATTTAAAATAGTCGAAATATATAAATTATTTTGAACACCTTGTAGCATCTAACTCAAATTGCTTTACATATATCTTTTTTTTTCATCTCTATAGAACGCTCGTACCAATTATGAGTATTCCACCTTCAGAAACAATGGCCCTACTAGCAATTATTTACAAAACTGAAAACTACTATTTTTTTAAAAATATTGAAATATTATAAAAACTACTAGGTTTAGGTATATAACATTATTAATAAAAAAGTTTAAAAATTTTACGCATAATTTAAAAATAAATTAGAAAATAGGATATTCTATTTAAAAAAAACATATGTTATATCGGCCACACTTTTTTGAAGGGCCCTGTATACTCAAAAATAACTGTGCACCTTAACATTCCCTAAAACTATCGTATTTAACATTTTTTCATCATTCCCGAAACAAATGAGTTAATGAACTTTACTGTAGCGTTGACTCACTGTGTACTTTAAGTTCGGTCAATACATTATTAATGTTCAGTGGCGGTAAGTTGCTGTTGAGTCCAACGGATTATATATACAATGTATACATATTGGCGTTCCCAATTTTTATCGGTCAGTCTGTCTGCCTGTCTGTATATTGCCACGATAACACGGACAAAATGAGAAATCCATTTAAAATTTCGTGCACAAATAATACTTGAATTAGGAACATAATCTGTAATTTCTGAGCGATATTGCTTCAAGAGAAGGTAGTGAAAGTGGTAAGGTTAAATCAGTTTGTGTATTTTCAGAGGTATTATAAGATTTGTTCCTGGTTTTGGTTGAAATAATACACAAATATTAAACCTAATTATTTACAATCGAATAATCGAGTTTCGCATATGTCGTGTTATATGTCCTTCTCCCAGTTCTTAAGGTTAAAGAATCTAAAAAGTATATTATTTGTCCCTTATTTCTAATTTAAACGGCTTACAGATAGAAGTATTAGGTTACAGTTCTAAATATCTCTGAAGCCCTTCGTCTCTTTTATTGTGAAATATCACACCAAAACATACTTATCATTTAAATATGGAGTTGTAATGATTGATTCAAGTTCTTCTTTAGTGTGGGAAAGTCAAAATAGTATTTATTTTGCAACTGCGTGTTTGCGAAAAAAGTACCGAATAAATGTTTTTTTTGTTATCTAATATATTCAAAGACCATCCTCAAACTTCCACATCTAAGGGCAGCCCTAAAGACTGCTGGTTTCGTAGACGCGACTACAACGATTTCGTTTTGTTTAACGCCGATCCTTGAATTTAATTTTCAAACAGTGGTATTATTTTTGGTATCAATAGAATGCTGATTTCCTACTCTTTCTAATAACACCAAAAAATTTAGGTTTTAAAAAACTTTTACTGATTAAAACGGTTTTACTCAATAGCTCGCTCAGCAACGAACTCGTTGCGCACTATTCATCGCTATAAAAAAACATGCAACTGAATTTTCCTATCATTTTCAATTAATTAGTAAAAGGAATGCTATGAAATTTGGTTTCATTAGAAAGAGAATAGAATGGGCTTTCAAATGATACTAAAATCAGTAGAAATATATAAACACTAAATTCTTGGATCCATGTTAAATGAAGCCAAATAGTTTTAGTCGATTTTTTGCTCACCAGTGTAGTAAAGTAATGTACAATAGGACTACCTGCGACCATTTATAGATTTAACTAGTCATACCTTTTGTACTTTTCTTTAGTTTTCTTTTTAGGATACGACTGGATTTCAATACTATTTTACGTTTTAGTTTGGAAAAAAAAATTAAACATTTATATTTCTTAAATACATGTGTCATGGAAAATCTGTCATACTCGTAAGACTTCCTCAAAATTACAGAAAGTGTCCCATAAAAAATTCCTCTCCGTCCGAGAATTAGTATACCCCATAAAACGGTAATTTTTTTGGTATGGAATGAAGCACTCCTTTCCAAAATTTACTTTTTTAGACCCAGTAAAAATATCAGTTTTCAGTGGTGAAGCCTTGCCTATGCGGAACTATTTTTTATGATGATTATCTTCTCATAAAGTATTATTTCATTTTTTTAATTGATTGTAGTCTACTATTTTTAGTGTTCCGTACGGAACACTTATAAGATGACTTCGGTGTCTGTCGGTCTGTCACACCCGATTTTCTCCGAAACTATTTGTCAATTTAGTAATAATATAGGAATTGATGGCCTCATCAGAACCGTGTAGTATTGAAAGTTAAATTTTGACTTAAGGGGTTAGTTTTGAGGGGTGAAATCGGAGGTGAAAAAAAATTTTTTTACTAGGTCATCGAATGTGGTGTCATATGAAAGCTTGTGAAAACACGAATAATATATATATATATATATATATATATATATATATATATAAAGGGTGGGCCATCTATCGGTTTAAATTTGAACCACCGGTTATTTCGAATCTGGCAATACTTATGTCATTCTATTCTGTCACAAAATTCAGTATATTATCTCCACTGAACGAAATGAATCGATTTACGCTTGAGCAACGTTGGGATTTATTGGAAATTTATTTCCAAAAAAAAGACAATTGGTCGGAAATTGCACGAAAATGTCGTACAAAATTTGGTCGCAGAGAAGGACCAACAGTGCCCGGTATACGCAAGTTTATTGCTAAAGTTCGTGAAACTGGTTTCATTGTTGATGCGCCAAGACGCGAACGTGCTCGTACAGTGCATACACCCGAAAATATCGAAGCTGTGGCTGAGAGTGTGCGTGAGAATCCATCAACATCAACTCGTCATCGTTCTCAAGAATTGAACATTTCACGCACCAGTTTACGTCGAATTTTGCGAAAAGATCTCGGTATGACGCCTTACAAAGTTCAATTGGTTCAAGAGTTGAAGCTGCATGACCATCCGCTTCGTTTTCGCCTCGCTAGATGGGCCAACTAGAAACTGCACGATGATGTCGATTTTGCCAAAAAAATCATCTTTTCGGATGAAGCTCATTTTCATCTTGGTGGGTACGTTAATAAGCAAAATAGCCGTATTTGGGGCTCAGAAAACCCACACGTGGTCTTACAGAAGCCAATGCACCCATTACGAGTGACTGTTTGGTGCGGCTTGTGGAGCGGAGGCATCATTGGCCCATATTTCTTTGAAAATGAGGACGGCGCAACCATTACGGTCAATGGAGACACCTATCGCACCATGATAACCAATTTTTTTGTGCCCGCTCTTCATGGTATTGATGTGAACGATGTTTGGTTTCAACACGATGGTGCAACTTGCCACACATCTCATGCCACAATCGATTTATTGCGTCAAAAGTTTGATGGCCGTTTAATTAGCCGAAATGGTGATGTCAATTGGCCGCCAAGAAGCTGCGATTTGACACCGTTGGACTATTTTCTGTGGGGCGCCGTTAAAGACAAGTGTTATGCCGACAAACCAGAGACAATTGAGTATTTGAAGGCCAACATTCGTGATGCCATTGCCGAGATACGACCCCATACACTCGAAAAAGTGCTCTAAAATTGGTCCGATCGAATGGGGTACTGTGAGGCGAGCCGCGGCAGCCATATGAATGAAATAATATTCCATTTCTAACCGGAATAATTGTACTTCACAACAAAAAAATAAATTTGGCAAAATTTCAAACCGTTTTTGTTTTATTGCAGTTTTAAATTTAAACTTTTAAATGGCCCACCCTATATATATATATATATATATATATATATATATATATATATATATATATAATGTAATACTTGCGCACACTTTTCTTTATTTTATTGTTAAAAAATCGCGAAAAATCGCTGTCCCCCCTTACCTTATCTCGAAACGTACTGATTAAAAAATTTTGAAAAAATTCTGTAATATTCTCCACGGGGTGTAGATTGAACGAAAATTATCACGAGTGCATTACCTTTAATATTTTTTCTGGTATATTAGAAAAAACAAAAATTTCAAGGTCATCAGTTTTCAGTAAAGATGGGAAACAAACTTTATTGAAAACTCATTTGGGGTATGTTTTTTGAAGTCACTGATCATTTAATACCACCGTAACAATTTATTTTATTTTAAAAGCAATCAACGTACGGAACACTAATTGTGAAAGTTTAACTTGCACTTGACCAGTTTTTTTTTTATGAAAAACTCAAATTAGTTTACCAAAAAAGAGGTGGGTCAACGCGATTACCACTATTTTAAAAATCATGTTCGCTACCTCATGTTACTCCAAAATTATTGTAGCCGATTATTTTGCAGTAACTCAGACTAAGTTGATTGCCACCTCATTTATTAAAGACGTTCTAGCAGTTTAGATCATTCGATTTGTTTGATTGTAATTTGTAATTTTCATTATTTATCTAATCTAAATCAAAAAAAAAAAAAAAAAAAATCTTGAATAATTGTAAATCATATAAACTATTTAATATTTTTTTAATGAAGTTTATCAGTTTTTTTAAGGTTTATTTTAAAGAGATAAGTCGATTCAAACAATCGGTATAAATAATTGGAGAACAATAGAAAGTAGCAGTTATTTATCTATTTGTGATAATAATATTTATAGATATAGATAAAAAAATTGCAACGACATTCACAGGTGCACGTTAAAATGCCAAACAAGAACAATACTTACGATAATAGTTGTTAGTATGTTGAGTATAACATTTTCAAAATCAGGTGCAGAAGAAACGACTTATTAAAAGGAGTATAATTTATTATTATCTTTTCAAGGGTTATTTTCACCCCCTTCCGTTTAGAACTAATTCTTCTTTTTCTTTTAAATGGTATACCGTATTTATCTTTCAATGGATAATATAAGGTTTGATAGGTCCCTACCTGATGATTCCCTTTTCGTTACTAAAAGAGGATACCAAAATCCAAACAAAATATGAGTCAGACAGACGAATAACATGATTTATTAAATCGTCACTAGCCACTAAGTTATGATATTTTATTGATCAAATACTACCGGCGAATAAGGTTGTGAAGCTGAACCATCCGCAATCACTTGTGGCTTAACTCAGCTTATTGACGCACCAACACGGATCCCTGATCGAGACGGGGAGTTCGCCAGTCTTCTTGATCTGTTTTTAACCACCAATCCGGAGATTTACACGGTCACCGTAAATCCGCCGTTAGGTTCTTCCATAAACCATAAACTGCTTTCGACATCGAGTATCCTACCAATCAGTGATAGAGAGGCGCCTAAACCGCGCAAGATTTAGCACTACAAATCTGCTAAATAGGAAGATTTCATGGAGTATTTTTGAACTTTCCCTTGATTAGACGTTTGTTTTCGATCCAACGATCCATCTGGCTGCGCCAAGAAGGTTTCCGATATTATTTTGGCTGGTATGGAAGCTTACATTCATTTTTCGAAGAAATGCCCTTCCAATGGCAAGCCTTGGTTTGACCAAAAATACAAAGAAGCTGTTGCTTCTAAACATCTTGCCTACCGACAATGGCGTGAAAGTCCTAACGCCATAAATCGTAACACCTTTGTTCGTACCCAGAACAGATACAAAGAAATTATCGACGAAACCAACGAGGCACACAATTAACGAATTAAAAACAAACTTCTCGCTTCCCAACAATTCCAAGTCCTTTTGGTCAGTCGCTAAGGCACCATACGACCACTGACCCGGCCAGATAATTCTATTGCAACAACACTCGTTGAGAAAATGAACTTATTGGCTGAATTCTTTGCTTCACATTCTACTGTTGATTTCTAAAGAAAAACACCACCTACTATTCCCATAGTGCAGTCAGAGATGCCCGATATTGTCGGTGTATCATAAAACGTATTTTATTGAAGCTAGATACCAAAAAAGCTTCTAGCGCTGACGAAATACCTCACGGAATCTCAAAAACTGTGTGAGGGAACTAACACCAGTTTTCTGTAGACTTTTCAATCTATCTTACAGAAAGGGAATATTTCCTTCCTGCTAGAAATGTGCCACAGTTCAGCCGATACCTAAAAATAGCAAGAAGACCTTGCCAAATAACTATCGACTAGTTGCACTGGTTTCAATAATATCGAAAGTCATGGAAAAGGCTATCAATCAGCATCTTCTAAAATATCTTAAAGTATTCAACAATATTAGCGACTACCAGTATGGCTTTCGTAAACATAGATCAACAGGAGATCTTCTGACTTATGTAACACATGTTTGGAACAATGCAACTGAACACTTTGGAGAATATTGAGAGGTTGCTCTTGATATATCCAAGGCATTCGACCGTGTTTGGCCCGATGGATTGTTGGGTAAGCTACGTGCTTCAAGGATCTAGCCCGCCTAATTCCTCCCAGAGCGGTGCATGTTAGAAATACACGTCGCGCTAATAATTCACATCTGTATGAGGTTCAGCTTGTTATTCCTCGTACCATGCTTTTCAAGTAGTCTTTTATATGGAGAACATCATCCCTTTGGAATAATTTGCCCAGGACTGTGTTTCCCACCGAGTACAATTTACAGCGATTCAAAAACAACGTGAATCACTTTTTCCGCACACATATCTCTCCTGTAGCGCTTTAGGGATTTTCCTGCAGCACGTGTGCTAGACCCATAAAAAAAAATTCAGAAAACTATAAATACACCTTCATCTCGTAAGATTTATATTAAAAACTCTATCTATGGAAGGCTCTTTATAGGTTGTTCTATTTAAATGAACTGAAGAGGTAGCTCTAGAAGAAAAGAGACCACAACAGCTCTCGAAATGATTAGAGTTAAAAAGATATCGACAATTTGCAAGGAAATATCGGAATACTCATCTTTAAGGCACAAAACAACATCCTCGGGATAGCATTAAAAATAGAATACTCCATCGCCATCAAATAGTAAGCCTACATATATACATAATTCCCCAGGATTGCTGGTTCTTCCCTAACAGCGCCTCGACATCCAAATAAGGCACACAGTAGAATATCGACAAAGCTGCATAGAACTACTGGCTGACATCTTCTCATTTTAACCGAAAACTATCTGAATAATATTACTCAAGACCCCTGAGGTACAAGGTTAATTAATTTAAAAATGAATGGCAAATACTGGAGACAGTACATGTGATAGGGGGTTACCAGGTTTTTGGAGCTTCTAGTAATAGGAAAAACACCGTACGGTTTTATATCAACCACTAAAATTGAAATTCATATTTTAGCAAGACTAAAACGGTTTTCGCTTTTTAAGGAAACGTAGAACTGTTGAAATATGAATTTTGTAGTAGTTATAGATTTTTATTACCAGATGAGAACCCTAACGATCGATCAGCAATTTTTAATAACAATTCTTCTGCCGGTGGAAGGCCTTAAACAACCTCCGACGGAAGGCAGATATGTTTTTAAATTTAGGCTGTCACAAATCAGAGATGCAATGTATTGTATCTTACTGCCGCTGTAGAGTTGCTGAAGTTTTTCACTTAGAATTAGCAGATAACGTAAAATTATTGCAAGTATATAAAATTCCCTATTACAAATACCCTCCGGAGTCAAATCTTGAAGACTACAACTTGAAACTATACTAGACTCTGACCTTGTTTATATATCAGTCACTCACAATATACTATATAGTCTATTGTTGAATAAATCTTCAAAGCACACAACCACAGTAAACATAAAACACAGTAGCGACAGTCCGACTCGGCACCTTTGATCTCAAGGGGTTCGAGTTTGTAATGATCACATGACCAGTCGCCATATTGCTGATATAATGCTCGTGAGTTTTTGAAATATTCAAATTCCTTCTTTCAAGAAAAATCCTATTCTGTAGAATAAAAATGAATTTTGCTGATTGAAAGGAAGAAAACAACGAAATAATTTTTTTTAGAAATATTTTTTCATCAAGTTCTTATTAAAACAGATACACAAAAAGCAGGGAAAAAGGTAAGATATACAAAGGAAAAAAACATGTAGCTTCAAAGCTTCTTGCACATTGTTCATTTAAATATCTCATTGTTGAATTTATATTTCTAAATTATAAGAGATATTGTCTGGGGGGTAAAAAGATCATTTGAGAATATATCTCTGCACACCTTCAACTTCGTGAGTATATGGTAATGTCAACAATCATTCTCTTTATATTTCAGTGGATCCCAGTAGTCCGGGAAGGTTGAAAATAATTATAATTATCATTTTAAGATGAGATCGTCTTTCTTCTGAACTTAAAAATGAAGTGAACATACTTTTTGTTCCATTTTGTCATTAGTTAAATCTAATATAATAATTTTCATACAACTAATGACTTTTCGTGCCTAAAGTGGTTATAAAATTGAGAATCTCGCTTTACCACCTCCTCATAATTCTGCCCTGAATTCAGAAAAAAACGTGCAAGTGGAATAACAAAAACCAATACTTAATAATAATAACTCATCAACTGTTTTACAAATGAAATGTATCTCTAATATGGAAACACAATTATCATAATCTTTATATAATGTATTGCATAATAGAAATAAAGAATTATAAATCTTTTAGGAACTTTTACCCCCTTAGCCCTTATTACTGCTTCCAGTCGGTTTTTCATGGAGTGAGTGCGCTTTTTTCACCTCTGTGTGTGAGATTCTTCCCCACTCTTCGGCCCATCGCAACCTTTAAGTCCCTCAGCGATGCAGGGACTGGATCTTTGGCACAAACCCTTCTTTCGAGCTCACCCCACATGTGCTCGATTGAATTGAGGTCAGGACTTCGCGCAGGCCAGTCTAATGTGGGTATTCCCACTTCCGGCAGGTATTCGAGTACCTATGCAGCAGCATGTATTATCGTGCATTAGCACGAAGCTATCGCCAACAAACTCAGCGTAAGGAATGACGTATTCCTGCAGAATCTCCTCGATGTACCGGTGAGCAGTTAATCCACCGCTACGAGTCTCATCAGTCACGAACACCAAATCGGTTTTTGCATCCAATGATATGCCAACCCACACCATGACAAAACCTCCTCCGTAGGCGACGGTTTCAGTAATACAACACTGCACATTGCGCTCCCCAAGCCTACTATAGACTCGTCTTCTTCCATCATTGCCATGTAGGCACAATCGGAACTCGTCGGAGAATAAAACAGTCGACCTGTTCTCGGAAAAATCTGAGTCACGCTTGTCGATGGACTGTTGTCAATTTGGGTCTGTTAGCTGCTCTGTTGGGAGTTAAATTATTTTCTTTAAGTCTTCTTTTAACTATCCAAGGACTGACAGTGCGACCACGCACTTGTCGGAGCTCTTGCCGGACCTCAACGCCGGTTAAGTGACGATTTCTTAGAGTTGTGTTGTCAATGAAGTTGTTACCTCAATCCGAGGTACACTCCGTGTAAAGACGCCAGTCTTTTGGAAAAGTCTGTAGATAATTGACTGGCTCAGGTGCAGTTGCGCTGCGACTACACGTTGACGCAATTAGTGAGCAGGTATAGCTGAGATGTTGATGGTTCAAGTTTCGATAATGGAATGATAGGAAAATGCAGTTGCATGTGTTTTTATAAGGATGAATAGCGCGCAACAAATACGTTGCTGAGAGAGCAAAAACGGCTCTATTAAGTAAAACCATTTTGATAACTAAAATTTTTTGGAAATTCGAATGGTTTTGGTGTTATTGGCATTCTAATGATATTAAAATAATACCGTTGTCTGAAAATTAAATTCTAGGTTCGGTGTTAAATGAAGCAAAATCATTTGAGTCTATATATATATATATATATATATATATATATATATATATATATATATATATATATATATATATATATATATATGTATATATATATATATATATATATATATATATATATATATATATATATATATATTTATATATAATGTGTGTGTGTATATATATATATATATATATATATATATATATATATATATATATATATATATATATATATATATATATATATATATATATATATATATATATATATATATATATATTTATATATAATGTGTGTGTGTATATATATATATATATATATATATATATATATATATATATATATATATATATATATATATATATATATATATATACATATATATTTATATATATATTATATATATATATATATATATATATATATATATATATATATATATATATATTCTCTTAACTAATCCCACTTTTCATTTACAACAGTATGTACAAGTTCTTTTGGAACATTTTGTGTACAATGATGTTACATCTAAAGAAAGAAGTTTGTAATTTAGTGGAACTTTGTGTCAACAATTTTTTTAAAGGGGAAAAAATCTTTAAAATTATATTTATGGGTAATTTGGTTTAAATCTTTTTTGGCAAATCAATTCATCATGTACGTACTGTTTTTCAGATGGTAGTGGTATATAATAAAATTCCCTGAAGCAAAAGGGAAACGTCGACATCCATATTAATTAAACATGCGAACCTAAACTTGAAAACAATAAATTGTAAACAATTAGTTCAAGAACCAGAGAAATATATATATATATATATATATATATATATATATATATATATATATATATATATATATATTCAAGAATCGGTGTTAAATGTTTTAGTCGATTTTTTTGCTCACCAGTGTGTATATATATATATATATATATATATATATATATATATATATATATATATATATATATATATATATACACACTGGTGAGCAAAAAAATCGACTAAAACATTTAACACCGATTCTTGAATTTCATTTTTAAACAGTGGTATTATTTTTGGTATCATTAGAATGCTGATTTTCTACTCATTACAATAATACCAAAATTATTTAGCTTCCCAAAAAGTTTTACTGATTAAAACGTTTTTAGTCAATAGCGGTTCTTTGCTTCTTTGCTCACTCAGCAACGTACTTGTTGCGTGCTATTCATCCTCGTAAAAACACATGCAACTACATTTTCCTATCATTCCTTTATCGAAACTTGAATCAACATCTCCGATATACCTGCTCACTAATTACGTCATCAGAAAATGGATACCACCTCGGAAGAAACGGCACAAGTCACTGCCCTATTGCAAGAAGTGCATAGCCAATGTGTAGTCGCCGCACAACTGCACGCTACCAAGAGACTGGCACCTTTACACGGAGATGAGGATCCGAAAGAAGAAGGCGTGCCTCAGAGCGAGACAACCGCTTCATTGTTAACATAACTCTAAGAAATTGTCACTTTACCAGCGTTAAGGTCCAGCAGGAGATCCGATAACTTCGTGATCGGCCTGCCAGTCACTGGACAGTCAAAAGAAGACTTAAAGAAAATAACTTAACTCCAAAGAAAGCAGCTAATAGGTCCAAATTGACAACAGCCCATCGATAAGCGCGACTCAGATGTTCCCGAGAACATGTCGACTGGACCTTGGAGCAATCGCGCTCCGTTTTATTCTCCGACGAGTCCTGAAAGTACCTACATGGCAATGCTGGAAGAAGACGAGTCTATAGTAGGCCTGGGGCGCGCTATGCGCAGTGCTGTATTACTGAAATGGTCGCCTACGGAGAAGGATCTGTCATGGTGGGAGGCATCTCACTGGATGCGACAACCGATTTGGTTTTCGTGATTGATGAGACTCGTAGTGGTGGATTAACTGCTCACCGGTACATAGAGGAGATCTTGCAGGAACACGACGGCCTTTACATTGGATTTGTTGGCGATAACTTCGTGCTAAGGCCCACCAATTCGGGGTCACATGCTGCTACATCGGTGCGGCAATACCTAGCGAAAGTGGGAATATCCACGTTAGACTGGCCTGCGCGGAGTCCTGACCTCAATCCAATCGAGCACATGTAGCATGAGCTCAAAAGAAGAGTTCGAGCATCGCTAAGGGACTTAAAGGTTGTGATGGCGGAAGAGTGAGGAAGAATCGCACAGACAGTGGTGAAAAAGCTCACCCGCCCCATAAAAAGCTGGCTAAAAGCAGCCATAAGGGCTAGGGGGGTAATACAAAATATTTAATTGTTAAATTTAAAATTTGTTTAATTTTTCCTTTCTCTCACCTCTGTTTTCAATCCTTGTTTTCCCTTTCAATCATTTTAATCAGTAAAAATCATGAAGTATGACATGGAATTTGGTATCATTAGAGAGAGAATAGAATGAGTGATACTAAATATAAAAATATATGAGCACTAAATTCTAGAATCCATCTTAAATGAAGCCAAATAGTTTAAGTAGTTTTTTTGCTCACCAGTGTATATATACATATATATATATATATATATATATATATATATATATATATATATATATATATATATATATATATATATATATTATATATATATATATATATATATATATATATATATATATATATATATATAAACATATATATATATATATATATATATATATATATATATATATATATATATATATATATATGTATATATATATATATATATATATATATATATGTATATATATATATATATATATATATATATATATATATATATATATATTATTCTTTTTGCAAGTAAATTTTAGAATTGTCTGCAAAATTGATGATTTTAATCAGTTGTTTAGTCATGTTTATGAAAACAGGAGCACTGTTTACAGAAAGAATAAAACAGTAGTAAATAGCATGTTTAATATATATATATATATATATATATATATATATATATATATATATATATATATATATATATATATATATATATATATACTATTGTATTCTTTCTGTAAACAGTGCTCCTGTTTTCATAAGCATGACTAAACAACTGATTAAAATCATCAATTTCGCAGACAAAATTTGTTTTAACTTGATGGATTAATAACAAATAATAGTTTCTAATTTTATCATTTAATTTAATCAAATGAGGAATTTTAATGAAAACTCGTATTAGCAATATAATTTAATAAATACAAAAATATATTTATACATGCCGGTGTTTCATTTAAAAAAAAAATTAGATTTATTTATCCTGTACTCTTTTCGCAGACTCAAGTAGTAATATAAACTAAAAAAAAAGTTAATCAGAGCATTATCAACTTGATATTTAAATGATATGTACTTTGTGGTGAGATATACACCACAAAAATCGACAAAATACTTTACTCAGTACTACCCTTGTAAAAACACAGCCTTAACACAAGTATCGAATGTCACTTTTTCACACTAAAAAACAAAGTACTCACACATAATAATCATAAAAACTATCCAGGGACAGGGCGTCAGAGATATTTACAACTATTATATTAAAATTCGAAATAATAACGCGACTCTAAAAACCCTTAGAAGGACTTATAATACTGTGTATTCGAGTCAACTGCTCTACAAACTAGGAAAAATTATTATAATACTATCGGAACTGTACGAAATTTAACCCCACTCCTGTTTTTCTGAAGTTATATCGCTTAAGAACTATAGTTTTTTGTCCGTAAACTAAATATTTCCTACAATTAAAAAATGCCAATCAAAAACGGGTTAATTAATCCGAATTTAAATATAGTAATATTAAATAATACTCAACCATTATCGTCATTACGACATTGTTACCACCTACAGCTTAAATGACATAACACATTGTACAATGTTTGTCTTTACTAAGCAAGTAATACTGGGTGCATTGAATTTTTCAAAAAGAATAAATAAATAAATATTACCCCATTTTCCATATGATGAAGATATTTACAACTTAAAACTAATATTTCCGTTTAGATACTATCAAAATTGAAAGTAATGAACTACCAACGTAGTTCTTAGATTCCTCGACTTCGTTGGAAAGACGCTGGAATTAAGTTTACAGATTAAATTTGGAGTTAAAACATAAATCTTCCAAATGTTAAAATTTTTAAATAAATCTTTCTCCCTGAGCTTTAAACAGGAGTTCCCCGTAATACTCTTTTGGTAATCTAAGGCAAATACCACAAATATGAGCTGACCTGGTAAATAAAACAAATTGGACATCTGGGCCATCCGGATCAATCCACTGCTCTTGTTTAAGAGAGATGTTTATTGCTGTTTCATCTTGATTATCGTTTAAACTAGGTTCAACAAATTCTGAAATTAAAAAGTAACAAACTTAAAAAATATCTATATGGTGTCCTACAAACTAAGTGAGCAAGCTTAGGAGATCTGCTACAATATTGCCACGTTTTGGGCATGTCATACATGAATTTTCGGTAATTTTATAGTTAACTCGTGCAATTTTTTTAGAGTTCTTCAAAAACGAATTTCTTCTTTAAGGTAAACTTTTAATTCTTTTAAAGATTTTAAAGTCGTTCTTTTACAACTTTTATTTTGATAAAAGAAATCTAAATCAGTGATGGCGATCATTAGTAAGTTTCAGTCTTCCCTATAAAAGTATGCTTGGAAAGCTCTAATGTTACACAAAAAGCAATAGTATCTGGAAAAACTAAAATTTGTTTAAAGTTAGATATACTTTATATTTATTTTCAAATTTTGTAGCAATTATTAGATAATTAATTTCAATTTAAAATAAACCAAATGAAAAAAAGATTCGTGAAATTAAATAAAATATGTTTATTTATGTTTACCTTAAGATGCAAAGCGGATTTTATGAAATACATGAAATATATCTAACACCCACTTCTTATACTAGCTAGGCTGTCTCTTCGCGCATGCAACTAACCAGAACTAATATAACCATGGTGAATGGACCGGCATTTGGAGCTGAATTGGCCTGACAATTAAGGACTGGCGCTTTGCATCAGATTAGATTATTAACATAACCATAAAGACAAACTTATATAATTAATAATTTTAAATCTTCTTCTTCTCGATCTTCAGATCGTCGCTGTTACTCCTGAACGTGGGCCTCTTCCATCCCTGTCCATGCGCTGCGGTCCTGACTGAGCTAGATCCACGTTGCACCTGCATAGAGTCTGATATCATCCCGCCATCAGAGTTCAGAACGTCCTGCGCTGTGCAGATACTCTTGGACGCCAACAGAGAAGGTGCTTTTTTCATTTGTCGTTAGGATTTCGAGCCATGTGTCCCGCCCACTGCTGTTCTCTTCATCACATCGATGATCCCAGTCCTAGCTCTGATGTCCTCATTCCTTACTCGATCCCTTCGACTAATGCCGAGCATCACTCTCTCCATCGATCTTTGCGTTGTTCTTAACTTGTCAGCACTTCTCTGAGACAAAATCACTTTCTCAATACCATGAGTCATCACTGGCAGTATGCAATTATCAAACATCCTTAGGTTGATGGGCATTCTGGTGTTCTTCAGAATATGATTCAGCTTCTCAAATAGAGCCCCCCACTCTTCGGCCAATCTCAGAAGTTTGGTTCCGTCGTCTAAGCGCCGTCCCTTGTCCCAGATATACATATTCGTTTACCACGTCTATATTTCAATTTTCATCACCAGGAGCCGTCGTCATTATATTGTTATTAAGGTTCATAGACAAACCCACTCTCTTTAATGAATCGTTCAATTGGTTGAGCATCGTCGACAGTTTGTCAAGATCACTACTTATCAAGCGAAAATGATTAAGGAAAGTTCCGTCTATAGAGATTCCTTTTGCGTCCCACTCAAGTTTCTTGAACGCATACTCCGAGCGCCAGGGTGAAAAGCTTTGGAGTGATTGGATATCCCTGCAGGACTCCGCTTTCTACGACCACTGGTTTCGTTCGCTAATCATCATTCGTGGCCTGAACGGTGGCGTTTTCATAGATGCTCTGGATAAGTTTGGAGTATCTGGAATCAGTCCGCAATCTATGGTGCTAAATCGGCTTCTGAATCCAACCTGGTCGTTAGGCTGCTGATAGAAATCAACTTTGAGCATCAGTATTTTGATGATTATCTTAGTGAGTTTTCGGCTGAATCATGATGATTGTGATCTTTCAAATGTGATACTGCTGATCTCACTTCTTCTATGGTAATTTTGGGCACATCCTCGGTACCTATCTTGATAATTACTGGCATTGTACGGAATTGGGGAGGTCTGGGGACTATTGTGGCATACAGGTCTGAACTTGCCCAATCTTTTTTAATTTTAGTTGTTACCAGAACTCTTAATTAGTTTTTATACAAACTTTGTTTTAAAGAAACACAATTAATATAAACGGCCTACCTTGATAGTGAATTTAGTTAATTTAATTCTTTCCTGTTTGGTTAGTATTCTAGCGGCATTTCATTTAAATACGAATTTATTTTTTATTCAGATTAGTTTATGTTATTTTCTAGTTATATGCAATTCAGAGTGAAGAGCCAGCCCATCATAATAGTATAATAATGAGTTAAGTACCGGCCTTTAATTACAACTAGTCCTTCTAGGCTTATGTTAGTTAAAATTAGTTTACATTATGTTTTAATTATATCCAATCTGGCGTCATTTCATCAATGCAAGGGAAACCAAAGTTCTTACTTCTGTTGTCTCTAGTTTCAGAAAGTTTGAGGAATTAATCCAAATTTTAACCATCCCTAGCAACAGTAATGGAGTGCGTCTTTGCGCTCACTGTCGAAGACTAAAGAATCCTGAGAAAACGTGGGAAGATTAATCCAACTGACAGTGTCTATCCCAAGAACATCAATTTTTCAGCAGTATATATAGTAAATAGGTAGAAATTCGGCTAAGTTAGTCAAATATTGTTATAGAAATACACTGGTGAACAAAAAATCGACTCAAACGATTTAAACGATGGTATTATTTTTGGTATCTTTAGAATCAATTCTTTCCAATAATACCAAAAACATTTGGATTTCCAAGTTTTACTGTTTAAAACGGTTTTTCTCAATAGAATCGTTTTTGCTCGATCAGCAACATACTCGTTGCGAGCTATTTACCCCTATAAAAACACATTCAACGACATTTTCCTATTATTTTTTTAACGAAACCTTCTCTGCTATACCTGGTCACTAATTACGTCATCGAAAAATGGATGCCACCACGGAAGAAACGGCATAAGTCATTGCCCTATTACAAGAAGGGCATAGCCAGTCGCTTTGCAACTGCACCTGAGTCAGTCAGCTGTCTCCAGCGTCTACAGACATTACCAACAGACTGATTCCTTTACACGGAGACCGGGATCATGAAGAAGAAGGTGTACCTCGGAGCGAGACAACCGCTTCATTGTCAACACAACGCTAAGAAATTGTCACTTGACTGACGTTGAGGTCCAGCAGGAGCTCCGACAAGTTCGTGGTCGGGCTGTCAGTCATTACACAGTCAGAAGACGTCTTAAAGAAACTAACCTAACTCCGAAAAGACCAGCTAACGGACCTAAATTGACAGTAGCCCATCGACAAGCGCGGCTCAGATTTACCCAAGAACATGTTGACTGGACGTTAGACCAATGCCACTCCGTTTTGTTCTCTGACGTGTCCCGAATGTGCCTACTTGACAATGATCTAAGAAGACGAGTCTATAGGAGGCCTGGGGAGCGCTATGCGCAGTGCTGTATTACTGACACGGTCGTCTACTGAATGTGAAAACCGATTTGATTTTCGTGAACTGCTTATCGAGAAGATCCTGCAGGAACACGTCGTTTTTTTACTGGATTTGTTGGTGATAGCTTCGTGCTAATGCACGACAGTCCGAGGCCACATGCTGCTGAATCGGTGCAGCAATACCTGGCGGAAGTGGGAATACATTAGACTGGCCTGCGCGGAGCTCTGAAGTCAGTCCAATCGAGCACATGTAGGATGAGCTCAAAAGAAGGGTTTGAGCCAGAAATCCAGCCCCTGCATCGCTGAGGGACTTAAAGGTTGCGAGATCGGAAGAGTGGGGAAGAATTCCACAGACAGTGGTGAAAAAGCTCATCTGCCCCATGAAAAACCGACTAGAAGCAGTAATAAGGACTAGAGGGATAATACACAATATTGATTTTGGTTTTTATCAATAAATTTAATTGTTAAACCTAAAATTTGTTTAAGTGTTCCTTTCTCTTTCGCCTATTTTCAATCCTTGTTTCTCCTTTCAGTCATTTTAATCACTAAAAAGGTATGCTATAGAATATAGTATCATTAGAAGGAGAATAGAATGGGCTTTCAAGTGATACTAAAATCCGTAAAAATATATGAACAGTAAATTCTAGGATTCGTGTTAAATGAAGCCATATAGTTTGAGTTGATTGAGTGTAAAAAATTCTAAATAAAAACAACAATATTTGAAGGCTGTAAGAAAACACAAATTTAGACATACGAATTCTTTTAGGCGAGTAGTTCGATGAGATTTAATTTACATTGATACGGTGGTAGTCGAAGTACAATTATTCCATGTTCTTTAGCAGTTTCGCCAACGTCATGTCTCTCAAATTGTCCTTTTTTTATTGACAGTTTTTAGAAGTTCCTTCTTTAGTAGCGTTCGCAAAAGGAATCTGTATTTGGGACAACCAACCTGTAATATCGCTTTATTTGTAGTCAATTTTTCCACGAGCTGGGAACGGTAACTGGCGTTGCACTGTTGTCCAGAAATTTAGTTTTTATTAATGTTAATAATAATGATTTTAACCATAAATGATGATAAATGTGGTTAAAATATGTCCAAATAATGACCGAAAAATAGCTATGTTGATTCACCTTGCGACCTTTCGGTCTTGAAACAGCAAATTTCAAATCATGTGGATCGAGAAACATAAATTGCTTTAGTTTGTTCATTCAAATATTGCAATCTTAGAGAAAAATACTAAAAATTATTCAAAAATGGTAGAAAAATAACCAAAAATTGGCCATAATTTTTTGGAAATTTAGTTACGAGTATTTAAAAAAATATATTTAAATCGATTAGAAATTAAAACCTGCAGATAATTTTGAACGAAAAATTAAATTCCTGGACCAAAGTGCTTTGTCCAAAACAATAATAGAGATTTTCCGAATCATTTGAGAAAAATATTCTTCAAAAACATTCGCTGTTATATCTTGATCATAATCTTTCGTAGATCTCGATTCAGACCGTGTGGTGGTGTTAAACAGGATCTCTATATGGATATTTCACGAGAACTTGTAATTTTCTTATTTTGTCACATTTCTACTGTACGTCCTTCATTAAGCCAGGTTTCATCCAGGTAAATGTTTTTGCCTTATTTACTGTGTTTTCGAAGGACCGAAAATATTATCTCCAACAAATTGTTTCTTCTCTATTAATAAGCATTAGCTGCCGATTTTAATTTTCCCAACATTTCCTTCAGTACTTTCCATACTTTTTGTCTTTCTTGACAACTTTCAGAACTTTATTAGAAGTTGGTATAACTTTCCTAAAGTAAAAAAAATTGTCAACAATTCCACTTTGCCTTTCCTTAAGAAGTTTGTAACTTGTAGAATTACCAACTCCCGTCATATTAAAACATTTTGAAACTAAACTTCGCACAGCTAAATGGATCCCTAAATGTCTGAATGCCTACCAAAAACGACTGAGAGTCAACAACATCCAAGTTAATTTGTAGCCATTTAAAGATAATTCATCTTTTTGGAGCGAGTAGTAACTACGAAAGAAACGTGGGTCCACCATTATGAACCATAGACAACAAAATAGTCGAAAGAATGCTAGCTTACCTCGTTCTAACAAGTTTTGCTTACAGAAATTAGTAGGAAAGGTTTTTGCTTCCGTTTTTTTTGATAAGGATGGGATACTTCTTATACATTACTTGTCACAAGGCAAAACAGTGACTGGACGACATTCTTCTTCATTATTAACTAAACCTGGCCAAAAATTGTAAAAAAACGTCGAAAAAAGTATCTAAAGGGGCTCTATTTTGGCAAGACAATGCGCCTGCTCATAACACGCTGTAAGTTTTGCAAAAAATGAACGAATCTACTTCTGACTTATTCCCCAAACCGAAAAAATATTCGAAATGACACAAATGTCGTTCAGACGAAGAAGTAATAAATGTTGCCTTAGACTAGTCTGTAAATCAAAAAGGAAAAGAATTTTTTTAAAAAGTCTAGGGTTAGCTTATAACCGTTGCACTAAGTGTATAAAGTTGAAAGATTGAAGAAGAAGTTGAAAGAAGAAGTCGAAAGAAGAAGTCGAAAGAAGAAGTCGTTTTTGCTGGGCTAAAAACCTATCAATACGTCCTCTTAATTAAATAAGTATTTTAACTAGAGTAGAAACATACTCGTATTAGGAACGTTGTTTTATCATGTTTATGAGGCGCTATCTTGGATATAAAACAGCTATCTTCTGGTTCTTATCATATGGGCTACCATGTTGATGATGATCGTTTTATCGACAGTCGCTCGGAAGGGTTCAACCGTAGACTTTCCGTAACACTGCCTCAAATTTTTCAACCACGGCGTTCTCCTTGTCCCTGAACAACACCTGCCTGGAATCTTTCCATCCATAATCAGATGCAAGATTTCGTATTTCTTTGGATGTCTCATAATGTTGTTCATGCGAGTGAGAACGCTATTGTTACTAATTCTGTCCATCCAAATGATTTTCAGCAGTCGTCGATACACTCACATCTCGAATGCCTCCAGACGTCTAAGCATTGCTTCAGTTAGCGTTCACTCTTCCATGCCGTACAAGAGAACCGGAAAGACATACCAGCCTACCATTTTCATCCGTAGTTTCAACGATAGGTCGTGATTAGTTAAGATTTTTTTGTTCTTCTAAATGCTGCTCGAATTTTGACTTCCACAGTCGACTCCCAGTGGTCACTGATATTGCTACCGAAATACATCAATTTATCACCTGCATCTATCTTTGTGCTACTCACTGTAATACCACCATCTCCAATATTAGATTATTTGCTTATAATTATATATTTTGTTTTGTTTGCATTGCATTGTAAACTAAACTAGGTACACGTGTTAGTTATTTTATCTATAAATTTTTGTAGAGCTTTTCCTGGTAACACAGGTACACGAAAAAAATCTCTGTCTTTTCAGTGAGACGCGTGTTTTCCTTAATATTTTTTTATGTCTAATACAAAAAATCATAAAAAAAGATCCAGAAAACACACTTAAAGATGCCAGAAATTGAAAAAAATACATTTTAAGAAATAATGTAAAACCGTATAATCATTAAAATTATGGAATAAAACTACTATTTTTAAATGTTTTGAATCTACATTTATCATAAAAACTTAAAAATAGTAGGTTTTAGTGTTCATGTTTCACAAAAAACACGTACACACCAACTACGTGGTAAAATGTTGTTTAAAATAAATATATGCAACCGCTAAATTAAAAAATTGTTTTTAATTTTTATTAATATTGAACAAAACTATTATTTCTATGTTTTTTGAAGTTCTTAATCCTGACTTGACATCAAAAAATAAAGTTATATGTTCAGTTTCAACAAAAAACTCGCTTTTAACATTTACAACGGTGCTATGTGTTGAAACTGAACAGAAAACTTTATTTTTTAATGTCAAGTCGGGAGTAAGAACTTCAAAAAACATAGAAATAATAGTTTTGTTCAATATTAATAAAAATTAAAATTAATTTTTTAATTTAGCGATTGCACATATTTATTTTAAACAGCATTTTGCTACGTAGCTTAGTTAAAGGTGATGTATGCGTGTTTTTTGTTAAACATGAACACTAAGACCTAATATTTTTAAGTTTTTCTAATAAATGTAGATTCAGAACATTTAAAGATGTCCGAAATAATAGTTTTATTCCATAATTTTAATGATTATACAGTTTTACATTATTTATTAAAATGTATTTTTTTCAATTTGTGGCAACTTTAAGTGTGTTTTCTGAAAAAAAACCTCAATGTCGATGTTTTTTTTATGATTTTTTTTTTGGTTTTTCTGCATAAAAAATACTTAAGAAAGCACATGTCTCACTTAAAAGAAATTTTTTTCTGTATACCTGTGTAATTAATGTATCATTGGCGTATCTAATATTATTTATGTAAACGCCGTTGATGTTGATTCCTTCATTGGTACCAGTGAGTGCCTCATTGAATATCACCCCGAATAGAGATTAAACAACAAGGGCGATAGAATACAACCCTGACGCACTCCTCCCCTTGATTTTAATTTCATCCGATAGTTAATGCTCCAACCGTACTTCAGCTGTCTGACGCAAGTACAAATTGACGATGATTGGAATGTCTTTGTCGTCTATACCGGTCGTTTTTCATGGTTTACCTTGTCAAAGGCTTTCTCAAAGCGAACTGAACAAAGGAACACATTTTGGTTAACATCGCGACATCTCTGGATCAACACATGGATACCAAACAGTGCCTCTCTAGTCCCTAATCCGTTTCAAAAACCAAACTGACTGTTTCCAATTCTTTCTTCAAATTTATTATATAACCTACTATGCATCACTCTCAAGAATATTTTTAAAACATGGCCCATGAAACTAATTATTCGATGGTCACACAATTGGTTGCCCTGTTCTCTTTTCGAATCATAACAAATGTTGATTTCAGCCAATCAGTTGATAGTATCATAAATGGCGTTAAAAAGTTCTGTCAGGGCTGTATCATCCAACAGTTTTAAAATTTCAGTGCTCATTTGGTCTAGTCCAGCTAATTTTCTATTTTTGGCTAGCTTCATTGTTAGTGCCACTTCTTTTTTAGTAATTGGTGGGCCTGACGTAGCATCAGTCATGTCACATTCAGATCCCTCATCATCGAACAGTTCTGTGATATAATCCTTCCTTACCTAGAGCCTTTCAGTTATATCTGTTATTTTGTGTCCATTTCGATGGTCAGGTAGTGGGTTGTATTCTGGATTTTATAGCGGTTAACCTTCTCCAGATTTTTATGTAAATTAAACAAGTCGTGCTTTGCCTCATAATGTTCTATCTCTTTACATTTCCTAGTGTGCCAGTCTGCCTTTGCTTGTCTTATGTTACGTCTTATTTCACAATGTATTCTCTTATATTCATCCTCGTTTCTATTATTTTATTTGCGTCTCTGATCCATAAGGTATAAAATGCCATCAGTCATCCGGCTCTGTTTCGTCCTTACTCTGCCCTCTTTTAACTACAGGTCTGAATAGAAGTCCGGCACAGTATTTATTAATTTTAAATAATTTAGTTGTTACCAGAACTATTAATCAGTTTTTATACAACTTCGTTTTAAAGAAATTCAATTAATATAAATGGCCTATCTTGTTAGTGAATCTAGTTAATTTAATTCTTTCCTGTTTGGTTGGTAGATAATTATTCTAGCGGCATTTCATTTAAATATGAATGTATTTTTTATTCAGATTAGTTTATGTTATTTTCTGTTTATATGCAATTCAGCGTGAAGAGCCAGCCCATCATAATAGTCTAATAATTAGTGAAATGCCGGCCTTTAATTACAACTACTCATACTATGCTTAGTTAGTTATGTTAGTTACGATTAGTTTATATTTTGTTTTAGTTATATCCAATCTGGCGTCACTCCATCAACGTAAGGGAAATCAAAGTTCTTACTACTGTCTCTAATTTCAGAAAGTTTAAGGAATTAATCCAAATTAGAAACGTCCCTAGCAACATTAATGGAGACGGTGCTTGTGCCTCTTGCCGCCCACTCTCGTAGACTAAAGAATCCTCAAAAACGTCGGAAAATTACTCCAAATTGACACTATCTATCCCAAGAACCTCAATTTCTCAATAGTATATATAGTAAATAGTTACAAATTTGGCTAATTTAGTCAAATATTGTCATAGAAATAAAATAAATCCTAAATAAAAATAACAACATTTAAAGGCTGTAAGAAAATACAAATTTAGACATACGAATTCTCTATCTCTCTATCCTCTTTTAGCTCACTCTCCTGTGTGTCTCTTAATATATCTCTAGATCTGTCTTACATAGTTTCCACATTGTTTGTATTCAGTAGGTTTCATTCTCTCTTCTGAAATATTTGTTTTATGTGATCTGCTGTTTTCGTCTGTCAATTTATCTCTACACACTCTACACCTAGTAAACAATTAACCATTATAGGTAGCCGTCGCATTAAACTAGTGTATGATTTAGGACACCAAACTGTCCTTCTCTTATAAACAGGACCTTTCTACATATTTTGGGCTACTCAAAATGGATATGCCCGTTTGGTCGTTAAAAGAGCTGGAATTTGTAAGTCTGATTTATAGAATCTTTTGCAGCTGAAGATAAATTGCCGACAAGTATACATACTATTCTGAGTAAAATAGTGGATTTTATGCTCTTCTTTTTGGTCGAGTGCTGACTGGAAATCGGTTTTAAAAAATAAAACTACAAAAATCAGTTGTATTTATGAAAGTATTATACGTGCTTTAAATTTGAGCTATATTGAGAATGTGGAATCTTTGGCACAATGACACTACTCAGTATATATCACCACTACACCAAACACATTTTTGCACTCGTATTAAATTTAAAACTAATATTTCATTTCGTTCGAAAGTTATCGTGTCAATAGGCAGACAAACGAAAACATGAAAATTTTTCATAATCTAAAAACTCTTAAACGTAAAGATATGTAAAAATAACCTGTTCAGTGCAAGCTGGACTTGTGCAACTAGTGTTCCGTACCGTGATTGCTTTGAATATATTTTTTTTAGACTTTTACACACACAGTGTTGCATTTTTTACCGATATTTGTTGAAAACTGATGACCTTGAAATGTTTTGATATACCAGATAAACTATTAAAGGTAATGCATAATTTTCGTTCAATCTAGACCTTGTGGAGAATATTTCAGAATTTTTTCAAAATTTTTCGATATAAGGGAGGGGGACAGCGATTTTTGGCAATTTTTAAAAATAATACAAAGAAAAGTGTGCGCAAGTATTACATCATATATATTTTTGCAACTTTCATTTGACACCCTACTTGACATTTTTTTTTTCACTTCCAATTTCACCTCCCCCCCAAAAAAAACTAACCCTTACCCCAAATTTAACTTTTAAAACTACACGGCTCTGATACGACCATCAATTCCTATATTAGTGCTAAATTTCCACTTTCTTTGTCAAATAGTTTCGGAGAAAATTGGGTGTGACACATTGACAGACGGACAGACACCGAAGTGATCTTATAAGTGTTCCGTGCGTAACACTAAAATTATCGGAGAGTGGCCAATATAATACCGTCCTTAGCGAAGGCAGTAAAAACGTAAATAGCCTCCATAGAAGCAAATTTACACAATTTACGGTGATAGGCCAAATATCTGACTGACATATTTAAAAGTAAATTTTGTAAATAAATATAAACATAGCACAAATATTTTATAACCAACTAAGTACTTACTGAAATAACTATACACTGCCCCTACTGCCAGCAAAGATAAACCTATAATCGTACCGGCAGTCGCACTCATATTATTTTAACATCAATTTCGGATAGCAATATTATAAACGAGAATTTTAGGACATAATACTCGTAGTTTCTACACTTTACTGCACACCATTTTTTTATAGTGACGAACAAAAAATGAGATATTATCTATGGAAAATAGGTTGATCTATGTATTTCCTGAAATTACTGTTCAATGAATGATTTGAAATTTTATCATTTTAAACAGAAACGAATTTGTCTTTTGAATGGGGAAAAATATATTTTTAATTGTTAAATATAAATGTCCACATTCCAATAATAGATATGTAGAAGCCTTTAAAAGATAATAGCGCAGAAGATTTTAATTTAATTACATATTGTTACGAGGTGAACATATATGAATATTGAACCATTAAATTATATGATAAACTGTTAAAAATGTTTGTAACAAATAACGTGTTTACGACTGAGTTATGGTTTATATGTCCTCAAAGTATCAAAAAAAAACAAAATTTAGTTTTCGTAAAAGTTAAAAGACGATTTCAAACAACCACCGATCTTTTCGGCATGCTTTCAGTAATATTGAGTGTTACCGAAAAAGCTACTAATCAGAATATTTTACAAATATCTGAAAGAATCTGATATTAGTAACCTCCAATACTACTTTCGTAAACAAAGACTAATAGGATATTCCCTAACTTATGTCATACATGGACTCTGGAGCCTCCAAACTTTGATGTTATGTGGTTAAAAATAACGACTCAACCAACCACAAGATTCATCTGTATCCTCTATCGACTCACCAAGTGATACTAACTTTAGAACACTTTTCGCTTCCCTTGCAGACACCATCGATCATTTACAAATTAACTATCCAAATGCCGAAATTGCCATCCTGGGCGACTTTAATGTCCACAACATCAACTGGCTTAAATATTCAAATACTACTGATGAACAAGGTCGTGAAGCCGAATCATTTTCAATCAGTTGTGGCTTAACTCAGCTTATTGATGAACCAACACGGATCCCTCATCGAGACGGAGAGTTTGCCAGTCTTCTTGATCTCTTTTTAACCACCAATCCGGAGATTTACACAGTCAGCGTAAATCCGCCGTTAGGTTCTTCCGACCATAAACTACTTTCGACATCGAGTATTCTACCAATCAATGACAGAGAGGCGCCTAAACCGCGCAAGATTTGGCACTACAAGTCTGCTAAATGGGAAGATCTCATGGAATATTTTCGAACTTTCCCTTGGTTGGACGTTTGTTTTCGATCCGACGACCCATCTGACTGCGCCAGGGAGGTTTCCGATGTTATTTTGGCCGGTATGGAGGCTTACATCCCTTTTTCGAAGAAATGCCCTTCCAACGGCAAGCCTTGGTTTGACCGAAAATGCAAAGAAGCTGTTGCTGCGACAATGGCGCGAATATCCTGACACCATAAATCGTAACACATTTGTTCGTGCCAGGAAGAGATGCAAAGAAATTATCGACGAAACCAAGGAAGTACACAATCAACGGATTAGAAACAAACTTCTCGCCTGTCCCGGCAATTCAAGGTCCTTTTGGTCGGTCGCTAAGGCAGCAAAATTTCACCAAATCCACCATACCACCACTCACACGGCCAGATAATTCTATTGCAACGACACCAGTTGAGAAAGCGAACTTGTTGGCTGAACTCTTTGCTTCACATTCTACTGTCGATTTCCAAGGAAAAAACACCACCTACTATTCCCATAGTGCAGTCAAGGATGCCCGATGTTGTCTTCAGACAGCGTATTATAAAGCGTATTCTGATGAAGCTAGACACCAAAAAGGCTTCTGGCGCTGACGGAATACCTGTCATAGTTCTTAAAATCTGTGCGAGGGAACTAACACCAGTTTTCTGTAGACTTTTCAACCTATCCTACAGAAAGGGAATATTTCCTTCCTGCTGGAAATGCGCTACAGTTCAGCCGATACCTAAAAAAGGCAAGAAGACCTTGCCAAATAACTACCGACCAATCGCACTGCTTTCAATAATACCGAAAGTCATGGAAAAGGCTATCAATCAGCATCTTCTAAAATATCTTGAAGGATTCAACATTATTAGCGATCAGCAATATGGCTTTCGTAAAAATAGATCAACAGGAGATCTTCTGACTTATGTAACACATGTTTGGAACAATGCAATTGAACACTTTGGAGAATCTCGAGCGGTTGCTCTGGACATATCCAAGGCATTCGACCATGTTTGGCACGATGGGCTGTTGGCTAAGCTACGTTCTTATGGTATATCGGAAAAGTTCTGTTTGTGGCTCTCATGTTTCCTCAGAGAGCGTTCTTTACGAGTGGCAGTCGACGGATTTCTTTCTAACACCTTCACTATCAACGCCGGTGTACCTCAAGGCTCCATACTGTCTCCTACTCTTTTTCTCATTTACATTAACGATCTGCTGGAAAAGACCGAGAATCCAATCTACAGCTTTGCAGATGACAGTACACTTATCTCTTCATTCACTTTGAACGCTCGGACATCGGCTACTCAGACGAATATCCGCAGACAGCAGGAAGTCGTTCAACTTAACAAAGACCTGGAAGAAATTCTATCTTAGGGTGACAGTAACCAAGTGGAATTTAACGCTACAAAAACCCAGGCGGCAGTTTTTTCTAAAAAAGTTAACGTTGCTGAACCTGACATAGTTGTGTCGGGGCACTCCATTCCTCTAACATCGTCACTCAATTTGTTGGGCGTTAATTTGGTAGCAAATATGTCTTGGCATGAACATATTGCAGGCATAGCAAGGAGAGCTTCTCAAAAGTTGGGAATATTATTTCGAACCAGAAAGCTTTACACTCCACAGCAACTGTTAATTCTTTACAAAGCTCAAATTCGACCAACTATAGAATACTGCTCCCATGTTTGGAGCTCCGCACCCAAACATACACTGCATTTGTTGGATTCTATTCAGAGAAGGGCTGTTCGTCTGATTGGAGACCCGGAACTGACCGTCGGCCTTGATTCGCTGGAACATCGAAGAACGGTAGGCGACTTGAGCCTATTCTACAAGTACTTTCATGGAAAGTGTTCGAAGGATGTGGCCCGCTTAATTCCTCCCAGAGCGGTGCATGTTAGAAGTACACGTCGCGCTAATTCTTCACATCCTATGAGGTTCAGCTTGTTACTCCCCGTACAACACCTTTCAAGCAGTCTTTTATATGGAGAACATCATCCCTTTGGAATAGTTTGCCCAGGACTGTGTTTCCCACAGAGTACAATCTACAGCGGTTCAAGAACAGCGTGAATCGCCTTCTCCGCACACGTGTCGGTCCTGTAGCGCTTTAGGGACTTCCCTGTAGCACGTGTGCTAGACCCATAAAAAAAAAAACCATTGTTGGTACGATGATTGAATGATATGAAGAGTTTCAAGCGGTTTCATTTAATATATCGACAGGCATGCGACCATGTTTTAGTATTCTTGAAAAAATGTATTTGAAGAACAGTTTTTGGCATCAAAGTGTACTAACCACGGCACAACTACTTTAGTAAGTTGTCCTATCGTCTCCTGCATCAATAATCGCCTGGCATCTTCGAGGCATGCTGTCAACGAGATTTTCTGCATACTCTGCAAATTTTTCGAATTTCGCGAGACAACTGAGTCAATGTCCTCAGAGTCTTTCCTGTGAGTTTTCTCTTTACAAGAGACCAAACGTTTTCATTAAGGTTGGCGTCCGGCGATTATAAGGGCCACTTTAGTATCTTATCGTGGGCCTAAGTGAGCCGTTTTGCGACTTGATTTTCGCCTGACAAACGTTTCCTTAACGTGCTTCGGAATTTGATATCATGAGCACGAAGATGTTGTCGCATTGTGTCATGGGACATATTCAACCCTGATTTTCTTAATTATGCCGCTCCTTGACGCAGCGTTAATTTGGGGTCCCGTGGAAACCAAGGCACGATTCGTTTTTCGACTTTCGGAGTGACTTTGAATACCGAGCCACGTTTGAGAAGTCGGCGAGATTTTTCGTTTCGTTAAAATAATTTACTTACTTCTTCACAAACGACACCGAGTTTTTAATATATTTTTATTGAATCGCTAGAATCGCATCTGCCAAAAACGAACTATCGTGGACACATTCTTACTTGACTATACAGACTATATGTCCAAAAGGTTTTATTTATGACTTTCGAATTTTCTCAGATAGCCATCTTTACAGAGCAGTTGATAAATTTCTTTCGCGCATCTCAATGTGACTCAGTGTCTTCTACCTCCTTTCATCTTTATATAAGGGAGTTGCTGAAAAAGATCCAGAATCTAATCTATAACTTTGCCGATGGGAGTACCCTTGTTTCTTCACCTACCTTAAATACCCGAACACCAGCTGCCCATGCAAAAATATACAGACAGCGGCGAGTTACACAACTTAACGAAACTACTCAGTATATGTCACCACTACGCCTGAGCCATGTTTGCAGTCAATCATCGCTCCAGATGAAGCTAAACGCGCGTCTAGTGCAAAAATAAAATCTCTGGTGTAGTGGTGATATATATTCAGTAGTGTCATTGTGACAAAGATTCCGCATTCCCAACATAACTGAACGAAGACTTAATAGAAATTACGTCTTCGGATGACAGTAACATATGACTGAACAAAAAATGAAATTTTATGTATGAAAAATAGGTTAAGTGATGGTTCACTGATAATATTGTCCAAACAATGATTTTAAATTTTATCTTTTCAAACAAAATGAGGTAATAAGTCGTTTATAATTGCTAAATACTATTCATGTTCCAATGATAGATAATTTAGACACTGAAGCCTTTAGTAGGGTAAACGATTTTAATTTAATTATATATTGTTACGACGTTATAATGTTAGACAACTAAATTTTATGATAAAATAACATAGATTGCAAACCTATACGGCTTTGTTTTGATAATCAATAGTAGTTTTTAAGAATAGATCCGAGTAAGGTCTTGACATTTCACCTACATTTGCGAGACACTTTTTTAAGATTAAGACACTAAGTTTAAGATTAGCTTTTAAATTTTTTTTTAGGAAATGAGTCGTTTTCAATGTGACTTTACCGCTACATCTACGATCCAGGCTGCGGCCGTGTTGGCAAATATCCCTCCACTAGACGAACTGATAAAAGAAAGATTGGATTATATTCGATACAAAGCTGGCGAATCCATTATAGACCGAGATGATGATGAATTCACACTAAGAGCCGATCTACTACTACCGAGGATGAGCAAAAGGGCACTGAACAATTGGCTAAGAGATAGAACCATCACCAAATGGCAAAGAGAATGGGAAACGAGCGAAAAGGGTAGGGTGACGCACTGCTTCGTTCCGGAGATCCGAAAAAGACAAAACCGATATATTCGATTTAACCAAAAATTAACACAAATTTTAACTGGGCACGGACAATTCGCAACCCATTATGGAAGAATTGGCAAAACGGCAAATTTAAAATGCCGAGATTGTACGCAAATGCAAGACGACGATGACGGACCGCTACATAGGCTTTATTACTGCGACTTTTTCAGAGATGCTAGAAACAAACTAAAAGAGATACTAGATAATGTCGATGATATAAACGACATAGCACCGAGCACATTATTAGAAGAACTCATTAAAAGAGAAAAGATCGAAGCCTTAGAAGACTTCGTTCCAACTGGGGTGCTCCGTCTGTAGCCGGGAATGTGTAAATAGTCATATTTTCTTCGTGGAGCCAAATAGAGATTAAGTTAGGTTAAGGTAGTTTAAGTATTCCTTATACAACGAACATTTATACTATACGAATGATTTTATAAATAAAGTTATAATATATATACATCTATAGTCTGCATATTCAGAGTACTAGTTAGCGGGCGCAAAGCAAAGCAAATTCTTTTAAATTTCATATTTTTCACAAATGATCATAATGATTTCAAAAGTAGTAGAATGGGGGTTGTAGGTACCCCGGGACAAAGTCCCACGTTGAGGAAGGACACCTCACCACATACTAGAGAGATACATGAATATGGAAACTACAGAGAACCTAAAATCGAAAGAGGATATAATTTTGATTTAAATTTTGTACAAGAAGGGGCACCGTCGAGTTCCCTTCAGGAACCGGCGGTGGTAGTGGGAGGTGGGACCCAGAAGTTATAAAAAATGAGGTTTCTCAGAATACCTTCCAGCCAAAATGATTAAAATTTAGCTACTATCACTATCTGGGTCGTATGGAAACCATACGATATAATGATAATAAAAAAAAATTTTTTTGACTTTCTTAGAGTCAATTTTTTAAATACAAAATTAAATAAAATATTGATAATTGATTTGTATTCTTAAGACTGGTAGCACATAGAGGGTGTGTCACCAAAATCCGGGTTCAATTGAAATCAAACGCCATATTATGCTTCCACCCGAGGTCGCCGTTGGCGTCCGAGTAGCAAACTGGTTTAAGTAAATAGTGTTAGTCTCAAAATTGTCGCTATGTTGAAAATAAGTACAAAATATAATCGAAGAGCCGTGATTATCGAAGGCGGTGGCCGGTCAGCACCGGAAATAGTTCGGTTTTTCGGATATTCGAAATGACATATTTACGACGTTGCAGCCAAGTACGAGGTTCAAAAACAGTCCAACTAGGGTTCCAATACGCCGGCGAGGAAGAGCCACTTGAAAGAATGTACCGTGGGGATATCAAAAGGACTCAAGCGGTGATTTTGGAAGACCCAAAGCAGTCGTTACGAAAATTGGAATAGATTGTGGGTGTAAGCGAGCCGACAATACGTAGAATTGTTGAAGAGGGCCTTCGATAAAATTCCTGCACAATTAAGGTAAGATACATGCTCTCTGAATAAGCCAGGACAAAGCAAGTGGCTCGCTGCAATCTGTTTATCTGTTCTTTGAAAAATGAAGCGGCAGAACAAATCACATTCGAGGAGAAAATTTTCACTGTTGTAAGAATTATTCGAACACATGACCGTTTGCTTGCTCACAATTTTGAGGATATCCCTGTTGTTGCCAAACGAAACGCCCGGCTACCGTACACGTATTAAGTAATGTGTCCAGTGAGAGTGATGTTATGCCACCGCAAGGATAAACTGTGAGCACAGAAGTCTATTTAAATGTTCAGATCAATATTGTGAAGCCGTGAATAGAAGATATTGCGAGGAAAGGACATATGTTTTCCACCAGGACGGTGCATCGGCTCACACGAGCAATTTGGTCCAGAACTGGCTTTCAGACAACTTTGACATCTTTTGGTCTACGGAATTCTGACATCCTAATAATCCAGATTTGAATCGATTGGACTACTACATATGGAGCGTTGGAGTAGTTGAAGGGGGGTCACAAAAAAGTTTTGGTATCCCAATGTGACATCATTAGTTACCGCTATTGAGGCAGCGTTCACCAGTACGAACTGCGCGGAATTACAGAGGGCGCGGCGTGCTGGCGCTTTAGACCTAGAATGGAGGCCGTTAGCCAAGCTAATGGGAAATATATTTAATAATTGTTATTAATATAGCCCCAAGTGCCATGTGAAACGATTTTTTTACAAACCTCATTTTTCATTAAAAAACATACCCTTAAATAAGTTGTTTGATTTGTCCTGCATACACCATAAGTAGATGAAGTCAAATGTTTGAATTTTTGTCGAGTTCACCGACTTGATTGTCTACCTCTACTGCGATAGGCTTCGGATCTTGGTCGCCATTCTATAATTCTCTTTGTCCATCGTCCATCCTTAATCCTAACAACATGCCCAGCTTAGTTCCATTTAAGATGTAGAATCAATTTCACTACGTCTTGTACCTCCGATATCTTCCTGATAATATGATTTGGGATGTGATCTCTAAGAGTAACGCCTAACATTGACCTCTCCATCTTTCGTTGCACGACACATATTTTATTGATATTTTTCTTTGTCATTGTGAGAGTATCGGCTCTGTATGTAAGAACGGGGAGTATGCATCTGCCAAATACTTTTCTTTTTAAATACATAGGAAGGTTAGATTTGAATACATAGGCCAGTTTGCCATATGCAGCCCAGGAGAGACCTATTCTCCGATGGGTTTCATGTGTTTGGTTATTTCGTCCTATGCTGATTTCATGTCTCATGTATTTATATTGTTGCACTTTCTCTATCTCTACGTTATTCAGTTTTATAGTGTCGCTTAATACAAGATTTGCCATAAACTGGATATGGGCCGAAATTGCCATCCTGGGCGACTTTAATGTCCACAATATTAACTGGCCTAAATATTTAAGTACTACCGACGAACAAGGTCGTGAAGCTGAATTATTCTCAATCAGTTGTGGCTTAACTCAGCTTATTGATGAACCAACACGGATCCCTGATTGAGACGGGGAGTTCGCCAGTCTTCTTAATCTGTTTTTAACCACCAATCCGGAGATTTACACGGTCACCGTATATCCGCCGTTAGGTTCTTCCGACCATAAACTGCTTTCGACATCCAGTATCCTGCCAGTCAGTGACAGAGAGACGCCTAGGCCGCGCAAGATTTGGCACTACAAATCTGCTAAATGGGAAGATCTCATGGAATAATTTCGAACTTTCCCTTGGATGGACGTTTATTTTCGATCCGATAACCCATCTGACTGCGCCAGGGAGGTCTCCGATGTTATTTTGGCTGGTATGGAGGCTTACATCCCTTTTTCGAAGAAATGCCCCTCCAATGGCAAGCCTTGGTTTGACCGAAAATGCTAAGAAGCTGTTGCTTCTAAACATATTGCCTACCGACAATGGCGTGAAAATCCTAACACCATAAATCGTAACACCTTTGTTCGTGCCCGAAACAGATGTAAAGGTATTACTGACGAAACCAAGGAGGCACACGATCAACGAATTAGAAACAGTTCCAGGTCCTTTTGGGCAATCGCTAAGGCAGTTAGTCAAAATTTCACCAAATCCACCATACCACCACTCACACGGCCAGATAATTCCATTGCAACCACACCTGTTGAGAGAGGGAACTTGTTGGCTGACCTCTTTGCTTCACATTCTACTGTCGATTTCCAAGGAAAAACACCACCTATTATTCCCATATTGCAGTCAAAGATGCCCGATGTTGTCTTCAGACAGCTAGCTTCATTAAAATACGCTTTACGTATTTTAATGAAGCTAGACACCAAAAAGCCTTCTGACGCTGACGGAATACCTGCCATAGTTCTCAAAAACTATGCAAGGGAACTAACACCAGTTTTCTGTAGACTTTTCAACCTATCCTACAGAACGGGAATATTTCCGTCCTGCTGGAAATGTGCCACGGTTCAGCCGATACTTAAAAAAGGCAAAAAGACCTTGCCAAATACCTACCGATTAGTCGCACTGCTTTCAATAATATCGAAAGTCATGGAAAAGGTTATCAATCAGCATCTTCTTAAATATCTTGAACGATTCAATATTATTAGCGATTACCAATGTGGCTTTCGTAAATATAGATCAACAGGAGATCTTCTAACTTATGTAACACATGTTTGTTTCCAAGGCATTCGACCGTGTTTGGCACGATGGACTCTTAGCTAAGCTACGCTCTTGTGGTGTGTCTGAAAAGTTCTGTTTGTGGCTCTCATATTTCCTCAGAGAGCGTTCTTTACGAGTGGCGGTCGACGGATTTGTTTCTAACACCTTCACTATCAACGCCGGGGTGCCCCAAGGCTCCACACTGTCTCCTACTATCTTTTTCATTTACATTAACGATCTGCTGGAAAAGACCGAGAATCCAATCTACAGCTTTGCAGATGACAGTACGCTTGTCTCTTCATTCACTTTGAACGCTCGGCCATCGGCTGCTCAGGTGAATATCCGGAGACAGCAGGAGGTGATTCAACTTAACAAAGACCTGGAAGAAATTTTGTCTTGGAGTGACAGTAACCAAGTGGAATTTAACGCTACAAAAATCCAGGCGGCAGTTTTTTTCTAAAAAAGTTAACGTTGCTGAACCCGGCATAGTTTTGTAGGGGCACTTCATTCCCCTACCATCGTCGCTCAAGTCTGGTAAGTAAGCCGCATGGGATAAAACTTTCCAGCTGAGTGCTTCCAACGTGTCGCGAACTAGTTTTGCCGTATGTGATGGAGCATTGTCATGAAGAAAAATGACTTTGTGTTGCCTTTTTCGGTATTCTGGCCTTTTTTTCAAACAGCGAACGGTTCAAATCGGTCAATTGTTGTTGGTAACGTTTAGTATTAACCGTTTTCCCAGGTTTTAACAGCTCATAATAGACCACGTCCCTCTGGTCCCACCAAACACAGAACATCGTCTTTCTGCCATCTTTTCATCCTCTGTAACTATACGATGCAAAAATGACCTTTTGTACCGAGTGAGCAAAATGTCACACGTATTTTTGCGCTTTTCCATTTGCCTGTCGTTCAATTCATGTGGTACCCATCTACCGGTCTTCTGAATCTTTCCCAATCTCTCGTAGCTGATTGGAAACAGCTTGTTGACTAACGCCCAATTGCTCGGCGAGTTGTTTTTGTGTTTGCGAATCATCTTCGTCCAACAATGCTTGCAATTCCACATCTTCGTATTGTTTTGGCGGTTTTCCACGTTCCTTGTCTGCAACATCGAAGTCACCACATTTGAAACGCAGAAACCATAGTTCACACGTATCTTGCGATGGAGCATGTTCACCATAAGCTTCTCTAAGTAATCGGTATGATTCAACAGCAGTTTTCTTCAAATGAAAACCAAAAGATTGATTCTCTCCTCGAATGCTCTTTGTTCGGTATAAATTTCGACATATTGAACACAACACAACACTATGCACACACTTTTCCAATTTGTCATTCGTGCGCATCTGACACTTGTTGATGACACAACAAAATGGCGGAGTGTCAAATCTTTACAGCACAAACTGCATTTGTTGTCTGAAATCCTCATTTCATACTTGTACACCTGGTATATGGAATCCTTACCTAGGCTAAGTTAAATAATTTACTGGCATTTACATATCTTAGCACCCAAATCGTATGCTCATGTTATTGAATCTCTTGTAATAGTAGTTAAAATAGCTAACCCTATCCAGTTTGCCAATAAAGAAAGATGGAAATTTCGACCGGTGACTAATTTCTATATCAGAACCTGAAAAACTACCTGCATGAGGGACAATTACCCGATGATAACGCGGTCAAGGGAGCTGAAACGGGGTTTCAGGAAGTTGACATGTTTTATTCTATTGGAAAGATATTCAATTACTGAAGGCGATATGTACCAAGTGTGGTAAATTAAAGGTGGCAACATTGAATATTAATGAGGTAAGTTTCTTCCAAAAAATGGACAGGGCAAAAATACTCTTGATCTTGCTCAAAGAATAATAATTAGAAATAAAAGGAATTTTGATTGAATTTTGAAGCAATTTCAGAAGCGCCTATTTTCAAATATGCCCTTAAATTATTTCTTAATTTGCTTGTTTCCTTTCAATAAGAAGCAAAAAAAATTTACTTAAAAAAAATGTAATTGACCAATTAAAACTGAAGACTTTATTATAATCGATAACTAAGAAATAATTAAATCTTAATAAATTATCGTTCTATTCCTCAATACTTTATTTACAACAAAGTAATTTAAAGTGCATACATTTACTGTAAAGTTAAGTTATATTACTCTAGCTTTACTCAAAATACCTACCTACTATTAAATAACCGGGCAAGTGCAAGTCGGACTTGCGCAATAAGTGTATAAAATGAACAATGACGTCGCAAAACACACTCCAAACAAAGTTTGTTTCCGATATTTGTTGAAAACTGATGACCTTGAAATTTTTGTTTCTTTTATATACCAGATAAATTATTCAATTCAATCTACACCCTGTGGAGACTGGAGAATTTTTTCAAAATTTTTTTGATCAGTACTCTTCGAGATAAGAGGGGCAGCGTTTTTTGATAATTTTTTAAAAATAATGCAAAGGAAAGTGTGCGCAATTATTACATTATATAGATTTTTTGAACAGCTTTCATTTGACACCCCACCCGAAAACCTAGTATTTTTTTTACTTCCAATTTCGTCCCCCAAAACTAATTCTTTAAGTCAAAATTTAACTTTTAAAACTACACGGCTCTGATGGGGCCATAAATTCCTATGTTAGTGCCAAATTTCAACTTTATATGTCAAATTTTTTCCAAGAAAGGCGGGTGTTACAGACCGACAGACAAACATATATATTGCTTACAGTTCATTTATTATTCACACCAGTTTCAGACCCTTCCCTGAAGCGATATCGCTTAAAAAATAAGTTTCATTTTTACTTCAATATGTGCATTAAATTTAAAATCGATAGCTTGTTCGAGAGTTGTCATGCCGACAGACACATAGGCAAACATACAGACAGAAATTGGTCACTATAATATTTATATAATAAAAGACTGTTTTTAGTCAATTTCCACTGGTTTATTTAAATTGCGATGACACGTTTCGCTGTCGATGCAGCTTCTTCAGATCTACATTTTACACTGTCAAGTTAGGTTTAATGTTCACAATTTTATATAATTTCTTAATTATAATATTACACCTAATTAAATTACATTGATAGTATTGGAAAACCCACACAGATTTGGAGTTAGGAGAATAAATTCAATAATGGTGAATTGCTTAGATCTACCTGGTCGTTAAGTAAAGTACCTGTAGTCCTTAATCGATTTATTTGAATTGTCTCTAAAAGGTTTAGTTTTAAACCTTTTTGTTGGGTGTGTAAAATTTTGAAATTCTTGTTAAATATGTGATTTTCTGTTAAAAGATGATTAGCATATGTTGAATTAGATTTTCTATGGATGAAACTTTTTTCGTGTTCTGTAATTCTTTGTCTAAATGTACGTCCAGTTTGTCCTATGTATGTTTTAGGACATGATCCACATTGATAAACCCCTGATTTATTGTCTTTATTGATTTGTGGTTTGTAGTTTTTAAGATATTTCCCTATAGTATTGTTAGTCTTGTAAGCTATGTTGATATTTTTTTGATTTAGAAATTTCCCCAGTTTTTCCGTTAGTTTGCCGAAATAGGTTAAGCATTTAAAAGTGGTATTTCTGTCCTTAAAAGGTGGGTATATTTCTGAGATTGCCTTGTTTCTAAGTTTTTCCTAACGATACTGTTGATTAAAGTAACCGAATAACCATTGTTAATGGCTACTTGTTTTATGTAGTTTAATTCTTTAGTAAAATTTTCCTCTGATAAGGGGATATTAGTTGGTCTATGTATAAAACATTAAACCTAACTTGACAGTGTAAAATGTAGATCTGAAGAAGCTGCATCGACAGCGAAACGCGACATCGCAAGTTAAATAAACCAGTGGAAATTGACTAAAAACAGTCTTTTATTATATATTTATAATGAATTTCCATCAAGTAGAAGCTACAACTATCCAAAAACTACAATATTTTGTCATAAACTGACCCTGAAACATGAAGGAAGGAAAAAATCTTTGAATATAATTTTTTCACAAATACAATATTTCCCTCAAAAAGGCAAGTAAAAGCATGGCTAACATATTATTTATTGTTTTATTTTAATACTTTATCTATTAGAATGAAAATTAGACATATCACTACAATACAGAGAACTAGAAAATACTACATATATATGTAGTCTGGGTCTTCCTCTTTTTCTTCTCCCTATAGGGGTCCACTCTGTTATTTTCTTTATCCACCTATTATCTTCGCTTCGTCTTATGTGTCCATACCATTTTAATCGATTTTCTTCAATGGTGTTTATTGCGTTCTCTTTAATGTTCATTCTGCTTCTTATTTCTTCATTTGTTATTCTTTCCATACGTGTCACTCTATAACATCTCCAATGTTTCATCTCTACCGCGTTAACTTTAGATTTATTTCTTTTGTTGATCGTCCATGTTTCTGACCCATATATCATTATGATTTGTATTATTGATTTGTATATGCGTGTTTTGTTTCTCTTTGTAATGTGCTTGTCCCACAGGATCGAATTTAATTGTCTTATGCATGTTCGCGTTTGTCCTAATCTAGCTTTAATCTCTTCTTCTGATGTTGCGTTTTTTGAAATGATGGTTCCTAGATATTTAAATCTATCGGTTCCTTTAATTATTGTTTCGTTATCTACTTCTAGATTCTCCACGTTTCCCTCCTTTGTTGTTAGATATTCCGTTTTATCAAAGTTTATTGCTAATCCTGCTTTAGTGTATTCTTCTTTCAGTTTTCTTACCATATAACTGAGGTCTTCCTCATCTTGCGCTATGATTACTTGGTCGTCTGCGAAACTTAGAGTATATAAGTAATCTTCTCGTATTGGGACTCCCATTCCACTACATTTTTGCTTCCATTTTTTTAATGTTTGTTCAAGCTATATTTTGAATAGTATTGGGGATGTAGAGCATCCTTGTAATAGGCCTTTTGATGTTTGGAGTCTCTTCCCTATTTTATGTCCTATTTTTATGTTCACTGTGTTGTTTTCGTAGAGAGCTTTTACTGCGTAAATTAGTTCTTTGTCAATGCCTATTTCTTTCATTGCGTTCCATAATCTTTGTCTTGGTACTGAGTCATAGGCCTTTCTTATATCTATGAAGGCTAAATGAACTTCTCTATTCTTTGCCAGTTTTTTTTTCATTGTTTGTTTTATAGTGTATATGTGGTCTATACATTATTTTCCGTCCATAAAGCCTGCTTGGTCTTCTCCAATTTTTCCTTTTATATTTTCCTCCATGATATTTTTAATAATTTTTCCATACAAACGTTCAATACTCGATATTATACTTAGGCCTCTATAGTTTGTGCATTTTCTGCGGTCTCCCTTTTTAAATATAGATACTCTATAAGCTTTTGACCATTCCTCTGGTATTTTTTCTTCATTTATCGCTCTGTGGAACATGTTTCTCATCATTCGATGTAATTTATTAGACCCGTACTTAATCATTTCATTTACGACACCCCCAGGCCTTGCAGATTTATTATTTTTGAGTGTTTTTATTGTCTTCTTTACTTCTTCATAGCTTAGTTCTATCTCTTTTATTTCCTTATTCTGTTCTTCTTCAGGGTTCTCTTCTTGGAATTCTTATCTATCTTCTGTTAGCAGCTTCTTATAATATTCTTCCCACTCGCTTTCTGGGATGTATTCTATATACGTCTTCTCTCTATTGTTAGTCCTTAATGCTTTAATTATTCTCCATGACTCTGTACTTCTAGTACCTCCTATATACTGTTCTACATGTTCGCACGATTTTTCCCATCTCTCGTTCTTTTCTTTGTTTATCATCCTCCTCGTTTCTGCATTTTCTCTTTATATTTCTTAGATCTTCTTCTGATTTTGTATTCAGCCATTTTTCGTATAGTCTTTTTTTCTCCTTTATAGATTCTTTGGTTTTTTCACAGATTCTAATTTTATGTTTCTCATTCTCGTTGTCTTCTTTACCTAATGCTTCTAGGGACGCCTGTTTGATGCATTCTTTTATGTAGTCATACATCTATTGGAGGTTGTCGTAGTTAAATTCATATAATTTTTGATCTAATCGTCGTCTATATAGGTCTCTTATCGTTTTGTCTTGCAGTAAGTGTATTTTGTATTTTATTTCTTTGTCTGCTTTTTCTGTTATCTCATTAGTATTTTTGTTTTCTTTATCTATTGTTTCTTTTTGCTTTACTGTCTTGCACCACGGTACTTTTATATTTGCTATTAATAGTCTATGGTCTGTTCCACATTCTGCCCCTCTCTTTACTCTTAAGTCTTTTATTTTGATAGTGGTATCGTTTTTAATTATAATGTAGTCTATTATGGATTTTAAGTTTCGTGTTTCTTGCATCCAAGTATACTTGTGGATGTCCTTGTGTTTGTAGAATCCGTTTGTTATTTTGAGGCCGTTTAGTTCACACAGCTCTATTAGTCTCTCTCCGTTGTCGTTAGTAATGTCTTCCCCGAATGGTCCTACAGTATTGTCCATATATATATATATATATATATATATATATATATATATATATATATATATATATATATATATATATATATATATATATATATATATATATATATATATATATATATATATATATATATATATATATATATATATATATATATATATGTATATATATGTGTATATATATACACTGGTGAGCAAAAAAATCGACTCAAACTATTTGGCTTCATTTAACATGGATCCTAGAATTTAGTGTTCATATATTTTTGCGGATTTTAGTATTATTTGCAAGCCCATTCTATTCTCTTTCTAATGATACCGAATTCCACAACATACTTCATGCTTTTTACTGATTAAATTGACTGAGAGGGGAAACAAGGAGAACAAGGATTGAAAATAGGGATAAGAGAGAGGAAAAATTAAACAAATTTTAAGTTTAACAATTAAATTTATTGATATAACCAAAATCACATATTTCGTATTACTTCCCCTAGCCCTTATTACTGCTTCCAGCCGGTTTTTCATGGAGCAGGTGAACTTTTTCACCACTGTCTGTAGGATTCTTCCCCTCTTCTGTCATCGTAATCCTTATGTCCCTCAGCGATGCAGGGGCTGGATTTCTGGCTCGAACCCTTGTTCTGGCTCATGCCACGTGTACTCGATTGGATTGAGACCAGGACTCCAAGCAGGCCAGTCTAATGTCAATATTCCCATTCAGCCAGGTATTGCCGCACCGATGCAGCAGCATGTGGCCTAGCACTGTCGTAGATTAGCACGAAGCTATCGCCAAGAAACCCAGCGCAAGGAACGACGTGTTCCTGCAAGATGTCCTCGATGTACCGGTGAGCAGTTAATCCACCACTACGAGTATCATCAGTCACGAAAATCACATTGGTTTTCGCATCCTATGAGGTCCCTCTCCACACCATGACAACACCTCCTCCGTAGGCCATAGTGCCGCACTACGCATAACGCTCCTCAGGCCTCCTATAGACTTGTCTTTTTCCATTGTTGCCATGTAGGCACATTCGAGACTCGTCGGAGAATAAAACGAAGCGCCATTGCTCTAAGGTCCAGTCGACATGTTCTCGGGCTTGTCGATGGGTTGTTGTCAATTTGGATCCATCACCTGGTCTCTTCGAAGTTAATTTACCTTCCTTAAGTCTTCTTCAGACTGTCCAATGACTAACAGCCCGACCACGAACTTGTCGGAGCTCTTGCTGGATCTCAACGCCGGTCAAGTGACGATTTATATTTGTATATATATATATATATATATATATATATATATATATATATATATATATATATATATATATATATATATATATATATATATATATATATATATATATATATATATATATATATATATATGTAATATATATATATATATATATATATATATATATATATATATATATATATATATATAGATATGTATATATATATATATATATATATATATATATATATATATATATATAGGGATATTAGTCCTAGAATTATTTCCCTAGTTGGAGGACGGTGTTACTTATAACCCCGCTGGAATATAAGCAAACCAATCTCGGTAAGGTAGCGGGTAGGAACGCTTTTGCGATCCCGGCAAAGGACAGTCCTACTGCAGGTTTTACCAGCCCTACCTTGATGAGCTCATACCTTTTCTCCCACCCTCTTTTAAGGACCAATGTCTAATGCAAATCCCGTTTCCCCAACTCCATACATTTACTCTACCTATCACCCAACCTAACTTAACCTATCTCCCAAATCCACTCGCCAACCCGCCCGGCAGGCGTGGCGTTTTAAACTTGTCAATACCCTCGATGAAAATGCCAAATATTAAAACGAGATTACCCTAGGTGAGTAGGACCCATAGTCCAGAATCTCACATTGACTCGTCAGTCTGTTCCGAGGGTTCTTGGTAGAGAAATTGAGATCAAAAACATCAACATTGCCACATTCAATGCCAGAACTCTGCTAACGGACGAAAAGCTGTATGAGATGGAGGGGTCAGGAGAGGAGGAGAATCCCTCGAGACTCTAAAATCGGGCCGTATATTCTACCACACAGGCGAAGAACAATATCACGTGGGAGGAATGGGGTTTCTCATAAACAAAAAATGAATTAACAACGTAATATCCATAAGGCAGAAAGGAAATCTTCCAGCTTAGAGACAAAAATGGTCATATTACGTCTGATAGAGGAGATCTACTGCATATAGTTGAAAAATGTTACACAGCACTATACACAAGCCAAGCAGATTCAAGAACAAAGGAGAAACACTGTTGAATTTCTTGCCATATTAGAAGCATTAAACGAGTGTCGAATTGACTATCGATACTCAAATATCATAGGTAACATCTACAACACGACTACAACAACAGTGAACCTACACTCTCCCTCGCAGAAAATAGTAATAAAAAGGGGTGTCAGAAAAGGAGACACAATTTCACCGAAGCTGTTTATAACCGTGCTGGAACAAGCATTCAAAACGTTAGAATGGGAAAACAAGGGAGTAAATATTGATGGAGAGCGGCTCAGTCATTTAAGATTCGCAGACGACATTGTCATTATATTTGACAATTGAGGAGAAGCTAGAGATATGCTAAAAGAGCTGCAATATGCCACGCAAAAAGTTGGCTTGAACATATAATATAAAAAGGTAAAGGTGATGACAAACTTAGTTCCTAGCCGACCGATAAGTCTAGAATGTAGAGATATTGACATATACCTGGGCCACGAAGTGAAACTTTGCAGAAGCAACCAAACGCGGGAACTGCTTAGAAGAACGACTTTAGGATGGGCAGCGTTTGGCAAACTCCGAGATGTTTTTAGGGGCGAAGTGCCAATCAGTTTGAAAAGAAGAGCATTTAATCAATGTGTACTGCCGGTTCTTACATACGGGGTAGAGACCCTAACCCTCACCAAAAAATCCATACTTAAACTGCAACAAACACAACGTGAAATGGAGAGGTCAATGCTGGCTATTACCCTAAGAGACAGGATGAGAAATCAAGAGATCCGCAGAAGAACGGGCGTGGAAGCCATAATAAAGCGCATACTCGGACTAAAGTAGAGATGGGCGGGGCATATCGCCAGAATGAAGGACAACAGATGGACAAGGAGGATCCTGGAGTGAAGGCCAAGAACGGATAGACGAAGCAGAGAAATACCACCCATAAGATGGACCGATGACATCAAAAGGGTTTCTGGAAACTGGATGGCAACTGCACAGGACAGACGAAAGTGGCAGGATCTTGAGGAGGCCTATGTCTGACAATGGACAGATCGGGGCTGATTGATGAATCTCGGTAACCGATTTAGCTCCGTGCTTCGTCCACCATACTGCAGCTCCGTATGTAAATATGTCTCAAAGCACCATCTTTGTAAGGTCCCAGGTTTTTGCAAACAACCTCCTGCATCTCATGAGAGACATTGTTATTTTATTATGGTTTTCTGTAATTTGTTTGTTCCACGTTAATTTCGTGTCTAGTATCGAACCAAGATATTTGTATTCGTTAACGGTTTTCATTATTTCTTAGATGATACTCAGGTTGTTCTAGTAGCCATGGATTTTTCTTTCTGTGAACGATATAACAGCATTCATTGCAGGGTACATTGTTCAGTCCTTTTTGCATGAGCTCTACCACAGTGGAGACTCCCCTTGGATTAGTGTAACTACTCGTATATCATCAACATATCCCTGGACATAAAAGCTCAGTGAATTTGGCCGAGTCAGCAGCTCATCCACCACTTTTCAGTTTCAGAGGAGTGACGATAGTGAGCATTCTTGGGTCATTTCTATTTCTAAGGTGTCTCCATGCAGTAATTTTCTAGAATTCCACTTTTTTTATATATATATTTACTCATTATGTTGTTATCAAAACATATCTTTCAATAATTTGTTGATACTTAAACAATAATCAGATTATTTTATTCTGAAGTAGTATTGTTCTATTAGATTTTGTATCAGTACATACTCCGCGTGGTAATTACGTGTTGGTTTTCAATAAGTAGAAAAATTTCTAAAAATTAAAGTGTGAAATATTCATGGTTAATAGTTCTAGCATTTGTAAAGATCTGAATATTATTACTTAGGTAAGAAAAGTCAAAGTACCTACTAACACCATCGAAATTGCTAGTTACCTATTACTAAATACTTTTCAGAACTTATGCAGGAACTTGAAAAAAAGAAATAATAAAATAATCATTTCGTAAACAATTAAGACAGTTGATTAAACTTACCATTACATTAATTTCTAGTTTCCAACATCTCTAGAAGAAAATCTTGAAAGTGTTGGAGATATTTCATCCTCTTAATTTTTTTCTGTGTTAATAAATTCTGTCACTAAGCAAGTATTAGTACAAAAAAAATCGGTAAAGTGATACAATAATATATCTGAAGAATCCTCTTTTACCGCCATCTCTCACCCCTTTAATTTCTTATATAAGGGAATTTCTCGCTTTGACGGCTAAAACTTGAAGCTTTCAGGAATTTTTTTTTTAACGAAATAAAACACGATCTTTACAACATCTTAAACTATATAAAAATTTTTGCTTTAGTTTATTTAATAATATTTTGATCATGTTGTTTGCGGCCAAAGAGATTTCCTCAAAAAAAAGGTGGGTGGGATGATGGAAAGCACATCTCCATTTGTAATGATCTGTAACAAAATATCCAAATTAATTATTATTCAATAAACATATCTCTATCGGGTTACGTAGGATTAGACATTTATGTGAACAAAAAACAAAATGACAGACTTGTAAAAAAAAATTTTCAAAAATTGTGTTTATTTTCGTTGAAAATCAGAAGATAAATGAAGAAATTGTTAATAAGAATAATTGATTCTACGTGATCCGATAACTAATTATATGTAGAACAACGGCAAGATAGAATTTTGTCTCTGCTTCTCACGAACCGAAAAAAAGTGGTTTCGAGAAAAACGAGTTTAAAGCTTTTGCAACTGATTTTTTTATAGAAAACTTACACTAACCAGCTATGCCTGCTGCATACAGTAGACTTTCCATTTCTTCAAAAGTTTTGTTTTCAGCGCAGGTATAAGGGTACCGAAAGAACAATAGAGCAGGTCAGATCGCTGCAGCTGCCGTGGGTTGAGTGGCAGGCTACTACGACACGCTCTCTTCCATATGCTATAACTTCGGAAATATTTATAATTTCGGTCTGAAATTTTTACAGTCTACTCTCAATATATCTTACTTTTGAAATATGTACGAATAAATCGATTTTTTGAAGCCTTCACACCGAGAAACCCCCATATATAAATAATTTTGCTTAAAATTTGTTTATCAATTCATAAACAAACAAAAACAAAGTCCCCCACTTCTTCCACTTTTTTTCTTGAAACAATATTGGTTAAAAATTAGAAATTACTTTCTTTTACAACAAATCAAAGTATGAAACTGACACCTCTTTATTCGAGATCTACAGTGCCAACAGTCCAACAAACATATGAAATTAGATATTTTTATCTACTGAGACCCTGAAATGTAAGGTAAAATCATAATCTCGAAGGGTGATTATTTCACGATTAAAATGTATCCCATAGCGAAGAAATTAAAAAAATATATATATTTTGCATGCAAGAGACACTTGAGAATTTATATTAGTTTCCTCAGATATTTGGTAATAAATCAGAAGTTTTGTTTAAGAAAAACTTAAATTTTACATTTACAAGTATAAAGAGATTGATGTACATGTACATCGAAGATAATACGGAATCTCAATTTGATCACAAAGTTAAAATTTCCGTATATTCTAAATTATATAAAACTAGCCGTGCCCGCGGCTCCGCTCGCGTGGTCTTGATTCACTATTATCATGACTGCTTATTCCTTATGTTATCCAACGTAATAAAATATATCCTATAACCTGGCCAGAGAATATATGTATTTTATAAAAAAAACACGTAAATCGGATAAGTGGTTCTTGAGTTTTAAGCTCACTAACGGACAGACACACAGACAAACAGAGAGAGGTTGCGTTTTATATATTATAGATTTTTTTGATAAATATTAAATTAAGAAGTAAAAAAAAAATCGGATAAGTGGTTCTCAAGTGATAAGCGCACTAATGGACATACAGACAAACAGAGAGATGTTGCATATATTATGTTCTTTGCTGCATGATGTTCCATATTTAATGGTTTAGGCAGTGTATTGCAAGAGAACGCGCTAGTGGCAAACTTTTTTCCGACTTAATTCACTATTATCGATGCTTATTCTTTATGTTACCCAACGTAATAAAATATATTCTATAACCTGGTCAGAGAACATATGTATGTTTAAAAAAAAAAGCACGTAAATCGGATAAGTGGTTCTTCAGTGATAAGCGCACTAACGGACAGACAGAGAGACGTTGCATTTATATATATATTATAGATAACCTGGCCAGAGAACAAATGTATGTTTAAAAAAAAAGCAGTAAATCGGATAAGTGGTTTTCCAGTGAAAAGCGTACTAACTGACAGATAGATAGACAGAGAGACGTTGCATTTTATATACATATATTATAGAAGATTATAGATAACCTGGCCAGAGAACAAATCTATAAATTAAAAAAAAAAACCTAAATCGTATAAATGGTTCTCGAGTGACAAGCGTACTAACGTACGGACAGACAGACAGAGAGACAATGTATTTTATATATAATATAGATATTCTTTGCTACATGATATTGTTCCATATTTAATGGTTTAGGCAGTGTATTGCAAGAGAACGCGCTAGCGGCAAAAGTTTTCCGACTTGATACACTATTAGCGTCACAGCTTATTCATTATGTTACCTAATGTAATAAAATATAGCCTATAATCTGGCCAGAGGACATATGTATGTTTTAAAAAGTACGTAAATCGGATAAGTGGTTCTTCAGTGATAAGCGCACTAATGGACAGACAGACAAGCAGAGACGCGTTGCATTTTATATATATTATAGATGGAAACAAAGTAGACTAAAAATATTACAGACCTTTTTCTCTGATATAAATTTCTTCTTTTTGTACGAAAAAGGTTAAATGTTTCACGTTTCAATATGCAGAAGAATCAAGCTAACGGTCAATTGACACCGACATGCTGGGCAGACGAATTCTGACAAATAATAGTTTATAAACGTGTTCGTTTTTCTTAAACGATATATCGAAAATAACATTTATCTTTTAACTATTCGGCCAGTTACCGAATAATTAGAAGATAATTCTTATTTTTACAAATTAAAACAGTTGTAGATAAAAATTTGGAATACGAGTAGCATTGAATATAACATATTGTTTCATTTGGTCGATCACTGAGGCCATAATTAAAAATTTTATTAAATTCACTGTATGTACCACCACTTACATGGCCAGGAAATATTATCCAGTTGAGGAAACCAACTTAGCTGAACTCTATGCTTCACACTCTACTGACAATTTTTAGAGACTGACACAACCCAAAGTAGTAAAAGATGTCTGCATCTTTTCGTATAGCTGGAAGGATTCAAATATTAGCGACTCTCAATATTGCTTTAGCAAGCAAAAATCGACGGAAAATCTTCTTACTCATATCAGATATATTTAGAACAACGCAATTATACATTTTGAAAAATCTCGAGTGGTTTCACTTGATATATCCAAGGCATTTGACCTTGTTTGGCATAGCGAATGGTTGCATAAGCTATGCCATTATGGTTTATCTGAAAGGTTTTGTTTATAGCTCTTGTGTTACCTCAAAGAGTTTCTTTACAAGTGGCGGTTGACGAGTTTCTTCCTAATACCTTGACTATCAACGCCGGTGTGCCTCAAGGCTCCATATTGTCTAATACTCTACTTCCCCTTTAAATCAACGAACTGCTGGAAAAAAAAACAGAAATCAAATCTACAGCTTTGCCGACGACAGTAGGGTACTTTCTTTATTTTAGTGTGCATGATTGAACATCAGCTACTCATACAAATATGCGCAGAAAGCAGGAAGTCGTTAAACTTAACAAAGACCTGAAAGATATTCTAACTTGAGGTGACAGCAATCAAGTAGAATTTAAGGCTGTAAAGCTCAGGAAGTAGTTTTTTCTAAAAAAAAACAGGTGACGGAACGGAACCCATGGTACTTATGTCAGGACACTCCATTCCTTCAGCATCTTTACTGAACTTGTTTTGCATTAACTTGGCAGCAAATATGTCTTGACCTGGATATGTTGCATGTATAGCAAAAAGGGCTTCTCAAAAACTGGGAAAATTATTTCTTATTAAGCTTTACATTCCCCAACAACTTTTAATCCTGTACAATGAAATACTGCTCACATGTTTGAGACTCTGCTCCCAAACATACTTCGAATTTATCGAATTATATACGCCTGATACAACACCTGCAATCAAATAAAACTCATGTACTCGCTTTCTGCGAAACCAGGGTTAGTTCATCGACCAGCACAGTTACTTTTCTTTATCCTGGGTACAATTTCTATTCTCAGTATAGGCAGCACTTTGAAATCTGTCTTTCTGTCAAAAGAGATTTCTCTTGCCACTAGAGGAGACCCTTGAGCCCCGAAACGTTGATGTTATGTGGTTAAAAGTAATGACTCAACAAATCACAAGGGTTATCTGTCGTCTCTATCGTCTACTCAGTGATACTAACTTTAGAACACTTTTCGTTTCTCTTGCAGGTACGATCGATCATTTAAGGATTAATTATCCAAGTGCCGAAATTGCCATCTGGGGCAGCTCTAATGTTGACTATATCAACTGGCTTAAGTATTTAAATAAGACCGATGAACAGGGTCGTGAAGCTGAATTATTCTCAATCAGTTGTGGTTTTACTCAGCTATTCGATGTACCAACACGAATCCCTGATCGAGACGCAGAGTTCTCCAGTATTCTTAATCTGTTTTTAAGCACCAATCCAGAAATTTACACTGTTACCGTAAATCTGCCGTTAGGTTCTTCCGACCATAAACTGCTTTCGACATTGAGTATCCTACCGACTAGTGGCAGAGAGGTGTCTAAATCGCGCAAGATGTAGCACTGCAAATCGGCTAAATGGGAGGAACTCATGAAATATTTTAGAACTTTCCCTCGGTTAGATGCTTGTTGTAGATCCGACGATCCAGCTGACTGCGCTAAGGAGGTTTCCAATGTTATTTTAGTTGATATGGAAGCTTACTTCCTTCTAACAGCAAGCCTTGGTTCGGCCGAAAATATAAAGAAGCTGTTGCTTCTAAACATCTTGCCAACCGACCGTCATAAATCGTAACCCCTTTATTTGTGTCCGGAACAGATGCAAAGTCAGGAAGGCACACAATCAACGAATTAAACACAAGCTTGTTGCTTGCTCCAACAATTCCAGATCCTTTTGGTTAGTCGTTAAGGCCATTAGTCAAAATTTCACCAAATCTACTATACCATCACTCACATGGCCCGACAATACTATTGCCTCCACACCTGTTGAAAAAGGTAATTTTTGAACTTGTTGGCTGAACTTTTTGCTTTATATTCTACTGCCGATTTTAAAGAAAAAGCACCACCCACTATTCCCATGGTGCAGTCAAGGATGCCCGATATTGTCTTTAGACAGTATCATAAAACGTATTTTAATGAAGCTAGACACCAAACAAAGCTTCTGCGCAGATGAAATATCTGCGATAGTACTAAAAAAATACGCTAGTAAAGTAACTCCTATTTTCGGTAAACTTTTCAACCTATTCTTCATTTCTCTTGGATCAGCATATTTTAAAATATCTGGAAAGATTTAACATTATTATCAATCATTAATACGGCTTTCGTAAGCAAAGATCAACAAGAGATTCTCTAACTTATGTAGCACATGTTTGGAACAATGCAATTGAACATTTTTTAGAATCTCCAGCAGTCGCACTTGATATATTCAAGGCATTTGATCGTGTTTAGCGTGACGGATTGCCAGTTAAGTTACTCTATTATGGCATATCTGAACGGTTTTTTTCTCCTAATTTCACTATCAACGACGGTATGCCCTAGGGCTTCATACTATTCTATCTTTCGCATTTGCATTAACGATCTGCTGGAAAGCATTAAAAATACAATCTACAGCTTTGCAGATGACAGCATGCTTATTTCTCCATTCACTTTGAGCGCTAACAGACAAAGACCTGTAGGAAATTCTGTTTTGGGGTGATAGTAACCAAGTAGAATTTAACGCCTAAAAAACTCAAGCGGGAGTTTTTTTATAAAAAGGGTAACGTTACGAAACCCGACATAGTTATTCATTCCCCTAGCATCGTCACTCAAGTTACTGGGCGTTAACTTGGGAGTAAATAGGTATTGGCATGACAATGACGCATGTATAGCAAAGAGTGCTCCTCAAAAGCTCATTTGACATATTAATCTGGAAAATTTCCATGCATTTGAACATATAAACTGGTTGATTTTTGGATCTGTATAGTGCAAGTCATATGGGTAGAAAAATTGATATTTTTAATTCTATAATTTTAAAGGTTCTTGTTCTACATAAACCCGTGAAAAATGTTTGTATGTCTAAACTTGATCTAATCTTGGTTAACTAGAGCTAGCAAGATGTTTAGAAATAAGAGAGGTAAACCGTGCACACTGGAATTATTATAAAACTATCGATAATCGAGAGAACTAGGCAATTTAGAGAGAAGAAAGGACATATTTTGAGTAGAGAATTGACGGTAATAGAAATAATATGTTACAGGATTTAATAGACTTAATATATGCCGTAAAAATACATTTAATCTTCCAGATCATTCTTGTGAACCACAATCAATAAATAGATTTTTTAAATATCCGTTCAAACAGGACCGGATTTATAAACTTCAAATGTTTTATTAAATTATAAATTTAAGAACTATAATCAGTCTGACGTTGAAGCCACAACTGAAAATGAAGCATTAAATTAAAATTTATTCATCCTGATAGAATTAGTTACATCATGCTTCTTACGTCTTCTAATTTTAGCATATCTATTTATTTTCTATATTATCCGCAATACATTTAATACTGCATGAAAAAAATGTCAGGTCGTACTGCCAACAAAAAATGCTAATGCTTTAAAGTTAAAAAATTATAGATCAATCAGCATTTTCATTTTTTTTCTAATCATTAGGAAAGTAATTGAAAGGCAAGTCAGAGGGTTTACTAACAATATTATCCCAGAATATCAATTAGAATCCCACAGGAACAATAATTGTACGACGGCTCTCACAAGAGTTACAAACGATAGCCTTCCAGCAACCAATAATAACTTATTATTAACTATCCTAGTTCTTCTAGATGACTCAAAAGCATTTGAATGAGAAATTGTCCTTTGTTGTTAGCTAGGGTTAAATTCTTGAGTTTTTCAAGTTAGCGGATGCTTATTTGGTGAACCTTATTTGCACCTGTCCTAAATATCTGTTCCCTATCAGCATTTGGATGCGCCGTGTCGGGGTTGAGGACTTTCCCTTCCAGATCTGTCTTACAACGAGTACTGAAAAACCTCTATTTAGTTCGTCGTTTCTCCTCAACACAAGCTGAGACCCGGCACACACAAGACGTTTGGAGGGCGTTAATATATCCTTTGAAAATAAAAAGCTCCCTTTAACCGATCTTAGAAATAATCTGCGTGTAATTTTTTTACTCTAATCTTAAAAATAACAAACACGGTATAACGATTAATAAAAGGACCTTCTGTAATCTTAAAATAATCCATTCCGGTCGTAACATTCTTAATAGAAATTGTCGTACACGACTCTGTGAGTCGGTGACCTTAAATATGGCAATATGGTATATTTCCCAAAACTACTTAGTGCAGGTACATGTAGGCTGCAGCTAATCCAGAACTCATGCGCTGATATGCACGATGATGAGAAACGATCATATGCCTTGCCACTTCAATCACTTGGTTTATCTCGACATGGAGCGAGACGGATTTTGCACTGCACTTTACCGCAAAATTATTATGAATGAAAATCTTGATTATTTATAGCTAAAAAAATTGGAACTACTATCATATTTTTAGTGTTCCGTACGGAACACTTATATATAATTTTGCGGTTGGACTTGGTAGCGAAAAAAAAATTACCAGGTCATCGAGTGGGGTGTCAAATGAAAGTGAAAAAATGTATATAATGCGCACACTTTTCTTTGTATCATTTTTAAAAAATTGTGTAAAATCGTTGTCCGCCTCCCCTTATCTCAAAAAGAACCGATTAAAAAATTTTGAAAAAATCCTGGAATACTCTCCACAGGGTGTAGATTGAATGAAAATTATCACGAGTGCATTGCATTACTTTTAATAATTTATCTGGTATATATGGTAAAAAAAAAAACAAAAATTTCAGTTTTCAGTAAAGATAGGAAAAAAACTTTATTGAAACCTCATTTGGGATGTGTTTTGTGAAGTCATTGATCCTTTTACCATATACCTCCGCAAAATTTTTATTTTAAAAGTAATCAACGTATGGAACACTAATTGAGCCAGTGCTTCCTTTCTAGTTTTTTTATTGTATATTTAGAAAATTATTTATTCTTAACTCTTCTTCTTGAAGCGCCATATCCGATGCAGACGTAAGCAACCCTCTCATCTTTGACTGTGGTTGATGCCTTTTTAAGTGTTCCACAGACACCTACAGTTTAATGCCGTTACTGAATGGCCAAAGTGAGATGGCTTTACTAGGCATGATACTACGGGTGGTTTGTTGTTCACTTCCCGAGAGAGGCTACGTTATATTCTTTTTATTTTTATTATATATATATATATATATATATATATATATATATATATATATATATATATATATATATATATATATAATTTATTATTTTCTGACGAGAGATACGAACCCGGATCTCCGACGTAGAAGACAGACACCTTAATCACTACGCTATGATCGCCTCTTATTCTTAATTATTCTAGTTATGATATTAGTGTTCCTTACGGAACACTTATGGACTCACTTCGGTGTCTGTCTGTCTGTCGGTAACACCCAATTTTCTCCGAAACTATTTCACATAGAAAGATGAAATTTGGCACAAATATAGGAATTGATGGCAATCAGAGCCGTGTAGTTTTGAAAGTTAGATTTTGACTTGGTCGAGTGGGGGGTCGAATGAAAGCTTGTGAAAACACGAGTTCAAAAATATATAAGATGTAATACTTTCGAAAACTTTTCTTTGTATTATTTTAAAAAATGGCCAAAAACCCCTATCCACCCACCCTATCCCGAAAAGTACTGATCAAAAAAATTTTAAAAAAATTCTAGATTAGCCTCCATAAAGTGTAGTAAACTATTTGTCCGACAAAATGGTGAAGGTTTTTTTCGTCGAAAGTTGTGAATTGAGCCGAGACTAATAGCTATTGCTTTAAGCATTAGGCCCTAAGACAAAATAATTTTATTTTATTTGTTTATAACTAAAGAAATATTTAGGTAGTAAATATTTGTTTTAAACTTTTACCACTAGATTCTAGATTGAGTTAGATTGATTTATTGGCAATTAGGTAGCTAAGATGCTATATCTATTATACATTATTGACCAAAAAAATACGTCACAATGCATATAGAATTTGAAGATATATACATGGAATAGGAACTTCTTGTCTTATTCTGGTTTGTCTGATTATCCTGCTTAGTCAATATCTGACTAGACATGTTTGTAATCTGGGCTCCCAAGTCGTTTATTGAAAACTCATTTGGAGTGTGTTTTATGAAGTCGCTGATCACTTTATACATCCGTAACAAAAATTTTTATTTCAAAGGCAATCACAATACGGAACACTAATTGCGCAAGTCCAACTTGCACCGTTTTTTTTTTATTACAAACTGTTCATATGGGCTATTTGCATGTATGCATGTATCTGTGTATCTGAGAATGTATATACACGTAAGTATATTTGGAACTATTTGTGAATGTAAATGTATGTAGATAAATATGAATGTGTATGTAGTCACTTTATTTAGTTATAGTTAATAATTTTTTTTTATTCTTAGAAAAGTTTCTTTTCAATTATTATCTAAAGTTGAGTGGGAACTCTACCTTTGTCGTAATTTTCTCTAATTAAAAAAACAATATTTTTGTTTGAACAATACAAGCATTTATTATTATAATTATTATTACTACTCAGAAATTATTTGATTATTATTGAAGAAAGATATAACGGAAAGGAATATTATTTTAAACTAAATACCTACCGCTTTATTCAACGTTTATTTATGGTTCCAACTCTTAAATTAAATTTCTAATTTTATTTATATTAGCTAATTTTTCTAAAATAATGTTTTTCAGAAATCTTTTTATTCTTTTTCATATTGAAGCTAAAATTTGGTCTTTGGAAAAGGGACAATAAAAAATACATACTTTGTTTAATTTTATCAACCTCTTTTTAAAAAAATTAGTTAAATTTCTTGCTACTAATACTTTTGACGTCATTGAAATCAATTGTTTCATAACTTAAGATTACAATAGTATCTTATGACAAATCAATGAAATTCATATCTATGTCTTATCTCTAACAAACTCTCAAGTATATTCGCAAACTAACATCTGCTGATACTTGATGATTTTGCTATCGCTAGACTTTTTTTATCAAATTATTTTATAATTAAACAAGTTGCCTTATTTTCTTAAAATATATTATTAAAGCACAACTCTATATCGGGTATCAGGTATCGCAATTTATACACAAACAGTAAGTAAGATACCATAATGTACATCTCTGGCTGGCGCAAACCTAGATTTGAAGGCATACTTCCCCCAACGGGGGACTATTTAAAGCTACCAACCGTTAGAGGAATTAATTAGCGAATTGCTGACAGTTACCGGTAGACAGCGCTTATATTATAAAAACCAATATCGGTCTGTGACCGTCAAAACTATGGTGACAGCAGCCAAAGATGCAAATTATTGTATCTTATTGATCCGTCACGGTGAACGGTTAGAGCCTTTAGGTTTGACAAAAATTACGACAAAATCGGTGTTCGCAGCATTTTTCGTGATCGCTCTAAGTTTAATTTCCCCAAAGAAAAAAATTGGATCCTCTTCTTTATGCGAAATATGTTATTTTTAAAATTTATAAAATTGATAAAGAATAAAGAAGGAATAAGAATGTCAGGTGCGGACAAATATGATGCATACTCGCGCGTATGTTTGTATACATATACACACACACACACACACACACACACACACACACACGCACACACACACATATATATATATATATATATATATATATATATATATATATATATATATATATATATATATATATATATATATATATATATATATATATATATATATATATATATATATATATATATACATAGTCGAACACTGTGTATTTTATATATACTTTTAAAAACTAAATGCACATTGAAGCAAAATACATATGTTTGCATGTGTGTGTGTAAGGGGTTTATATACAGTCAGGAGGGCTAAAAAAAGGGATTTTTCAAGAATTTTTCCTGAGAAAACTTTTTAAATTTATTAATCTAAAAATTTTTACACATATTCTCGTAACTTTTAACTGTATTTCAACATTTTTTAATTGTAAAAATAATAATTTTGAAGGCTGCTATAGCTGATCTCCAGGAGCTCCTCTCAAAAAAGGCGTCTTGCGGTGACCACGATATCTCTGGACTGGATCATCTAAAATGAAAAAAACCAAACGGATATCGTTAAAGTAATGTATAATCTAGTTATTAATCGAAGGAATAAGCAAAATAAAATTTTTAGCGAAAATAGCGTCTTCTCAAAAAAAAAAATGATTTTTGGCCAAAATTTTGGCCGCTATTTTCGCAAAAAAATTTATTTTGCTTATTCCTTCGATTAATAACTAGATTATACATTACTTTAACGATATCCGTTTGGTTTTTTCATTTTAGATGATCCAGTCCAGATATATCGTGGTCACCGCAAGACGCCTTTTTTGAGAGGAGCTCCTGGAGATCAGCTATAGCAGCCTTCAAAATTAGTATTTTTACAATTAAAAAATGTTGAAATACAGTTAAAAGTTACCAGAATCTATGTAAAAATTTTTACATTAATAAATTTAAAAGTTTTCTCAGGAAAAATTCTTGAAAAATCCCTTTTTTTAGCCCTCTTGACTGTATATAACCCCTTTTTTAACTGAAAGCGTTCATCGAATAGTCTCGCGTATGTTTTTATACAAAGTGCATAAACACAAATTTATAATACATTATTTTATAAGAAATTAAATAAAATATGTTTATGAATATTATTAATCTCAGTTTCATTTGTGATATCAACGAAGCAAATTGAAAAAAAAAAAACATTCTAGTTAGAATTATTCGTATTGAATTCGATGTACTGTGCAGTAATGAATAACTGCAAACTCTTCACATAATACGAAAAAATACATATTTAGTTCACCCCAAAACTATCTTTTTACCTCAAGAGGCACACACTTTCACCCTATTTTGTTCATGTGTCCAAGCAAAACTTGAATTTGACGTTGATAATAGAAAAAATTAATTTTATTGAAATCTATACTAAATTGAATACTAAATAGTACAAAGAATTCTATACGAAGAATTCTAATCAGAATGGTTTTTTCTCAACTTGCTTTGTTGATATCACAAATGAAACTGAGATTAATAATATTTCTAAATATATTTTATTTAATTTCTCATAAAATAATGTATTATAAGTTGGTTTGTGTTTATGCGTTTTGTATGAAAACATACGCGAGAGTATTCTACGAACCCGTTCAGTTAAACAATTATTTACTATCGATTGTTGAAGTTAGTAAACAAAAAAAAACAAATATGAGTTTAATAGGAAAGCGCGATTATTACAGAATAGTTTGATTCGGGTTTGTGATCTAATATTTTTATAATTTTATTCTTAAAATTATTATACATATGCGTGTTAATACGCATTCAAACATATTTATGGTACCTCAATGTGCATTCAGTTTTTGAAAGTATATATTGTATATATATATATATATATATATATATATATATATATATATATATATATACAAATATATATATATATATATATATATATATATATATATATATATATATATATATATATATATATATATATATGAAAGCTTATGAAAATACGAGTTCAAAAATATATACGACGACTTGTGCACACTTTGCTTTGTATTATCTTTAAAAACTCATGAAAAACCCCTGTCCATTCATCTTATCTGGAATAAAACTGTTCAAAAAGTTTTGATAAAATTCTGGAATAGTCCCCATAAACTGTAGATTAACCGAAAATTATGTGCTATAAAAAAAAACTAGCTGATCTGCTATGTAAAAAACCGGACAAGTGCAAGTTGAACTTGCACAATTAGTGTTCCGTACGTTGATTGTTTTTGAAATAAAAATTTTTGTTAGGGTGGTATAAAATGATCAGTGACTTCACAAAACACACCCCAAATGAGTTTTCAACAAAGTTTGTTTCCAATCTTTACTGAAAACTGGTGACCCTGAAATTTTTTTTTTTTTTTATATACCAAATAAATTATTAAAGGTAATGCACTCGTGATAATTTTCGTTCAATCTGTACCCCGTGGAGAATATTCCAGAATTTTTTCAAAATTTTTTGATCAGTACTTTTCGAGATAAGGTAGGGGACAGCGATTTTTTAAAAGTAATACGAAGAAAAGTGGGCGCAAGTAATACATTACATATATATTTTTTACTCGTGTTTTCACAAGCTTCCATTTGACACCACACTCGATGACCTAGTAAAAAAAAAATTTTTTCACTTCCGATTTCACCCCTCAAAACGAACCCCTTAAGTCAAAATTTATGGTACGGTGGTATAAAATGATCAGTGACTTCACAAAACACACCCCAAATGAGTTTTCAACAAAGTTTGTTTCTAATCTTTACTGAAAACTGGTGACCTTGAAATTTTTTTTTTTCTTTTTATATACCAAATAAATTATTAAAGGTAATGCACTCGTGATAATTTTCGTTCAATCTATACCCCGTGGAGAATATTCCAGAATTTTTTCAAAATTTTTTGATCAGTACTTTTCGAGATAAGGTAGAGGACAGCGATTTTTTAAAAGTAATACGAAGAAAAGTGGGCGCAAGTATTACATTACATATATATTTTTTACTCGTGTTTTCACAAGCTTTCATTTGACATCACACTCGATGACCTAGTAAAAAAAAATTTTTTTCACTTCCGATTTTCACCCCTCAAAACGAACCCCTTAAGTCAAAATTTATGTTACGGTGGTATAAAATGATCAGTGACTTCACAAAACACACCCAAAATGAGTTTTCAACAAAGTTTGTTTCCAATCTTTACTAAAATCTGATGACCATGAAATTTTTGTTTTTTTTATATACCATACAAATTATTAAAGGTAATGCACTTGTGATAATTTTCCTTCAATCTACACCCCGTGGAGAATATTCCAGAATTTTTTCGAAATTTTTTGATAAATACTTTTCGAGATAAGGCCCGGGACAGCGATTTTTCGCGAATTTTTAAAAATAATACAAAGAAAAGTGCTCGCAAGTATATATATATATTTTTTACTCGTGTTTTCACAAGCTTTCATTTGACACCACACTCGATGACCTAGTAAAAAAGAATTTTTTTCACTTCCGATTTCACTCCTCAAAACGAACCCCTTAAGTCAAAATTTATGGTACGGTGGTATAAAATGATCGATCAGTGACTTCACAAAACACAACCCAAATGAGTTTTCAACAAAGTTTGTTTCTAATCTTTACTGAAAACTGGTGACCTTGAAATTTTGTTTTTCTTTTTATATACCAAATAAATTATTAAAGGTAATGCACTCGTGATAATTTTCGTTCAATCTATACCCCGTGGTACTTTTCGAGATAAGGCCCCCGATAGCGACTTTTCGCGAATTTTTAAAAATAATACAAAGAAAAGTACGCGCAAGTATAATATTATATATATATTTTTTACTCGTGTTTTCACAAGCTTTCATTTGACACCACACTCGATGACCTAGTAAAAATTTTTTTTTTCACTTCAGACTCCACCCCCCAAAACTAACCCCTTAAGTCAAAATTTAATTCTCAAAACTACATAGCTCTGATGAGGCCATCAATTCCTATATTATTACCAAATTTCACCTGTCTATGTCGAATAGTTTCGGAGAAAATCGGGTGTGACAGACAGACAGACACCGAAGTGGTCTTGTAAGTGTTCCGTACGGAACACTAAAAACGTCTAGCCTCCATAAAATGTAGTAAACTATTTGTCCGACAAAATGGTGAAGGTTTATTTCGTCGAAAGTTGTGAATTGAACCGGGACTAAGAGCTACTGCTTTGAGCATTAGGTACCGACAAAAAATTATTTTATTTTATTTGTTTATAATTAAACAAATATTTAAGTAGTAAATATATATTTATTTTAAACTTTTACCACTAGATTCTCGACTGAGTTAGATTGATTTATTAGCTATTAGCTAGCTAAGATGTTATAACTATTATACGTTATCGACTAAGAAAAAACGTGAAAATACATATTGGAACTTAAGATATATACATGTCAGCAACTTTTTGTTTTATTCTAGTTGGTCTGATTAGCCTGCTGAGTCAGTATCTGACTAGACTTGTTAGTAACCTGAGCTCTTAATTCTTTTATTGAATACTCATTTGAGGTAGGTGTTTTGTGAAGTCGATGATCACTTTATATCTCCGTAACGAAAATTTTTATTTCAGTAATTACAGTATGGAGCACTAATTGCGCAAGTCCAACTTGCTCTTGGCCGGCTTTTACACGGGGTTCAGGTTTTTGAAGTTTCTTTATATGGAAGTTTTTTATGTAAAAGAAAGAATTATTTTTTGTGAAATTCTTCTCCTGCAGTAATCAATTTTTAAATTGAGTGTAAGTTTTTAAAGTTCCACTGTAAGAAAGTTTTTAGAATTCTACCGTATGTAAGGGTACTTTTTGTATTTTTAGTTTACTGTATTGTAAGCTTTTAGAGTTCTATTGGAAGAGAGTTTTTTCGATCAAGCAACTTTACGATAAAAATGTATTCTAAAATTGTGAGACATAAACTAATGCACTTACTAACAGCTAGTACTGTAGATGTAAGACTAATTTATACAGGCTCGTTGGAAATTGTTATAGAGATCCTCACCGTTTACAAAGTTTTATAAAAAGACCAATTCTGTGACTATCGCGCAACAACATAAATATCATGTCAGTAAGGTGAATGACGCCCAGAGTGTTCAATTGAATAAAAAGTGATGTACAAGTTTCAAGAAACTAGTTCAACAATCAAACACAGTAACATATCTCAGAGTTTATTAGAATGCATCCTTCCTAATTTTTTGCCTACCCCTACAAGATACAGATAGCATAAGATATAAAGTCAACTGGTACTGCTTAGAGAGACTCAGCTATATTAACCGAATATTTGAACGACTTTCACCTGTTTGGTTCAACACCTTGCTCTGGAATGTGGCACATTTTCATCTTAAGGATCATTTTCAATAAAAGGAATTGTTCCGATTTGGGTCCAACGATAAAGTTTCCTTCGAACAAAAAAAAAATATATATCCGGCATAAAGCAGCTGCAGTGACAGAAAGAACGTACCGAACTGCGATCAATAAATTCTACCGGTTTATATTTAGATGACATTATGTTTAAGAAATAATATTCCAATAACTGTAGTTTGATGGACGTTAAAACATTTATATTTCGTATATTTTAATATTACACTTTAAACTGTAGATGGTACAAAATTTTATTTGGATCACAAGGTTTCAATTTAGGCATATTTAAAATCATGAAAAAATTGGAAAAAATTGAGAGTTGAAACAATATTATGAAACCTTTTCGAGAATTAGAAGAATTTTTAGTTACGCATACCGTTTACGTCATTCAAAACAATTGTGTCAACTATTGAGATTAGACTAGTATCTTGGGTAAAAGCAGATAACCTTTATTTTTTATTCATAAAAAAATTTACTTACCTAATCAAATGACAGGCACTTTAATTAGATGTACTTTAAACATATTATAGTTTATAACAGGATATACTCGAACTACATTTATAATAATAAAAAAATTGCTTAATTGATGATTTTAAAAGACATATGAGATCAGCAGCGGTGTAGTCAGGTTCGAAGGGTGAATACAATACAATCGGAGGCGAAGCCACTAGTAGAAAAGACTTACTCTTACACTGGAACTCTAAAAGTTTAAACTCTTACTAATACAGAAAACTCAAACATAATGACAGGGAGGAGGAAATTTTTCACGAAGCCTTTTTAAACAATACAACTTTCAAAGCGTTCCCCGTGTTTATTACCATGGTAACCTTTTTTTTTTTTACAAAAATAATGTTCTAGTTTGTTGCCTTCGAATAATAGGATTTGTCAAGTCTGCAAAATATTTTTATACAATACAACTTTCAAAGCGTTCCCTATAAAAATGGAATCTCTAAGAGTGTGAGTTCAAAGTAAAAAAAAAGATTTTTAAACTATATTCACCTGTAATAGTTTTACCCTTTTCACAGGATTATCCCTTGCGAAACCCAGAAACTACATTATAGTAATGTATCCATGTTTCATCCATAGTGACGAAACGACGCGTTAAAGTCCTCCGGATTCTTCTGGAACAGCTGCAAACCATCCTTGCAACATTTCACACGATTCCGTTTTTGGTCAAGCGTGAGCAATCGCAGCACCCATCTTGCGGATAGCTTTCTCATGTCCAAAATGTTTATGCAAAATATTATATGTACCAGTTCAGTCGGGATGTCCACAGCACTAGCAATCTCACGCACCTTAACTGTTCTGTCATCCATCACATATCATGGATTTGATCAATGATTTCTGGAGTAGTAACCTCCACAGGCCGTCCAGAACGTTCAGCGTCACTTGTGCCCATATGGCCAGTCCGAAAAATTTATGTTTATCAAGCTTCTCTTTAGTCTCTGAGGCGTTTTGCCTTTCATAAAGTAATGTTTACTAAATAAATTCATTTATATATTATAAACACAAAAAAATAGAAAATTGAATTTTTACTTTTCAAACAGCCTCGTATAATATTTTTTACTTGGTTGTAGTACTCACTAAAGTCACTCCACTAAATAAAAGCTGCAAAAAGTTATCAAAAAATTATTTAATTTTTTTTTTTTATAAAAATATGTAAGTAAAGATTATCCAGCAAAATTATTGTATTCCGTTAACTTTTGCTTCACTATATTAGTTTTCTTACTCTAATACTTTTCTTCTTAGATGTACTTATATTTCCGCAATACTGGAATGGATTTATAGACAGACAGATTATACAGATACCTATTTAAAGCTAAATAAGCTATTTAAGTAAGACGTACATTACATATATTTACAGGACCGCTTGTAAATAAAAATCTGTCTGTCTATCCTCCGGTTCATAGTGTTCTGCACCTTCCGTTTCTCATTCTCCACTCTCGGCCCAATCTCCCGGCCGTAGGTCACGTTTCGACATTGCTTTTTGGATTCCACTTATCCACGTGGTGCTAGGTCTACCCCTCTCGTCCATTCTAGGAGTTGCCATTCGTTTATTTATTTCGGTTATCGATGATCCCTCAGCCTATTCGTGACCATTTGTACGGTCTATGATTTCACGTATTCTGTCATTGGTTATATGCACAGCTCTGGATATACCCTCAAATCTGTGCCAGAAGTCCATCTCTAGTGCGAGTAGTTTTCGTTCCGTTGTCTTAGCTTCGCATCCATGTAAAACCACATTCTTAAAGATAATAATCATACAGTTGGGTTTTCTTCTGTTTCGAGATGCTTCTTGACCATGGTGATAAATTCAGGGTGCCCACTAAAATCGCTGTTATTATTCAACGTTTAAAAATACTATATTTGACGTGTTAAAAAAATGCTACTACCTAAGTAACAGGGTATATATTCTTTATTTATTCTATTTGTCTTTTTTTAATTATCTCTCCTATAAAACAACCTTCGCATGCATATAACACTTGATGTAAGAAAAAAACGTGGAACAAGTTCAGACACTTTCTTAGAAGATCTGGCATAAATCATGTAATTTTGCTTATTGAAAAATTGTTCCAGAGTGAAAATTATTTGATCGGTAAACAAAATTTTTCTGTGTTTGTCTTTAGCGTATTCCTTCAATAAACTTTTAGATTTTTGTCACCGTTTTCGCTTTAAATCTTCCCTTAGCAAATGGCCAGTGTGCTTCTTATAAGCGTTAAGTCTTAGGTCTTCTTTAAGAATACGAGACAGAATTTTTCGAAATTTTCATCTCACGGAATAAAATTTTTTGTTTACGAAGAGAATTTCGGTCAACTCGCGATGTTCAAACTATCCTTGGTGTTCCTATCCCTTATGTCTCCCGTCTCAGTAAATAATTTTATCGCCCAGTAAACAAACATACGACTTATTTTAAATGATTTTTTCGTACCACACTTAAATAAAGCAATAACAGCAATCCTATTTTGTCGATCACCCCCACTGCATTGTTTAAAGAATTCAAATTGTAAATATATTTACACAAAATAACTGTATAATAACTGAGAAACAAAACCTGTAAATAATTTCCCCAAAAAAAACTATTAATGTTTACAGAGGGCGTATGTGAAAGTTTATTTATGGGAGTACTAGGAATTATGAATTTTTTTGAGTTTGATTGGTATAATGAACGTAATTTTAAAACATAGAGGTGAAGAGATGAGTAGGATGCTTAGTTTTACGTCCTTTACAATATAGCTGAAGTCAAAGAATCTGCAAATATTGCTATTTTATCATTAAGTCCAATTTTAACAGTGTATAAAAGGTATCAAGTCACAATAACATATTTATATATGTCTAGGTATTCTGTTTGTTTGTACTGTGTCGTTTATTTCCATTTTGTTCCTTCTCAACATTTTCCATACTATTTTTTGACCACCATAAAGGTCTTTTTCCATTTCCTTTGTAAAACTTTCCCATTATTGTTCTTTTATACCTCTTATTCTTGCGTTTGATGTATTTCGTTCCTGTGTATATGTGATCCAGTCTTCCTGTGTTCTTTGTCTGATGTATCTCATGTACGCTTTTTTCTTTTTAATGGATAGATCTTTTATTTCTGATGTGAACCATGGTGTTTTGTTTGTTTTATTGACTTTTGTTCGTCTTTGTCCTATTGCTTCGTTGGCTGCATTTAAAATATTGTCCTTTACCGTTTCCCATTGTTGTTCAATATTATCTTCGTTTCTTTTTGGCTGTTGTTCTATTGCATCATTCATTCGGTTTGTATATAGTTGTTTTGTACTATCGTTTTCAAACGATTCGATATTAAATTTATTTACGTAGTGTGTTTGCTATTTTGGGGGTGCTCAGATGCGGATTCGAAGCTTGCAGAGCACTAATTTGTGGTCGCTGCCAACATTAGCTGCGTTTAAGGTTCGGACATCTAGTATGTTGCCTGGCATAAATGATCCATTGGTCATGAAGTAATCCAATACCGATTGCTGGCCCCTTATATTCTGACATGTATATTTGTACTTCTTTGGATGGTCGAAGTATGTGTTGTTTATGTGTATTGGCGGCGCAGAATGATTTTAGTAGTTCGGCATTTTCATTCAGTATTTCTTCGTTAAATCGTTGTGTTATATCACTAAATTCTTCGTTTCCTATTTACGCATTCAGGTCTCTTAATATTATTATTTTCTCGTTTGGACGTATTGCATCAACTACCGTCTGCAGTTTATCACAGAAACCTTCTCTTTGTTCCTTGCTTTTGCTTATGTCTGGTGCGTAGACGCTTATCAGATGTGCCCTCTCTCCTTCCAAAGTTATAGCACTTGCAGTATTCTATCATTAACAGTTTTCACTTTCTATTAATCTCTCGTATATTATTTACTAAAGAGATGTATTCGTGAAAACATCACTCTAAGGCAGGGGTGCTCAAACGGTCGATCGCGAGTACTTTTTAAGTCGATCTCGAGAAAAAAATTCCGATATAGAACTATTTACAGATTTTGTTTTAGGTAACTAAAACAAAATGTAATGAATAAACTACTAAAATTTATTCGATCCACAATTAGGCCTCATCACTTTCTTTTATCGTAATAACCCCCTGCTAGCGGCAAAAGGCGGCTTTATCAAAGGAACGCGCGGTACTTGTCAAAGAAAAGCCGGGTTTTTGATTCCCGCCGATTTTTCTAGAAACTTCGGGCGACGTGTTTGACGGGAACATTCGAGACTTCGTTCGCGCCGATATAAATGTTGCGCCTGCAGGAATAGGAGTCAGTCTGAATTGTAACTTGAAGGCGATACATCGATACAAAGTTTATTAATAAATAGTCCAAAATGAGTGCGGCAAAGAAAAGTAAAACTAATCATTTTAATAACGATTGGGCGGAAGAATTTTTCTTTTGTATGGTAAAGGATAAGTGCATTTGTCTCATTTGCCGTGCGTCAGTTGCAATACCTAAGCGTGGGAACTTAGAGAGGCGTCATAAAATGGTTCATAAAAACTATGAAAAGGATTTTCCGTCACAGAGTGAATTAAGAAAACGAAAAGTACGTGATTTGATAACTTGTTTGAAAAAAGAACAAACCATGTTCACAAGACCAGCCAAACAATCAAAAGCTGCAACGATCGCGTCATTTAAAATATCTCATATATTGGCGAAACACAAGAAACCATTTGATGATGGATTGGTTGTGAAGGAAGCATTTATTGAAGCGGGTGAGACTATATTTGGAGATTTTAAAAATAAAACAGAGATTATGTCTGCTATTAGAGAACTTCAGTTATCTCGTCTGACTGTCACAAGGCGTGTTGAAGTCATGAGTCAGGACATGGCAGATAAACTAAAACATGATATCATAGAATGTACATACTTTTCTTTACAGTTCGACGAATCCACCGATATGACAGACACTGCTCAGCTGCATTCGAATGGTATTCAATGACATGTCGGCTAAGGAAGAGTTTTTGACAATGATTCCTCTGAAAGGAAAGACCCGTGGCGAAGATATATATGACGTTTTCTTCAATTTTGTAACAAACTACAAGCTACCAACATATAAACTAGTGTGCATTACAACCGATGGAGAACTAGCAATGACTGGAAACAAAAACGGTTTTGTGGCATTGTGTCGAGCTAATGATGATTTCCCTTCATTTTTTTCCTTCCACTGCATTATACATCAACAAGTTTTGTGTTCAAAAGTTCTAAACATGGAGGAGATTATGGGCAATGTAATAAAAATTGTGAATTCTATCTGTGCACGTAGCTTGCAACGACGGCTCTTTAAATTGCAGTTGGAAGATAGTGAGTCAGCTGAACACACTGATTTAGTTCTTCACACGGACGTCAGGTGGTTGAGTTGCGGAAAATTCCTAGAAAGGTTTCAAGAATTATTGCCCGAAATAACAGCTGGACGAAAGAGGTGATGACACTCAGATGCTGAAAAACGGAAAATGGCTGACTGATTTGGCATTTTTGATAGACATCACAATGCATTTAAACACCATTAATTTGGAGCTTCAAGGTAAAGGAAAAACTATTATTGAGATGATTAGCGCAATAAACGCATTCAAAAGTAAATTGCAACTTATGATAGATCAACTGAAAAGAAAGGATCTGAAAAATTTTCCATCTTTGAAAGCAAGGATTCCTCAGTTGAATTATGATATTTATGAGGCAGAATTATCAAATATTTTGGGCCAATTCGAAATACCTTTTTATTATTTCAGTAAATTGGCAAATATCGCATCATTTATGAGTTATCCTTTTTCGTGTAAAAACATTGAGGAATTAGCTACTGAAATAGCAAGTCAGTTTAACATGGACTCATGTTCTGTTGAAAATGAGTTAGTGCAGATTATATCAGATATACGTCTTACAGCATCTGATACAAAATTCTGGTGTTTTATATCTGAAGATAAATATCCGAATCTAAGGCAAATCGCCCTTCAACTGACGGCAATGTTTGGGTCAACTTACTTATGCGAGTCTGCATTTTCTGAAATAAAGATAATTAAGTCAAAATATCGCAATCGACTAACTGACGAACATATGTCATCATGCTTGCGATTAGCACTCGGTAATTACGTACCATCTTATGAAAAGTATGCTGAGGATATGTAGTGCCACGCTTCAACATCCAAAGTCACTCTTTAGTTAAGTTTAGACACTAGAACTCGTTTGTTTTGTAAGAACCAATAAACTCGCAATTTGGAATAATTATGAGTTTTTTCATTGACAGTTTAGAGCAGACCTACACTTACCTTGACTAAAAAAATGCATATTTTGCGGAAAACTAATATCTATGCCACGATATGCCCTACCTAGACGACAATCCTGCATCACACTTACTTGCAGCATCTCAGAGTCGATCGATCGTAGTCTAACAATATTGAGATAGATCGCCAGCAGTTCAAGTTTGAGCACCCCTGCTCTAAGGTATTTTACATTTCTTCACGTTATAGGTCCCTAAATCCAGGAAAATATAATCCCCTATTTCCATCGGCCTGTCTCCTACGATAATTCTTTTTAATCGATATCGCTTTAGAGGAGGAGGTAAAAATGCTGGAGATTTTCTTTATTTTCAACTTCATTATGACAATTTTTCTTTGTCTTTGTTTCAGATAATAAACATATTTTAAGCGTAATTATCTGTACTGAAACTTATACGGGATATAAGGTGTTAGAAAAGTCGATTAATATATGTCATGTTATATCACTTTTTCAGGATGTTTGGAGTCGAGGAATCTAAAAACGGTATTACACTTTTTATACTCAAATATTTTAGAAGTAATTAAGTTGGAGGAAGGTTTAGAGGGATTTCTTCGTATATTTAATGTTCTATATCTTTTTTGGGGTTCTTGGAATTGAAGAATCTGAAAGATGTGTTATTTCTTCGTCATGTTCAATTATTTATGGTCAAACATATAAAAGGAAGAGCAGGTGATAGTTTGGTTAGTGATATTGCTTCGTATACATCGTGTTGTACATCTTTTTCGGGGTTCTTGAAATCAAGGACTTTTCCATTATTTTCAGTTTTAATAGAGATAGTACGTAAAGAAAAATATCAAGCCTCAGCTATAAATATGTTTTTTTAACTTTTTGTTTGGGATTAATTTTTACCTTGTATGTAAAATATTGAAATGTAGTGCGTGTATTAATTGTATTATTATTATTCTTTAGTGTGGAAAATCAAATTAAGGACTCATTTTACTTCGTAAATCACTGTACCGATTTCTTAGTCATTAGATAAAAAAAAAGAAAAATTAGTATAAATTTCTAAAAATGTAAAAAAAACTTTCCTACCTATTCCCTGTCTTATTTCTCGATTTGTATTTTAACACGTAGGCTGAAAAGTTTTTGTCTATAGTCTCCTTCAAGAGCTATACAATCAGTCCAACGCTTTTCTAACATTTCTATACCTTTCTTGTAGAAGGATTTATCTTTGCCTTCAAAATAGGCCTCAATTTCGGCGATAACTTCTTTATTGGAGCCAAATCTCTTTCCCGTGAGCATTTTTTTGAGGTCGGCGAATAGATAATAGTAGCTGGGGGCCAAACCTGAAGAATATGGTGGATGAGGAAGCAATTCGAACTTCAATTCTAACAATTTTGCCATTGTAACCATTGACTTGTGACACTGTGCATTATCTTGATGAAAGAGCACTTTTTTCTTGTTCATTTGGATTTCTGCTTTCGCACCAATAACTTTATATAATATTGATGGTTTTTTCCTTCTCAGCATAGTCGATGAAACTTATTCCATGCGTATTGTGTCTTTGGTCGCTTCGGGCGGCTTTCACAAGCTCTTGTCCACTCAGCTGACTGCCGATTTAGTTCTAGTGTGTAGTGGTGGATCCATGTTTCATCCATTGTAACATATCGCATGAAAAAAAAAAATCCCTTTTAGTACCCTTAAACAGGTTCAAACAGCGTTCAGAATCATCAACTCGTTGTTGTTTTGGTCCACTGTGAGCAAACGTGGTACCCATTTCGAACACAGCTTTTTCATGTCCAAATGTTCAGGCAAAATATGACCAGCACGTTCTTTTGATAAGTTTAGGGAGTCAGGTATCTGACGCAATTTGACTCTACGGTCATCCAAAACAATTTTGTGGATTTTTTCACCTCACCTCATTTGGGCGTCCAGAGCGTTCAGCATCATTTGTATCTGTACGACTGCGTTTAAATTCATCATACCAGCAAATCATTAGTCATTTTCCAGGGGCAGAGTCCCCGTAACACTTATCGAGCGATTGCGTTGCTTGACGGTATTTTTCCCATCAAAAACAGTGTTTAATCAACTCACAAAATTCGATTTTTTCCATTGTTTTGAAAATATCAAAAGTAGCCTCACTAAAACCACTGTAACTTGTAAACTAATGGTCGAAATGTCATGAAATTTTGACACGTATCGTTTGAAGGTTGGTCCTTTCGAAAAATTACATGGATTTTTTAAAAAAGCCAACATCTATGTGTCAGATCAAAAACTTTGTAGCCTACGTGTTCTAGGCACTTTTAAGAATCATGAGTATAAATGTTAATCCAGTCAGTTTGTTTTCAGAATGTTATTTGATTCGTCTCACTGTCATTTTTTAAACTCTAATAATTTTCATGGACTATATTGAACGAGGTAATCAAAACTAAACAAGGACAATAACAAATCTAATTAAAGTCTTGTTCAAACTTTGTCATTTTTTTTATTATTATTCTCTTAAAGGCTAATTCAAAAGTTCTTATATATAAAAGGAATAAGAATCTTGTTAATTTTCTAAAGTCATTATTAGGCAGTATGACTTTACTACCAGTTTCCTGCTGATATCAACCCATCTTTACACTATAAGAAAATCTATTAACAAAATTTGTCAAAATAGTCATGTTGCAGAATATAGATTCTTGTAAAAATTATTATTAGTTAAAAATGCAGGGATCACTTTCTAAAAAAATCAAAATTTGAAAAGAAAACATTTATGTGAAAAAACCAGTGGAGTAAATATTTCACGTCATTATTAAAGCACAGTAAAGTTTTTAAAAATCTAGCCTTAAGCCAGGTTTACTAATAGATTTGCAAAGTGGGGCTAACATTTTTAAAATCTATTAATATTATGATAAATTAACACCTGCTATATTTGATTGATTGAAGCTGTCACAGTAGGACAAATTTTTACTAATTTACTGATGCGCCGTTGAATAACAATATAATGATCTTAGTTTAAACTATATTTTTTAGATTAAATAAAGGACTCCGCATTAATTTTATGGAAAATGGGGCCCGGTCAATTTTTTTAATATTACATTTTTTTGTAGCTTTTGTAGCTCTGATTAGAAGTCTCCATGGGAACAAAGTGTGAAATGCTCTGGTTTAAGCTAACGCTTCTGGAATCCCTAGAACTTGCAAGAGATTTTTATACATATTTGATTATTCTATATATCAGTAAGCTTCAACCTGTCCCTAATAGACCGAACGCAGAGCGCTATCCTGGTTGCTTTAAAATATTATTGACCATATAAATAATATATATATATATATATATATATATATATATATATATATATATATATATATATATATATATATATATATATATATATATATATATATATATATATATATATATATATATATATATATATATATATATATATATATATATATATATATATATATATATATACATATATATATATATATATATATATATATATATATATATATATATATATATATATATATATATATATATATATATATATATATATATATATATATATATATATATATATATATATATATATATATATATATATATATATATATATATATATATATATATATATATATATATATACATATATATATATATATATATATATATATATATATATATATATATATATATATATATATATATATATATATATATATATATATATATATATATATATATATATATATATATATATATATATATATATATATATATATATATATATATATATATATATATATATATATATATATATATATATATATATATATATATATATATATATATATATATATATATATATATATATATATATATATATATATATATATATATATATATATATATATATATATATATATATATATATATATATATATATATATATATATATATATATATATATATATATATATATATATATATATATATATATATATATATATATATATATATATATATATATATATATATATATATATATATATATATATATATATATATATATATATATATATATATATATATATATATATATATATATATATATATATATATATATATATATATATATATATATATATATATATATATATATATATATATATATATATATATATGTATATGTATATATCATCATAATATACCGGATTCTAATACAGCTATAGCCGTCTATCGGTTCCCAAACGCCAAGTTTCTCTATCCGCGGTCATAACGCCTGTCAAACCTGTGGAGTTCATGGCTTGACGTATTCCTTTATTCCATGATTTTCTTGGTCTGCCGCGTTTTCTGTTCCCTGGTGCTATCCATTTTGATAATTTATATGGCCATCTGGTTTCATCCATTCTCGTGAGGTGGCGAAACCATTTTAAACCTCTAAACTCTGTCCTGTCTATTATTCTTTGTTGTGCCTCCATTGTTTTTCTTATTTCTTCGTTACGCACCCTTTCTATTCTTGATACCCCCATACTTCTTCTAAGATTTCTAGGGCATTCACTCTGCGTTTCATTTCTGCATTTAAACTCCAGATCTCTCATCCGTATAATGTAATGGATTCTACGATGGATTTTCCAATGTGTTTTTTTGTATTTTTTGTAATATTTTTACTTCAACATATACTGTTTAAGGCACCTAAAGCTTTCCTTCCTTGTTCTATTCTATGTTTAAAATTTTTGGTAGTTATGCCATCAGTGGTTGTTACAGAGGTTCCTAGATATTTGTATTCTTCTATATGTTCAATTTCATGTTGATTATTGATTAGTATGTTGAATGTTGCCGACAAATTCATTGCCACATATTCGGTTTTTTTATTTTTTATTATTATTTTTAGACTACTTAGTTCAGTCGTATAGTTTCCTAAGCATATATTTTAGGTCAAAAGCATCTTGTGCGAATATGATCTGGGTCCTCCGCAAAAAGTGTATAAGTGGCACTCTCCTATTGGTATTCCCATTCCTTCACTTTTTCTTTTCCACTTATGTAATGTGCCTTCTAAGTATATATTGAATAGTGTTGGAGATAAGGGGCATCCTTGTATTAAGCCCTTCGTTGTTTCTATTACTTTCGATAATAATTATGAGCCTTGTTTTATATAGGTTTTATTTTTGGAGTACACTGTTTTTATTAAGTTAATGGTGTTACAATTTATTCCTAGTGTTTTAATTTTTTTCCATATTTTAATACGGGGTACAGAATCGTACGCTTTTTCCAAATTAATAAATGATAAATGTAATGTGCCTTCTAAGTATAAATTGAATAGTTTTGGCCATAAGGGGCATCCTTGTCTTAAGCCCTTCGTTGTTTATATTGCCTTGGATAATTATGAGCCTTGTTTTATATAGGTTTTATTTTTGAAGTACACTGTTTTTATTAAGTTAATGGTGTTACAATTTATTCCTAGCGTTTTCATTTTTTTTCCATATTTCAATACGGGGTACCGAATCATACGCTTTTTCCAAATCAATAAATGATAAAATGTGTATTTTTTTTTTAGAAGTTGTACTGGAAATAGATTATCTATACATGATCTGTCTGCTGTGAAGCCACTTTGTTCCTCGCTAATAATGTTTTTAGCTTCATTTTCCAATCTACTCTTCACTATTTTACTAAACAATTTACTCATAGTGCTATTCATACATAAGCCTCTAATTGAATTGTTTTTGTCACTTTTTTGAAAAATTGGCGTGAGATAGGCTATTTTCCATTGTTCTGGTATCATCTTTGTCCTGATACATTTATTAAATAGCCTATTAATTCTATTATGTAGAGTATGTCCTACCGTTTTTATTAGTTCCGCTGGTGTATTTCCCGGCCCTTTTTTTAATTATTTTTTAGCGTTTTAATACAATTTTTCAGGTCTTTCATGTCGGATACCCAATGTGCGTTGTTGTTTTCCTTGTTAATATTTTCTTGTGATGTATATTGATGTCTAGACTCAGTGAGTTATAGTGTTTTACATTTTCCTCTAATGTTATTAGATTTGATTAGATCTCATATTTTTTATTAGTTTCCAAGCTTCTATTGATCTTATTCCTCCAATCATACTATCAATTTTGTTTTGTTTGGCTTCTTTTTGTTGTGTTTTTCACTACATATTTCTTTCGACTATATTCTTGAAGATTTTCTGGATTTTTGCTTGTTAACCATTTCTGATATGCTTAATTTTTTTTCTGTTGACCATATTGTAGTATTTTTGTATTTGTTTTTCTGTTTTGAATCTTCATATAGCTTAAGTTATTATTTGATGTTCTTTTTCTATATTTTTAGTTTCAGGTTTAATTCTCAATTGTTGTTCTAATCTTTGTATATACAGGTTTCTTATTGATTCTTTTTTTTTATGAGTCTAGCACACGTGCTACAGGCAAGTCCCTAAACCGCTACAGGAGCGACACGTGTGCGGAGAAAGCGATTCACGTTGTTCCTGAATCGCTGTAGATTGTACTAGGTGGGAAACACAGTCCTGGGCAAATTATTCCAAAGAGATGATGTTCTCCATATAAAAGACTACTTGAAGAGCGTTGTACGAGGAGTAACAAGCTGAACCTCATACGGATGTGAAGAATTAGCGCGACGTGTACTTCTAACATGCACCGCCCTGGGAGGAATTAAGCGGGCCACATCTTTAGAACACTTTCCATGAAAATACTTGTAGAATAGGCTCAAGTTGCCAACTGTTCTTCGATGTTCCAGCGAATCAAGGCCGTCGGTCAGTTCCGGGTCTCCAATCAGACGAACAGCTCTTCTCTGAATAGAATCCAACAAATGCAGTGTATGTTTGGGAACGGAGCTCCAAATATGGGAGCAGTATTCCATAGTTGGTCGAATTTGAGTTTTGTAAAGAATTAACAGTTGTTGTGGAGTGTAAAGCTTTTGGTTCGAAATAATTTTCCCAACTTTTGAGAAGCCCTCCTTGCTATGCCTGCAACATGTTCATGCCAGGACAAATTTGCTCCCAAATTAACGCCCAACAAATTGAGTGACGATGTTAGAGGGATGGAGTGCCCCTACATAAGTATGTCGGGTTCAGCAACGTTAACTTTTTTTAGAGGAAACTGCCGCCTGGGTTTTTGTAGCGTTAAATTCCACTTGGTTACTGTCACCCCAAGATAGAATTTCTTCAGATCTTTGTTAAGTTGAATGACTTCCTGCTGTCTGCGGATATTCGTCTGAGTAGCCGATGTCCGAGCGTTCAAAGTGAATGAAGAGATAAGTGTACTGTCATCTGCAAAGCTGTAGATTGGGTCTTTTCCAGCAGATCGTTAATGTAAATGAGAACGTTAATGAAATGAGAAAGATTCTTGGTGTAATAGATGTAATTGAAAGCGTTTTGTTTCCTGGTTCTTTTGGTTGGTATGGGTGCGCTTGATTGTTTTTTGGATATTCGTAAATGGGAAATATATTTTGCTTATTACAAAAATATATTAAAAAAAATATCAAAAAATAATTTAAAGGCTGATTTGGATAGAAGAGTCTCGTTAGCTTGGTCTGCGTTCGGAAGATTAAAATCTACATTTAAATTAGACATCCCAAATACAATAAAAGCCAGAGTATTCGATCAATATGTACTGCCGGTATTAACATATGACACTGAAACGTGGGCTTTAAATAAAAGTATAGTAAATAAACTCCAGGTAACCCAAGAGCAATGGAGAGAAGAATGCTAAATATTAGACTCCAAGATCATATTCCTAACATCGAGATACGAAGAGGATCAAAAGTGACAACGAATATGTATATTAAGGTAGAATTGGGCGGGGCATGTCGCAAGGATGAATGATAACAGATGGACACGCCGTATAGTTGAATGGAGGCCTAGAGAACACAAAAAAAGCAGAGGTAGTCCACAGACAAGATGGACGGACGACATAAAAAGATTAACAGGACACGACTGGATGCAAAAAGCAAGCAACAAAGCTCATTGGAGACAACTTGGGAAGGCTTACATCCGACTATGAATGGAGCAAGCTAATGATGATGATGATGATAATGATGATATATATAATCACACATACAATAATCGTAAACACTGTATGAAATCAAGTTATGCACATCTTTACATTTATACGCAGATATAACATATTTTTTATATTGGTAAAATGATTCCCTGACTTATCTACTTAGATATGGTTAAATAATACTTTAAGGCAACCAGGATAACGCTCAGCGTTCGGCCAGTTAAGCAGAGGTTGAAACTTACTGATATATACAGTAGTCTTGTATGCATAAAAATCTCTTGTAAGTTCTAAGAATTCTAGAAGAGTTAGCGTTTAAACTGGGATATTTCGCACCTTGGGCCCGTAGAGACTTTTAAGAACAATTTTTTCCTTTATTTATTTTACTTATGCTTAATAATAAAAATTAAAAAATATTTTAATATCATTGTTAGAACCTACCTGTAATAAAATCAAAAACATTCCCCAATTTAAAGAAGTATTTTTCATTCCGTAATATTATTGACGTTAGTTAAGAAAAATTCATTTTGTTATTAAAATAATATAAGTTATTATTAGCTCAAAAAATCTTGCAGTTATGGTATATTTAAATAAATCTAAAACAATTATTATAATTTTACATCATTATCTGAAGTATCTACTTCATGTTTAATAAATATTAATTATTGTTTTCAGACTTAAATAATGGGAAGAAAAAAAAGGGATCTCGATAAACATGATCATTCCACCTCATTAGAAGCGTAAGTTCTATATATACATAATAATATATTAAAAATTATTTTGTTGACTATTTTTTGTCTTCTTGACATTGTTTTCTTATTAAATAGTTACTGATTTTAATTTTACTTTACCTTTTACGTCTTTATTACTCCCATTGTGTATTAATAATTCAATTGTATTGTTTACTTTGGTATATTTGTCACCAAAGAAAAACATTGTAAACATAAATGTTTTAAAATTAAAAATATGTGTTAGTGGCATTCGAACAAATTTTTCAAAATTGAAGAAATCTTTACCTTTACCGAGATTCGAATCGTATTTTCGGCCATCGACTACCAACGCTAAAATCTATAATAAAAAGATTTTCTTTATTTAACATTAATAAACAGAACAGTGGTTTTTCCGACATCTCATTATTTTTCTATTATTAACTTTAAAAAAATACACAAATGTTTTAACAGGTCAAAAAAAATCATATTATTAATTTTAACATATGTAGAATGCAAACACCCTGTATAATTTTGTGTGTTTGGATTAAATGGTAAATTCTAGACACAATCTATATAACTTAATCCTATATCTAAATTAAATAGTTTGCGAGTTATTGACATTGAAAATGTTATTTTTTATACGTGAATTTAAAAAATAAACCGCTTTGACACATTTGTGTATGGTGTATCTAGAGTAAACCGTGGAATGTAAATATTCAAAAGTATACTTATTTATCTTCTTCCTCCTTGATATTATTTATTAGGTACGATTGCAGGTTTATTACGGCCTATCTTATATTAAAAAAAAAAACTGTCAATTTCTTTTTGTGTCGTTCTATATATTTATTCCATAGTATCTTTCTGTTTAACACCCAGTCATTCATGTAATCGACTTACACGTCTGCCTAATGTTATTAATTTTCTATCCAATCAATTACACATTTCTCGTTATTTTGAGTAGTATTTTTATTGGGATTATCTCTAGTATTTCTGTGTTGCATTTTTCGGGTCGAGTTTCCGCTGTGTGCGTGAATACAGGTCTAACTGTGCTCTTATAAATTCAAGATATTGCTACAAATTATTTTCATCATATTGTGTCGTTTTAATAAATCGCTATTTTTGTCACCTTGGTGACTTGCTTTTTCTTTTTTGTGAGATAGGTCTATTCTGAGATATTTAAACTGCATTACTTGTTGCATAACTTTTTCGACAAACATTACCTCTTAATGGTGTTTTAGTTGTTGTTATGCACTTTGTTTTTGCTGCTGATGTTATCATTACAATATTTCTTACTGGTTTATTAAGCTGAAGATCATCTTCATTCTCTGCCATTAGTACACCGTCGTCAACATAAGGTAGTATTTTTGTTTCTTTATCTTCCATTTTAGAGCCTCTCAACTTAGGACTAATTTATATATAGAGTGTAATAAATTTTTTACTTTTTATCTATCGCCAAGGTTACATGAGGCTTTTTTCTCAAAAGAAAACACTTGTTTGCGAAATTTCGTCTGATTCCAGAGATTTTTGCGATTGAAACAGCAAAAAAACAACGGTTTTGAAGCTCTTCGTGCGAATTTTAGGTTTAAAATAAAGTAAGACACTTCATATTGCATGCGAGTTGGAGGTAAAGCGTCCAGTAATAAAAAACAACAGCTACGTATAAGCTCGGCGGCGCACGTCAGCTCCTAACGCCGAGGCTGCACTTCGACGGATCTCTCGTAAAATGAGAGTCTTTATATATCGAAAAATATTAAGTATCTTTCACATCGATTCTGTAATTCATTTATTTTTATATTCTGGTTAAGTTGTTGCATGGAAACAAATATTTATTAGGTTCGTATTTTCTAAATTCTTTTAAAATATTTTTTAACTAGGGAAATTTTCTGCAGTCATACGTTAGAAATTTATATATATATATATATATATATATATATATATATATATATATATATATATATATATATATATAATATAGATATATATATATATATATATATATATATATATATATATATATATATATATCGAGTCTTCCATTAAGGACTTGACAACTTTTTTTTGAAATAAAACGCAACCCATTTGAGACATTTCGAAAATTATTTTACTATCGGCTTGAAGTACAATCAAAACATTTATGTATGGAATTCGACTTCATTCATATGTCCACCACGGGCACGTTTGCAGCGGTCGATTCGTTGAACCCAATTTTCGATGACTCGGCCACACATTTCGACGGAAACGGCCGCTATCTCTCTTTCAATATTGGCCCTGAGCTCCTCTAACGACGCAGGCTTGTTAGCATAGACCAATGATTTAACGTACCCCCATAAAAAGAAGTCTAGAGGTGTTATATCACACGATCTAGGCGGCCATTCGACGGGACCATTTCTCAATATAACACGTTCACCAAATTTAGATTGCAGTAAGTCGATTGTTACACCCGCTGTGTGGCTTGTGGCGCCGTCTTGTTGAAACCACATATCATTAATGTCTAGCCCATGCAATTGATCAAAGAAATAACGTTGCAACATGCCTCTGTAGCGATCTCCATTGACTGTAACGTGACGGTTACAAAGAACGGCCCAATGACACCACCGGCATGAAAACCGCACCAAACAGTAATTTTTTGTGGATGAAGTGATGTTTCTTCAAGCACATGAGGGTTGTCACCTGACCAATAATGCATATTCTGTTTGTTGACGAAGCCGTTTATCCAAAAATGCGCTTCATCACTAAAGATGATTTTCCGATGAAATTGGTCATCTTCTTCCAACATTTCTAGAGCCCAATTCGAGAACGTACGTCGCTTCATATGATCAAGTGGCTTTAGTTCTTGAGTTAAATTTAACTTATAAGGGTGCAGGCCAAGATCCTTTCGCAAAATTCGCCATAGTGTGGTCTCAGCGATGCCCAATTCTTGAGAACGCCCGTGAAATCGACTGTTTTGGTTCTTTTGAGATGGACGCTTGAACGGCAGCAATATTCTGGCCATTTCGACCAACCCGTTGTCTCACTGGCACGGGAACATCCAGCAGCGAATATGTTAACTCCAATTTTTTCACTAGACTATGAATTGCTTGTCTACTGGGACGAGAATTACGACCAAAAATTGGCCTTAACGCTCTTAAAGTTGCAGTCACCGACTCCAAATTTTGGTAGTAAATTTTAATTATTTGTAAACGTTGTTCGTTCGTGTACTTCACCATGATGAAAATGTTGACTTTACTGAATGTTTTGACGTTGACAGTTCGGTGATTGGCTTAAGGGTGCGTTCACAGTGAAATTTCAAAGTCGTCAAGTTCCAAATGGAACACCTTTATATATATATATATATATATATATATATATATATATATATATATGTATATATATATATATATATATATATATATATATATATATATATATATATATATATGTATATATATATATATATATATATATATATATATATATATATATATATATATATATATATATATATATATATATATATATATATATATGTATACCTATATATATATATATATATATATTATATATATATATATATATATATATATATATATATATATATATATGTATACCTATATATATATATATATATATATATATATTATATATATATATATATATATTTATACATGTATATACCTATATATATATATATATATATATATATATATATATATATATATATATATATATAAATATATGTATATATATATGTATATATATATATATATATATATATATATATATATATATATATATATGTATGTATATATATATATATATATATATATATATATATATATATATATATATATATTATGTATATATATACTTATACTTAAAACAAATCATGTAAATAAACTAATTCATACTGTCAACTATAATCAGTTTATCTTGAAGAAGTTGTAAGAAATAAAAAATAGCGTAAAAATTCCTGTTGCTATAAAGTTTATGGTTGTTGTAGTATTCATTTACTTGTTTTCATTGTTTTTAAGGATTGCGAGTATATGGGTACTTCTATAATTTTTCTGTATTATACTTGTATATTTTATTAATAAAATATCTTCTTATTTTAATTTAAAACTGTTCCTAAAACCAAAGAATAAATATTTTCAAAATTCCTTATTTATTCTTTATGTATTTATTATTGTGTCCAATTATTTTATTAATTAAAAAATATTCATATTCAATTCAATATTAATAAATGTATATTTATATTTCGTATACCTACTTAATAAAATATTTAATGCCCGACGTGCAAATTTTGCTTCCATTCCTCATTTTGCGAGCTCCGTTTATATTTATCATCCAGTTTAGGTTGGGGTGTGTATGTATGTATGTGTAATTTATAATTGTATACGCGCACTCTTACTATTGATACCGAATGTATCGAAACCAAACGCCTCTGATGAAGACAAGATATATCTCATGGAGACGAGGAGGTATCTACCGCTACTGGTATGGCAATGGTAGTTTTCGTTTGGTTGGCCGCAGACCGCAGACGCCCTGTATGTGTAGATACTTGATACCGGGTACATTTATTGTCGACTACACAGTACTTTAGATCCGGACGAGTAACGGGTACTTTGCATCCGGTAGCTATAATATTGACATCTCTAATAACATCAACTAAACCATGAAAAATATTTACTCAAAAAAGAACAGAGCAATTCGTCTTGAGCACACTACTATTCAATGAAATAAGGAATTTATTAACATCATACAACACGATTTTTAGCTCCCATGTCGCATACTGTAATTGTTCGGTTTCGGAGATTCTTGGGAATGAGATCGTAAAAAAAAAACATCATTTTTCGAGTACTTTCAATTTAATGATATTAAATGTTTAAAATAAAGCGGGACACTCAACAATATATGCAAACTGGAGGTAAAATATTTAATAATAAGAAAGAACTTGACGAGATCTACACTTCTAACACTTACTTATTATTTATTTTAGCTGCGCTCATCAACAAAATGTAGACTCTGAAGGGCTAATAATTTAAATATAACACGTAGGCTGAAAAACTTTTAGTCTAGCTACTTAAAACACACCTGCAAAATTCGACTTTATTTATCAATATAGTCTTTTTCAAGAGCGATATAATCAGTCCAACGCTTTTCTAACATTTCTATACCTTTCTTATAGAAGAGCCTTTGCCTTCAAAATAGGCCTCAGTTTCGGCGATAACTTCTTTATCGGAGCCAAATCACTTTTCCGCGAGTATTTTTTTGAATAGATAATAGTCGCTGGAGGCCAACTCTGGAGAATACGTTGGATGAGGAAGCAATTTGAACTTCAATTCATGCAATTTTGCCATCGTAACCATTGACTTGTGATACGCTGCATTGTCTTGATGAAAGAGCACTTTTTTCTTGTTCATTTGGGGCCGTTTCTTTGCAATTTCTGCCTTCAAACGCACCAATAACTTTATATAATATTCGTTATTGATAGTTTTTCCCTTTTCAGCATAGTCGATGGAAATTATTCCATGCACATCCCAAAATACAGAGACCAGCCGACTGTTGTGTGTTTGGTCGCCTCGAGCAGCTTTCACCGGCTGCTGTCCATTCAGCTGACTGCTGATTTGATTCCGGTGTGTAATGGTGGATCCATTTTTCATCCATTCTTATATATCGCATGAAACAATCCTTTTTGTTACGCTTAAACAGGTCCAAACAGCGCTTAGAATCATCACACACATCAAAATATGAGCAACACGTTCTTTTGATATCCTTATGGTGTCAGCTATCTCACGCAATTTCACTTTACGATCATCCAAAACAATTTTGTGGATTTTTTTTATGTTTTCCGGTATAACTACCTCATTTGGGGGTTCAGAGCGTTCAGCATCATTTGTGTCTGTACGACGTGTTTTAAATTCAACATATCAGTAAATGACGAGTGATTTTCCAGAAACAGAGTCCCCGTAACACTTATCAAGCCATTGCTTTGCTTGAACGGTATTTTTTCCCACCAAAAAACAGTGTTTAATCAACACACGAAATTCGATTTACTCCATTGTTTTGAAAATAGCAAAAGTAGCGTCACTAGAACCACCAACTTGTAAACTAATCGTCGAAATGTCATGAAATTTGGACACGTATTGTTTGAAGATTGGTATTTTCTAAAAATCATATGGATTTTTTGAAAAGGGTGACATCTATGTGTCAGACCAAAAACTTTTCAGCTTACGTGTTATATCGTATATATACAGATATATATATATATATATATATATATATATATATATATATATATATATATATATATATATATATATATATATATATATATATATATATATATATATATATATATATATATATATATATATATATATGTATATATATATTAATATATATATATATATATATATATATATATATATATATATATTATATATATATATATATATATATATATATATATATATATATATATATATATATATATATATATATATATATATATATATATATATATATATATATATATATATATATATATATATATATATATATATATATATATATATATATATATATATATATGTATATATATATAATATATATATATAAATATATATATATATATATATATATATATATATATATATATATATATATATATATATATATATATATATATATATATATATATATATATATATATATATATATATATATATATATATATATATATATATATATATATATATATTATGTACATATATATATATATATATATACCATATGTACATATATATATATATATATATATATATATATATATATATATATATATATATATATATATATATATGTATATATATATATATATATATATATATATATATATATATATATATATATATATATGTATATATATATATATATATATATATATATATATATATATATATATATATATATATATATATATATATATATATATATATATATATATATATATATATATATATATATATATATATATATATATATATATATATATATATATATATATATATATATATATGTACATATATATATATATATATATATATATATATATATATATATATATCTGTATATATACGATATAACACGTATGCTGAAAAGTTTTTGGTCTGACACATAGATGTCACCCTTTTCAAAAAATCCATATGATTTTTAGAAAATACCAATCTTCAAACAATACGTGTCCAAATTTCATGACATTTCGACGATTAGTTTACAAGTTGGTGGTTCTAGTGACGCTACTTTTGCTATTTTCAAAACAATGGAGTAAATCGAATTTCGTGTGTTGATTAAACACTGTTTTTTGGTGGGAAAAAATACCGTTCAAGCAAAGCAATGGCTTGATAAGTGTTACGGGGACTCTGTTTCTGGAAAATCACTCGTCATTTACTGATATGTTGAATTTAAACACATCGTACAGACACAAATGATGCTGAACGCTCTGAACCCCCAAATGAGGTAGTTATACCGGAAAACATAAAAAAAATCCACAAAATTGTTTTGGATGATCGTAAAGTGAAATTGCGTGAGATAGCTGACACCATAAGGATATCAAAAGAACGTGTTGCTCATATTTTGATGTGTGTGATGATTCTAAGCGCTGTTTGGACCTGTTTAAGCGTAACAAAAAGGATTGTTTCATGCGATATATAAGAATGGATGAAAAATGGATCCACCATTACACACCGGAATCAAATCAGCAGTCAGCTGAATGGACAGCAGCCGGTGAAAGCTGCTCGAGGCGACCAAACACACAACAGTCGGCTGGTCTCTGTATTTTGGGATGTGCATGGAATAATTTCCATCGACTATGCTGAAAAGGGAAAAACTATCAATAACGAATATTATATAAAATTATTGGTGCGTTTGAAGGCAGAAATTGCAAAGAAACGGCCCCAAATGAACAAGAAAAAAGTGCTCTTTCATCAAGACAATGCAGCGTATCACAAGTCAATGGTTACGATGGCAAAATTGCATGAATTGAAGTTCAAATTGCTTCCTCATCCAACGTATTCTCCAGAGTTGGCCTCCAGCGACTATTATCTATTCAAAAAAATACTCGCGGAAAAGTGATTTGGCTCCGATAAAGAAGTTATCGCCGAAACTGAGGCCTATTTTGAAGGCAAAGGCTCTTCTATAAGAAAGGTATAGAAATGTTAGAAAAGCGTTGGACTGATTATATCTCTCTTGAAAAAGACTATATTGATAAATAAAGTCGAATTTTGCAGGTGTGTTTTAAGTAGCTAGACTAAAAGTTTTTCAGCCTACGTGTTATATTTAAATTATTAGCCCTTCAGAGTCTACATTTTGTTGATGAGCGCAGCTAAAATAAATAATAAGTAAGTGTTAGAAGTGTAGAACTCGTCAAGTTCTTCTTGTTATTAAATATTTTACCTCCAGTTTGCATATATTGTTGAGTGTCCCGCTTTATTTTAAACATTTAATATCATTAAATTGAAAGTACTCGAAAAATGATGTTTTTTTTTACGATCTCATTCCCAAGAATCTCCGAAACCGAACAATTACAGTATGCGACATGGGAGCTAAAAATCGTGTTGTATGATGTTAATAAATTCCTTATTTCATTGAATAGTAGTGGGCTCAAGACGAATTGCTCTGTTCTTTTTTGAGTAAATATTTTTTTATGGTTTAGTTGATGTTATTAGAGATGTCAATATTATAACTACCGGATGCAAAGTACCCGTTACTCGTCCGGATCTAAAGTACTGGGTAGTCGACAATAAATGTACCCGGTATCAAGTATCTACACATACAGGGCGTCTGCGGTCTGCGGCCAACCAAACGAAAACTACCATTGCCATACCAGTAGCGGTAGATACCTCCTCGTCTCCATGAGATATATCTTGTCTTCATCAGAGGCATTTGGTTTCGATACATTCGGTATCAATAGTAAGAGTGCGCGTATACAATTATAAATTACACATACATACATACACACCCCAACCTAAACTGGATGATAAATATAAACGGAGCTCGCAAAATGAGGAATGGAAGCAAAATTTGCACGTCGGGCATTAAATATTTTATTAAGTAGGTATACGAAATATAAATATACATTTATTAATATTGAATTGAATATGCATATTTTTTAATTAATAAAATAATTGGACACAATAATAAATACATAAAGAATAAATAAGGAATTTTGAAAATATTTATTCTTTGGCTTTAGGAACAGTTTTAAATTAAAATAAGAAGATATTTTATTAATAAAATATACAAGTATAATACAGAAAATTATAGAAGTACCCATATACTCGCAATCCTTAAAAACAATGAAAACAAGTAAATGAATACTACAACAACCATAAACTTTATAGCAACAGGAATTTTTACGCTATTTTTTATTTCTTACAACTTCTTCAAGATAAACTGATTATAGTTGACAGTATGAATTAGTTTATTTACATGATTTGATTTAAGTATCTTACGCAGTTCAGTAATAATTTGGCCAGCCACCGACTAGTGTAGGTAGGTATATTGGCAACTACGTGACGAGATCGGTACTTTGTACCGGGTACAATGTAACCGGCACTTTTTTAAGAAATACTGGGTACCCTAAATACTCGAAAGTACCGATATTTGACATCACTAGACGTTATGCGATATGTATTTTTCGTAAAGAAAGTTGTACTTATTCTAGGGCAACAAATTATTTAAAAAAGAATCACTTTGTTAGTTGCAATTTTGGTAGTAAACTTTTTTTGTCAATTAATTGTCAATTCGTCAATCAGTCAATGGTAAAAAGTTAAGGAGGTATTTTATTTTTAAGCGATTACCCAATACACAGTAGTCAGTTCTAGTGTAGGAATATAAAGAGAACTTGAAAGAAAATACTTTAATAGTAAAAACCAAACGTTTATACCAGTTTTCACAAATTTTTATCGGAAGAATTTATGATGCCAACACAAATAACCCATACCTAGAGCTAATTTCTTGATTATAATTTTAGAAAATTTCAATATACTGAGGAGGAGCATGGCAAAGGAGAAGTTTTAGGGCCATCTTCTTTTATAGGTTTGGTAAGTATCACTTTTAAAAAAATTATGGTTTTTCTTTGGAACCTATCGTAAAACTTTTTACTAGATAATAATTCATTATTAAGTTTAGCCTTTTTGCATTTAGTAGCAGGAGTGCTTGTTTCAACTGGAAAGTTTATTTTAAAATTAAAATTAAAGCATATTCCAATAGTGATTATACAAAAATTATTTCAATGATAATGTCAGAAATTTTCATTTATTTTTTTCTTTTTGTAAACCTTTAACTATTTACAGTATTATAATTATAGTAAAATTTTGAATCACATGTTGCTGGTAAGATGGCCAGGTAAGACGGAATCATATTCGATTACAAAAATTACATACAGAAATGTCATATATTATCTACAATTAGCTCACACAGTTTCTGGGATAAGGTCTTCTTCTTCAAGTGCCCTGTCCTCGTAAAATGTTAGTTATCATCAATGCAATTTTGATCCTACTTACTACCCTTCGAAACAGTGTATTTGCATTGACGCCGTACCAGTTGCAAAAGTTTTTCAGCCGTGATGTTCTTCTGTGGCTCACTGTATGTCGTCCCACTATCTTGTCTTACATGATGTTTTGCAGCAACTGGTATTTATTATGTCTCTAAAATTTTCTGATTTTTATGGTGCTAAGAATTTTGTGGAGATTTTCTATTATTTCGGTATTGCGGAACTTGACCATCCACGATATTTTAAGCAGTCTCCTGTAACATCACATCTCAAAGTTTTTCATTTCTCTTTTGTTGAGCGACCAATCCTCCATACCGTACAGTATGATGCAATCGTATTTTTAGGAACAGAGTAAGTTTTCTAGTACGCAGTAATTTACCCATCTTTCTTAGGCAACCACGAGTTTGTTCTATTCTCGATCTAACGTCATTCTTGTTATTCCAATCGCTGTTTCGTTATGCACTGTTCACTATTTCGAAAAGTGGGTTTATTGAATAATGCATCGAAACATAAGTACAAATTTACATCATGTCGCGTTATATTCTGACACTAGATTCTTAAAGTACTAATCGTGAATAATAATAGCATCTAAATTTTTTTTTATACATTTAAAGAATACTTCAGGGGTCAAGTACCACCACCTAAAAAATCACTAAACATGGTTCGCTATCTCCGAAGTTCCTTACAAACAGTAAACAAAATCTAATATACTCACTACTTTTTTAATTAGATTAGGCGCTAATGCTTAGAAAAATGAATAATAATAATTAAATTAAATTAAAAGAAAACGTTCAGAGGAAAATAAAACAAGTCACACTAAAGTTATTATTATGTATGTTGGTATATATACGAGTATAAACGAAAACATTAAAATACGTAGTTTATACAATAAAATCAGTAATTTTCGTTTGTACAGTTTTACTCGAAAAACAAATGGTGTTTATGTAATTACCAAGGTAACAAAAACTACTCCATATATGTTCAGGAACTTCACGAGATTCCAAAAAATTGCGAGTTCCAGTCATTTTCTTAGTCATTTCTGAAATGGATGGAACATAAATATTATCTCCTTCTCCAAGCTCGTCTTCGTCGTCATTATCGTTTAAAATCTTTCCAGAAGTCAATGTCACAATTTGATCATCAGTTAATATTTCTCTCGTCATTAATTCATTATCAGCACATACATATTCTTCAAAATTAAAGTGATTAAACATCTTTTTTATCTCGATTTCCGGTGTACTTTGATGAATGTCATCATTATTAACAAATTCTGGACAATCAATAGGATCTTCTTGATGTTTTTCAATCCACTGAGTCAACGGTAGCTCATCATCCGAGTCATATCTACATTCCTTCCTTAAAAATCCGCCATGCTTAAAACAGATTGCAGTAGTTTCGCTACTGACTCTTTGCCAAACCATATGGATAAAGTTTACAGCGTTCAAGAGAGTTACCTTTATCGATCGTTTCTAACATTTCCATAAATAAATTCTTTCTATAATGACTTTTTAAAGAATGTATCACACCTTAATCCATAGGGTGGAGCTTTGCACTTGTGTTTGGACGCATAAAAATCAATTTTATTTGCTGTAGATCAACTTCAGGGTGCGCTGGACAGTTGTCAATCAAAAATAATATTTTTCTGTTTGTCAATTTTAATTCTTCGTCCCATTCGATCAGTTCGTCTTTAAAAATTTCTGATGTCGTCCTGGCTTTACTGTTTGATTTGTACTTTACTGGTAAAAGTTTGTTTTTAAAATACCTGGGATTGGTGGACTTTCCTACCATCAACAATTTTCTTTTCTCCGTTCCATACATATTTACAGTTACCAAGGCAGTAATCGTTACTTTTAACTTTAATGTTTATCAGGCGTCATCTTGTAAAACAAACCTGTTTCATCCGCATCAAAAATGTCCACATATTCATAACTTTCTCAAATTTCCGGCCATACATTGGCCAACCACTGATCAACAACAGTCATAGCCACTCCTGCAACTCGGTGCTTCTATTTCCCTTCCCAATTTACTGAGTTGTAAAGTATAGCCGGTAATAGGAACATGCTCATATCGTTTTTGATTAAACCATTTAAGGAGTCCTTTATCGACTTGGTCATATGTAGATTTTCTTAGTTTTTTACAATTAAAGTTTTTTTTATCATAAATTGATAAGATTTCTTGCTTCTTCTTCCATATGGTAGAAACCGTAGATTTAGTTAAATTCAACAGTTTGCAAACATCACTTTGTTTAACTCCATTTTCTATTTTCCTGTTTGTTTATCGTGTTTGTCTCTTAACGTAAACGCTTTACGTTTTTGATTACTCATTTTTAAATAAAACCTTAAATATTCACTTTACTACTTTGATCATATATGCATTAAAAGCCACATAACAAAAGTAGTCAATTGAAAATAATACTCCTGACCTAGCAACGGGGCGGAAATAAGTAGAATAGAGGTTCCCAGCGAGTTTCGGTGGATTCCTTAGATCAAGTCGTGAGACATCGAGCACAGGGAATGGCAAGCTCGTTATAAATGGACACAAAACATCCAAATTTCGTTTCCTTTATCCGGAAGTTCGTTATAACCGGGTTCGTTATAAGCAGACTTCACTGTACTATATACAGTAATACCCCGCTTTACGCGAGGGATACGTTCCGAAAAAAATCGCGTTAACTGAAATTCGCGTATATCGAGGTTTATGATTAAACATAGTCAAAATTTAATACAAAAAAATACAAATCATTTTAATCAATCACTTTAATTCTAAGAACACTTTATGCAATACATACTCTTATTTTTTACGGAAAAATACATCTATTGTCTTTTGGGTAACGTTTTGTTTACGTTCTTGTAAAATACGTTCATAACACCCAACACTGTTTTTAATTGTTTGACACACGGTCAAGACACGGTCATCATTATTGTCTATACTCTGCAATATGTCCAAACCTGAATAAATTTTTGAAAGTGCATTTTGTATTTCCCCTGAAGATAAAACTTTCTCTTCTACTTGTTCTTCCTCATCGTAGATAGGATTATTCTGTAACTCGATCAGATCTTCATTGCTAATAGGATCGTTGTGCGTTGCTACAAGTTCTACGAGATCTTCTACCGTGACATCTTCAAGTTCAGACCCCTCAATCATTGCAGCAATGTCTTCAAGCACTTGTCTCTGCATCTGGACAATTCTTCTAGGTGCTTCCACTACATCTGGCCAAAGATTACGCCACACCCCATTCATACAACTCATTTTAACTTCCTTCCAAGCCTCTTCTATGTTGTGAATAGACTTCATAATGTTGTATGACTTCCACCACTCTCGCATAGACTGTCTTCCTTCCCCGTCAGTTTCATGAATTAGTTGGCTAAAAGTGCGGCGATGGTAATAAGCTTTGAAGTTTGCTATTGCTCCCTGGTCCATAGGTTGTAATATTGACGTAGGGTTTGGTGGAAGGAACTTTACGTACACTTTTAAGTCTCTGGGCGTATCAAGTGAGGTTGGATGTCCTGGGGCATTGTCTAAGAGTAATATAACTTTAGGTTCAAGCCCATTTCTGTCACAGTATGATTTGACTGATGGGCAAAAAAACTATTAGAATACCATTCTTGAAAAATTTCCCGTGTAACCCACGCCTTTCTGTTTGATCGCCACACAACTGGTAGACTTGTCTTGTCTGTGCCTCGCATTGCACGGGGTGTTTCTGAATGGTACACTAGTAAAGGTTTCAGTTTGAAATCACCAGTGGCATTACCACCCAGCAGAAGTGTTAGTCGATCTTTCGCAGCTTTGAAACCACTGGCTTGACGTTCTTCCTTAGAAATGAATGTTCGAGATGGCATTTTTTTCCAGTAAAGTGCGGTCTCATCAACATTGAAGATGAGACAAGCAGGAATTTTCTCTCGTCTAACGAAGTCTTGAAACTTGTCTGGAAACTCAGCTGCAGCTTGAATGTCCGCGCTGGCCGCCTCGCCTGTTATGTGGATATTGTGAAGATTAGAACGCTGCTTGAACCGATGGAAACCAGCCTCTGCTGGCAGCAAAAGTCGGAGTGGCACTCCCTTCTCCTTCTTTTGTTTTCAGCATCTCATACAAAGATTTTGCTTTTGTGCATATGAGATCTTGACTTAGTGGTGTGTTCTTCTTATTCAAATCTTCGATCCAGACTGACAGTAATTTCTCCATTCTTTCTAAGATAGATGATCTCGAACGAGAAAGTTTTGTTGCACTTATAGGTGTTGAACCTTCGCTGGAGATTTTAATTTTTTCCCGATTTTTATAAATCGTTCTCACAGTCGATTCTGAGAGTCCAAAATCTCTCCCAACAATTGTTGCTTTGCCTCCATTTTCCATTCTTCTTAACACTTTCATCTTCAATTCCAAAGTGACGCTTTTACGCTCTTTTTTCTTTACAGGCGGCATTTTTAACGTAGGGTTAAATTATGTATGTATGTATCTCCAATAAATATTAAAACAAAACTGCCAGCCGACCGAACTAACATTACGGAACAAATGAACACACGAAACGAACGAGGAAATCCCCATAGAACAAAGTCGAAGGACAGGGAATTCCCAATTCTTCAAAGAGAATATTCAGAGAAAGCGGGGATCCCCCGCGACCATAGAGAAGTTAATGACTACATGAGCGCGAAATTTGAAATTCGCGTTATAGTGAAACCGCGCGTAACGGGGGGTCGCGCTAAGCGGGGTATTACTGTATATATATATATATATATATATATATATATATATATATATATATATATATATATATATATATATATATATATATATATATATATATATATATATCTGTATATATATATATATATATATATATATATATATATATATATATATATATATATATATATATATATATATCTGTATATATATATATATATATATATATATATATATATATATATATATATATATATATATATATATAATTTTTAATATTGAAATAGAATTTCAGCAACGTTATGAAATATAAAAACAAAATTTTTAGATTTATTTTATCTTAATAAAAAATATATTTACGACACAACGGTAACATGTGTAGAATTTTACAATATAAGATTTCTAGGGGCTTTGCACTGATATAGAAAATTTATATTGACCTTACCAAATATTCGGCAACGGTCACTATAAAATAAGTTAACACGCAATTTAATCTAATTTAAAAATTTAATACTAACTTTCCACTAACTTTCCATATTGCCTCTTTGGTCTGCCTTAATTGTCGTTTCCTTATTTAATTTTAAAAAATAAATCATTGTCCAAACGATAAACATCCAATTCACTAAGGATTTAGAAGCTAAACCCTAGCCAGTTGACATAAACTCTTAAAGATTTTGGCTTTGGATGTATAGTTGAATTTTTTTTTTTTTGAAAAAAATATTTTTTATTGTAAATATTAACAAATTAAGGTCTTGGAACAGGCCGATACAATAGTTTTTAGATTTCAACCTAATTTTTCATTTTTACCGGTTTAATCATAAATAACAACTAATTTTCTAATGTTGTCTAGTTGACTTACTGTCTTTATTGTCAATTTGAACTCCTAATTTTCAAATTAGATCGGTTTTAAGCTCAGATATTTTTAGCAAATCAGGCTGCATATGTTCAAACTTCAAAAAGTTCACAGCTCCTAACCAATTTATTGTTTGACTGCAATATGTAAAAAATGTAATTAGAAAATTAAAATGTCTCCATTGATCAAGTGCACCACTGAGACTCTACAAATTGTAATAGAACATAATCCATTGCCAAGTCAGAAACTTCTCTTATTCCAGATCGGTAGACGAATTAGCTGATGTGTTATAAATCTCAATGAGAATAAAGTACGATAATTGATTCTGATAAACTCCTCTAATTCGTTTGAACTATGATCTTTTGA